>CM070787.1:7893571-8537857 GCA_036346955.1 Dipus sagitta
TCAATTTTAATTTTTTTAACATTTATGAATTGTTTTAAAAATTGAACATGAGCTGGGCATGGTGGCACACGCCTTTAATCCCAGCACTCGGGAGGCAGAGGTAGGAGGATCGCTGAGAGTTCGAGGCCACCCTGAGACTACAGAGTGAATTCCAGGTCAGCCTGAGCTAGAGTGAGACCCTACCTCGAAAAACCAAAAAAAAAAAAAAAAAAAAAAAAATTGAACATGATAAATTTACATTTCTGGAATAAAACTGTGAATGAAGGTATCATTGCTCATAGAAAGTTTTCTTTCAGGGTTCCATTCTCACCTTTCACAGACTTCTAAATGCAAACAATTCACCAGATTATGTCCAGTCTTGGGGACTACTAAATATTAACACTCAGACATTACTTTCAGACTGAATGCATTATATTTCACAAAATAAGCTCTTAGACAATGAATGCATTATGTAGAAATAGATAAATTGTTCAAAATTACTTATTTAAGAAATGAGTTCCAAAAATGTATATATGTATATAGATAGATAGCTAGATTAGATAGATGATAGAGATAGATAGATAGATAGATAGATAGATAGATAGATAGATAGATAGATATACTCATCCCCATACGGCCTTTCAATCTTCATAATGTATTGTAAATAAAATCCTCTATTCATAATTATATTCATATTTCTCTTTGTTGCTTGCTGCAGTTCTGCACATTACATTTTCTACTATTTTTAAATCCATTTGGCTATCTTTAAGATAAGTGGCAAGTAGATTGTTAGGCATGGGATGCATGCAATAACACCTTATCAACAATTATCTGTGTCCTATTATAATTCTAAAGAATTTTTGTGACTACAGTTAACTACTTTCAACTCTAACTGAATTTTCACTCCATTTTTTTGTTTTATTTTTTGTTGCTTGTTTGTTTTTTGAGGTAGGGTCTTACTAGCCCAGGCTGACCTGGAGTTCACTATGTAGTCTCAGGGTGGCCTTGAACTAACGGCAATCCTGCTACCTCTTCCTCCTGAGTGCTGGGATTAAAGGCGTGCACCACCATGCCTGGGTCTACTCCATTTTTTAAAATCACTTTACTTTTTGAGATGTTGTCACATTTAGCCCAGGCTATCCTTAAGCTCTCGATATAACTAAGATATAACTCAATATAACAAATTCCTGATCATCCTTCCTCCACCTTCTGAGCTCTGGCATTACAGGCTTGCACCAGCATACCTGGTTTCCGTGGAGATAAAATGGAACTTCATACATGCTGGGTAAGCAACTTTGCCAAATGATCTACATACCAGGCCCTTAAAGTCACTGCTTGATGTTAAAATGTATAGTCTCTGTAGTGTTCAGTTTCTCAATTCATGCAGTCTCACTGACTCTGGCTCATACTCAAAAAATCCTCTAAGCACACTCAGTCCTTACTTGATGAGATAAGTAATAGCTACCTTATAGGGTCATGGCTTGTATCAAATAAAGTAATATTCATATAAATGCCTTAATAGAGTGTTTCACATGCATTGAAAGTTTAGTGCATAATTATAGTTGCTGTATGATCATAATGGTTACTGCATAAAGAGCACCTGATTTCTAACTTATCTTTGAACCCGCTTTTCTTTTATAAAGAGATAATCTAATAATGCATTGGTATCTGATTTTATTTTCAGTAACACTGATTATAAGAGAAGGTGAAATCAGTAAAACTGCTATTCATTTGTTTTGTTATTTAAATCCAATCTCCTGTCAGGACTCAGACTGAAAATATGTAAATACATTTCAAATTTCTAGGTTTAACTTTTTATTGACAACTGCCATTAGTATAAACAATAAATCATGGTAATTCCCCCCCCACCCCCATTTTCCCCACTCAAATCCACCCTCCATTGAATCTCTTCTTCTTTTCAAATAGTCTCTTGTCTATATAGATCACATCATATTCTCCTCCTATTATGAAGATCTTATGCAGGTAACGCGAGGCACTGTGGGATCATGAATGTCAAAGCTACTTTGTGTCTGGACAACGACGTTCTCGGCAGTCCTATTTTGTCTTTGACTCTTCTTGCTGCCCGCCGATGGACCCTGACGCCTTGGCGGGAGTGATAGAGATGTGTCAGCACTGAAAACTTCTCTGTCACTTCTTCTCAGCACTGTGGTGACTTTTGAGTTACCCAGTGATCACTGCTATCTGCAAAGAGAAGCTTCTATAAACAAAAGTAGCATTACTACAGGTATAAACAAAAAAAGAAGTACTTACAGGGCAGTTTGGTGGGCATAATATCTGTATTTATGCAGACAACAGTAGTCATTACTCCCTTAGGGCTCATGACCTCCCCAGCCACAGACTTTTGACTAGGTTTTCAGTAAGAGGCATGTTACAATTCAAATTTCTATACCCATATCTACTGGTAAAATATTTTAGAAGAAATAAAGAACTAGGAAACAACAAACACTTCTAAAAGAAACTAGGCCTTAAGTAAGTATGATTTATATCATGTTTACTTCTTAGCCATGGATCTTAATAACCTCAGAAACTAATATCCTGGAAGTTCAGTAAAATTCTCATCAAAATCTTTCAGAAACAGAATCGGATGCATGAAGTTCCCCGTGCTCTGTGCACTTGGAATCAAAGATAATGAAAAAAGATATGTGTGGGAGTGCAATAATTGGAAACTTGCTTGATAAAAGACAGCATACTTCTAATCAGATAAATTACAGGGTTATGACTTCCTCCATGATATTTTTCACCATAGGAATTCATCAGCTAGGCTTCTCTTGATGGCATTTAAACTTTAATTAAATATTTTAAATATATCCTTTATATATCATTATTCTACACATGTCTATTTTGAAAGTAAAATTCACTTTAATTAACCATAATCAATTTCTGATGATAGCTGAGTAGTATTCTTACTTCATTATTTGACTTTGCAAAATAGAAAGCATCTATGACTGACTCATTTCAATATGTGGCTCCAAGAGGACTTCGGGGTTATACATAATTCTAAGAGAAGTTGTTCTAAATAGAAATGCTATTTTATTCAGATATCTTGCCCTAGAATCTGAAAGTAATAGTATTTATTATAAGAAAAACTGTCTAGGCAGTTTCATCAGATACATAATAAGCATATAGATATTATATGTAATTGTTCTTATGAAAAAATACTTGTAAAAATCAGACAGTAAGGTCCACCTTCACCATCACATACATGTATGTATATATGGAGATACGAGCTTACAAGACGGCTCAGCAAGTAAAAGCACTTTCTGCACAAGTAGAAGAGTCAGTTTGAGCTCTAGCACCCATGTCAAGAGCCAGACATGGCCACTCGTGGCTGTAACCCCAGCACGGAGGAACTCAGAGACAAATGAATCACTGGGACTTACTGCTCAGCCAGTGTAAATGAAAAGCAGCGACGTTGATGTTCAGTGAGAGACTGTCTCAGGGAAACAGCAGGAAAGAGCAAAAGAGGAGAATACCTGACAGCCTCCCCTGGCCTCTCCATGAGTGCACATGGGGCATGCACACTTGCATTTTACACACGCACACACACACACACATGATGGATTTTGTATTGTGGCTTAGGGGACTAGAACTTGCCTGCTATACACAAATCCTTGTGCTCAATTTCTAGCTCTGAAAAGATATTAAGGGTCATAAGAATATTAGTGAATAATGATGAAAAGATTATAATAAAATTAATAATAATAATAAAATCATCATTTAGTTCCAGAGTATCTTTTGGATGAGTTATATTTTCTCATTCACATAATATAGGCACCAGACGGATTAACCTCTCCCATAAATTTTATGATTTATAAGAACATTATATAGATTAATTTACATTTATTTTCAACTGATACATACAAATAATACATATTTTGAGGAGAAAATGCCAAGCTTAAATGTGTATGAGCACACTACAATGGTTAAATCAGGGTAAAAAATGTCCATCTCACAAAGTTATCTTTTCTGCATGTTAAATATATCCCAAACCTTTAATTCTATATTTGTGAATTACATGGTATGTTATTGGTATGCATAGTCGCCCTACTGTACAAGGCACACCAGAACTTGCTGCTTCTATGCAGCCCTGACTGAGTATTCATTGACTAAACTATCTCCAGCCCTCCAGCTCCCTATTCTCTCGAGCCTGTGGTAACCACCATTATACTCTCAATTTCATTATTTTGAAATTCTTATTGACATCATCCATACATATAGACAATATACCATGATGATAGTCCCCTCCTACCTTCTTTATCCTCCTCCCAAATCCCTTCTTCACTGGATCCCTACTTCTCTCCTACCAGTGTCTCTTCTGTTTGGATGTCGTCACTCTTCCCCTTCTTGCTATGCAGGTCTTGCGCAGACAGCATCAGCCAGTGTGAGGTCGTCAGTATCTAGAGCACTTTGTGTCTGGACGACAGCGTAGTAAACACTCCTCCTTTTCCACTGGCTCCTGTGTTCCTTCCACTATCTCTTCTGCCATGGCCCCTGAGCCTTGGGAGAGGAAAAGTGACAGAGATGTCTCAGTGCTGAACACTAAACTTCCCCTTCTTCTCAGTGTGATGGTGATTTTTGAGTTACCTCAGCAGTCACTGAGGTAACTGAGTCATCTGTAAAGAGAAGCTTCTCTAACCAAAAGTGAAGGTGGAATTGATATGGGTATAAACATAAGGATTTAAGGGCAGTTGGGCGGGAATCATATATGCATTTAGCCATATAATAGTAGTTTCCACCTTAGGGCTTATGACCTGCACAACCATAGGCTTTTGACTAGGCTTTTCGTACCAGCCAGAAATTCCCACCAGTGAAGCCAGCCTCAAGTCCAATCAGAGAGCTGTTGGTTTTCCCCAATAGAGACATGCCACCTTTGCACCAGTTGGTACATTTGGCCTGGATGGCAAGCCATAAAACTTGCAGGGTCCACTTCTGGTTAAGACCATTGAGGACTTTTCTCCACCAACAGGCCGCGTGTGGCTTTCCAGCATCCTGACAGCTGTTTGGCAGAGAGGAGGCTTCCAGCTCAGCTCCATCTTGATTTCTCAGTGACCTGATGCCCAAGCATGTGGAATTTTCAGCAATAATCTTTTATCATCTAGTTGTGGTGGGCAAACTAGAACCTTGACAATAGGCTGTAATGTATTGGGGGCATCAGGAACCTCCCTGGCCAACAACTCACTGGAAAGTATCCCACCCTGGGCCCTCGGTATTGATTTTTTTTTTCTAATAACAGTCCAAGGCTTCTGGCCACAAGCTTAACCATCTACATAGGATAATTCTTCACAAATTGTCTCTTCTTAACATAAATATTATTAGTAAGTAAAGAAATAGGTTTCTATGTAGTTTATTCATAGCATCTTAACTTTAACCCTTCTTCCACCTCCTTTTTCCCACCCTCTCCCCTGAACACATGTAGACTACGCCCCCCCAGTGTTCTGCCCCTTTACTTACATACCTACTACACCCTTCGGTTAAGTCCTCCCCTCCTCTCTCTCCCTCAGACTACTCCCAGTTTCTATAAGATCAACTATTTAAAATCCCACCCGTGAGTGAGATCATGTGGAATTCGTGTTTATCTTCCTGCCTTGTTACCCTTAACCTAACAGTCTCCTTTTCATCAAGGATGTTAGAAATAACATTTGATACATGTCATAAATCAATAGTATTTCACTGTATATATTTGATTCTGGAGGTCTTATTCTAAGAAGAGATGTCTAAATGTGTGTGGTGATACAAAATCAGTTAACAATCCTCCTAAGAAGTGAATAAAACAGACTCAATATGTGAATGCTATAAAATATGATCAGTTTCTTAGAGAAAAATTCAGGTAATCACCCAGAGGAGGAGAACCTATATTTAACCATTCCAAATTTTAACAACCATTGAAGATAAAATGCAGAAATTTGAAACATGGGAAATAAAATGTGGAAAAATAGACAGTTTCTGTGCTGTTAACACTAGTCTTGAAGGCACTTGACTCAAAAAGCAATAATCCTCTTCTCTCATGCCTTTCATTTCTCTCTGGTCCCTAGCCTTTACTTTTTCTTTTCATTCACCCACACTCCATGAGTCATTTTACACTGTAAGCTGAGCCTTGTATGGTGCAGTGAGCACCACCCAACAGTGGGTTCTGATGGCCAGGGACGTTGCTCCTCCGCCCAGAGCTGCAGAGGATGAAGCTTATCTGTGAGGATTTTTGTCTCCAAATAAACGAGATTTTACCTTAAGAACACCTAAATTTGCCCTGCATAACCATTTCAAAATTAATGACTAAGTTTTAAAATAGAAATTGTGATTGCCAATGTTTAAATACCAATGTCAAAATGTCACCAAATTATCATTTTACAACCATGCGCATGCTATTTAAATTACTTGCCAGAATCAATAGCCTTTAATTGAAAACAAAGTTGAATGACTGCTTGGAAATTTTCCTAGATCATGGAATAGATTTCACATAAATTTCAGCTTTAGAAGATTAAAATAGTTCATCCTTAAATATTAAAAACGCAAATCAAAGGGCTGGAGAAATGGCTTAAAACTTAAAACACTTGCCTCTGAAGCCTAAGGACCCAGGTTTGATGCCTCAGTACCCAAGTAAGCCAGATGCATAAGGTGGCACATGTGTCTGGAGTTCCTTTGCAGTACCTGGAGGCCATGGCATGGCCATTCTCGTATATGCCCTTTATCTCTCTTTCTTTTTCTCTCTCAAATAAATAAATCAATATTTAAAAAAAAATGCCAGTTAGGGCTGGAGTGATGACTTAGTGATTAAGGTGCTTGCCTGCAAAGGCTAAGAACCAGTGTTTGACTCTCCAGATCCCACATAAGCCAGACTCACAAAGGTGAGGCAAGCTCACTAGGGGGCACAAGTTGTACTCCACTTTGATGGGGAAGGCAAGATGGCAGGAGCAGCAACAACTGGTCACGTTCTATCCTCAGTTAGTTATCCAGGAGTCATGAATGTTGATGCTTAACTGGATCTTTCCTTTCTATACAGCCACAGCATAGTAAGGAAGTGGAACTGCCCACACTTATGGTTGTCATCCCATCGCAATTAACCTAAGCTAGAATGTCCCTTCACAGACATGCCAAGACAAGCGTTCCTAGTGATTCTACATCTAATTTGGCAACTGAGATTAGCAATCACAGAAGGGTTCACTACTTTTAGGAAATAAAATAAAAGTTTGGGCCCACCTGGATAACACAATAACACATCCCAAAGCCCATGTAGAATCAAACTTGCAAGAATCTGCTATGTAAGACAACTATTTAAAACACCCAGGAGTTAGAATGAGGGCATTATTAAGGCCTGGCATTGACCATATCTTCCTTCCTTGATGTTACCTCATGATCGTGAGAACAGTGCTATGTTTCCAATCTCCCTGCTTCTCTCACAGAAGAAAGGACTAGAGGGCTACATCGGCAATGCCTATCTGCTGTCACATGAGCTTTAGAAAGCTTCACTGGGAATCTATGCAGTAATGTCTAACGCCATCTAATTGAACGTAATGGGTGTCTACATGGGCGTCCTATGAGATCAATAATAGCCCTGTAGCACAGAAGGAAATAAAAAATTATGATTCACATCTATAAATTACAACATAGCAACAGTAGAACAGTGTATGGCCATATCGAGGTAAACGCAGAGAGAAGTCAGATGAATTGCAGGTACTTGCTTTCCCCAGACAATGAAACATGTGGAAAGAAAACAGGAGAGGAGGCAGGGATTTCTTTGATCATTACCAAGTCTTGTGCTGTGTTTTGAATGAAAATGTCTCGCAGATCTTGGGAGGTTTGAATACTTGATCCCCGCCTGGGTGCCATTTGGGAGAATTGTGGAGACATAGGCAGCAGGTAGAGCCTTGTAAGTACTGCGTCCCTGCAGGGGGCCCTTGAGGAGTAATAGTTCAGCTACCCTCGGTTCAGATCACTCCTGCTGTGTCTGCCAAGCTTAGGGGACAAGTTGTGACGGCCCACCTCTCTGCTCTGATGTGCTTTCCCATCCACTGAAGCTTCCCCTTGAAAATGTAAGCCCAAGTGACCCTGGAGAACTGTTGTGTCTCAGCAACACAAAGGCGGCTGCTGTCTCTTAGAGAGCCACACAGTCCGTTTAAAACATGCCCAAGTACATTTTAACAACAAATAACATAAGATGACATGTGGATGCACTTATTAGCATCACTCTTCACCTAGTTTTTCCTGTAGATTTTGTACAAAGATGGATCGTGTGCCCAGAACGTCATCCTAAGGACACAATTTTTGTCTCCCAGAAAATAAACTAAATAAAACGTTTAAAAATCGTATGTAGCATTTTTCTTACTAATAATTAGCTTAAATTCTGGGAAATGTTTTCACAATGTCTGCATTGTATGTCTTACTGCTTAGAGTAACTATGCATAGTTAACTACTCTGTGCCTTAAATTAGAAGTTCTGAAAAACAAAGAACAACCAAAAACAATGTACTTCCCTTTTAAACTCACTACCCCACACAAACTTCATGTAATAGATGTTGAAGAGAGAACAATGGAATTTCAGGCTAGCATTCACTGACAATTGTGATACATATTGTGATTGACTGGGTTTTACAGTTTTCAAAAGTATCTTTTTTTCTTTAAGATGAAAACTAGTTTAAAATGTATTCCTGTGTTCTCACATTTTCAAATAAAACAACAGGGCAAACGTTAGATTTTTTTTTTTTTCTGCCTCAGAGTACAGTGCCTTTGATATAATGCAACCGCTGAAGTTCGTTTTCTTAAAAGCACTATTGTTCATTTGCCATTCATTCAACAGTCTCCTTTTTGTTCAGGAAATAGGAAACTCAATTTCTGTGATTGTCAGTGGAACTTTTGACAATTTAATGAAGAAACCTCAAGAGTCAGAGGGTAAGCAAAGAAAGGTTTTATTCCCTCATATCAGGAAGCAGCTCTGAAGTGGTAAATATGCGGTTTTATTTCTGTTCTTAGTGCTGTACCCTGCACTGCCTGCCCTTAGTTTTAAATTGCAAAGCATTTCAGAGAATTCTCTGTACAATAACCGTATTTCCCATTTTCTCATGATTTTCTACATCTGCTTGGTAGGAGAAGGAGGCACTCATAGCTAGTTCAGATTGAAGCAGAATTCATGCTTCCCAACATCCATTTCACTGCTGCTTGTCACCTCCTCCTTCCTCATCTCTGGCAAACCTAGGAAATATATTACAAACTATAGAGCTACAAAAGAATTTTAAGCTAAATTCTGCTATAGTGTGAATACATGCATGAGACATGATGCAGAATAAGTAAGGTTAGCAATAAATGTTGGATGACTACCTTCCACATTATTTATCAAAATAACTCAATACATGTATTCTTTAAAGAGCTCTGGCTAATTCTTTTTAAGTTCTTTTTTTATTTTTATTTATTTGAGAGTGACAGACAGGGGAGAAAGAGGCATACAGATAGAGAGAATGGGTGCACCAGGGCCTCCAGCCACTGCAAACGAAATTCAGATGCGTGCACCCCATTGTGCATCTAGCTAACGTGGGTCCTGGGGAATCAAACCTGGGTCCTTTGGCTTTGCAGGCAAGCGCCTTAACCACTAAGCAATCCCTCCAGCCCGAAACATGTATTTCTTGAAGGGAGAGAAAGATTTCCCAATATCACTCAGTGACATAGACCCAACAATGTCAATGGTATAAGAAAATCCTGATGGGATCAAAGAAATCTCTTCTTTCTCTTCAGAGAAAAGCACCGTTGGTAACATGAGAGTAATGATATCAGCAATATACAAGGTGATAAGAATGAATCTGAGGACAATATCTGACTGAAAACATGAACATCTTAAGAGGACACTAAACTAAATCTGTGATTCTTTTTTTTTTTTTTTTTTTTTTTTTTGATTTTTTGAAGTAGGGTTTCACTCTGGTCCAGGCTGACCTTGAATACACTATGTAGTCTCAAGGCAGCCTCGAACTCACAGTGATCCTCCTACCTCTGCTACACCAGTGCTGGGATTAAAGGTGTGCGCCACCATGCCCAGCCCTAAATCTGTGATTCTTAATTGGGGTGATTTATTCCCTCCTAGGGGTGAGCTGCTCAGACACAGAAACAAGTTGGCTGGCACATAGGGAATCCTCCTGGTACCCAGTAGGTAAAAGCCGGAGGTGATGCTGAAAGGCCCTTTGACATGAAGAATATTGCCTATATGACAAAGAATTTGTGACTTAAAAATCAATATTACAGGTTATAAATCTACTGTAAAATCTATTAATGACAGAATACAATGGAAAGACAAAAATGCAAGCCAGACATTGTATGCTCTTTTGGCTCTTATAGCTATGACGTCCCATACTGTGAAGGTTAAATTCTGTGGTCAACTGATTAGATTAGGAATCAAGTAAAAGGAATGCCTCTTGGGTTGATTTGGGAGTGCATTCCAGGAAGGCTTGGTGGAGGGAGGAAGACCTTCTGCAGAGTATGTATTCCTCCTGGTGATGAACTGTACAAAAAGAAACCTTTTGCCTGACTGCCTATGCTTCCTGCCAGGGTATGCACCTACTCTCTTCTCAGACACTGGAATTCAGTCTCAGGAGATTGAAGACCGAGAGTTCTACAGGGCTCCTCCAAGCCTTCAGTGCCAAATTTGGACTGCTGATGCACTCAGCCCCTTGTGCTGAGCAGCTACTGAGTTCTCCATTCTGACTCCAGCTTGCAGACTGTTACTGTTGGACTGCTGAGTCACTGTTCTAAACACTCCCCTAATATAACTCCTTTATAAAGCATGTTCACTGTATGAGTTCTGTTACTCTAAAGAACCCTAGTACATGTAGTATCCTTTTTAAATATACAGGAAATCACCAAATGATGTACATCTCCAAATCCCCTACATTTGAAGCAGTATGACTCACCTCAGCATACTCAAGTTCTTAGTAAGTACAAGTTAAGTCTCTTTTGCAGTTCTGATATACCTATGACTTCCAGGAATATTATATATAAGAGCAGAGAATGAATGTGATGTAGTTCCCTTTGTATAACAGCAGTGTATCTTTTGCCTCTTGATCATGTTAATCACGTCTAATATGTTTAAGTACATTGTATGCTCCATTGTCAGGCTTCCTCCACATCCTTCCCACGTCCCCTACAAGACACTCATTCCCTGACTTTCTAAAAATACTGAGCACACTGCTTATCTCAGGTATAGGAATCTTTTCACATAGTATTACTACTGCTTGTCATTTAGTATTTCTAGGTCTCATCTCTAAGCTAATCCGGGATGGAGTTCCCAATTTATTATTTAATAAAAATTGATCACAAGCCCTGGAACTATGTGTGTGTGTGAGAGAGAGAGGGAGAGTGAGAAAGAGAGATAGAGAGAGAGATTTAAATAAGAAAGGTATATAACTTCAGATGTATGATTCAGGAAGTCTTGATTAAAACTGTACATGATGTGAATCTGTATATTTAATTATATTGAGTATAATTCAAAAGTCTCATCCACACAGATGTGCAAAATTTGTGTAAAATAGATAGCAAGTTACACCATATTTATATTTGAATATCAGAGACCCACACAGCACCAAGCTTGTATGAACAAGACATGTAGTTGCCCCAGACAACAAAATGTTCATCTGTGTACAAAAGAAAAGCAAGCAAGGAAGACCTCCATTTTGTACTTCCAGATGCTATCCTACCAAAAGAGGCTTCATAATTCAATAATAAATTGAGTGTTTACCCCCCTCTACCCCACAAAAAAATCTGTTGAATTCAGTAGACTTCTAACAGAAGTACTCACCACCCAATAGTTCACGAACACCTATGTTGCCATTTAAAAAACTTCCATTTCTAGATCTTTCAAGTCAACATTCGCTGTTCCTGACAGTGAGGTTCCACTCCTTTCTCCTTGCCTGTATTTACATATACAACACCTCTGTCCCCTTAAGAAGGCAAGCACCTTGCTAACTCAGAAGGTCGCTATAGAGCAAGTAAGCTGAGTACACTCAGAACTGACCTTGGATCAGGTGACATCTGCCAGGGAGCCTAATAAAATGCTAATATGCAACTCTGGTCCCTGGATCACCTCAGTGAATGCCCTCACCGTAATCCTGGCTGGACTTTGATGCTGGTGCACATTCTGGTGAAGTGCGTGCATGCTGTCCTATCTGTTGATTCATGGGCTGTTTCCTGAGCTTTTGGAGTCTGTTCAGAAAGCTTTTGCCTATGCCTATTTCCTGAAGGGTCTTCCCTGATCTGCACTCTAGTACTTTCTGTACTAGGTTTTAGAATGAGGTCTCTGATCCACTGCGAATTGATATCTCTGTAGATCGGGAGAGATTTTGCTGGCTCCATTTGTTGAATATGCTGTCCTCTTTTTTCCACTGAATATTTTGGGCTAGTTTGTCAAAGATTAAGTGGCCAAAGTAGTGGGTGTTTGTGCTGGGTCCTCTTTTTCTTGTTCATTGCTCTCTATATCTGCTTGGGTGTCTGAGCCATGCTTCCTTTCACTGCCCTGTGGTGTAATCTGTGACCAGGTGCTGCGATACGTCCAGCTGTGTTCTTTATCTCTGAGATTGCTTTGGCTATTCATGGCATTGTGTGGTTTCATGTGAATTATTGGATTGCTTTTTAGCTAAGGGAAGAACAGCATTGGCGTTCTGAAGGGAATCCCATTGAATCTCTGAATTACTCTTGGCAGGACAGCCATTTTTCACAATGACAATTCTAAAGACAAAAGAAACCACCAACAAAGTGAACAGACAAGCCACAGAATGGGAGGAAAGCTTTGCCACCTATACTGCAGACAAGGAGCTAATAGCCCGAGTGTACAAAGAACTGTAGAAAGTAAACCCTAAAAAAATGGGCTGATGAAATGATTAAACAGGTCACAAATTGTCAGTCAGTAGTTGTAACATGTTCAGCACGCCTAGTCATCAGGGGAAGTGGAAACCAGAACAACGCTGAGATCCCACCCCACCCACAGCCATAACTGTCAACATCAGGACGACAGTAAGTGCTGGCAAGGACCGTGAGGGGATAGGAAGGCTTATCCACTGTTGGAGGCTATGCAAATTGCTCTGCCATTATGGAAATCAGTATGGAAGTATCTCAAAAAGTTAGAAATGGTTGATTACCCACCTGAGGCAAAAGGTCAAACCCTATTGCTAAAGCCACCATATGCTGCTGACACAGAGCATGGAGAGACCTGGCTGGAATACGGAAGAGAGCCAGTCCCCAGACAGTTAGCCTGTCTAGTGCTGGAAAGTGCTACATGAGCTACTGGAGGACAGTGGCCTGAGCAACCAGAGGTCTAAGCTACTCAGAAGCAAGCGCCTTGTCACCATGTACACCCCAGTACAATAGGGGCACACAGCCTTGGTGGTTAACCAATAGCTTTCTGATTGGCTAAGTGATCCACTCAATATAAAGGAACCCATATCTGGAATTGGAAACCAGGTCAGAATCCTATGGTGACAACGATTATGCTCTCCAGTCACAAACTCTATTATTTGTTTAAAAGAAGGGCTATATGCATCAATTTCTCCCTAAATTAATAATGCTTATCCCATTTAAACTATGCTGACTTCACTCTCCATTGGAGAATCTTCTTTTTCAGAAAATAGCAAGACCCAAGGAGATAAACTATGCCTTGCACTTCAGACAAGCCACAGTCAAAACCACAGAGGAGGAACTGGGGAGATGAGCAAGAGTGCTGCTTCCATGGTGAACCTGACATCAACACCAAGGTGAAGGAGACAGACCCTGAGGATACTCAACACCTACCAAAGCAGAGATACCAAGGCTCCTAAGAGCTCTTCACTGAAACTGAATTAAAACACACCCACTACAGCTCAGAGAATTTTGCAGAAGAGAGGATGGAATGATTCTAAGAGCCACCGGTTGAGAAATCATGCCTAGAGGCATTGCCTACCCCAAAGAACTGACTGCTGCTCCCATAACACGTAACCCACAATTCCATGGGGAATACCTGCAACCCCACTGAAGAGGGTCCCCAGTGGAATGGGGCAGGCATGAGTTAAAAGAAGGTACCAACACATGATGTATCCATACAAATTATGCTGTTAATAAAAATAATAATAAAAAAGAAAAGAAGAAAATGCATACCAAAAAAAAATAATATAAAAATTGTTCATGCTTAAAAAAAAAAGGAAAAAAAAAAAAGAAATAGCCCTCCTATATGACCCAGCTATACCTCTCCTGGGCATAGCCACAAGCACTCCACACTCTACTACAGAAATACTTGGTATGGTTTTGGCTGTTCTATTTACAATCACAAACTATTGAAATCAGCCAAGATGCTTATCGACAGAGACGAGTGGATAAAGAAAATGTGGTACATATGCACAATGAAATTCTATTCATCAGTACGGAAAAAATGAATGTATGAAAATGTATGAAGAAAACAGTTGTAAAGTATCACATTAAGTAAAGTGACTCAAAGTCAGAAAGACAAAAATGGCATGTTTTCTCTTACATTCAGATCACAGATTTTAATTTCTATATGTCTGAATATATGGGGGGAAAGTGTGAATTAAACTTGTAAGTATGGAGCAGTAGCCAAAACATAAAGAGATGAATATAAAGAGATGACCTGGAAGACAGGGCAGGGAAGGGCAAACAGATACATGTGGTATGGGGGTGCGGGGCATAAAGTGAAGACAGAGAGGGGGGTGGAATCATCAAAAACAAATTATATTTAAACAAAAGAAGGAATGATAACTAAATCTCTGTATGACAACTACAAATAAAAAATAAAAAAATCAAAGGGTGTTATGTAGAATCAGATACAGAGGAGTTTCTTATTTCTTTTCTTTTCTTCTTTATTTACTTATCTTTTTTATTTTTCAAGGTAGGATTTCACTGTAGCCCAGGCTGGCCTGGAATTCACTATGTAGTCTTAGGGTGGCCTCGAACTCAAAGCTATCCTCCTACCTCTGCCTCCTGAGTGCTGGGATTAAGGGCTTGCACCCCCATGCCTGGCGGGATCTCTTATTTCTAAAATAGCGAATTTGGGTGGGAACAATTTTTATTTTGTGTCATTGAGTGTATGTCTCCCTCCCTCCCTCTCTGAGACAAGGAGTATCTCCCCCAAGGTTACCGTGAAAGCCATGCACAGAAGGTTTGAGAAGTGCCAGCATGTCATTTCCTCTAGAAGGAAAGGGGGACGCACCCATGGTAAAAGTTCATACTTTACTTTCTCTTAGATCCTCCGTGATTCGGTGGACACAAAGTCAACTCTAAAATACCAATGCACAACCATGAACACCTTCACGGCACTTTGACCGTGCTTGGGAATAAGGAAAAAACTGAGTGACCATTTCTATTTAAGATTGTCTCCATGTCAGTCAAATATTTTACATGGTTTTGATGAGAAAAATCAATTCTATACTACATCGACCAGAGCATTGTCATGTGTTGAGGAAAAATCAGTACACTCCAGAAGGAAGTTGAGACCTTCTATATCCCTGGTACTATTTTTACCCTAGCAGTGAAAAAGCAAAAGCCTAATGGCTTGAGTTTGATTCCCCAGTACCCACATAAGGTCAGATTGACACAGTGGTACATGTGTCTGGAGTCTGTTTGCAGCGGCCAGAAGACATGATGTGCTAATACTCACTCTCTGTCCATTTCTCTTTGTATGTCTCTGTCTCTCAAATCAATGAATAAAAATATTATAAAAATATGAAAAGGAAAAATAATGTTTTCATTCATAATTGTGTTAAAGTATAAATTACCACTTATATAAAATATAAATAAATATAGTCAACTTTTCTGTAGGACATGTAAGATTGCTGAGTAAAAATGTCCAGGTACATTCCTGTTCATGGAAATCCAGAAACATAGTGTCCACTATTTGGTTAACATCTACTATAAAGCCACAGTAAGCTGTCTGTCTGGTGATACTGTGGTTAACTAGATTCACATTTAAATACGAAAGAGAAATACTTTTGTGTTTAGACAAAAGGAACCCTTTGAAAACAAATAATAAAAAGATGATAATAAACTATAATTAGAGGACAAAGTCCTTTAATGTATCTAAAACTATAGCAAAAACAATAACAGAGATCAGCACAATGCTGTGAAGAATAACAGAATAACAGAGTGGATATGAAAAGGGACACTGAAAAACGAGTATCCACAAACAGGGCATATTGGCTCAGGAGCATGGTGAATAGGAACCTGGGGTAGTGTAGGAGGGTCGTGTGGAATAAAAGTATATGAAGTTAACTCACTAATATGAGTTTTCAAAGAAGCAACCAAATTCTAATGGAAGTGGAAAAGTGAATTTTTTAAAATATTTTATTCATTCATTCATTCATTCATTCATTTGAGGGGGGCAGGCAGGCAGAGAAAGAGAGAATGGGTACACCAGGGCCTCCAGCCACTGTAAACAAACTCCAGATGCCTGCACCACCTTGTGCATCTGTATTACATGGGTACTAGGAAATCAAACCTGGGTCCTTAGGCTTCTTAGGCAAGCTCCTTAATTGATAAGCTATCTCTCCAGCCCAGAAAAGTGACTCTGATTATACTTGTGCAACTTATTTTTGCTTAGTGGAGAGAGATTTATGTCACATGTGAAGCATTTCATTGGTGATTTAATTTAGTAAATTGTTTAAGTATATCCGTGCTTTAAGTAAGGGAAAGAAATTAAGGGAATTCTTGGAAAGAATTTCTCTTAGCTCTCCAACCACACAGAGATGTTTGCACAGCGTGAAAAAGCCATGTGTGTCTGCAAGCTGTGGATAGAGGATAGACTGAACGCTACTTAAAGTAAGACATCACATTTTTGATGTTCTTCACACATTCCCACGGTCATTTTAGACTGCTGTATGCTGAAGCAGCACATGACAACTATTGACTCAACGTGTGGATCAGTGATCTCTGAATAGCTGAACACAGTTATTTCTATTCATTTGTCACCTAGTTTTGCAGATTCCTACCTAACATGCCAGCCTCCCTTGTCATGACAGACGCAGCCTCACAATGCTGAAAGTGTCACACGATCAGACCAAGACGTCCTGTGCACAGAAGCCGAGCCCTGCAGAGATGAAGACATAACGAACACAGGGTAATGAGCAGAGTAACAGTGCACTGACAGAAGACAAATTCTCTTCCCAGGGAAGCAAGCCCTACAGAGAATATCAACGAGGAAACATCATACTTCAAACTGCCTGGCTGGGGTATATTTTCTTATCAAGCAATGCATTTCTCATCATGATGAAAAGCAAAACAGATCCATGGCTAATGCTGATAAGTTAAGAGAGATAATGGGGTGTGGTAAACATTAATATATCATCCCTCTGCTGAGGAGCACAAGGAAATAAGATAGCAAAGAAATAAAGTGCAAAAGCAAAACCATATGCCCTTCTCATGAAAGGCATGAAGTAAAACTGGTAATAACGGGCAATCAATTAAAAAGAATGATATTTACACACCCAAGTTCCATAATTTAGAAGTAAAGAGAATAAAAATTTGATTTCTTCATTGAATTACAGTGCTTTTGTTACATAAAGGTTGGAAAAAACTTTGCCACACAAAGAAAAAAAAAAAGTGAGGTAATACTGTGTCCAGTTAAACATCTTATTGAAAACCTAAGGCACTGGTGAAAGTCTCTACTAGCCAATTAATATAACATATTAATATCATATAATATAGTTTCAAAATAAATTGTCATCCTTTTGAAATGGAAACATTTTTAGCAACAGTTCTGTAAATGTGTTGAAGAATTTTTGAAAAATAAGATAAATTAATCAAAAAATTGATTGTTTTATTACCAAATACAATTTAAATGTTATAAAACAGATATGATCATTAATTATGGCATTATGAGACAGGCTACAAAAATGAAGAAACTTATAAAAGGAGGTCCTCACACAGGGTCTGGTTTATATACAATCATCATCATTTCCTGTGAAGGTTAATGACATAGGCCATATTCCTTAAGGCTTAGACCTTAAGTATAATTCAATGCTATTTGAACATTCTTCTCTTTAAACTAAATAAACTCTTTCCTTCCCTAAGCTCTTTCTGGTGAAGCAGTTGGTTCCAGTGATGGGAAAATAACTGATATAATTGAAAACACTAATAAAGTCATGATAAGATGATTTTACTGTTAAAAAAAAAAAAAAAAAAGGCTGAGTCTTGCATTTGGAGTTCTCAGGAATTATTTGGAAAGGGAATAGGCCATACTTTCCCAAGTAGGTTCCAGAGGACAGAATCCTTCACGTAAGGACAGCAAGGCAGGAAGCCAGCAGCTTTACATCATCAGCAAGGAAGAAGGAAAGAGAGAAGACAGGAAGGGAGGCTGTACTGTAAAACCTCAAGGCCCCCCCCCCATCGCCACTCTTCCTCCAGCAAGGCTCCTACCTCCCAAGTTCCCACAGCCATGGTGAACAGCTCCACCAGCAAGCGATCTAGTATTCAAACACGTGGAGGCTGTTTTACAAGCTGCCCCCACCTCAATCCTTGCCACAAACGTCTCCATCTGCTGTATTATATAACTTGTCAGTATATATCAGTAACATGCTCACACATTTATACGCCTTGTGATATGATGAAATCAAAGAAATTGTCTTTCAACTACTTTCAAATTTTGGGAGTATACACGTTAGAGTTTTCAATAGAAATCACCATGTGCAAAAAGAAAAACAAGTGCCGGGCGTGGTGGCGCACGCCTTTAATCCCAGTACTTGGGAGGCAGAGGTAGGAGGATCACCGTGAGTTCAAGGCCACCGTGAGACTCCATAGTGAATTCCAGGTCAGCCTGGGCTAGAATGAGACCCTACCTCGAAAAACCGAAAAAAGAAAAACAAAATATAATAGATGTTGCTTGTGCCAAATTAGCATGTTAAAATTAGCAAGAGGAGAGGAAAATGATCCCATATTATCTGGAGGTATGACATGATATCTATTTACATAAGCTCTAACGACAAATGACCTAAGTCTATTCAAACGTTAATTCTACCAGAACGCACTAGCCAGGTGGTGGTGGTGCACACTTTTAACACCCCAGCACTTGGAAGTCACAGTTAGGAGGATCTTTGTGAGTTGGAGGCCGACATCTAGGAGTACAGAGTGAGTTGCATGTCATCTGGGGCTAGAGTGAGACCCTACTTTTGATTTTGTTGTTGTTGTTGTTGTTTTGAAGTAGGGTCTGGCTGTTATCCAGGCTGACCTGGAATTCACTGTATAGTCTCAGGGTGGCTCAAACTCACTGCGATCCTCTTACCTCTGCTTCCTAAGTGCTGGGCTCCTTTGCATAATAATAATAATAATAATAAGAAGAAGAAGAAGAAGAAGAAGAAGAAGAAGAAGAAGAAGAAGAAGAAGAAGAAGGTGATGACAATGATGATGTAGGTGCTACCAGTTATCATTCCTTGGACATTGCCACTTATCAGGTTTTTTCACTTGTTTGTCTTAATGTAGTCAAGGTATTTAAACCCTCTAGGAATCAGATTGCTCTACTATGAAATAAAAATAAAATAAATTTCATATAACACATATATTTAGCCACAGCCAAAACACATAGTAATTACATACATAATTATATAATTTGATATGGACCAGTAAGTCTTATTGCAAGGAAAAACTAGACACAATGGATGCAGGAAATACTCAGTTATTTTGCAGAAAACCTAAAAGATGCAAAAGACAAATTTCCTGTAATCATTTTTTGTTTTGACAATTTTTAAGCTAAAGTATATAATTCATATATCATTAAACTCCATTTCATGCATATGGTTCAGTTGTTTAGAGGATACTCATAATGTGATCTAATCCCTGTAATTTAAACTTTCAAAATAAAGATTGAAAGTGTATTTATTTAGCCTCTGTACTTACTCTCATTTATTTTTCAAAAGTAATGCTACACTTATTCCTGCAAATCAGTGCAGGAAAATTAGATTCTTGAAAATTATTTCAATCATTGTGCTGGTGAGATAACTTAGCTGGTAAAGTGTGTGCCACACCAGCATGAGATACTGAGCTCAGATCCCTAGCACCCGCGTGAAAAGCAGGCATGCCAGCTTGTGCTTGAAATCAGCAATGCTGGGGAGGCAAAGACAGGAGAATCACGAGCGCTTGTCCCGAAGTAGGATGGAGAGTGATTGATGAAGATACCAGATGCTGACCTCCGGTCTCCACAAGCATGCACACACATGAGCCTACATCCACATACACTCATGTGCACCTGCACATATATAAACAAATGTCTACGAGATTTGAGATATATATATAGATATATAAAATCTCATATATGTTTGTATATATTGTATATGTAAGTGTATATATATATATATATATATATATATATATATATATATATATATGCAGTTACTACACATGAACATACACACACAAGCACATGCAAACTAAGGAGAGTTCTTTGGGGTAACCCCACCAAAAAGCAAAGAAACTTTCCATTGGGCATCCCCCATAGTCTTCTCGTGAATCAGCCTGAGATGGCTGGTTAACACATGCGGAGTTGATATCCTCAGACAGTTACTGTGATACTTCTTCCTTTCTCGTTCCTTCTTTCGGCCTGCCACTTGCTTGCTTGTTTCCTCCAAGTGTTTGATTGAATTTCCAAATGTTTGTATGTGTAAGAATTTATATACATTAGCCACATACAATCTTAATATATCTGAAGCAAATTCTCCAAATGTTCAGTGTGATAATCCACACAAATTTGGAATACAACAAATCATTCATACTTTTCTTTGTCAAAGACTCACATCTTAAACAAATAAAATCATAATGGTGGTATTAGCATGATATTTTTGTTAGGTTTGCTGCAAAGGAAAGGGAATTTTGGAACTAGATTATTTCACTTCTTAGCAATGCTGTTATTTTCATCTTATATTTAAATATAAATTATAAGTAACTCCCACTGTCCATTCTACTATATTGCTAGCTCATTCACCACAGTTGTAATGTCTGACCTGAACTAATAAACGTGCATGCTCAGAAGATGATACTGAAGTTTAAGTGTCAGTACAAACGCAGTTTTAATGTTTCAAACATAATACTGGATATTATACTGGTGACCTTTTTTTTTTTCTTACCACTTCTGACAAAGGGAAGACTCCAGTCATCTCTCTTCCTTCCTGTGAAATGCAATTACATAATAGATTAATAGATTTCATTCTCTTTTTGACACGCTAGAAGAATTAAAACTCTGTTCGCTGTTCTTGTCCTTCTTCCCTAGCTGTTGCTTGCTTAACTTTTTCTCTTACATTATAGAAGTACAATGTGATTTAAGTTTATTTTCTGTGCTCTGCAATCACAGTGAAAAACCATAAGAATGAATGGATAGGTTTAAGGATAACAACTCTCTTATATTCATTTAATCAAAACAGATGCCCCCCAGAAAGCATATTTCATTTTTGAAACTTGGAAAATACTACTCAGCATGGAATCGGTTAGATATATAATTTATAAGTCACAAGCTGTGTAAAATTACAATAAACCCAAATCTGCAATTTCAGAGTAAGCTGTTAATATTTATAAGATGCCACTATGTCTCTTACCCAGATAAATATACACTGAACCCACAATCCTTTTTGAAAACGAGGCACCATTTATTTCATACAGAACTTGTAAAATAGAATGGTACTGCCACAGTGATGAAAGGCAATATGAATACTTTGGATAGATAAAAACACATATGTATCTATACATAATGACTGTGGTAAAATATATTAGAATCAATTGAATAAAAAGTGAAATAAAAGTTTAAAAAGAAATGAAATGAAAGCTTAAAAAGAATTGAAAGTTCAGAGCTGGACAGACAGCTTAGCATTTCAGGCGCTTGCCTGCAAAGCCAAAGGTTTTGATTCGGTTTGATTCCCCAGTACCCATGTAAACTAGGGAGTTCATTTTCAGTGGCTTGAGGCCCTCGTAAGCCAATTCTCTCTCTCTCTCTCTCTCTCTCTTTTTCTCTCTCTCTCTTTCTCTCTCTCTCTCTCTCTCTCTCTCTCTCTCTCTCTCTCTCTCTTTCCCTCCCCTCTTCCTCTTTCTGTGAAATAAATAGAAATAAAACATCTTTTCAAAAGGAATGAAATTTCAGCTTTTTTTTTGATAACTTTGTAAGTTATCAAAGAAATGCGGCTGGAGCCAGGCATAGTGGTGGATGCCTTTAATCCCAGCACTTTTGAGTCAGAGGTAGGAGGATCACCATGAGTTCAAGGCCACCTTGAGACTACATAGTTAATTCCAGGTCAACCTGGCATAGAGCAAGACCTTACCTCGAAAAGCCAAAAAAAAAAAAAAAAAAATTGTGGCTAAACATTGTTTGTGGCTGAACATTGTTTGATGACTTCATGACTATAGTACTTTTTATTTTGTTTTAATTTTGGGAGAGTACAAGATGGGCACATGTTAATAGATCAGTCACAGTTCTCAAAATACTTCCTTATTTACTAAGAATGCCACATACTCCATTAATAAAAATGTCTCTGTTTGTATTAGTCAGGGTTCTCTAGAGGAACAGAACTGCTAGAATGAATTATTTTAAAAAGGAGATTTATTGGATCAGCTTACAGTAGTCCAATAGCAGTTGCAGGCCCGAGAATCACCGAACCTGGTAGCTGCTCAGTCCTCGTGGCCAGATGCCTCAGCAGTCCCCACCCGGCACTGCAGATGGTGCAGGAAAGCCTGGAGGCTTCCTGAGGAGCCGCTGGGTTTCCATCCATGCTGGTCTTCGGTTGATGCTGGTCTTTAGTCCGCACTGGTTTTCAATCCACGCTGGAAGGTAGTGAGCAGCTCCGGCAGCCAAGTGGAAGGAAGGCAGGAAGGAAGGAAGGGGCACTTTTTACCCAGAGGTTCCTTATATCAAGTCCCCCTCGGAGAGGGGCCACCCACTCTGGGGGAAGGGCTCATTCTGGGGAAAAAACTTCCTCCTTTAGTAGATCCTTCCCAGAAGCAACCTCTGAGACTCACCCAAAAGGGATTTCTGTGGATTACTAAACAGATCAAGTTGACAACACCTTAACTATCACACTGTTGAATACAATCCAGTTCTTTTTCAAAGAATTATGAGGAGTCTCTTCTTTTTAGAAAGATACAATGATTTGATTGAGTAAAGAAGTCAGAATTCAAAATCCGATATATTAATTATTATAACAATTTTCAAATTTTGTATGAATCAAGAGTTCTCATTTGTTTATTGTTTTCCATCCCTAAAATATCCTTCATGTCCAGCTATTAAGACATATAAGGGCTGCAGGGATGAGTTAGCCTTGCCTTAGACTTGCCTATAAAGCCAAAGGGCCCAGGTTCGATTCCCCAGGACCCATGTTAGGCAGATGCACAAGGTGGCACATGTGTCTGGAGTTCATTTCCAGTGGCTGGAGGCCCTGGTGCACCCATTCTCTCTCTCTCTCCCTTTCTCTGTCAAATAAATAAAAATGAAAAAGAAGACATATAGTATTACTTACTCACTAGAGATCATTTTGATGAGTTTTTTTTTTTTTGGGTGGGGGCAGTTTTCAAGGTAGGGTCTCACTTTAGCCCAGGCTGACCTGGAATTCACTATGTAGTCTCAGGGTGGCCTTGAACCCATGGCAATCCTCCTACCTCTGCCTCCCAAGTGCTGGATTAAAGTCATGCACCATACACACAGCTCATTTTGACAAGTTTTATTTTTCTCATGTACACATACATTAGTATTAAATAAGCAGATATTACTTACTTTATGTTATTAAAATGAAACAAATTATTGAATGCATTTGAAAAAGAAAAATTTTGTTTCTCTGTCTTATGGCTATTTTTATACTGTAGACTCAAACAAGAGATAAAGGAATTAGAACTTTATATGCCATGACTATGATAATGCTAATAATGCCTAGCTATATTCTGGTTTCCCACAAAGGAACAGGAATTTCTTTTACTATTCTTGGTAACAAAAAGCAACCTTCATTGGTGGGCATTAATGCAAAGTAAATCATCTTTAAAATTATTCCATTTCTTTGAGTGGCTTCATGTAGTTCCATGAATCAGTAAGCTTGGCAGAGAAAGACAGCGGAATAGTCAATGCTCTAACATTCCACACAGTTTGCCACTGCACTATGCTGGTCTCCCCTCTTTCAGGAAAACGAAAACACCAAAGGACAGCTTCTCCTCCAAAGATGAATCTTCATTCTAAATAAAATATATTGTGGTGTGACTTAAAATGCGCTCCAGCCACATAGACAATAGACTCATGTGTTTGAACACTTGGTCCCCAGCTGGTGGCACTGGTAGCCAAAGTAGGCGCCAAATTTTGTAGACCAGGCTGGTGGTGAACTCATAGTGATCCTTATACCTTAGCCTCCCACAGTCTGAAATTAAAGGCAAGAGCCACCACACCGGGCTTAGTTTTGTGTATTATAATTGGCTTTATGTGTGACTCTAGAATGAGCCAACAGTCCTAACAACGTGACGAATCAGAAATACCCTCTCCAGCTCCCAAGCAGGTTACACAGTACAGCCCGACAAGAAGTAACCTAGAGAAAACAGGAGTTGGGCACAGAAAGCCCATCTGGTGATCTCACACATTTGCATTGTTTTCCGTGACTAAGACGATGACTGCTAAATTGGCTAAGCATCAGCTACAAGAGGATGCTAGTCTGCAGGTCATTATGGATAGCGAGACCTGTAGACTCAGCTTCAAACATGGACAAAAACAATTTCAAAACAAAGATGTTTCTCATCAAGCATCTGGAGAAAGACAGAAAATGTATGAAAATGAAATATAGTAACGGGAAGATGAACAAAGTGCTGTTGGGAAATAAAGAGAACAGGAGAGCTGGTTAGCTGGATTATTTGTTGATAAGTAGATTAAGGTATCTTGTAGATTCCTTTTCAAAATTTTTCATTGCATTAAGATCAAAGTTAAAACTTTTTATATGTATCATCCTTGAAATATTTATTTGTTATAATTAAATACATAGATATTTGAAGGTAATATATTCATACTAGAAACATTTCTATTTAACTTAAAACGTACAATATTACAATACAATGGGGCCAAAGCTTCTTATTCAAATGTGAACCTGCAGATTGCTGACAGCATCACATACCTTTCTTACAAAATATTTTTCATAGTTTGTATTGTGATCTCTCTCATGTGAAATGGGAAATTAAATATAAAATTTAATCAAGTTCATCATTTTTTCAACATTATAGGATTTTTCACCCATACTCTACATACAATATACTTTTAGTAGCTAATGTTTATCAATTAGTTTTGTAAATGTCCTATATAGTTCTCATCTTAATGACAATTATATGTCTTTTACAACTAGATTTAATCAATTTCTGTAAAACTGGTTAAATGATATAATTACAAAAAGCACAAGGTCCTAGTATTGCTCCATTTATAAACCTAGTTATAGATAGAAAGGTGCAGTTTTCTTACTGTTACTAAAGCTGTGTGTGCTACATACTTCATCTTTTGTGATCTTAAGAGAAACTAAGCTCTGATGGCAGGAACTATATTGGGAAAATAGCCCTCATTTTGATAAGCATGCACCGCTGCCATTAGAAGAGGAAATACAATATTTCCCTGTGATTTTTCAGTGACCCACAGACATCCACCTCTTATGCTCTAAAGTCACAGAGTATCAACTGATGTAGTGTAGACATTAGAATGGAATTATTATTATTTTTTTAAGTTTTATTTTTACTTATTTATTAGAGAGAGGGGCTCCATGACCTCCAGCCACTGCAAATGAACTCTAGAGGCATGCACCACCATATGCATGTGGCTTACATGGGACCTGGAGAATTGAACCTGGGTCCTTAGGCTTCACAGGCATGTGCCTTAACTGCTAAGTCATCTCTCCAGCCCAGAATGGAATTATTTAAGGAAGTTTCTCCCTACATTTGTAGATAGGTGTCTGCCTCTTCTATTCATCTATAAACTCCTTACCTGTAGGGTCTGGCTTTCATGCAGACCTATAATTAAAGGTCTTAGAACAGATTTGGCGCAAACAAAACACCACTGGATAACTACAACAAGCACACTCATGTGACTTGTGCTTCTATGACTTAAGAAAGCTGACACTTCTCATTCAATAGTTTGTCATGCACTTCTAGCTGCTATCTTCAGTAACAAAGAAGTCATTGGAGGAGGTCTTTTGTATCTCCACATTATAATCACATGATGAGTCCTAGGAAAATGAGTCTCAGGAATACATGTGATACTTGGCTGTTTATAGGCATGACTTGAAGTTGTGTTTGTAACATCCTAAGAGAAAAATAAGCTTTCATTCATTTGTATGCATTCTGAAATTTCTATCAAAATTATAGTAATTATTTAAAGAGTTTGAAAATATATAAATCACAGTTTATGAAGAAACTGGAAAATATGTCAAATCCTTCCTTTCCTGACATTGGAATATGCCTTTAGGATATAAAGAACACTGATGTTTAGGGAGATATGCTATGATAAATTAACCACTATGGCTAACAGTATTAAGAGCTTTTGACAGGATATAGAGCTACATACCTTGTTGCTTTAGCATTCGCATTCAAGATTAATTCCTTTTATCTATTGAAACAAATGTCTTATTGAATTACCCAGAGCCTTGTTCCCACTCCCTTATAAGAGAGATGCTGCAATATCTGCTCATTAGCATCATAACTTGCAAATGTCCATCTCCGGCTGTTTGTTGTGAAGTTGAGCTTTAAAAGAATTTTATAACCTACATTTACATTTTTAAATGCTCAAAATAAGTGGCCACTCTAGTCTTCTTCATGGTGGAGAACTCTATAAATCGACTCCAGCAAAACATAGCAACTGAGGCGGTGTGGATACAAAACCGCAGAATTAACATCAAAGTAGGAAACTTGACTAGCCAAGCGCTCCTCAAATATATGAGATCTTTGTTGGCACCATACAGATAAAATATTGGGAAAACAGAAGCCTTCCATGTACTATTTGCGTTCAGAGTCATTTCTACGCAATAACAAAATGGATTTGAGCAGCCTCCCCACAAAGCAATGCCACTTTCTTCTCTCAGTGCAGTCATGAATAGTGGCATATGCCAGGGAACCTAGGTAGGAAGAAGCCCAACATCAGTACAGCCTCAGCCACATAAACCACATTAAGGAGAGTTTATAATATCTAAAACTCTATACACATATACACAGAGAGAAATGTTTATATAAGTGTGAAATCTTTTTTTTTTTTTTTTTTTTTTTTTTTTGGTTTTTCGAAGTAGGGTCTCACTCTAGCTCAGGCTGACCTGGAATTCACTATGTAGTCTCAGGATGGCCTCGAACTCATGGCAGTCCTCTTACCTCTGCCTCCTGAGTGCTGGGATTAAAGGTGTGAGCCACCATGCATGGTTGTCAAATAAATTTTTTAAAAGATTTTATTTTTATTTATTTGTTAGAGCCAGAGAGAGAGAGAGAGAGAATCGGCATGCCAGGGCCTCTAGCCATTGCAAATGAACTCCAGATGAATGTGCCACCATGTGCGTCTGGCTTATGTGGGACCTGGAGAATCAAACCCGAGTCCTTAAGCTTCGCAGGCATGTGCCTTAACTGCTAAAGCATCTCTCCAGCCCATCAAATCAATTTTTGACTAGCTTTTATTTGTGCATGAATCTGAGGACTAGAGCTTCACTCTAGCTTTCCTACAAAAAAAAAAAAAAAAAGAAACACTCACAATTTAAAGTGCTTTTCTCATACGAAATTAGAAATTATTATCACAGTTTTTAAAACTTATTTATTTATTTATTTATTTATTTACTTATTTATTTATTTTTGGTTTTTCAAGGTAGGATTTCACTCTAGCCCAGGCTGACCTAGAATTCACTATGGAGTCTCAGGGTGGCCTCGAACTCACGGCAATCCTCCAACTCTGCCTCCCGAGTGCTGGGATTAAAGGTGTGAGCCACCACGCCTGGCTTTTGTCACTGTTTTTTTTTTAATTTTTTTTTTTTTGGTTATTTTATTTATTTATTTGAGAGCGACAGACACAGATAGAAAGAGGCAGATAGAGGGAGAGAGAATGGGCGCGCCAGGGCCTCCAGCCACTGCAAACGAACTCCAGACACATGCGCCCCCTTGTGCATCTGGCTAAACGTGGGTCCTGGGGAGTCTAGCCTTGAACCAGGGTCCTTAGGCTTCACAGGCAAGTGCTTAACCGCTAAGCCATCTCTCCAGCCCCACTGTTTTTTTTTTTTTTTTTTGAAAAAAAAAAGTTTTAATGATCCATCACTTGTGCTGATTACTAGATCATGTGGGCTATAAAATCTGACTTGAATGAAATTTTCATGGAAATTTACTCCATAAAATACAGAAGAACAACTCTACTTTAGTAAAGACTTAAAAATCACTGAAATGTTCCTACCCATGAGTCCTGCGGAGCACATTTTGAAAGTCATTAGTCTGTGCAAAAAAATCTATATCCCTGTCTGGTGTTACGGCATTGATGAGTCTATGCCACCTCACCCAGCCTTCATTCACTTAATTCAAAACTTACAAGTTGGGCAACATTTATATAGTGTGAGGCCCTGGATGATGAGTTATAATATTGATTTGATTCTCAATTTTTTTGTCCTCTTGAATGAAAGACAAACAGATGGATGCTATGATATCTGTATCACATCAGTACATTCAGATGAGTACTGTGATAGCACAAAGAATGATGAATGATATGGGTTAAAGAAACATTTTAACAAAATATCTATGTCGTGAAAGAATGCATGTCGAGACTGAGCAGGTTATACATGGGTGGCTGGTGCATGTAGAAAGAAAGAAAATGTCGTATTTGGAGAGAGAAACTGAACAAGTGGAGAGGTATGTGAGAAAGGGTGATGCCTTAGGGTAACAGAGAACTTCAAGGTGGCTGATAGGCGAGGTGAGACGGATCCTAACTCACAGAGCACGTAATTCTAAATTATGATTAAGAGTCATGCCTGAAGCTGCAAATGCTTAGTACAAAGTCCTATATTAAGAAGCATTAAATATTAAATAATAATAATATCTTTGGTACTATGTGCTGGTTACTATGTCATTGCTCTAAAAGCATCCCTAACCTCAATCAACTTATGAAAGAAAAGGGTTTATTTTGGCTAACGGTCTCCAGCACAAGTTTCGTGGCAGGGAAGACTTGATGCCAGCAGTGGGAAACTGGCTTGTCACATTAAAGTCAGAATGTAGAGGGAGCAATGCGGAGGCTGTGAAACCTCAAGACCTGCCCAGAGGGACCCACTTCCCCCACCCACTAAATGCTCCCTAACCTTCCAATCCAGTGACACCTGTTGGGGACCAAGTGTTCACTCATGGTGGGAATTTTACATTCAAGCCGCAACATAGCATAAAAACCTTAGTCAACACATACCATAAAGCAAGCACTAAGTTTCTATTCTTTTCACTTGCAAAGTGTGACAATATCTATTTCAGAAAAGGTTATTAAAGGGACTGAAGTCATACATGTATAGTGTAAGGCAAGTGATTAGTGACATCATCATTGTTATCAGTTTTGCTGTCTTCCCACAATACTTTGAGATGTGTGTATATGTATATGGGTGTGTGTGTCCCTTTTATTATAAGTTCAATGAAATTAATTATCTTTCAGCCTCAGCAGAGCTCCACCTCACTTGCCTGTGATTAAAACATCCCCTCCTGGGGCTGCAGAAATGGCTTAGCAATGTACGTGTTTGCCTGTGAAGCCTAAGGACCCTGGTTCGAGGCTCGATTCCCCAGGACCCACGTGAGCCAGATGCACAAGGGGGTGCACGCGTCTGGAGTTTGTTTGCAGTAGCTGGAGGCCCTGGTGTGCCCATTCTCTTTCTCTCTCTCTGTCTCTCTCTCTCTCTCTCTGCCTCTTTTTCTCTCTGTCACTCTCAAATAAATTAATTTAAAAATGAACAAAAAAAATTTTAAAAGAAAACCTCCCCTCCTTTCCATGAATAAAAATTCTTATAATAATCTTATAATAATTATTCTTATAATAATTCTTATAAATTATTTAAAAAGTTCTTATAATAAAGTTTGAATATTTATCATCATTCAGAAAATATAAAATTATACACAAGAATATGTTTTGCAAAACTAGTTTTAATCTCTATAAATATCAGAGAATTTTTAAAAAAATAAAATTTTATGCCACCATTAAATTTTAAATGCAAACACAAAGTAACTTAAATTTTCATTTCATTTTGTATGACCAACATAGAGATCATGAAACCCTCCAGTATTTCAAATGTTCCATTTTCCGCATTTCTGATTGCTCTGTCATTTGACACTCTGCCCGGCTTTGGTGGGAGCGGCAGCTCACTGCGACGGTGCTCTCGTCTCGTCTGCGTCCCGGACTTCGCGGTCCTCAGCGCCGTCTCCAGCACGTCTGCCCTGCCAATGGCCGTCCGCGCTTTCCCCGGCCTGCTTCTCCACAGGTGTTGAAACAGAATAAAATGTAAATTCATTAATTATGTTCATTCAGATTAAGCATAGAGGGACTTTCAGTTCTAACCAATATCCTTTAATCTTCCAATCTGCTCTAATTACATTCAGTGTAATTGTGAACACCTGATCTGCTGTTCAAATTTCATAACCCCTGTACAATTTCTTTATTTTGAGCAGAAAGTACCACTTAATTATTTTTAAATAAGATTTTTTGAAGAATTGTTCTTTAATTTTACATAAAATTTTAAATATATCCATGATTCTTCCATTTTTCGCTTTTGCTTTAAAATAATATGCATTCAGGCCCCAGTCTATCCCCATAACCATGGATCTTTATTTTCCATATTTACTCTATAATGTATTTCCTCTTGTCATTTAAATTTCCTCCATTTAATACTGGAAAAAATGGAGATTTGTTAGGTAAACTGTTTGGGGCATGTTTTGGGTACAAAGACTGAGCAAAAAATAACCCTCCATCTACTACTAATAAACTGCTTAAATAAATTTGCTCACTTTTATTAAGAAAATTTAAATTCATCATAGAATTAATCTATCAAATTATCAAATTAAGTTTCTCACATGGAAAAAACTTCATATTCATATTTTCTTCATTTACTCAACTCAGTTTCTCCTCACATTTTTGCCAGTTGGCATTAGTCAGCACTACTTGAACAAAAATGCTGTCTTGAAATCATGAATGTAACTGTAATTTCCAAAGCAATTTATCTCATTTCAAATAAATTTCTCATCCATTCTCTTTATGCATTGTTGGGGACTCTTGGCTTATTTTCCATGTCTTTCAACAACTCTTAACTCCACATTCTAAATTTAAGTATTCTAAAATGTTGCATGTATTGATTATTGTGCATCAGAATTCATTAGTGACATTCTTTGGTTACGTTTTATTGCTAAAGACAAACAAATCGAGATCCAAACTTAAGTAGTCTAGGACCACACTTACCCAGGATCCTTCCTAATCATGTTAAGACATTTTGTATTGTTTTGTTTTATGAAACAGAGAGATAACTGACATGACAGGGCTTCTGGCCACTTTAATCGAACCCCAGCCTGCCACCTTGTGCCCATGCGTGACCTGTGTGCGTGCTTCAACACGTGCATCTGGCATCTGGGGAGTAGAACCTGGGTCCTTCAGCCTCACAGGCAAGACCCTTAACTGCTCAGCCATCTCCCTAGCACAACATTCTGCATTTATTATTGAAGCATTTTCATGATAATAATGGATATTTTTGTTGTACAAGTGAAAAAAAATTATTTCAGTGATATCAAGTAACTTCAAATACTAGACTACATGTTTTTGATACAATATCCAGAATGCAGGCCCATCGTTCATGTACAATTTAAATTAAATTTAAGGTAAGTCAGATGGAGTTTGTCAGCTTCCGCTTCACAAGCTCCTGCTTCCCTGTTCAATGGCTCCACACCTAGTGGCGACTAGACTGAACAGCGTGGATACAGGACAGGCCCGCCATTGCAGAAATGTCTACTGACATCACAGTTTCTAGAACGAGACTTTGGCTTTGTGTGGAGAGGCAGGCTGATCCTTTCCTTGAGGTTAAAAGCATTCATTAAGTAAAAATAGTGTAGATGCTGGCAGTAAGGGAAGTGTTGCTAATTAGGAGAGGCAGTTATGAAGTCATTATATTTAAATGACATGACTGTCAATTCATCCTTAAGCTTAGACTACACAAAAAGAAAAGTATAAAACAAACGGAATATGAAGAAAACTTTATCAATGTTATTTCATTTTTTAAAAAATTTGTTTATTTATTTTGAGAAAATAAAACAGAAAGAGTATGGGGCCCTCAGTTTCTCCTGCTGTTTGAAAACAAACTCCAGACACATGAGCCAATCTGTGTCTCTGCCTTCATGTGTCTACTGGGAAATTGAACCTGGGCTGTCAGCCTTTGCAAGCAAGTGTCGTTTCCTACTGAGCCATCTCTCCAGCCCTAATAGTATTTTAAAATAGCAGATAAATTTCCTAGCTTCATGCTTAATTAATCTTGAATGATACTTAATTCATTAACATTTAACATAACCCATCTATTCTGAAAAAAAAAAAAAACTAAATACTGATACTAGTGTTCTATAAATTTAACATTGCAACACTCCCAAAGTCGGGATTGAATGCTTGTTATCCAAGAATAAGGACCTAAGTTACGATCCTGTAAAAGCCAAACATGGCTGCACATGACTGTAACCCCAGCATTGAGTTGGGCAGAGATAGGAAGACAGCTGAGACTCCCTTCTCAGCCAGTCTAATTGAAAAATGAGGAGGTTCAAAAAGAGGTTCTGTCTCATGAACATAAGGCAGATGAATGATATTAAAGAACACTTGGTGTTTTCCTCTAGCTTCTGAATGCTTGTACCAGGGGCACACATGTCTGTACACATATGTGCATATACCACATATACTGCACACACACACACACACAAAATGCATACACACATACGACACATATACACACATACACACACATACACATATAGGTACACACACACTCCAAAATTTTTTCTAAGGTTATAGAAAAGAATATTTTTCATGCTATTGGTGCATTTGTAGATTATCTAGATATCTGTCAACTTAGAAAAAAAGGTACCACTTTTCTTCTAAAAATCTATGCTTAAAAAAAAGTCCCAGGCTGGAGAGATGGCTTAGCAGTTAAGGCCTTTGCCTGCAAAGCCAAAGGACCCAGGTTTGATTCCCTAGGACCTATGTTAGTCAGATGCACAAGGGGGTACACGAGTCTGGAGTTTGTTCACAGTGGCTGGAAGCCCTGGCATGCCCATTCTCTCTGTCTCTCTCTCTCCCTCTATCTCTATGAAATAAATTAATAAATAAGATATATTTTTTAAAAGTCCCTACAGAGATATTTCATAACCTTTGTTCAGTGCTCATCACTTGGAGAAACAAAAACACTTCACAAAAAATAAGTTGCTATAGACAGTAATGGCTTGTCTGTAACCTACAAAACTATTTCCTGGAATGATACTCTCTTCCTCACAAAAGAGCTTGTCATCAGTTTACTAAAACTGCTATATGTCCTGTGCATCCCTATAACATATTGTCCCTCTAAGAAAGTAAATGCATTTATGTAATGTGGTGCAAATTCAAAGTACATGAATGAGACAAAGAAACAAAGATAAGAAAAAGATCCTTGTGTGGCTTATAGAAAACAGTTTCTTAGAAAAAAAGAAATGAGTGGTGTGATGGTCAAGTTTAATTTTCATGTTGATTAGCATGAGAAGTGCATAAGAGATAGGTAAAGCGCACGTTTGAGTGTGTTGTGAAGACATTTACAAAGAGATGAACTAATGTGCTATAAACCACCATGAATATGTGTGTCACACTCCCATAGGCTCAGGACCAAGATGCTTTTTTCTCTCTTTCTTTCTTTCTTTTTAGAAAAGGGGGGGGGAGAAAACATACTAGGAATTCTCTCTCTTTCTCTCTGTCTCTCTCTCTCTCACACTGTCTTTTTTTTCAAGGTAGCATCTCACTCTTGCTCAGGCTCACCTGGAATTCAATATTAGTCTCAGGGTGGCTCTGAATTCATGGTGATCCTCCTACCTCTGCCTCCCAAGTGCTGGGATTAAAGGTGTGCACCAACATGCCCGGCTTGGCATTTTCTCTTACCTCCTGGACACTAAGTTGTGAGCTGTTCTGCCTTGCCACGCTCCTGGTCATAAGGGACTGAAACCTCTGAAGCCAAGAGCTAGATAAATCTTTTCTCCCTTCAGCTGTATATGACAGGTATTCTGTCACAGAGAGAACACATCTACCGCAAGCAGATTTCCAGGATCTGGAAGGAGTTTGCACTAAAGAAAAGTGTTTGGGGCTGGAGAGATGGCTTAGTGGTTAAGCACTTGCCTGTGAAGCCTAAGGACCCTGGTTTGAGGCTCGACTCCCCAGGACCCACGTTAGCCAGATGCACAAGGGGGCGCATGCGTCTGGAGTTCGTTTGCAGTGGCTGGAGGCCCTGGCATGCCCATTCTCTCTCCCTCTCTCCATCTGCCTCTTTCTCTCTGTCTGTCGCTCTCAAATAAATAAATAAAAATAACAAAAAAATTAAAAAAGAAAAAGAAAAAAAAAGAAAAGTGTTTGATAACAACCATGGAGGACCAATCCTTAATACATCACTAGAATCTTTTGTCAAGCTTGTTTGCTATTTTTGGTAATAGAGTACTAGCTACTTAAAATTTTCAAAGTGTAGATCTGAAAGTCTGTCATTAAAAATGAATGAAGAGATAGCTGAGGGCTGTGTATATGCAATCACTAACAAACTTGAAATATATACAAATTTATTTGTGAATGATATCACAATAGCTCTGGGTACAAAAGAATAAGAATGAGGAAATGGAATTGCAAAGGAGAAAGATACTTGTGGAGGAAAAGAAATGTGCAAGTTACAGAGAGAAATACAAGTCAGCAGTACACACTGGAGTAATTAACCCAGGAGCAAATGTGAATAACAAGAAAGGCCTGGGACAGGTTAATGGAGAGGGGGAGAAACATAAGCTTACTTTCCTTTCCGAGGAGTTGAACTTTCCTCCACAAACAGAAATAGGCTGATGTGTAACAATCACTGAAAATTAAGGAATGCTATTATAGTTTGAATGTGAACAGATGAGCCCCACAGCCTCAGGGATTTTTGATCAAGGTTGAGCTTGCAACTTGAGTCTCCAGAAGCCCAACGTTGTCACCAGGGGAAGATCTTTGAATAAAGCCCTAAGGTATGTTCAGAGCGAGTTTGAGTTCTGGCTCTTCTTGGTGCTGGCTCTTGGTGGTATCTCTCTGCTTGGATCTATGGAAGTGAGGCATCTTCCACCATGATGGTGTTACCCTGGAGTTGGAAAGCCTGAAGTAATCGCTTTCCTCCCATAAGCCATTTCTGGATAGGTGTCTGTCAAGCAGTGAGAAGGCAGCTCCAGTAGTAGAGGTGATGCCTTTGGATTTACAAGTTTGGTTAGGCAGCATGCCAGCAGCTGGTTTTGGAAGCTTGAAAAATGCAGGGAGGTGGGTCATGAAGTGCACATGGCTCCATGAGCCACTACTGAGCTGTTGCCTAGGAAATGAGGTAAAAATCCCTGTATTGGAGGACAAGTGAGGTCATTGCATGGAGCTGTGAAGAAGAGCCATGGTTTGCAGTGTAGACCCAAAGACATTTTGGATACACTCGGACTGCGGAACGGCTGCCAGTTGGAAAGGCAGAACTGGAACCCAGAGACTTTCTTCCCTGGTGATGGATGTCAGACTTGAATTACAGATATTGAATATTTCCCTACTGATTTAGTGTTTTTGCATTGGTCCAGTATATCCTTGTTATGGCTTTTTGGAACGGAAATATTTACTCTGTGTCATTATGTGTTAGAAGCATGTAACTTGTTTTGATTTTATAGGACTCACAGTTAAGAGACAGTCTTAAATCTCAAATGAGACTTGGTATTTTGAACAGTATCAAATTTGGTAACAAAAAAAAATTTATAGGGGTCTTTGAAGTTTTTCTGAATGTAATTTGCATTGTGAGATGCTCATAAGTTTATGGGGGCCAGGTTTAGGATGCAGTGTTTAGAATGTGAATGTATACCCCCATAGCCTCAGGGAGTTTGGATCAAAGTTGAGCTTGCAACTTTAGCTTCCAGCAGCCTAGCTGGAGGAGGTGTTACTGGAGGCAAATATTTGAGTCCAGCCCTAAGATGTGTTCAGAGCAAGCACAAGTTTTAGCTGTTCTTGGTGCTGGCTGTTGGTAGTATCTCTCTTCTTGGATCTATGGAATCGAGCCAGCCTCTTTTGTGATTGGTGGTGTTCCTCTGGAATTTGAAAGCCTGAAATAAAACCTTTCCTCATATAAGTTATTTCTGGTTGAGTGTTTGTACATCAACACAAAGGAGACTTTAATAAATACACATATGGAAAATAGCTCATTTACACCAGCAAGCCACAAACTGTGCATCCAATGGTGCATTTCTCAGAAAGAAGTATTAAGACCATCATGTTAAGTCAAATAAGCAAAACTCAGAAAGAAAAATACCACACATTTTTCTCATATGCAAAACCAGGCTTACAATAGACATGAAAATAGAAACAGGTACTGTTTGTAAAGAGGAAGGGAGCAAGTGGAGGTGAGAGGGAAGGCAAGGAAGGGTGATGGTGATAAATATTATTAAAGCACATCATAAACTTGTATGAGAGTGTCATGATTAAGCACATTATTTTGACATAGAGACAAATAGAAAACCAAAAGAAATAGAATGCCATATTACCCACTTAAGGCGGAAATCATATATATAAATGTTATACATGAGAAGAACTTTGCCATCCCAGGCATCTTCTATCAAATTATTTTAAGACTCTATTGCAACCTTTGAGAGAAATAGCCTTTTTTAAAAAACTATTAAATCATATCAAAGAAAGATGCTTCCAGGATTACAGTAGAATGGTTTTTGAATGTTTCAGAACTCATCCTGCACAACTATATAACAAAGAAAGTCTGTCCTCTGTAAGCAGAGCTCTCAAAGAATTCACTCACTTGCTTTTCCATCAGTGGAGATAAGCTTTTCCAAGCACACTATCACCTGTGAGCCAAAGGTGCCACATATTAACACCTTCCTGTTCCTTTAACATTGCAGTTAAACACTTATGTGCGTCTCCAGTCATTGTAATAATTTAAAAACTCAGTGGAGAAAATATTAATCATATATTTTATTATTTATCTATTCCGTATTGGTACCAATTTCTTTGCTTCAAATGTAAGCAGGTAATTTGTTACCATAATCACCACATAAAAGAAAATAAATATTTCCATACTGTAAGGTCAATAAATGTTTTTTTTTCATTATGGTCAAAATTCTGCTAGGAAACAATTACCTATAAGATATTTATAAACTATTAATTTTGCCATTTTTGATGTTTTCAAACACCTGGTCTGTATAAAGGGCCTTATTTTATGTTTTGTAATATTATTCATTTCAGCTGATGATTTATTTCATGCAAATAATTAAATACCAAATTATAATATGTGGTGGGGAGAAAATGCACTTAAAAATGCTCATAAAATCTAGAGAATATAAGAGCTGCATGTGGTTCAGTTCAGTTAACAGAAAAATTGGATTCCAATCATTTGCTCTTGATAGCAATTTTGCCCTCTGTTCATAAGTCCATCTGACATAACAGTACAAGAGAAGCTATATTTGCAAAATGTCACCTGGGAGCATACCTGCACAAAATCCATGATTTGCTTAACAGTTTCAGGCACCTTTTGCACATTGTTTTCATGGGTTACAGGTGCACACGTCACAGAGAGATTCGGCTCCCGCAACTCCGCAGTGAGGACGCGGCACATCTGAAAGTGGAACATAAGGGAAGTTTTTGAAGTCGTGGATCAAAGTGCTCAATTAAAGGTGGAATGACTCTTCTCCCTTCATAAACTCTGCTTAATATCTATGAAAGCTACAATATTAATTAGTAACCTAATTGAAGACAGTTTAACTTTTTCACATCAATCCCTCCATTAAAAAGAATAAATTTTTCTATATATAAGCTTAAGACTACAATATACTTTCACCAATTTCCTCTCAGATCAGAAGGTACATAGTTTTACTAATAACAGGATATGACTTGAAATACATAAATGCTATTTAAACATATATCACAAAGAAATAAAATTCACTTGATATTATTGCTTATTATAATAGTACCTCTCATAGAATGCCACTGATGTTTTGAGCAAATTCTATATTTTTCTATTTGCTTAGCTTTAATTCTATATTGTACAAAAACTGTTCCATAGTTATCTTCTCACAATGTATATTGTGTGTTCATAGAGGGAACTTGACAGAGAGAAGTGAGAAATTAGGGCAGCCCATTCACATTTGTTGTGGAATGTGTGATATGTGTTTAAATAGCATTGGTGTATTTCAAGTCATACCTTATGTCATTGTTGTTCCTGCGAAGAAATCAGGGTGTCATAATGATAGATTCCAGAGCAGACACTGTCTCCCTTGCAGAGATGTGAATCATCTGTTCAGGATCTTAAAGGACTTCATTCAAGGTGTGAGCTATGGATGTATTCTCACCGAGTGTTTACTTCAAGTGCCCATCCACACTCACTCAGCTTCTAGGCACAGTCCAGTGCTTTGTGGGTAGAAGAATAAAGGCACTGGTTTACTCTGCCTGCAAGCTGCAAGTTACTCTCAATGCCAATATACCATCCTTAGGTGTTCCCCACAAAGCCCTCTCAAATCACTGCAAATGATGTCCTCAAGTAAGGATGTTTCTTTAGGAAGGAACTTTTTTTCACTTCAAAGGCCTTTTAAGTTTCCTTTTTAAAGAGATTCCTTTAAGGGTCAGCTTCAGGAAGAAGAAAGAAATAGTTTAGTTTGGGGCTAGAGATATGGCTTAGTGGTTAAGATGCTTGCCTACAAAGCCAACGGACCTCAGTTCGATTCCGCAGGACAGATGCACAAGGTGGCACATGCATCTGGAGTTTGTTTGCAGTAGCTGGAAGCCCTGGCGTGCCCATTCTCCCTCTCTCTATGACTCTCTCTCTCTCAAATAATTAAATAAATAAAATATTTAAAAGATAGTTTAGATCAAAGTCAACTGATTAGGTACTTTAAATATTTGGTCATAGGTTTCACTGTATCCAACAGTAGAGCAGTATAAAACAATTGCAGCAAAATTCTGATTTTGTCTATTACAACAAGGTTCAATAGAAAAGAAATTACAAGTTACATAAAGTTGGTCCTCTTGATATAATATTAAATAATTTTCTTGTGCATTATGTGAATCCCCATCAATTCTCAAGACTCTTAAGAGATTCATTGCAATGAGTGCTATATTTGAAGATAATATTAAACCATTTTATTTATGCTTATAATCTTCATCTAAAATAAACTAAACACTAAACTTCCTGTGGATGTTTAGAAGATGACTTTTAACTGTATGTATGTGAATATGTTATGGAAGAAGACATTACCATTTGATTTTTGTACCAGTATGTTTCAAAGTTGAATGTAGAACATATTCTGTAGAATGGTTCATTATATTCTGATAGACCCATCTAATAAAAAGATAGTATTTAAATATGTTCATTGCAAAATTTGTTTACCATTTAGCTAACTGTATCTTTACTTGCCAGTAAAACTAGACACACACGCACACACGCACACACACACACACACACACACACGTGTGCGTGCTGTGTGTGTGTAGAAATAAAATGAATAATTTATGAAACTAAAATACAATTAGGGCTATAATTCTTACTTATGTAATTTATAAAATGAAAGTATACATTAAATATAAGTTTATACTAATGTATTAAAATGCTTTGGATGCTAAGCTAGGTGCCTTGATTTATTCATAGCATATTATATACACGTATCAAAATTGCATACTGTACTCCATGAATGTTAAATTGCTATTTGACTTTTTTTTTACTTTACTCATTTGATTCTTACAAATTCTCACTCTAAGGCTGAGGTCTCCAAAGCATAGAGAAGTTGAGTTATGTGTCTGAGCCACCCATCTAATAAGGGGAAAAAACAGAAACTGCGGTCAGGAACTCAGGTTCCAGGATTAATTTGTATAAACACTATGACACACTGGTTTTCTAAATGGGATAGCAAAATATCTTCTTCATTTTTTTCAAGAAATTAAAATGAATAATAAAAAACTTCCTTTTAAATTCTTAGATTAATCCACCATAGAAAAATATCCTTTTGGTGGATAGTCAAAAACTAATCCTTTACTTTTTTTCTTGGAATATAAGAACACTGGTTCTAAAGAATACCAGAAAGTATTATGTGAAAAATGATTGCAGTATCCAACATGTTTGGAAAACTCATCAAAATTAAAAATGGTCCCCTTTATGTAAAAATTCTTAGAATCCAAAATTTTACATGATACTGAGAAAACTCTGGTTTGCTCTAGTTTGCAAAATTATTAAATTACATAATTTTCCTTTTTCAGGCCTTTCCTCCTACAGAAGTAGTATTTGGCAAAACACACTTTCACCATTACTTTGACATTTTTTTCCTACTTGAAAGTCATTACTTACATATTTTTGAACATATTAAACTTTGGAAAATGATGCCATTCCAATGTGCACTTTTGATGCCGGACTCTTTGTCCTGTGGAAGAGGGGGTACATATCCAAACTGGTAGAACATGTTTATTATCCACACCTGATACTTGGTGTACTTCAAGCAGGGATTTTAGTTGCAAATCATGGAAGCAAATTTAGGTTGTTATTAACACAAATGAATCCGTTAAAATAGAGCAGTAGCTTGGATACAAGAGGGGAATTGGAGGAAGAAGCCCCAAGGCAGTTCAAGCTGGAAATTAATCTCACACCCAGGACTGGGCTGCCCAGCCAGTGCCCACAGGCTGACCCTCGCACAGTATGGCAGCTGTGTGGCTGGCAATGAGGCAGCTAGAACTGCTGCTCGTCTTACCCCAGAGCTCCCTCGTGTCTAACTTCCTATAGAAGGAGTTGTCTAGCTTGGTCTTGCTAGTTGAACTCTGAGGTGCTCCCTTTTATCATAATCCAAGGGCTCCTACCTACAGTCTTATTGGAGTGAGGCAATCTACTTTCCCAGGAGTATCAGGTCCTCCCTTTTCATCAGGACTCACCATAGAAGTGTCAGATCCTAGCTCTCCATCAAGACTCACCAGAGAAGTGTCAGGTCCTAGTTCTCCATCAAGACTCACCAGAGAAGTATCAGGTCCTAGCTCTCCATAAGGACTCACCAGAGAAGTGTCAGATCCTAGCTCTCCATCAAGACTCACCAGGTGTTGAATCCCACAGAGCATGGAACAGAATCTTAATCTAAATTGTTGAGATGGGATCAGAAGTGTTAGCACATGGAAATACTAAATTCTATGAAAATGAAGCTCTGAATACTTTTAGGAAATGAGAGCCTTGTGGGACAAAAGTCACCAAAAAGTTGGTATTTCCAAAGAATTTACACTAATGTCTGGCACATAGTAAATGCAGTCAGTGGATTGTAAAATAAAATACCATAAAATACTTTTACTACTTGTGATACAAAGAGATCTTTGGGAGTCCTGAAATCAGTAGTAATTGATCATAAGTATTCATAAACTATTTTCTGTAGCTATCTGCTCACCTGATAGACATAGATGGATGTATCGGGGCTGTCAACAGTGACACGGAGGCTTGATAACAGCCACAATCCCTCAATGCCTGTGGCTTACTCTCACATCTATTAACAGGAAATAAAACTTTGCAGAAATCTCTTGTTTTAGCCAAACATACGGCATCTATGCACTTACCAGGAATGCTAAGACTCGGAATCAGCTTGAAGCTGCTAACCTGTTACTCACATTAGCTGAACCAGTGTTTATCTAAACATGTTATTGTGAACTACAATTCAATCCAGTGATAAGCCTCTGAAACTTTATCTTCTTTCTTATCTGCTTTGGAAAAACACGTTTCCATTTTCTGTGCTCCTCTCTACCCCAAAGTAGAGATCATGATTAATTGAATCATTTGTCCAAGCATCTACAACTAGGGGATGGAAGCAGAGCTTCATGAAATACAAATCCACTTGCTGAAACCACTGGCCATTTACTCTGGGCGCAATCATTCTATCTTTATTAAGTTTTGAGGAAACTTTCCTAGTGAAAAACCTAATCAGAGAAGCAATTACAAACTCATCTAACAATATACCACCAAAATCTGTCTCATAGTAACACTGGATTTTTTGTGAGGGAATACAAATCTTGAAGCTGGGTATGGTGTCACACTGTAATCTCAAATTTGGGAGGTGAGGAAAGGAGGGTAATGAGTTCAAAGCCAACCTCAGCTACACAGAAATTTTAAGATGACATTGGGCTATATGATATATTGTCTCAAAACAACAAAGATTTTTTTTAAAAAAATATTATTCCCAAAAAGTGAGTGACTATGAGAGATGGTGACTGGTAATGTTTGCTGAGGACATAAAAGTTAGAAGTATCTCATTAAAATAATATACAAGATTGTGAATCCAAAAGCCAATCATAAAAATTCAAATTTTTCATCTGCTTTCTACTACGTTTTTTGGTTACCTTCCAAGAAAATATTAACCAGGGAAAGTAGTGGCTGAACATAATGAGTATAGCATTTAAACTTAATGTTTTCCATCACCTTTAGCCTCAAGTGCCATTTTCATAATTAATGATAACAAAATATTCATGTGAGACACAAATATCTATTATTGTACTCCATTAGTCTCTACTCATACCACATATTGAAAAAATTTTTTTAAATCCTATGATATTGTCTAAAGTCCCATGCCCTTGTGTTTGTGAATTCCATAGATCCCATAGTAAGATCACTTGTCTTTTATACACACACAGTTTCTGTCCCTAGCTTTGATATCTGCCTCCTTTGTTGCATATAACAGCATATTCATATTTGTTCATTTTCACTCAGTGCATTACATTCTTTTTCAGGAAATTTCCTTCTTCCACACTCAGAAAATTATCCCAACTTCACTGGACTTCATCCAACAGTGCTAGTGTCTACCCATCCAGACCACGTGCACACACTGTATCCGCATTCCGGGAGTGACAGGAAACAACCCCTCCATTGAATCTAGCCCAGTGAGGAATGGGAATATAGGCATGGGATGCTCTTTCATACCTTTCTCCATTCTATACGGGTAGTAATCTCAAGATACATGGTTATATTACTAGAAACATGAACTCTTTAAAACAATTAAAATGTAGTAAAAAAAGAAAAACATCTGCTTTTCTCAACCCAAAGAAACTTATGAAATTAAACCTTTAACAAATTTGTTTACTAGAACTTTTTACTCTCCTCCACAAATTTCCATTTTCATTCTAGTTACTTCCACTGAGTCTTTAGCAACTTAAAAAGCAAGGTCTTTTGTACGTGGCCTATACCGCGGTTCTTCTTTTCAGAAGCAGCTCTCAATAAGATGGCATTGCTGCTCAATCCTCCATTCCTCCCAAGTTCATTTCCTCAACATGAGTCTTGCAGATTCCTGGAAGCCCACTGAAGACTTCTGCATAAGAATGAGATAAATATTTGGAAGAACCAGACACTGATTAATGTGGTCTTTTTAGATTAGAGTCTCTGTCTCTTCTCCATATCTGTTTAAAGATAGTACTATTTATTAGCTGTTAACCTTGATGAATTCAGCATTTCCAAATTATATAAGAAGAAATACTAATGGTTCAAATAGGTCAATAAAATATAAAATGAAAATAATTTCTGTAATACTCCACTTCTCTGAAGTGCCCATTGCATTTCTATGATACAGTTTACAATATTATGTAGAACCACAGTTTTCCTCCCTTTATCAGTACAATTGATAGAAATAAGGAAACTTTATAGGCACTTAATCACTCTTCACTCATATTAGTCAGAATTTGAGGTTATTCTGCCTTGATTATATACTTGAAAATACTGTCAGTTTTGCATTCTAACACAGTAAGTTGAAAATTGTTTGGGCCATACTACAGATAAGTGTACACTTAATAGATGTTCAGTAATAGGAACCAATGGGGAATTTTTTTTTTCAGTTGGAGTAAAATGACTTTCTGTCTAATGATCTCATAAACTTAGCATTTTTTTTCTTTTAAGTGTGTCTCAGAGATTACCATAAACATATTACCTCTGTGCTCAAAATCATTAAAGCATCTCAAAAGATTATTTTTCAAATAGTGCCTTTGACCAATAACTATTGACTAGTTAACTAAAATATACAGCTCCAAATTCACTTTCTCATGCTTTGTTTATGTAATATTTATTATTCCATTTATTTTCTATTGCAAAGCTATCACCTAAAGAATGTAGTCAAAGCATATGAAAAATTTTCAAGCTTCCCAAATTTTAAAAAAGGAGAATACATATATATAATATGTAATACTTTATAATATAAATATAAAATCTCACATAATAATAAGATATATAAAATCAAACAAATAGGCATAACATGTTATGGATCACTACACCAATATTCTAAAATCCAAAATTGAAAAGGTATATTTTAGAGTAACTAGTCACAAAAAGAAATCTATCACACAAGCTAATAAAGTTCATGTAATTTGACCAACGTAGAACTTTATGAAAAGTTAAAACTATTCTGAATCCCAAAACTATGTTGAGGCTTCCATGTAGCCGGGCAGCACACATACCATGGCGGAAAGATTGGACTCCAGTCCTGGGCTTTCATGCGCAACATGACTGCTCTTCACAAGTTAATTTCTCTGTACACGTGTTCTCATCCATGAAACAGGTTTTTCAATTATCCAGTGAGGACTTAGGAAAGTGCCTGCCAAATGCAAAGCACTGTGTGAGAGTTTTGTTGTGATCACGTGTTCTCTCTGAAGACTTATGCATTTGCAGCATGGCGCGGGAATGGAATAGAACATCGAGCGAACGTTTAGAGAGAACTCGTTGTGGTTCCTCTTTTCTTAAGTTGTTAAAGAAATATCTTATGAATGCATCAAAATGACTGGTGTGTGGTCAGACTTGTTTTTGGAAATAACAACAGTAATGCATAATTACAAGACTCTAGCATATTAAGCATTAGGATTACATGTCATTCCAATCATGCAAGAAGATAGAGCATCATAGGAAAACAGTAATGGAAAATATTCTTCATTCAGAGAACATGTACGATGCATTGCTCAGAAGCTGGGGCGAGCTGTCAGTAACGAGTTTGAGGTAAGAAATTTCTTTCTAATTTTCTTAATGAGATGAAACATAAAATGAGAGAAAATGAGCCTCTTGTAACTATAATATTCATTTAACAAAACATGTCTTGTATTAGGTAACTTTCCTTATGACATTTCTATTTACTTTCTGTAACTGAAAGATAGGTGCCAGCTTAGAAAATTATGTCGGTGTCATGAGTAATATTCTGCTGCTCTGTCATTTGACCTTTAATGTCCTATAGTCAGGTGACAGCCTCAACAATACACATTTAGTATTATCTCGAAGCCTGTCATTTTCCTTGCCAAGTGCCTGACTATAAAAGGTATCTGTGTTCCAGCCAGCTACTGAATTCAATAAAAATATAAAGTCGTTTTTGGGAGACTGGAGAGAGTGGGGATCAGAGCAACAAGGAAGACAGGGTTTTATAGCTCTCACAAATATTAGAGATTTCATAGTAATGAAAACAGTTCTCTTTCTTAATTAGAAACAATGCTGACAGTATTGTAATTGTGTACATTATCAAATGTAAATGTGGTCATTATACTAAAATTTTAGACTTATGTGGAAGAATTTGCAAGTCATGACCACAGAGAGACGCAAACCCCTGGACCTACTGGCAGCCCAGTAATGACACGCAGCTGGGCTCCAGTTCAGCAACTGCAGCAGCCACAGAAATACACTCAACATTTTCTCTTTGATAAACTAAACTGAGTAAAAATAAGATAGTATGTGTAAGTCAAACCCACCATAAGGTATGGGAAAATTAGATTATAAATGAAATAGAAAATTATGAAACTATGAATGATTAAAAGAAAATGTAATAACATTCCTTTATAAGCTTAGAATGGGGATTTACTCCCAGAATCTTTAAGTGGCAGATAATCTCGCTTGCATTATTTAAGAAACTGCATGGCAAAAGAAAACAGAAGTCTAAAAATCAAACAATGGAAGCATGATTTTAAATGTCCATTATAGACAAATAAAAATAATCATTCTAATGTATAAAATTCCTAGAAACAATCAAATATCTTGATACTAAGTGGAAAATCATTTCTATACAATGACTAGAAAACACAAAATGGCTCAAAGCAGTCCTTAGATAACAAGCTCTTAAAAATTACCCACTACTTAGTACTGTCGCTTACATTCCTTTCCTCTGACACACTCTCAAAGCTTGTGGAAAACAGGAAGGACCGTGATGAGCTTTACAACTTCATCTTTCTGCTTTCCACACAGTCATAATAAAATGGTTTGAGGATGGATAAATATGTAGAAACTAGAACTAGAACTTGAGTAGGGCGAAAACAAAGATAACAAAGAAAGTTGAAGCTGGAGTCGCAGTATGGGAAAGCTTAGTAAGATTAAAGAGGAGCCAGTCTCAGGGAGAAGACTGGTGTGTGCCCACAGCGCTGCCCCTTGTGAGAGGCTGACATTCAAGCCGTGTCCACAGAACGTGCCCAGTCAGCCAGGTTGACAAGGAGCTGAAATTACCGGACATAACCTTAGCACGGAAGCAACTCTAGGCAGAGCTGGGTTTCATCTACGTAATTCCTAAAAACAGGGGAATGGATGAGATAAAAGAGAAGATAAGGGGTACAACAAAGTCACCCTAGGAAAAGCAGTGTTCTCCAGAGGGAAGATAAAGTAGCCTATGAAAAAGTGAGAATTGGGCTGGAAAGATGTCTTAGTGGTTAAGGCGCTTTCCTGCAAAGCCAAAGGACCCAGGTTCGATTCCCCAGGACCCGTGTTAGCCAGATGCACAAGGCGGCGCATGCATCTGGAGTTAGTTTGCAGTGGCTGGAGGCCTTGGCATGCCCATTCTCTCTGTCTCCCTCCCTCTCTCTCTCTCTCCCTACCTACCTACCTATTTCTGTATCTGTATTTCTCTCTAATAAATAAAATATTTTTCAAAAATGAAAAGAAAAAGTGAGAAGCGAAGTACTCCAAGGCAGACAAGAAGGAAACCATATATTCTCAGGGTAATGCTTGCTTTAAATGGTGAGTATTTTCACAGGGAGGTGGAAAAGCAAAACATTAGTTGAGGTGCAGCTCCATCACGTTGTGTGTATGCACTCTCTCACACATGTGCATGTATACATGGAATATAGTATGCATGTTTTTATGAATCCGCCATACATATTGTTTATTGGATATGGGACTAAATAATTCAGCTCTGCTCTGTAGAAAACTAGAACACTGGATAATCATCTGTGACCTTCATTTTTTTCACCCTAACATGTACTATGGAGAACATTCAGACTGCATTGCTGTTGCTTGACCTTAATGAGGCTGGACCTTTACAGGAAAGTCAGAAAAATACCAAGTTTATCACCAATGCAATTTAATGAGAGAACTAGCTACCCAACTTTCTGGCATATTCCTTTTCAAACCTTGCTAGATCATTAGACTTTATTAGCACTATTGTGAAGACCAAGGGCAAAACATTTTACTTGCAGCATGAGTTCCTTTATTCAATGTATTATCATTATTCATTAATTCATTAGTGTGATAGGGTTACATGTTTCAAGAAGTAAGACTATTTCACAGTAACAGTTGACATTTTTCTCCATGCCTTTTAAATAGGCCCTGTCACATTCCGTTCTGACTAGTCTCTGCACTTAACAATGGATGAAAATAACAAACAATTCAAGCAAGGATAATTGCATTTAAAGTTAAGTATCCCTAATAACATTTTATACAGGATGTCAAAGATCTTACTTTCTTCTAATCTTTATTAGGTACTGGATTCTTAAAAGCAGTAATTCATGTGTGTGTGTGTTTCCTTTCAAAATGGAAAGTAAAATATGGGAGAAGTATGCACATGCCATGCACATATTATGGGTTACTGTTATAATTCTAAAACGTACTTGGTGCATTTCAAATGTATCATCTTGATGAAAATCATTAAATGTGGCTTTTAAAAGCAGTTCAGATTTTTCTTATCTCTACCAGTAAAAAAGAACTCACTTTTTAATAAGATATAGGTGTTTAGGAGTCCATTAGCAAGAGTGAAAAATGATTTAGAGAATACATACCCCAAAGTACACTGGTGGATGACACTTTTTAAAACAAAATGCAAAGGAGAATAATTTGGGGCAATTTATAAATATCCATTTTACTATTTTCTTTAGTCTTCACCTTTCCTCTCCTTTTTTTTGTAATTTTATTGTGTGTTCACTGATTCCTTTTAAAATCTATTGTTCTTACAAATTGTATTATTATTTTTCTGGCTCACAAAATTAAAAACTCTAAAACTAATGGGATTCTATCTCTAATCAGCTTATATTCTATCAGTTACCATGTTTTCTCAATATGTTTTGAAAGATTTTTAGCCTTGTACCAATCCTCTCGTTCTTTAAGTCATTGAATTCCTTCTGCTTGTGCTGCCACTTTATTTCTTCTAACGCAGGCACCAGTTTCAATGTCTAAAGATGTTATTTCTTTATATAACTTCAAAGTTCATAAATTATGCTTTTCATGTGTGAACAAGTAATAGCTCCTGCCATCCATATAATACGCCACATTTTTCAAAATATTGTAACATATATCATTTCACTTCAACTTTACGAGAGCATTATTATATGCTGCTGACTTTTTACAAATAAGAAAAACATAGCTACAATGAAGCTATTAAGTAATTCCATCAAGGATATGGAGAAAACTAGTGACGATTTAATGACCAGTGCATGAGTCCCTTTATTCCTATACTGTTTTTCTTACTACCTTACCACATGAAGCTGAAGTTGCATGATCTGTTTGTCCATTTTACATACAGGAAAAAGTAATCAATGATTTTTCTTATAAATTAGCTCATGACTAATTATTGGGGCTCACAATCAGAGGCATGAACGGGAAAAAAAGACAACAAACTCAACAGGAATGAAAGATTCATTTGTCATCCCTTTTGTCACTTGGAGACTCTAAATTCATTGCAAAAATTGCAGCCAGTTTCATAACCTTAGATTCTTAAAACCTTGAGTCTGAAATGGTGATCCTCAGCACAGGGACAGTTGTGTGGAGAGAATAACCTACCACACAGAGAGTCCAGACATCACAGAAGTGCTTCGCCATAGGTGGGTCAGGAGAAAGGACGCATTCCCAGAGTCACGCTGTGCTTTGAAAAATTGATATCAAACCCAACATAAGCCCAAGAAGCAACATGCCAGGCAAGAAGCCCAGTCTGATAGAGCAGCAAATGAAATGGTAATGATGGTTTCCTGTTCTCCCTTTTTTCTCCTTCTCCCTTTCTTCCTCCCTCTCTCCTCTCTTCCTCTCTCATCTGATGAGCTGAAATATTGTGTCTTTTAAATTGACTTCCCTAAACTTGTCAAATAACAATTTCAGTGAGTTCAAAGCAAAAAGGAAAAGGAGCAGATTTATAACCAGTTTCTGGTGGAAATTTTCAGTTCTGGATTAAAACTTTCTTCAGTTGACTAATAAGGAAGAAATTAAATGTGGCCACATTCATTGGTAGACATTGTAGAATTGGGTTCAATTTCAGAGTTGGAGGGCACAATAGCCTAGACTTCCTTCTCTTCGACAGAGCTAGCAGTTCAAGACCTCTGGCAGTACATGAAGAAGAGCTCACAGAAGTCACTGGAAACTATTACAATTAGAGTTTGGGGCTGACAAGATAGTTCATTCAGTAAAGTTCTTGCCACATGTGTGGACCTAAGTTCAACCCACAGTCCCCACATAAAAGTGCGGACATAGTACACATCTATAATCATGTTGCAGGCTGGATTCCTGCAGCTCACTGGCAAGCCATTGTAGCTTAATTGGTGAGCTCAAAACCAATCCTGTCACATTAAAAAAGAAATAAGGATTGGGTGAGTTTACTGAGAATAAGCTGTTCCAGATTCAACCATTTTGCTTCAAATTTCATTATGTTGTTTTGCCTTACTGCTGTGTAGAATGCCATCGTGTAGATATACCTCATCTTAGTTATCCATTTGTCTAATGATGGACATCTGGGTTAATTCCAGCTCTTGGCTACTGCAAATTGAGCAGCTATAAATATCATTGAGCAAATCTTTCTGAGCTGAGGCATGGAGCTTTTAGGGTAAATGCCCAGTAAGGGAATAACTGGATCTGTTGGTAACTCTATAGTCAGTTTTTTTAGGAGTCTCCATATTGCTTTTCCAAGTGGTTGTATCATCTTACATTCCCACCAACAGTGGATGAGGGTTCCTATTTCTCCACAACCTCACCAGCATTTGTTTGCATTTGTTTTTTGATGTTTTCTATCCTTACTGGGGTAAGGTAGAATCTTATAGTAGTTTTAATTTGCATTTCCCTGATGATTAGGGATGATGAACATTTCCTTAGGTGTGTGTTTGCCATTTGTATTTCTTCCTCTGTGAACTTCTTGTCCAGTCCTTGCCCCATTTTATGAGTGGGTTGTTTGACTTTTCATTGTTTAGGTTTTTGAACATAGTCTCACTCAGCTACAGTTCCTAACCTGAATCTACCCAAGTTGCTGACATATGTACCAAGCATCTCAAGGACCGGACAATAGGGAGGGTGGGGAAGGAGGCAAGAATAAGGGATGGTGGGGAGGTCACAAAACTGGACCCAAAAGGCAATGGTACCATAAAACTCTACATCCTAAAACACAGACCAGATGGTTGAACCTCCACCAGGCCCTCAGAAGGAACACCAGATTCACAAGGCCCTGGAGACGGTATGACGAAAACTGTCCATTATCTCCTCCTGTTTCTGCTTCTCTCTCTCTCTCTCTCTCTCTCTCTCTCTCTCTCTCTCTCTCTCTCTCTCTCCCACCCCACTTCTCTCTCATCTCACTATCTCTTTTATATCACTTATGCTGTTCTTCCTTCTCTTCTTGGGCACTGACCTGTAACTCCTGGTACCAGCTGGTGGATATCATCCATAATGAGCTTTTGATCACAGAGACCTAAAATGTCTCCCAAAAGAAGACAGATTTATGTTGGAAGGCTTGAGGACCCACCATAGATTAGTGGTAAGACCCTAATGCTGAAGACACCATATGCTGTTGGCATGTATCATAGAGCAACATTGCTGGAAGCTGGAAGAGAGTCAGTCCCCACATAGTTGTTAGCACATCTAGTGCTGGAACATGCTACATGAGCAACTGGGGGATAATGACCAATATCTGCCCAAGCAATGTATGGTCTAACCTACTTGGTAGCAAACAACCTAATGTGATGCTCATAGAAGTGCAAGAGTGGTGCATAGCCATGGTGGGAAACCAATTGCTCTCAATTTGGCTAACTGATCTGCTCAGTGGAATGGAACCCATAGCTGGAGCTGGGAAACAAGTCAGAACATACCCAAAAATGAACCAGCTCTCCACTAAACTCTCTCTAAAAAACAATGGTTATCACATTTACTTGGTGCTAACTTTATTCTCCGTTGGAGAATCTTCTTCTCTTTTTCAGGTAGATGCAGATCCTAAAGAGAAAACCACCCCATCATACCTCAAAAGGGCCCAGGCTAAAACTAAGAATAATTGGGGAAACATGCAAGAATGCTGTTTTCTTGGCAAACCAGGAACCAGCACAACAGTGAGGGAGATAGACACAGAGAACAATCAACCCCTACCAAACCAGATATCCAGAGACACAGAGGCGCCCAAGATCTCAACACAGAAGCAGACCTAATAAGAACCCAGCATGGCTCAGGGAAATTTGCAGAACAGGGGTTGGAAAGAATATCAGAGCCACACGTTGGGTCATGACACGCAGAGATATTTCCTACTACACAAAACTAAAGGCTAACCCCACAATGCACCATCCATATACCCCAACAAGGAGGGTCCCTGTGGAGGGGGGAGGACAGGAAGGAGGCTAACAATGGTACCAATTTGACTGCATTCACTGACTACAAAAATAAAAAAAAAGAAGGAAGGAAAGAGACAAGGTAAATGTCATTTTTGAGAATGACCCACAAGGTTGTCCTCTGACCTTCACACCTACGCATGTGTATGCATGATACCCTCACATATCCAAACATGCACATTGCATACTCATACATAAAATATAATTCCAGTTTGGTTCATACATGGCAAGAATATAATTTTACATAAGCTCAGGTAAAAAGCATTTGGAATAGAATGAAATACCAAACAGTACTTTGAGAGTATATTCTCTCCATATGAGGACATAGTTTTTACTGGGGCTTCCTTACAGAGGCATGACTGATAGATCAATGGTCCTCAGGGATGATCTTATTCATAAGGTCAGTTGGTGCCACATGAACCAAAGCCCATAACTTACAGCACATCACAATGTTCGTCTTTGTGCCATGGTCATCCTCGGCCATGAAATCTTTATGGGTGAGGCTGGCTTCTGTACTTGTAGTGTTAAGTGACTCATTGTGACACAAAATCTTCAGGCAAAGGACAGTTCTATTAGGCATGGCATTTTAAGAGACTAGAAATTGCCTCCTACAAAAGGAAGACAAAGGCCATCAGCAAAACTGAAATCTATATTACACACATAGCAAGAAGGTGGTAAAGGAAGAAAATGTAGAGACTTTTTTTCAGAAAGGAAATCAATGTCATATGGATCTGCTTCCATAAAACAAAACAAAAAGGAACAAGATAACACTCAGCTAAAAGTGAAACCAAGAGAAAAGGCAAAAATAGTAACCAAACTATACTTAATAGGCTCACCTTAAAGTCAAATGGTATTGCAAAATATTCATTGTTATTAAACCATTGACAGTAAATAATGCTGCAAAAATTTATTACGATAGTTATGTAAGTGACAGACATGCCTGAACATCAAATCACGGAATATTAACACTGCATAAGTGACCAGGCAGAAAATATCCTCTGGTATTAAGAACAGAAAAATAGAAATTCAAAATATAAACAATTACTATTTTGCAAAGTAGACAAAAAGGTAAAATGACCAATTTTCACGAAACTGAAAATTAATGATAAATACGAAGCAAAGTTTCTTGGGTTGTACTAAGTGGGGAAAGACTAATAAAAATAAAAAAAATGTGGGCTGGAGAGATGGCTTAGCAGTTAAGCACTTGCCTGTGAAGCCTGAAGAGCCTGGTTCAAGGATCAATTCCCCAGGACCCCATGTTAGCCAGGTGCACAAGGGGGTACACGCTTCTGGAGTTCGTTTGCAGTGGTTGGAGGTCCTGGCACGCCCATTCTCTCTCTCTATCTGCCTCTTTCTCTCTCTCTGTCTGTTGCTCTCAAATAAATAAATGAAAATAAACAAAAAAATTTAAAAATGCATTGTGATGTTTTTAGATTAAAAGGTTCAGGTGAGTATAGAAAGTGAAAGTTGGGGGCTGGAGAGATGGCTTAGAAGTTAAGGCATTTGCCTGCAAAGCCAAAGGATCCCAGTTCGATTCCCCAGGACCCACATAAGCCAGATGCTCAAGGAGGCACATACATCTGGAGTTTGTTTGCAGTGGCTGGAGGCCCTAGCATGCCCATTCTCTCTCTCTCTCTCTCTCTCTCTCTCTCTCTCTCTCTCTCTCTGTCTCTCATAAATATATAAAATATATTTCAAAAAAAGAAGGTGGAAGCTGGTGAGTTTAATTCTATTGAGAAAGAAAAAGAAATAGCAGAATGAAAATTAATTAAGCCTACTCAAAAGGATTTTTCTGTATTTTTGCAATAGTATTTTAAGAAAATTGCATTGCATTATTTCACAGTTATGAGAGAAAAGTTGTAGACCTTTAAATATTTACATTCAAGTTATCATCCATTAGAGAATATCAGTGAAAGGTATCCTCAGTATGTGAAGCCTCAGCCATATCAGAGCCAATAAGAAGAGTAAGAATTAGAGATATTGGAGGATATAGCATAGAAACCGTGGTCATTAAACCTAGCGTAAATATTTAATAATTATTCTAATGGAATATATAACCACCAATTACACATGTAGGTATTGAAGTATCTTAGTAATTCTTAAAACCCAAGGTATATATTTAAGATAGCTTCAACATGAAAAAAAAATCAATAAAAATAAATTCATCAAGACCAAGGACATGGTAGATATGAATATATGTAATTATTGTGATTAAATGCATAATCTTAGTAATGAAGATGATTGAATGCCCACCACATGTCAAAATTGTCAGGCATTTTCTCAATAAAGAATCTTAGAAAATCTATGATAAATCACATTATTGTTATTATCACCATCTGTCTTCATTCACTAGAGTGAGTCAACAAAAATACCACAGACTAGGTGTCCTGAAACATCAGAAATGTACCTTTTCAGATTTCTGCATAACGGAAGTGCACAGTCATTGCTTCCCTCCCTGAGGCTGCTGAGCTTGCGTCCTTCAGCACCTCCTCCAGGCTGTGGCGGCTGGTGCTATTCCTGGCTTGCGGCCTCTTCAATTCACCCCTGCCTCTCTTTTCAGGTGGCATCTGTCATCTTGCTTTGTGTTTTGTGAGGACACTTATCATTGCACTTAAGAATCCAGTCAGGGAATTCAGGATGCTCTTACTTCAGACTATTAATTCAGTTGTCAACAACTTAACTCTACTTAAATACTGCGTTATTCACATGTTCTGTCAAATTAAATCGTAGCATATATTTCAGGAATATGGTTAAACCACTACATAAATACTACAGATAAGAAATAGCTTCTTCATATTTATAAGACATCAGTACTTGACTTTCAGCAGGTTCACTAAATTCAGAGAAATAAATGTCATAGAACTTGAGCACAATAATGAACCAAGGCCTTCATCAAAATTCAAATTTTTAAGCAAAGCATAATTTTAGAATGATATTTTAAGTATATATCTTAATGTATTATCCAACTTCTATGATTTAATTTTAATTTAAGTAAAAATATATATCATGGGCTGGGAAAATGGTTCAGCAGTTAAAGGCACTTGATTGAAAAGCCTGACAGCCCTGGTTCCATTCCCTAGTACCCATGAAAAGTCAGATGCACAAATGGGCACTTGCATCTGTAGTGCCAAGAGTGCCAAGTGTCCCTAGCATGCTCACATGCATGTGTGCCCTCGTTCTCTTTCTCTCTCACTCCCTCCCTCTTTGCAAACAAAGATTTTTTTTTTTCAATCAGGATTGGTGGCTCCCCACACACACAGTGAGCTGTAGGGTTAGGGAGATGCAAAGTCTTCAATATAATACAGGACGTTGGCAAAACACTTGGTTACCTGCAAGAGCTAAAAGGTAAGTCCCTATTGCTGAGGTCGCCACAGCCTACACCCACAGGACATCAAGTGACCATGCTGGAAGTGAGAGGGAATCCGGTTCCTTCCCAGCTAGTCCCTCACAGTGGTGGAAAGTGATGTGAGCGTAGCTGAGCATAATGAATGCCAACAGAATGAATAACCCGCAGATCCTGCCAGTTACAAAATCAACCAGCCAAGCAAGAAGTATAGCCATACTTTCCTACACGTGCCCACTTAAGATTGCAAAACACCTCGGCTCACCACAGACTAGTAATAAATAGGCTGCAGATGCATTATTTTCAGTCCTGATCCATAGAAATTGTTTATTTATTTGTTTGTTCAGAATATCATTTAAAAATTCTAAAGGACATTACATTGTTCACAAAGTAACCAATTTGATTAATGGAAAATATTGCCTTTCAACATGGAATATCGACTACGTTTTTAAACTGGTAAAATTGCCAAAATAATAAGTCAAATACAGTCTAACATAATGATTACAAATAAACTGTAAACATATGATCAGGTGGAAAGATTTTTAGAGCCACAAGTTGAGACATTTTGCACAGAGCCCTTGGCTCTCCCCACCCTACAATCCCCGTGGGGTTGACCTGCATCCCCAATGAGGAAGGCCTCTTCAGAGAAAGGGCAGCGAGGCAGGAAAGGATGGTACCAAAATGTGTTGTTTACATACAAAATATGTCCATATCTAATAAAAATTAATTAATTAATTTTTTAAAGTTTAGATTCAGCTGCACATTAATATTATGGCTGCCTCATGTATCAAACTTTTAGTTGGATATTAGTCAAAATGAATTAGTTTGGCCTTTGTATGTTAATATTTTAAACCTTTACTTTCCCCAGTAACTTTCTCTACGTCTGATATGTCACTGTGTGTATACTTAACCCACTGAGTTTTGAAGGACCTGATGGAATATCAATTACACTAAACAAGAAAGTTGAATGAATGTTTAAGACATATGCATTTCCAAGCAAATGAGTTATATATTGATTTGCTAACTTTTTATAACTTGATAATACTTATTTCCCCATAGAATACTTAGTTTCTAAGATGTCTACTAGAGCTGGCTAGGCATAAAAGAAAATTTGGAGGGTGCTCACAGTAAATCGATAGCTGTACTCTTGGCCCTATTGCCTTTATACTTATACCTCCACACCTCTTAATGAGTTCTATGGAATTTTCTTTTTGTTGCTGTTGTTTATATTTTATTTATTTATTTATTTATTTATTTATTTATTTATTTAAGGGGGAGAGAGAGGAAGGGAGAATGGTCATACCAGGGCCTCCAGCAACTGCAAAGGAACTCCAGACATATGTGCCCCCATGTGCATCTGGCTTAAGTGGTTCCTAGAGAATCAAACTGGGATCCTTTGGCTTTGCAGGCAAATGCCTTAACCATTAAACCATCTCTCCAGCCCTCTATGTAATTTTCTTAATAAGTCCTTGTCTACATGTCTCTGACCTGCTTCTCAGATGTGAACACCACTTCATAAAAATAGTTGCAACCTCTCAGGTCGGCAGTGGATGTTCTTGAAATGATTATATGGTTCTTTGCCTGCAAGTTGACCTGAGAATGGGCCAAAGAGGTGAAGAAACCCTGATCTCAAAGAATACAGTATAAGAAGTGAACAAGAAGAACAGACAGCATCATAGGCACTTATGCAGGAAAAAGTGTGGACCATGAAAAACAAAAGCAGAGCATATGGATTTGTAAAGAATATAGCTAAAGATTTTATCAACTGTAGTTTCAATATGATCCCATATGTGGAGGTTGGAGGATTTCCCATGTGGGTCTTTGTTTCAGACAGTGTTTCTCTGCAGTTTCCACACTGGTTGCCAGGCTAGCTGGCCTCTTTCTGGAACGATGAGCATGGTTTACTGTTTCTGGCTTTTCGTGTGGGTGTTCAGGATGTGAACCACATTGCTCATGCTGGCCCTGCAAGTGCTTTACACGGAAATGTCTTCCCAGCGCCCAGGAACTGTTTCTCTGTATACTTGGTGAATACAAAAGAAGGCTAAATTCAACAAGGGAAGAGTTCATCAGTAACTAAAATAAATATGTTCTTCATTTTAAAAATATTCTACATATTTAAAAGTAAAAAAACTTCCAAAGTGAATGAGAAAGCATTCAAATATTTAAAGTATATAAAGTGAGAGATGAAAGGCTTTCTAACTGTAAAAAATGAATGCTTGTTTGGTTTTGTGTACTTTAGAGTAACGGGTGAGCCCCATTTGTGCAGTATTTTATTTATATGATCATGCAATCTACTATTTTAATAAAAGTAATGATAAACCATAGCCAGCAATCTGCAATTATTATATACACATTGAGTGGTGCATTTTAAATTATGTAAAATTTGTACCTTATGTAATATGCACACATATATAAAGTATATAGTTATATATGTAATAGATGATTATATGTATTTTATATGAAATTACATATAAATAAGACAGGCATGGTCGCACACACCTTTAATCCCAACTCTGAGGAAACAGGTAGGAGGATCTCCATGAGCTCAAGGCCACCCTGAGACTAACATAGTAAATTTCAGGTCATCCTGGGCTAGAGTGAGACCCTACCTTGAAAAATGAAAAATAATTACATATAAATCTATGTTTTTTCATGACCATATGCCTATGAACATATAAATCTTACCTTTATTAAAATGTCTTCTGTATACATTATAGAAAACATAATTGCATGTAAACAATGTACTGCTTTAAGAACTGCATGATCCTTTATGGTACATTCACCAGATAGCTATCCCCAAAGCAGAGGAGCTAAGATTTCTAAAGAGCCTTGTTCAAGGAGAGTAACAACAGATTTTCTGTAAGATCCTAATCTTCTAAATATGTTTATTTCACTAAGTACCATGATTCACATATCTCTTGGGTAGTGCACTTACTTATAATGAAGAATAAATCAGGTTAAAATTACTGTAAATCAAGTTTCTGCAGATGGAATTCTCTGCTTTAGAAATGCTAATATGAGCACCTGGTTCATTTTATCAAGATGGTTTGAGTTAATCTACAGATGTTATTTTTCCACTGCATATGATTAGAGAATTGATTGTGATTGGGTGACTGTCACCTTGACATTGAAAAAGCCACATCACCTGCTTGCAGGAGAAATACACTAGGGGAAATTATCTTTTGAAGGAACAGCTACAGAGTGGATGGAAAAGTGTCAACTTGAAAGTAATAAATCACATTTTATCACATTTTATACTAAGTCAAAATACATAAAAGGAGACTCTGAAAGCCATAATTATTTGAATTCTCACAGATATAGGAGAAAAGAGACTTATGTTAAAAATGAGCTGAAATAAAAGGAAGCTCATTATTGGGGTAAATTTGTCTTTTATCATTTTGAGATTCTTTAAGAAACTCATATGGAGGAAATCAATATAAAATTTAAACTTGATTTGCAAAAGAAATCAAAATGCATTAACAAAATAATGTATTAATGGTTTTGCTGTGTGGGATCTTTTAATACTTAATAGAACATAAATACTGTAAATTCAGAAATTTTATGCCTAATGAAACATTGACAGATAAGCTTTAAGGAATATGTCAATATTTTTCAAAACTTGACACATTTTTTATTAAATAACATTTACTATAAAAAGTCTCATTTGTCCCGTGTGTGAACAATAGTTCATACATAGAGGTAAGCATTGTCAATATTCGAAGTCTTTACAAATAAACATATGCATTTTCTTTTAGTACCTTTTCAGATTTATTTAGGACCTTCTAATTTTTTTATCTATTCATTTTTAAATATCTGTGTATGTGTGTTCATAGTTAACATGTGGAAGTACTTATCCTTTTAAGCACTTTTAATTTTTATTATATCTAAAATATATGAATGAGTTTTTTGTGAAGTAGAGTTAGTGTCAGTTTTCAATGCATTTAGCATCAGAAAATGTTGTCACAAATAACAACATACTCTGCACCACAAATTATAGGACTCCAATGATGGAGGCCTGCTTCTGCTTTTTCCACTTTGTTTGATCTATCTCCTTATTATGTCACCAACAACCTATTGACCTAAGCATTATATGTATACAGTGTATGTAGTAGATAGTGTAAACTCTTGCATTTTATCATTCTTCAAATTGTTCTTATAAATTCTAATAATTTTAATCTTTGTATACATTTCCTAATAAGTTTTCAGCAAAACTTCTTGCTAATAAATTTGGCTTGGATTTCTTTAATTAGAACTAATAAACTATAGCCAATCTATAACCATAATAGACTAATCCAATAGTTTTCCTTACTTAGCTGTCATTTTGTTTGCTGTCAAAAGTCTTGCACATTTATATAATTTTAAAATTATTTGTATGTATTTAATATTTAAAATAATATTGAAAATAATATTTTTCTTAAATTTCATTTAAATTCTTTGGTACATATACAATGATTTTAAATATATAAGAAATCAAGATTACCAACTAAACATACATTTTAGTTTTTTGTCTATAAATGTGTAGATATTTCTTTTTATGGAAGCAATATCATCATTTCAAATTAATAATGAAATGTCTTTTTTGCTGCTTAATTCATATTCGTTTAAATTGCAGCCATTGCCTTGCCATCTTATGCTTGAAAGAACCTACAATATTAGAGAGAAATGTCAGCAACAATATTATTTCTTTCTAATCTATTGGCATAGCTTTCGATATTTTATTACTGATCATGTTTGGTATAAAATTTTGTAGATACTCTTTATAAAAAAATTTTAAAAAATCTGTATTGTATATCTACTTTAAGGTGAGTTTGCTCACCATTAATCATTAGGTTCTATTTAAAGATTTCGCTGCCTCTATTAACAGAAACTTCAACATTTTGTTATTTTCCTTTATTCTGCTAATGTGATAAATTGCACTAATGGATTTAAGTGCTATATTAAGATGCATAAATGAAACAACTCTTGGTTCTTCTTTTTGCATTTTATAGAACTTTATTTCATCAGGATTTAATTTTCACACAATTTTATGCACCTATCCTAAGAAAGATATAACTGTACATTTTTCATTTTTGTAGCATATTCTCCAGTTCCCATGAACTCTTACAGTCATTTGTTCCCTCGTTTGTTCTTTTTTGTTATGATTTATTTTTAGTGAGCATATAGAGTTTCAGTCATCCCATGGCATTTTCAAGTACCGTTTGTTATAGTTGATTCTCCTCATCCACTTCCTTCCTCAGACCTACTGCATCCAGTGGTCCTCCATGTCACTTCGGTGTGTGTGGTACGTATGTTCTTTCACTCTTCCTCCACCCTCTTCTGTTTCACTTTTTATGAACTGCTTTTGCTCCTTATTATAGACTTGTAGATTTTGTCTATGGTTCCCACCTTTATTTAGATAATATATATTTAAGCTATTATTCACACTTAGGTGAGAAAATATTTCTTGATGCTTTCTGAGTTTGGGTCACCTCACTTAATATAATTCTTTTCCAATCTACTGATTTCTTCATATCTCCTAATTTAATTATTACTGCTCTATATGTATATACTACTACATTTTCGTTAGCCATTCGTCAGCTGATAGAAAACTAGGCTGGTTGCAATTTCTAGCTATTATGGGTAGAGTAGAAGTAACCATTATCGAGCAATGTTGCTCTAGAAGAGTCTAACCTCCCTTCAGTATGTGCGGAGGTGAGGAGGAGGGCAGCTGGATCGCCTGGCAGGTATTTTGCTAATAATTTCAGAAACCTCCATTCTGATTTACACAAGGTTTATGGTAGTTTGCACTCCCAGAGGTAATAAATAATAGTTTCTCTTTAATGACACCCTTGCCAGAATTTGTTGTTGTTTGTTTGTTTGTTTGTTTGTTTGATGATGGCTGTTCTGCCTGTCCCTCCACTGATGGGTAGATAATGAAGATATGGCACATTTATGCAATGGAGTTCTCCTCAGTGGTGAAGAAAAAATAGAACACTTTTATTAATAATTGTTGGTCATTTGTGTTTCTTCTTTGATAAACTTTTCATTTTGCTATCCCATTTGGTGGTTGTTTTGGGTTTTTGTTAGTATTTAATTTTTGCAGTTCATTGTAACTTCTGGATATTAATCTGAAGCATAGGTGGCAAATATTTTTCTCATTCTGCAGTCTTTGTGTGCACTTGTTAATGGTTTCTTTTGCTATGAAGAAATGTTTTAATTTCATGAATCTTACATGATTCTTGGGACAATGTCATATACTATTGGAGTAAAATTCAGAAAGTTCTTACCTATATGTATAATTTCAAATGTATTCCCAATATTTTCCTGCAGCAACTTCACATTTTAGTTTTTAGATGAATGTTGTTTACGCACTTCACATTCATAATTTGTACAGAATGAAATATACGGAACTATTTTCATTCTTCTGCGGTTGGACACCATTCTGTCAGTATCATTTTTTTGAATGGGCTGGTTTTTTCCACTGGATGTTTTTGGTTTATTTTTCAAAAATTAGGTGCCCAAAGCTATGCGGGTTTATTTATGTGTCCTCTACTCTGGTCTAACGGTCTGCTTTGTTCTAATACATCTGCTTTGGTGACAGTACTGTCTTCTCCACAATTGCTCAGTAGTGTAATTTGAGGTCAGGCACTGTGACAACTCCAGCTCTACTTTCTTCTTCGGTTATTCATGGTCTTTTTCATTTCCACATGAATTCTTTGTTCTATATTTTCCAGGTCAGTGAGGAACATTATTTTAATTTTGATGATGATGAAGTTACCTTCACGATGCTATGTGAAAACATCTAATCAAAAGTAGCTAATGGGAAAAAAATTATTTTGACTTATAGTCCCTAGGGGAACCATCATAATGATAGAGAAAGGATGGAACTAGAGAAGAAGTTGGCCATCATTTCTTGCCACAGCAGGTAGAAAATAGCAACAAGAGAAAGAGCTGAGCTCAGGCAGTTACAGAAGCTGGCGACTACACACCTAAGCCTTTAACTTCACTGAAAAGTATTTATCACATCTATGAGTTTTGTCCTAGATTCTTTGGGATCTTTTAAATACAGAATCATATCATCTGCAAATTTTTCCCCATTTTTATTCCTTTTATTATATAATTCCTCTATTAGAACTTCAAGCACTATATTGAACAGAAGTGGTGAAAGTGACCATCCTTCTCTCTTCCTTATTTTAGAAGATATGGTCTCAATTTTTCTTCATTTAATTCATATTATTAGGTATAGGCATGTTATATACTATCCTTTATTAATTTGAGGTATGCTGCATATATATCTACTTTCATAGTGAAGGCATGTAGGACTTTGTCAAATGCCTCTGCTCTGTCAATTGAGATGATCATGTGATTTATATCCTTAAGGTTCATCTACCTGATATATTACATATGCTGAGGTATGCAAGTTGAACAAAACTTGCATTTCTGCTATGAAGCCCACTTGGTCATGATGGATTATCTTCTAAATGAGTTCTTTAATTCAATCTACAAGTACCATGCTAAGAATTTATTATTATTATCTTCCAATTGTAACTTTGGTAGATTATATGCATTTTTGAAATTTGCCCTTGTCATCTAAGTTTTCCAGCTTTTGGGGATATAATTTTTAAGGTGTTCTCTATTTCTGGTTTTCAATTTTAATCTATTATAACAACTCCCATATTCTGTCTCTAACTTTGATAATCTAGGTATTCTCTTTTTCTTTATTTTTTTCTTTTTTGTGTGTCTTTTTAAATTTTTTTTTATAATTAACAACTTCCATGGGTTATAAACAATATCCCATGGTAATTTCCTCCCTCCCCCAACTTTCCCCTTTGAAACTCCACTCCCCATCATATCCCCTACCCCTCTCAATCAGTCTCTCTTTTATTTTGATGTCATGATCTTTTCCTCCTATTATAATGGTCTTGTGTAGGTAGTATCAGGCACTGTGAGGTCATGGATATCCAGACCATTTTGTGTCTGGAGAGCACATTGTAAGGAGTCCTACCCTTCCTTTGCCTCTTACATTCTTTCCACCACCTCTTCCACAATGGACCCTGAGCCTTGGAAGGTGTGATAGAGATATTGCAGTGGTGAGCACTCCTCTGTCACTTTTTCTCAGCACCATGGTGCCTTCTGAGTCATCCCAAGGTCACTGCCATCTGGAAAGAGAAGCTTCTCCAACCAAAAGTGAGAGTAGCATTAGTATATGGGTATGAACATTAAGAGAAGTGCTTACTGGGCAGTTTGATGAGCATACTATATACATTTAGCAAGACAGCAGCAGACATTATACCACTAGGGCTCATGACTACCCCTGTTGTAGGTTTTCAGTATCAGGGATTTATTAACAATGTGGACCTGTGATGTAATGTCTGGGGCTCTGTATTGTCAAGAGATAGCTGGGCTATTGGAAGATAGACATGGCCTGTGTGGGTGTGCTACGATTTCCTTGGCTAGCCAGGGACTGACAGAATCAAAATAAGCATGCATTTTATCTTTAGTCATCCACCCATACAATAAAACACCATAATTTCTTACTTCTAAGCATAACCAATTTAAGAACACACCACATCCCTTCATCCTACTCTGTCCAGACTCTAGTAACCACCTTTGTATGCTCAGCCTTTGTGAGACCAAATGTATTAATTCCTAAATGTGTTTGCCATAATTCAGTATTTGTCAAGTTTATTTAATGGAACATAAATGATCTCCAGTTTAATCTATGTTACCAAAGATGTCAAGACTTTGTTCTTTTATGGCTAAATTAGTACATTCATACATATATTTTCTGTAGCCATGTATGAGTTGGTAGAAAAATTTCCATTTTCTATTTTGAATAGTAGTTAAAAATGTGTGGGAGTGTACATATCTTGTCAAGAGCCTGATTTAATGTCTTTCTTTGGGACACAGGAGTGAGGTTGATGGGACATATGATAGTTCTTTCTATTTTTTTTTTAATTCTTGAAGAACTTCCACACTATTTTCCATAAAAGCTTAACTGAAGGAAATACCACCTACAATGTGTAAGAGTTCCTTTTCTCCACATTCTTGCCTACATTTGATATTCTTTATAGTAGCCATTCTTCTGGGGTATAATTTACATTCGCTCAGGATCAGTGACTTTCAATGTTTTCCTATATTTACTGCCTACTTCTGTGCCTTATTTGAAAAATACTTATTTTGGCCTACTGCTCATTTTTAGTCAAGAATATTTGCTTGTTAATATGTTTGATTTTTGTATTGTATTTCAGAAGTTCCTTATATATTTGGATATCCGCCCTTTATCACATGTGTTGTTTTGAACAGCTCCCATTGTGCAGGTTTTCATTCATTCTCTTGGCTGTTCTCTTCCTTACGTAGAGTCTTGTAGTTTGCTACAATTCTACTTTTAAAATTTTATTTCCTGTAGTTTGTGCTTTTTTTGTCCTAAACAAACATAACTGCCCATTCCAGTATCTTGAGTTATTTCTAACACGTATCTTCTATTACTTTCATAAATTCAGTTCTTACTTTAACATTCAATATATATGGGTTGATTTTTTTTGCAACTGGTGAGAGTCATGTGTATAGAGTAATCCTTCCAATATATCCAATTTTTTTCATCTTGGTTTATGAAAGCATCCGTCATTTCTGTAACATGTATTCCTATCATCTTCATTGGAAATTCATTGGCTATAGTTGTGTGGGCTTATATCTAACATATCACAGTTTGGCTCCTGATTCCAGATCAACAGGCTTCAGGAGAAAATGGGGCACCTCTAAAAGTGTCCTACTATCCTGTCAATCTATGCTTAGATGCCCATGTTGCAACCTAATTCCATCTTGGTCATCCACCATATACTGACAGTCAGCAAGAGTAGAGACCCTAAAAGTGTCTCAGTTTTAGCTGAAAGTAACCAAATTCACTTGCCACCACCTCCTGGGTTATATTAAGATATGATAGTTAACATTACTCAGTCCAGAGTTAGTGGACTAAGACAGAGTTTGTAGAGTCCTGTCTGTCACTAGATTTTATCATTGACATTTGGGTACCCAGTGAAAGGCATGGAGTTAATTCCCATTTCCTCTCCTACACAGGAGGCATCGATCTCCATATCAATTCTGTAAGAAGAAAGGTAACACATAGAAGTCCATCCTCTCTCCTGGCTTCAACTCACTGCATTACTCTGTTATACCAAGCCCTCTCCTGGCTTCAATTCACTCCATTACTCTGTTATACCAAACCACACACATGTTCTCCTTACTCTTGGGAAGCTTGCTTGGTACATGAACAGCTGTTCAACCTGGTGTGTCCGTGGAGATGGTAACCTGAGTATCTTCTTCAGTGCTTTTTTTTTTTTTAGAGCCAACTCTTAAAAGAACAGTAGAACTAGTTTAGTGCCTGCAACACTGGTTGTGTTATGGTATAAACATACTTGACATGCAAGGAAAGAATGAAGGAAGGAGAACGGAAGAAGAAAGATGGAAAACAAGTTATTAATTATATATTAGTATTGTCTAATTAAAAGAGGCAAATGGTATCAAGCAAATTATCAGCAACTCTTAGCAAGAGATTTAAAATATATATGCATAAACAATGACTAAGTTTTTGCTAATTTTTGCTTTTTATTTAATTATTTATAGGTCTTTAACATTTATGATGTATTTGCTGCTAGTTACATTAACATATGGGTTGATCAAATTTACTCAAATCAAAGAAGTTACTAGTGGAGGCCAATAATTATAGTATAATAAGTATTTGGTAAATTCTTCAGTCAAATATCTCCTGAGTGCTTCCAATGTTATGTTCTGATTATTTCCATATCTATGCCTCATTTCACTGAACAACAAACACTTAGTGTATGGATAAGAGCTTAAGCTTACTTAATACCGTTCACCATTTGCCTCACTTAAAGTGGCATTCTTTAAATTAAAACATACTCTACCCAAAAAAGAGATTCAGTGAATTCTAAAAAAAATTATGTTGAAGTTAGTTAACTTAACATTTAGCATTTAAAAATTCATCCCTCCACATGCACACTTACATAACTTGTGAACACACAAACATGCATGCACGCACACACACACACACGCACACACGCACACACACACACGCTAAACAGATTCAGAGTAATATTTTATTTAGGTTCTTTTTATCTATTATATAAGTTTAATATAAAACAAAATTCTCTTGAATATATATTCCCCAAACAGAATTCCTAAAAAAGACAATAATTTAATACAAACTGGAAAAGTACAATACTCTTAAAACATTCAGTTTATATTATAATCTACTACCACTGTAATGTCTTTACTTAATTCTCTACCATAAAATATATACCTTCTCAGTGGTTATGTTTTGGACCAAGGGATGGTCTTAGAATATCTGCCCACATTAACTGTAAAATTAGAAGTCAAGGGCTGGAGAAATGGCTTAGCAGTTAAGGCACTTGTCTGTGAAGCCTACGAATACATGTTCAAATCTCCAGATCCCATGTAAACCAGATGTACAGTGTCACAAGCATGCAATGTCACACATGCACACAAGGGGGTGCAAATGTCTGGAGTTCATTTGTAGAGCTAAAGGGCCTGGTGTGCCCATTCTCTCTCTCTCTCTCTCTCTCTCTCTCTCTCTCTCTCTCTCTCATAGAAAAAGAAAAAAAATTAGTAGTCAATATGATCTATAATATTTTGAAATAATTTTTATTCCTCTTGATAAAATGCACATGAAATTAAACATATTTCACCAACTTGAGCTCGGAGCTTCTACTGATAAAACTAGCGTTTTGCTTTCAAACAAAGAAATTCTTCTTTCGTACTCAGAACAACTAAGAGATTTTTAACATTATCTATTTATGAGAAAGACAGAGAATGAGTTGGCACACCAGAGCCTCTAGCCATTGAAAACAAACTCCAGATATAAGCACCACTGAGCGTCTGGCTTATGTGGGAACTGGAGAATTGAACCTGGGTCCTTAGGCTTCAAATACAAGCACCTTAACCACTAAGCCATCTCTCCCTCCCCAAGACTTTTAACTATTAAATATATGGTAGTTCTACTTTTCATCCTGTCAGATTTTCTTTGATTTGACAATTTCAATATTCTTAGAAAATATTTTCCACTAGACATAAAAGATTACTGTGTGCACTGGTGTTTGCTTTTAAGATTAAGATGTACAAAATGTTAAGTCTCATTATTCACTTACGCATTATTAAATTCACATTCCCTTATATTGTTTGTTTCACCCTCTAGAATACATATCTGTATGTTTAGTGACTAAAATACATCTGATAGGGCTGGAGAGATGGCTTAGTAGCTAAAGTGCTTGCTAAGGACCCATGTTCGACTCTTCAGATCCCACATAAGCCAGACTCACAAGCTGACACATGCTCAAGGTTGCACATATGCACAAGGTGGCTTACACCTCTGGAGTTCGGAGTCCAATTACAGTGGCTGTAGGCCCAGACACCTCAATGCTTTCTCTCTCTCATAAAAAATTATATATATATATATATATATATATATATATATATATATATATGATAAACATTCAATTTAGGGAGAATAAATATCTAGTAGCTTTATCCATAAAATAATCTGTAGCTCCATGACAAGGTCTGAGTCAAGATGTCTTCTTGAGGACGAGGATAAATGGACTAGGAGTGACAAGAGAGGGTAAAGGAAGGTGAATATGATCAAAATACATCACATAAGAGCATGAAAATGTCATAATGAAACCTATTATTACGTGTAATAGATATGTGCTGCCACACACACACACAGAGAGAGAGAGAGAGAGAGAGAGAGAAGTCTTCCTTACCCTCTAGAAATTGTCAAGCTTTTCAGGGGTGTCGACGAGAACTATCCAATGTGTGCATTCTGTCTGGGTAAATGCCACCATTCTTTAAACTTTTTTGAAATCTTACCTAACAATCAATACTGAGAAAAAAAATTATGCTCAGTACAGTGACCTATCTTTTATCAATTTATCAGTGTAGCAATTAAAAATAAAGATTTTCAGGTAATAGCTTGGCTACATATTTTTCTTTTCCTAGAATTTTGTAAGTTCCCTTATTCTGAGTACCTTTTTCCTTTTTATAAATAACATGTTGTCATTTACTAACCATAAATATCTTTTCACAACTTCTAAGCAGCAGAATTTGGATACAGTAAGGAAGGAAACAGATGTGGTAAGTCACACTCTGTATCTTATAAGGGAATCTCCTTTCCAGCACTGTTGAAATCAGACATGGACAGACGACATTCTTTGTACAAGGAAATGTGAGAGGAAGTGACATGTGTCACTTCATAGTAGAAGTTTAAGCTCAAGAGAGCAATTAATCATATTGCTTCTCCTGCCCCCTGTGATCACAGAAGCATATTTCAAGATGAAATCTCTCTAATCTTGGCTTCCTGCATGACACACTGTATAGAATCTCTGGGAGTCATGGCATACATAAGATATTAGAAAAAAAAAAGTAAGTATTATTTCTTCTAGCCATCCACATTTGAGTTGTTTGTTATTGCAGCTTCTCCTTGCCCAGCCTATTTAGACAAAGACATCTGTCTTTGAGGATTATTCATTAGAATGAGAACCATTCATTCAGGTACAAAGAGCCACCCAGACAAGAGGAAAATAAGATACGGTAAAAGGAGAGCCTCTAGCGTGATGGAGGGTAATATTTACTGTGGAATAAGAAATCCTAGCCCAGGAAAAGAGTGTTAGCACTAACGGAGAAAAGGAGAGCAGTTTACAGAATTAAAGATCAGCGACACAATGAACCGTAAACACTGAGCACAGCGCGAAGTTCACACAATCAATCAATGAAGATTATCATTTTATTCTGATGCTGAGTAGATTTATTTCGCTGTATTTGTTGGTTAACAGCACTGTTTTTAGCCTTTTTCTTCACATTACTTCTTGTAAATCCAAGGCACGGCCTCACATGCTATCTTTAAAGCTGCAATTACCTTTCCAGAGTTCAGAACCTTCCTTGCCGCGCTTCCGGGCACACAAATCTTATTAATATTTGCTCTCATGACACCATGACTACCCCACCTGTGCTGCGGGGAGAATTATTTCTGAGATCGCCGAGAAGCCCAGGCGCAGCGTGCTTGCTGATTCGCAGTGTGTGTTTGTCTGCTTGGTTGCAGAGCCGGGGAGGAAGGCTGGCATGCCCATGCACCGCTGCACCTTAGCTCCGCCAGGGCCAGCGAGAACCCGGTCTGCGAAGGCAAACACCGCCAGGAAGATGGTTGCCAAGTGAGGCTTGTTTTCCCGTTTAACTTAAGCTTCAATGGAAGATGCTTTGTAATACTTATGTAACCGTCTTCGAAGGGTTTTAAAGAGAAAATTCATTTCTGTGAACGTATTCAAAGAACCAGATCCATTAGAGAATGGGAGATGATAAACAAAATCATTTTGACTATGGAAAATAGGACTTTTAATTAAAAGATGAATACCTCAAACGACAGCTCTTTTCACGTAAGTTTGATCATTGTCTACCTCCCTCATCTTGGAGAAGTGAATGAGCTATTACACTTTGGACCATCACAATGCAAGAAAGTTTGTTTTCTATCGCAGATGCCTAGAGCCCTTGATTCAAAAACAGACAATATCTCTAAAGGGGACTCAAAAATTGTGAACTTGAATTTTTAAAGACTTCAAACTTTAGTGTTGTTGCTAGGTTATACTTATAAAAGGAGAAACAATGGAGAATTCACCTACTGTAGCAGTGGGGCATATCCTGATACTCTGAAGGAAAGTGCAACAGTCCTTGAGCTCCAAATTCAATTTTCTATTTTGAAAAGGAGAGACCACTTCTGAGGACACAAATCCATTCTTACCTAGAAATACAGACACTTTGCAGTTTTCAAAATCCCTGGTAGAAGTGATGTCTCAGATAGAAACTTTTAGTTAATGTACAGTGACATTTAAAGAAGTGAATCACTCAAAATAACATTTCAATGTTTTGCTTTTCTCTGAATACGTATGTGTTCTAAATGCACATAAATAAATGTTTTAACATAAAGTTGGCTCTAGTATGCATATATTTAAATTCTGTAAATAGCTCAAATTTAACGAGTTTGAGTTCTGGCTAAATTCTTTCTAAAATAAAACTCATCATCAAATGAATTGCACATACAAAATCTCTGCACAGCTAAGATCAGTTCTGTTTCTTCATTGTAATTTGTGCTTTTAGTTAATTAATTTATTTATTGTTTTGGTTTTTTGAGGCAGGGTCTCACTCTAGTTCAGGCTGAACTGGAATTCACTATGTAGTCTCAGGGTAGCCTTGAACTCATGGTGACCCTCTTGCCTCTGCCTCCCAAGTGCTGGGATTAATGGCGTGCACCACCACACCCAGCTGCTTTTTCTTAATTTTCAGAATTATGTTGATGCTATTTGTGTGTGTGTGTCCCTGTGTGTTTGTGTCCGTGTGTTCATATGTCTATGTCTGTGTATCCGTGTATCTGTGTGTGTGTGTCCGTGTGTTCGTGTGTCTGTGTTTGTATGTCCATGTGTCTGTCTGTCTGTCTGTGTGTCCGTGTGTATGCACACTGTCCCCCAGTGCTCACTGATGCACTTAGACAGGCGAGCCAGCCAGCCCTAGGGCCTCCTCACGTCTCTGCCTCTCTGCACTGGACAAGCACCCCCACCACATACAGGATTGGACCTGGGTGCTGGGGGTCTCAGCTGGGTCCTCATGCTTGTGCATCCAGCAATTTACCTTTCCCTGGTCTCTGTTACTTCACTTTCAGCTAATAAAAATGCGTACACTGCTGGCAGACATTTTGCAAGACAAGGCACCATTTATGTGACAAGAATAGATGAACCAGTTCCAGAGCGCATTTGCAGGGTATTTCCTCCTTGGTTCCTTCCACTACATGTAGATAGGCTCTAGTTTGCTGGTAAGCACAAGTTAATTGGATATGATGGATTATAATAAGTAGATTTATCATTATTGTGCATAATTTATATGGATTCAGCTATGGTTAAGGTTCTTTATTGGAAAAGAGAAAATGAAAAGAAACAAAGAAAAACAGAGAAATCAATATTTTTTTGTTTCTTTTCTGCTTTATTTTATGTGTTTGAAAGGGATTTTCCTATGCTGCAAAATCTGACCTTGTTGTCACGATATTCTTGCATCAGTCTCCCAGTAGCTTTGACTACAGTCATATGCCACTGTACCCAGCAGTGCAGCAAACTTTAAGGGTTCAAGGTGACACCCGTGACACAGTGGGTTATGTTCACAGAATAGAAAACCATCAAGGCAATTGTGAAGAGCAAATGAGAAGTCCTCAGAGATAGGTAACGAGGAGGCCCACAGAGGGCAGACAACGGAAACAAACTAAGCAAGTGAGCAAAGGAAGACTAGCACATGTTCCTCCACCACTGCTTACCAGTGCAGTGGATGTTGGAAAATTTGGGCTATAGCTTTTTCATTCTAAAGATAACCAAATGCTGCATAGACCCTCCTTTTAAAGAGAAAAGTGTGAAAACGAGCTCCGGGTTAGGTGATATTTCCAGTATGCCCTGCCTTTTTTCTCTATGTGCTTGTTACATTAATTTCAACCGCTAAGTACATAAACATTTTGCTAATTCATTCTATCTATCATCTATCCACCCACATACACTTCTAGGGACCCTCATTACACTGAGTTCAAATCTCTTAATTCCTGACTTCTTCTGCACTTCTGTACACTAGTAGTGGAATTTTAAACAGTTCAAGTAATGTAGAAATTCTCCATTTGTTGTCCAAAGCATGATTTTTATCTAGATGTATAAAATTAAAGTATTGTAAAACAAACTAGAAAAATCTCTGTAAAGGCAGAGACTGGATTCTTCATGAAAATGCGGAGCGGCAGTATGAGAGAGGGAAAAACATAAAGCAAACCTTGTGACCACCTTTATTCCAACTCTTATACTGAGCCTGTCATATGTTAGTTCCACCTCAGGACAACTGTATTTCACAGGAAATTACACCTCTGTCATAGGACTTGTCACAGTAATACCAAGAAATTGCAGGCATCTATTGATCAATGGAGAGCAAATATTTAACTTCTAAAAAAAAATATATCAAAACTAAGTTAAAGTCTAACCAACTTTATTCAGAGCTTTCATCTAAAAGTGTTAGCAGCCTAGGAATTGAAGCTAGGAGTCAGAGTACATTCAAATATCAGAGACCTTTTCCTTAGAGGCAATATTCCCCCAAGGACTCCAATAAATTTCCAGCAAATTCATGCTCTTTCTGATACCCTCTGGAGCATTTCATTCTCCATGCTAGAGGAGGAAAATCCTGCCAAATCCAGGATGATAAAGTTCAACATGAGGATTTCTGTAATACTTTGTGGCACACACACACACACTGGGGGAGGGGGGAGGAGTAAAAAAACAATTTAATATCAAACTCTATTTCTAAAATAAATATAAACAATCATATTTAGAGTTTAACTCTGACTCTGCTAAAACTTTTATTTTTGCAGTTAGGGTATAGCACTTACAAATTTAGGAAGAAATCTTATCCTATTGTCTGAAGATGAAAAACACAGAGTTAACATAAAACTTGTTGGGTGACATTGTCCTTTCAAGTGGAAACATGATTGCCATCTTTATCTGAAGCTGGTGTGACTGCTCACAAAAGACTCTCCAGTTTCAACCTGTTGACATTTCCTCATAAAAGGAGGGACGGGAGGCTCTCAGGAGCCTCTTGTGCCTATCTCGATGGCCCCAGGAGTAGGCAGAGGACACAGCGAGCAGAGGATGAAGGCACCGTGGAGGAGTCTGGTGTCCATGCTGGGATGAGTCCTTTCAGTGCTAGAGCTGCTCTGGCCCGCCATGCTCTGCAAAGAGCCTCTCTACCAGGCTGTGGAAGGACACCAGTGCCCTCACTGGTTCGCTGGGACCAAGGGGAGCCCATGCACTGTAATGGAGCCTCGCCTGTGGGAAGCACACGCCTGTCAAGAGTCTCCTCAGCAGCTATGGCCATAGAGGGGAAATGGTCATATGAAAATGACAGTGATAATGCAAAATTTTCTACACATTGAAATATTATCACTTTATGGAAAATTATGAAAGCCAGGTATGCTTCTAAGCTTCACCAACTGGGATCACAGAGAGGTCTACCTGTAAGACAGGTGCATCCTAAGTGTGTATCTGTTATGAATGTGCAGCTCCTCAAAAATAGTGAGCACTCAAAAGGGCCCCGACTGAAACTAAGAAAAATTGGAGAAACAAGCAAGGGGGCTGTTTTCCTGATGAACCGGATACCAGCACAAGGGGGAAGGAGATCAGCACAGAGAAAAATCAACTCCTACCAAATCAGAGAGCCAGAGCCTCAGAGGCCCCCAACACCTCATCACTGAAGCAGACCAAAAATGAACCCAACATGGCTCAGGAAATTTTGCGGAAGAGGGGGTGGAAAGAATGTCAGAGTCACATGTTGGGTCATGATATGCAGAGACATTTAGCTTACCCATAACTGTGGGCTAACTCCACAATGCATGACCCGTATACCTCAACAAGGAGGGGCCAAGGGGAGGGGGTAGGTCATGGGTGAGCCTAATAATGGTACCAAACTGACTGTATTTGCTGAATACAAAACTGACTAATAAAGAAAAAAATAGTGAGCACTTAAGTTATTTTGTTCATAATCATAGCAGCAGACCAAAACTGCGGAGAAATTCAAAGACCTTTTCCATACAATACCTCTACATGGAGGTTGTCATTCATGCCATATCAAGGATTTTGCATTTATAACTTGGAAAGGAGAGGCCATCCTAAATTCCATCATGTCTCAGAAGATATTTGACTTAAAAATAAACTTTCCTGGTCATCTCTAAGGTGGTTAAGTCCAATTAATATGAAAGCAAATATGTAATCTGAGGAGACGGGGTGACAAGAAAAAGAGAAGAATTAGATGTTGCCATTCACTGCATCTTTATAGCAAGATTAAAGGAAAACATTGCCTTTATTTGGAATCCAAAGAGAGATTTGATTTCAATAGTACAGATACTTACCTGCTACATTTCAGATCCTACCACCTGAAACCTTGAGAGTTTAGAACAAGAGGCACAATAAAAATTCAGAAGTCTTATGATAGCAATAAAGTGCCTCTGCTCATGCACCTTTATATACAAGTTGACTTCAAAAATATGTTTTGCTGTTTATTTTTCTTTATTGGCTTGAGAGAGAGAGAGAGAGAGAGAGAGAATGGGCACATCAGAGCCTACAGCCACTGCAAACAAACTCCAGATACATGAGCCATCTTGTGCATCTGGCTTACGTGGGTACTGGGGAGTCAAGCCTCAAACTGGGGTCTTTAGGCTTCACAGGCAAGCACTTAAGCACTAAGCCATCTCTCCAACCCCCAAAAATATTTTTATAAGTAGTTTCTATCCTTTTTCTGCTATAGAATCACATAAATTAGACACTTCAAGAGCCAAATAAAATCTAATTTTAGGAACATGTGAGTCCTTAAAAATGCAATGATGCTTCCTTAAAATACATTTATGGAGCCAGGTGTGGTGGCACACGCCTTTAATCCCAGCACTTGGGAGGCTAATATAGGAGGACCTCTGTGAGTTTGAGGGCACCCTGAGACTACATAATGAATTCCAGGTCAGCCTGGGCCAGAGTGAAACCCTACCTCAAAACCAAACAAACAAACAAACAACAACAACAAAAAAAACACATTTATGGAAGCCAAAGCAGAAAGTTCTCACATTTCTTTCTGTAAATGTATCAGTTACTTGCTTTTTAATTCTTGGGATACTTATGGGGCAATTCATGATGCTGCAATTTCCTCAAGAATAATAAAAAGAAAAACTCTTCCTTAAAATTAGCTCCACTCTATAAGTTACTAAACTAATAAGTTACTGGCTTTTTACACAATCTTCTGGACTTTAATACATATGCAGAGAGGTGTCTCCACTATCATGATCTAGATGCAGAATCACTCTGTCAACATCCTCCTCACCCACGCGGTCACTTCCATCTTTACCCCGGTCAACAGGGATTTCTTCCAATTGCAGTTTTACCTTTCCAGCAATGGTCACTAAATACCACGGTGCAGTGTATGTGACTGGCCTTTCATTCACTTACTCTACTTCTAAATTTGAGCCAATCCAGTAACGATTTCCTTTGCATTTATAGACATATCTGACTAGCCATTCATCAGCTGAAAAACATTTAAGTTACTTTCAATTTGTAGTGGTTATATACAAAGCAACTAAAAGCATTTACATGCAGAATATCATGTGCGTATAATTTTACATTTTGCTAGGGCAAGCAATCAGTGGTAAGATTTCCTAGAACAAAAGCCAAGTTGAACTTTTTCAAGAATTTGTAAAACTATTTTCCACAGCAGCTGGACTATTTTCTTTATTTTTACTAGCAATATGTGAGAGTTACAGAAATTTCACTATCCTTTATAGATATTGTTAGTAATTTCATATGTGTATGTAGTAACATCATACTATAGTTATAATTTGCAAATTTTTTATAATCATATTATCTTAAATATTTCTTATTATATACCAAAGTCATTTTGGCTGATAAAACATATATTCAAATATTTGCCCATTTTGAGATTATAATGGTATATTTTTATTGTTGAATTCTGATAGTTCTTTGCATAGTCTGAATTGCATGTCCTCCCAAATGTAAGTGCTTTTATTTTATTTTATCCTTTAAACTACAAATTTCACTAAAAAGATGTATTTTTAATATTATGTGTTTATATTAGTGTATAAGTGTGCATCCCAAAGTTTTTGTTAATGCTTCCAAGACATTCCTATGTCATTCAATTTAGATAATACTATTTGAATGCACTGAATATTTTGGTCTCTCCCAAATTAATTTATAGAATCCCTAATTCCCAATGTGATATTATGGTATTGGAAGTGGAATGTGTGGAAAGTAATGAGGTATAGACAAGAATAATAGGGACTAGAGAGATGGCTTAGTGGCTAAGGTACTTGCCTGCAAAGTCTAAGGATCCAGGTCTGATTCGCCAGGACCCAGGTAAGCCAGATGTACATGGTAATGCAAGAGTCTGGCGTCTGTTTGCAATGGCTACAGACCCTGCCACAGCTCGCTCTCTCTCTCTCTCTCTCTCTCTCTCTCAAATAAGTAAATAAATAATAAAAATACTTTTTAAAAAATGAGAGGGAAGCCTTCATGATAGGGTTACTACAACTCATAAGAATACATAAACAGGAGGAATGAGGAGGGAAGAGAGAAGACCAGGGTCAGGTGACCTCAGGAGGAGGGATTTTTCTCTTGGCTAAGAAAGTTACTGTTACTGTAAACTCTTTCAAAAGTCTTTGTACAGTCGGTATTCTTTAAGATAGAAGAATAGAGAAGGTTTATTGATAGAGATGCACCCAAGAAAGGGTATGAGTAGTGAGCTAGAAAAGGTATACCCTCAAAATCTGGACATTTCTTAGTATCACAGATTTTTAAATCTTCTGAGAGGAGACCACATTGTGCTAACCCTGTGAAAATAGCTCACACTAAAGTGTAGTGGCCCATGCTTGTGCAATCTCAGCCCTCAGAAGGCAGGGAGGGTAGGATCATGAGTCTGAGATCAATATGGACGGTACACGACCCTGTCTCAAAAGCTTAATCAATAAACAAGTAAATAGCAAATAGCATAATGTTGAGTGCAGCAACGGAACCCCGTTTATATTCCTGAGATGACAGACAGCTTTATCACAATCTTTGTTGTTTTTTTAACAACAGAGTCATATTGAGCACAATTGACTCCTCTATGTCCATATATAGATTTTCACTTAAGCAGATATGATAGACACTATAGTACAACCTGCCTTTAACTTTGGACACAGAGGAGTATAGAAAATAACGAAAATACTTTGCATGCAAGCTCTTTCTCCTAAGAGAAAGAAGCAGAAAACTGCTTTATGTATCACCATTTGACTTTGGAGAATTTTGTATTATATAGATCAATTTATTAGAAAACTTTTTTAAATTCTTTGATTTCACCCTCTACAAAAAAAAAAAAAAAAAAAAAAAAAAAAAAACAAGCCAACTAGAGGGCTTACTCTCTACCACGTAAGGACTCAATGAGAAGGTGGCCATCTGCAATTGAGGAAGAGCCCTCACCTCACCAAGACCCGGTCTGATGGCAACCCGATCATAGACTGGGTGGCGCCATGCCCTGTTGAATCCGTGTACTCCGTGTTATCTTGGGATTGCAGCCGAAGATGATTGAAACACAAATTGAATTCATGTTGACTCTTTCCTTGTCACCTATGTTTGTTAAGGAGTATAAATTTTGTTGTCATTATAGTCTTATTTTTGAGCGATGGTTTCTTTGCTTACTCCTTCCTCTCATTTCAACATGTTCTCATTTACACGTTGACATTTTAGCAGCTTGCAGTATGTGTCAGATGACGCTGACATGTATGTCTTCCAAGCAAACATATTTGTTTATTCACCCTGCATGTTTGGAATACTTGCCAATTCTTTGTGTGGTGTCTCTTATTAGCTTCCATTGTGAATATATTCATCATTATGTTAGTAGAATTTAATTTTGAGTTTCAGAGACCTTAAGCTATCCCACATATTCTGTCCAGCTTTTCTATGTGCACTGGACTTACTCTGCCGTATACACATTCAAACCCTCCAGAACCTTCTGCATGTTTACTGCCGTATTTTATTCTTGCTTCAGTAGTGGTCACATGAAAACAACTGTTTTAACTTCAATTTTCATTTGTGACTTTTCTTGTCTTTATCCATGGAAGTTCAAGTACACCCCACCACTAACAAATTCATGATACTAGCTTATTTCACTAATGTTGATCATAAAAAATAAAACAAGCTGGGTGTGGTGGCACACGTCTTTAATCCCAGCACTTAGGAGGCAGAGGTAGGAGGATCTCTGTGAGTTCGAGGCCACCCTGATATTACACAGTAAATTCCAGGTCAGCCTGAGCTAGAGTGAAACCCTACCTCGAAAAACCAATAAAAATAAAACAAATACTAGTTAGTACAAAAACATGTATAGAGTTTCCTTATGTTATTTTCTCTTGTTATGTAAGCATTTTTATTTATTCTTAAATAAATGTGCAGCAATATGTTAGCAATATGGCCCAGCAAATAAGGTATATAACATTGAAAGCTCAGAAAATTTTCTTAACTTTTATTCTTTCTTTCATTGTCTTGAAATTCCACTTTATATAAGGTCTAGAAAGTCAAGAATCTATAAAATCATCTTCCACATATTTCAAATTAGTTACCTAGAAATCTGAAGCCATAAAATTCATCTCCGTTCTATTCAAGTGGTTTGAGCTGAATTTCTGTTGTAATGTGCTAAATTGTTATCTTCTCTTTTGTGTCTGCCACCTACTTTACTTTTTCTTTGAACATAGCAAGATGTTCTCTCTCTCTCTCTTCTATGTCTATTCTAATGTGTATACCATTGTACTATTCTCCTTTTACATGTCTCTTTCTACCTCTAGTATTCATGTTTAAATCTATAGTCTGCCATTTTATTAATAAATTCCTACTCTGAAAAGGAAAATAGTAAGATATATCTTAATTCTAAACAACTGCCAATCAAACTCATAATAACAGCTGGGTGTAGTGATGCGTGCCTTTAATCCCAGCACTTGCTTGTGAGGTAGAGTTAGGAGTATTGCTGTGAGTTCAAGGCCACTCTGAAGTTACATAGTGAATTCCAGGGCTAGAGTGAGACCCTACCTCAAAAAACAAAAACAAATGAAAAATCGAACTCATAATAATAATACCACAGTAGGATCATGCTTTAAAATCACACATAGTGAATCTAAATGTATGACAGGTTTTTTAATGGAATTTGAGTCACAACTGTGACTGCATTTGGCCAGTTGAGGAATTTCTTTTTCTACTAGAAGTTTTGTTTTGCGTAGATGCATCATGTGTTGGAACCATCATTTCCCTCCCACCTGCTCCTACTCCACTGAGGGCCCCTCACTGTGATTCCCGGTGTTCACCGTGAGTTGTGGGTTATGAGTTGTGAGAGCAGCAGTCAGTCATTGAGGAGGAGGAGGGGACAGCGCCTCTGGATACATCCTCCCACCCTGTGGCTATTACATTCTTTCTGCCCTCACTTCAGCAAAATTCCCTGAGCCTTGGTGGGTGTGCTTTAAGTTTCCTTGAGTGCTGAATTCTCGGAAGCTTCTGCAGTGCTGATTTGGTGTGTTTTGAGGATCCTCAGTGTCTGTCTCCATCACCCTGGCTCAGGTTGTCAGGCTCCACACGAAGCAGCGGTCTGGCCAGTTCCTCCGTGCTTTCTTCTTGGCCCTAGCTGATGTGCAAGGGTGGATCCTCTCCTGCCAGGGAGTCAGCTGTCCTTGTTTTCTTGATAGATTTTGTTTGTCCTTGGTTCTCACCGCCTTCTGAAACAGAAAAACAGACTCTCCAATGAAGACTGAGATCAGCATAGGTTAAAAGGGATGATTCAGAGAGATTTTGATGGCTGTGGCCTCACTTTTGGCCAAAGACTAGTGGTAACTTCTCAATGGAGTCCATAATCTTGGTCTCCATAGAATTCTGCCTCGGTTCTCAGTTCAGGTCATGACGTCCTTTCCACTGAGTGGATCTCTTAACCGGGCAGAGAGTGACTGGTTACCCACCTAGGCTGTGTGCACTACTGCACACATGTGTGCATCTTGTCAGGGGTTGCTTTCATACCGCAGTGTCCCCTGCTTGCTCGCAGTGTGGCTGGCCATTTTCCTGCAGCTGCTCATGCAGTGCTCTAGAGCACTGTACGGGCTAACTGTCTGGGAGCTGGCTTCCTTCCCGATTCAGCCGGATCTCTCAACGCTCTGTGTCGGCAGCAGGTAATCAAGCACTTTGACAAAAGCCTGTCTTGTTTTGGGAACCTCGCAGGTCTCTCTGATCAACAGCACAGTGTGGGTTGTAACCAATTTCTGCTACCGTGAATTACAAGCCAGAGCCAAATGTTTTAGGTTTAGGCTTCATGCCGCCCCCTCCTCTTCTTACCAGATGATCCCTCCACGATCATATTGTGGTAACGTTCTATCGTTTAATCTATGCAAGAGGAAGGATTCTATGGTACCACTTCCTTTTGGATTTTTACTTTGTGCATTTCTTCCCCCATACTTCCATTCATCTCCCATAAGCCCATCCACCCTTCTTATCTGTCCCTCAATTTGCTGCTCAGGTATGCCTGAGACTCAAGCTGCTTCAGTTTAGGAACCACAGATGAGAAAGAAAATGTGGTGTTTGTCTTCTGTGCTTGTGTGAGTTCCCTTAGTATGATCTGTTCCAAGTCTGTCCATTTTCCTCCAAATTCCATTGTATCTTTTTTCCTCACTGCTGAGCAGAACTCCATTGTGTGTATGTACCACGCCTTCATTATCTAATCATCCAGTGATGGGCATTTGGGTTGATTCCAGTTCTTAGTGATTGTGAATTGAGCAGCTCTAAGCATGATTGAACAAATATCTCTGCAGTGAAGAATAGAGAGTTTAGGGTAGATGCCCAGTAGAGAAATGGCTGGGTCAGTTGTTAGCTCTATTTTTACCTCTTTCAGGAGTCTCCATATTGATTTCGACAGTGGTTTTACGAGTCTGTCCTCCCACCAACAGTGAATGAGGGTACCTCTTTCACCACATTCTCAACAATATGCATTGCCATCTGATTTTCATTGAATGTCTTACTTACTGAATTGTAACACAATTAAAAAATTTAGTGTGGGGCTGGAGAGATGGCTTAGTGGTTAAGGTCCTTGTCTACAAAGCTTAAGAACTCATGTTCAGATCTCTAGGTCTCATGTAGAATGCACAGTGACACAAGCACATGATGTCATGCATGTGCACATGGGGGCTCCCACATCTGGAGTTCATTCACAGTGGCTGAGGCCCTGGCATGTCCTCTCTCTCTCTCTCTCTCTCTCTCTCTCTCTCTCTCTCTTCCTCTCTTTCAGAATAAAAAATAACTAGTGTGAAATGAGGGAACACTTCATTCCTTTCCAATATCCATGACCTTTTCACCATTGCAGCAGTAGGTTCAAGAAAGTATCTACCCCATTGTTCTGAAGAATTTATTTAAATGAGTTAATTTGGTGGAGCTGATGTTTCTGCATCCGGAAGGTATTTTAGAAATCATATGAGAGGTGATTCTCTGACTTAAGAGGCTCTGCTTGGACCATGTAAACATCAGCAACCCAGTTCTATAAACCTGGACCTTCTGTTCTTTCTGTATTAGAGAACTTATTTTGTTAATTTTCTGTCCTATTGGGGAAAACGTACGTAAGTGAAAAGTTAGCTCGAATTTTAAGGCTTTGTGTACACTGATGGGCGCCACAAGGATCTCTAGGTTAGAAAACCCTGCCTAAGGACAATCTATGGCCATCGGAACATAGAAAGTATTGGTCTGGACTCACTATCTTAATTGAAAGTAACATCCAAGGGGATTGATATTTTAGATGTGAAAATAAGAGAACTAATGTTTGAGGTAAAATGTAGCAGAATACTTTCATTCATTTCTTTGAAAGAAGGAGTTAGCACTAACTCAAAAATCCTCCAACTAGAAAAATAAAATAAAATAAATTTGACCATGAGAAAGAAACAATGATAAATAAAAAATTAATTATATGTAACTGTGCATAGGGCTAGGATAGTGTGGTAAACAGAATGTCTTCTCAAAACAATAACTGCCCTATTCTTTAGAACCTTTTAATATATAACTTTACAGAAGGGACTCTTCAGATGTTATTGGTGTCTTAAGCTACTGAATTTATGACAGTACATTTCAGAAGTGAAAAATACAAATACAAATACTTAGCATCTAAGAATGAAGCAGCTCACAAATATAACTACCAACATGCCAGGTAATTTTGAAAGTCTCAAACATTGAAGCATTGTATATTACTATTTCTAGAAAAACACTGAAAAACACCTAAATTTCTATAAACAGGAATTTATTAAAGAAATTGTGTTATAACCATATAATAGAGAACTCCTCAGCTATAAGAACAAAAAGCTCTCCTTACTATGAGAAGCTATCCAAGGTATAATATGTTATTACTGAAATATTCAAGTATTGTGTATAAAATGAAAAGTAAATTTATATTTTCTTGTATATGCATATAATTCTTTGAAATAATGTACAAGGAAGAAACAATGATGACTATTTGTAGTAAGGAATGAATGACAGAAAAGACTTCCTAATGGGTAGGCTATTTCTCTGCATGTATTTTAATAATTTAGAATCTTATAAATATATTGGCATTCTAATCTAATCAGGCAGATGGGATGCTTGCATACATACATACATATATACATACCTACCTACATACATAAACACACTCATACAAAACACTTGGTAGGCTGAGGCTCAGGCAGATAGATTACCATGAATTTGAGATCAGTCTGTAGTAAATAGTGAATTCTGGGTTATGTAAGGAGATCCTGTTTCAAAGAAGTTATCTGAAAACAAATAGTTACATATATGGATAATGTTCCTCACACTACCTTGTGCTTTGGTTCATGTATAGAATTATCTGTAATAATTTCTTCATTAATGAGACACATTTCCTGTCCAAACAGAGAAAGAAAAGGATGAGAGAAAGAAAATAATTTTAATATGTCATTATTACTCCATATTCTCTTATGCAGAAATAAAATCTTGCTCTTTGAAGTCTCACTGAGTCTATGACATAATTCACCTTGAGAAGGTGGCAATATCTTCAGAATATCTCACACGAATTTATGTGACACAGACATTCGGGACACATAGATTTTAGGGGAAGGATAGAACTAGAAAAGAAATAATGCTAAGAAAATAGAAGAAATAATGCTGACTGATCAGGCAACTTTAAAAGTTGTTCAGAAAAGAGTTGGTGGCATCAGAGATATGGATGGGATGGAGAAAACAAGGCTAGCAAATATGTCTGCAAGAGCATGCGAGAAATCACTTTTAGATTCAAAATCTATTTTCACCTTCTAAAAATTAGTGAGGCTATTTGGCAATCGCATTACTACTGCTAAATCTGATTAAATCCCAAAAGCATTTTTTTAAACTACAGATTAAAGAAAGTGAAGGGAGAAGTTAGGACCAAATGAAAATATCTACAATTTTTCAAAAAAATCATTTCCAAGAGCCCATCCAGTTAATTTAAGAAGCACTCTGATGCATCCGTGGATAAAACTCTGATATTTCTTGTGAGAAGTGTCATTTCTAAAATGTAATTGCATAACACATTGCTAAAACAGTAATGAAGGGATCTTAGAGCATCCATCAACGGACTCCGAATGCAAAAATAAACAGTTTTAGTTTGCAACTCACGGTCTTGCCTACAGGACGTTAGACAGCACTGCCCCCTGCATGTCAATGTGCCCTACTCACCAGGCCCCAGGACACTCCACATCTGCTGCTTCATTCCTTCTAGGCAACAAATGTTCATGCCAAAGTGCCCAGTGTGAATCCACGCAGAAGTAGGTATCTGTCGTGGTGGGAGGCAGCAGCAGAAGTAAGGACTGTAAAGGATGTGCGGTTTCACTTGCTGACTATTATGCGTCCCAGGCTCTGTGCTTGGTGAACAAGCCGGCACGATTGCTGAATTCTTGGAGCTTTTCCCCAATGGAAGGGTAGAAGCAGACAAAAAAAGAAGTCATCTCACAGTTCAGTAAAGTAGAGCCACAAAATAAAGACATTTTAGACAATCGTGGATGGATTTTGTCAAGGAAGTGATTCCTCCACGAAAACCTGAGGGAAAGAGGAACTTACCTGTGTAGTGAGTAGGGGAAGAGGCAGGAATGGCTGTGTGAGTGAGTATCGAGCAGGGAAGGAAGAGAGTGGCTACAGGAAGGAAAGAAAGGAAGGACGTGTCGCCCGAACATGCTAAGCCACTGGGACACAGCTAACATAAAACAGAAAAGCTGTGTAGTAAAATGGCATTAAGATCCTATTTAGAGCCGCGCATGGTGGCGCACGCCTTTAATCCCAGCACTCGGGAGGTAGAGGTAGGAGGATTGCCCTGAGTTCAAGGCCACCCTGAGACTCCATAGTGAATTCCAGGTCAGCCTGGGCTAGAGTGAGACCCTACCTCGAAAAACCAAACCAAACAAAACAAAACCAAAAAAAAAAATCCTATTTAGCTTGACGTTCTGGTAAGAAAATTCAATTTTATTTAAAATGTAATTTAAGACACGTTCTTTTCAAGTTTGTTAAGCAAAAAGGAACTTTTCAGTGGTCAAGTTGTGGTAAGCTCTGTATAGTTAGATTCTAGAAGCACAAGAGAAGAACAAATCATTTTTTTCAGATAATTCATCTGTAATTTAAATAAAAACTCGTCTTAATTTGTTGATTTATAAAGTTGACGAAATGCTAGTGAAATGGAGGTGTAATTATTTACAACCTACAGATGGATATTAAACACTTGCTCTGAAATTATGTCATTCTACTCAGCAAAAAGAAGATAACATGTTTGCTGTTTTGTTATTATCTCAAAAGTGAAGCTATCATAGACTTGTAGGTAAATATTGGAAATAAGAGGAGTTCACAATGAGTTGTCATTTCCTGAAAGGTAGAAGGGACCATCACACCATCAAATGTGCTACTGGTCTGCACTTGGCAGACCTGACCTGACATTTGAAAATCCACATATGACACAGAGCTCCTCTGTTAGCACTGTGGGGTCAAGAAGTTGCTTGACCATGAGCCACTAATCCTTCTCATATGTTAGGGTAAGAAGTATTCAAAAATCTCACAAATGTAAGAGATTCTCCAACAAGGCAACACTATCTCACTCGTTTCCCAGAGTCAACGTCAGATACATTTTGATCAACAAAAGAACAGAACTAGAATTATGGATTTTTTAGAAGAAGAGACTACAGATAATACACAGAGCTTCCCATCACCTTTCGCCCTTGGCCGCAAAGAGAGAAGATAGATGGGGACTTTACTTTCCATAACTCACTCAATCTTATTGCAGATTAAAATAATTCAGCACTATTATCCATAATGCAGTTCCATGGAGACAAGTTTATTTTCCATGAAGAGTGAGCATTAAACATGCCTGTTCTGCCTGCAGATTTAGTGAACAGCTTACGGACTTCTGGAATTGAATTAACTGCCCCAGTTCTGTGAATGTGTTCAGATTGCTTAACCCAAGCTTTCAGAGTTTCCAAGTGCCTGAATGAAAATGAAATCAGAAAGGGAATATTAACAGACTGATTAAGAACCTTTGAACTGGCAGCAGAATCCACTGGTAAAGATGACTAGATGAGATTAATAGTGTTGGTAATATTTCCTATGCTTAATGCACACCATTATCTACTTCAATCACTGACACATCAGTCATGCTTTATTTACTTTTATTTTTTAAGTTAGTATAAATAGCAGAGAGTTGGCAGGCATGTAATGCTAACAGCGTTTATTCAGCAATAAGACAAAAATTGGCTGCATGACTGTTAAGCTCACTTATTAAGTAGTGTATATCTGTGTGTGTTGTTGCTGACTTTTGTTGTTGTTCTAAAGCAACAATCCAAAATTTAAAGAAATTTTGAACAAATGCTGATATAAGGAGTGGCAGGGCCTGGAGGTACAGACATGTAATGCCAGCTATTCTGGAGGCTTAGTCAAGAAGATTGCAAGGCCAAAGCCAACCTGGCCTAAAGAGTGACTTCTATGTTAAATTAGGCAACTTAGCAAGACTTGGTTTATACATAAGAAAGTAAAAAGAGGTCTGAGAATGTAGACCAGTAATGGAGAGATAGGTCACCAGACCTTATTTCAATCCACAGTACCACATAAAAATAAAGCAAAAAAACAGACATAAAGGCTCTGAGGAGTCAAGAATTTAGCTGCATTCACACAGAATTGTCTTCCTTCTGGGTGAAGAGGAATTACATCAATTACAATTTTTAAATAGGTAGTTTTGAGTGAAGGGACATCTAATCCAATGAGAGAGCTCATTTTCACCAGGAAGAGATCGTAAGACTAGGAAAATTCTCTTCCGCATCGCAAATAACCCGTGCGTCGGGACAGGCTGGTCATGCTTCTGAGACTGTGCTGGTCCAACCAGCATGTGACCTGGACACCACAGTGTATTCCAGCACGGCTGCAGGATGAGCACCGTTCTGACCCATCAACGCCCTGCTGTGGAGGATGGAGGAAAACAATGAGACAACAAAACCAAAGGAATGACCTGCAGAGTGGTGGTCCTCAGAGGAATGAGTGGGGAGGAGGGACAAAAAGGGCAACAGGTCAGGAATGTGACCAAAGTGTGTCCACGCACAGAGTTCTCAATTAGCAACAACAATGAAAAAAAAAAATGTTTGGGGCTGTAGAGATGGCTCAGCACCTAAGGAGCTTGCTTTCAAGCCTGACAGCCTGGGTTCAATTCACCAGTGCCCACGTAAAGCCAGATGTACAAAGTGATGCACATGTCCCATGTGAACACTTTCATCCCTTCAAGTAAATCAGATGTCAGAGTTATTTCAGGAGAAGGAAAGGATAACCTTTGAAGACCATTGTTTACTTCCTGTATAATATAACCAAGAATAGGAAAATCAAAAACTTGTATGTTTCTGGAAGATCGAGTTATATGGGAAATCGCTATTCCTTAGAATTTTGCTGTGAGTCCAAATCTGGTTATTAAAACTCCCTCATGGAGTGACAAGTTTGGGAACCCATGTAACATCATCTACACCAGTGTGTGTTCTTCTGGCATCAAAGAAAATGTAGAATCATTTATAATTCACAAGTACTTGTAAACATGAAGCTTGCCTCTGGATTCTGAACAGAGCTATCCATTGGCCTTGGCACAAGACTCGCATTACCCACACAACATTAATGCCACGCTGTGACTTGCACGCCACATAAATTCACCCATGTCTCTTGTAGCTTTTGAGAAATTCAGATTTAGGTTATTTGAAGAGTACTTGATGCTTCAATTTGGGTTCTGTTAAAATAAAATCAGTTCTAGCTAAATTTAAAAACAGTGCTTTGTTTTATAGTAAAGTACAGATTGTGATGTGATAATTCAAATGTAAAATGATGAAAAGCTCAGCTTAAGCAGCACTAGGATGGCTGACTAAGCAAACTGTCATGATAGTGAGAAGGAATTGTCTTGGGGCATTTTTGAAAAAGAGCTGAACTTTCACTTGTGGTCATCAGTGGTATTTTAAAGATATGATCTGAAATTTCACTTACATAAAAAATAAGTTATATTAAGTTTTATATGCTCTAACTGGTTTTATTTACTCTGGGCTCTCTGCCCCAGTCTCCATTTTACTGTAACTAGTCCACCAGAAAGCAATGGAGTTACCTGTACAATCACTGGCATGAGGTGGAATCAGGTCTGACTTCTGCTGAGTCCACATTTCTGTTGGTTGTGAGGTCAGAAGCCCTGTTGACTGGACCAGATTTATGGAGTACAGATAATTCATGTTGTTGGCATGAATGAAATTAAAGCGGTTTGGGCAGAATCTTCCCTATTCCCTATATTCTTTATTTTGGCGGAAACCACTGCTTACTCATGCCAGCTCAGTAAAGCCCCACGTCGGGAGTATGGAATTAGGGACTATGCCACCTGGGTTCAATTCTCAGCTCTGCGATTTACTAGTCATAAAGTGCCTGGTGGGACTAAAGTACTTACTTACATATGCAGGCACGTACAATGATCTGTGTTCCTGGAAAGTACTGCATGCCTGCTTTTGAGCACACTGCTCTCTGAGAGGAATTCCTTCAAGCCCAGCCTACAGCCAGTATCTCCATCCCTTTCCACAATGGATAAGCATCCAATTTTTCATATTAAATCTCTTTTCTCCAAATTAAATAAAATTGCTTTTATTCTCGTTGATTGAACCTTGACTGATACACTGGCCATTGTGTTTCCTTTTTCATACTAGTTAGTGAACTACAAAAATTTAAGAAATTAGGGCTATGCAACATTTTTAAGATGGAAAAAAATCTGTAGTTTAATCATTAAGATAGGATTTGGGTCCAAATCAGATAGGTAGATTATTTTTAAAATGTGTTTGCTAGAAATTTTGAATATATTTCTAGACTTGTTCCTTCACCTGCAGTCATTCATAGCTACTGTCTGGAGCAGTTCATTCAGCTAGCTCCTTTTCTTTCTCTATCTAAATACACACAAGACGCCATGTAAAGAGTCTTTCTCAAAATGAGACCACAGGAATGGAACTTTCTCTATTATGTTCACTTACTTTTATTTATTTATTTTTTCTTTATTAGTTAGTTTTGTATTCAGCAAATACAGTCAGTTTGGTACCATTATTAGGCTCATCCGTGACCTACCCCCTCCCCTTGGCCCCTCCTTTTTGAGGTATACTGGTCATGCATTGTGGAGTTAGCCCACAGTTATGGGTAAGCTAAATGTCTCTGCATATCATGACCCAACATGTGGCTATGACATTCTTTCCACCTCCTCTTCCACAAAATTTCCCTGAGCCATGTTGGGTTCATTTTTGGTCTGCTCCAGTGATGAGGTGTTGGGGGCCTCTGAGGCTCTGGCTCTCTGATTTGGTAGGAGTTGATTTTTCTCTGTGCTGATCTCCTTCCCCCTTGTGCTGGTATCCGGTTCATCAGGAAAACAGCCCCCTTGCTTGTTTCTCCAATTTTTCTTAGTTTCAGCCGGGGCCCTTTTGAGGTATGATGGGGTGGCTCTCTCCTTAGGATCTACATCTATCTGAAAAAGAGAAGCAGATTCTCCAACGGAGAGTAAGTTAGCATCAGGACAAATTAGATAACCCTTTTTTTTATAGAGAATTTAATAGGTGTAGGCCCTCTTATAGCCCACAATTGATGGTAGCTTGATATTGGAGAGTGGGCTTATGTTTGGATATAGTTCTGACTTGTTTCCCAGCTCCAGCTATGGGTCCCATACCAGTGAGGGGATCAGTTAGCCTAATTGAGAGCAGTTGGTTCCCCACCATGGCTGTTAAAATATTAGAGTTTCATAAGGCTCCAAAACTCACCAGTATATCTAGATTCATATATTTTACTGCACATCAGCACATCACCATTTCATTTCATATCTCAAGCATAAAGGAGACCTCTCACTCAGCGTCAGTGTTTAGTCAATAGTGCTTTTAGTCACTAGTTGCTGAGATCAAAAGCCTACGAATGATTCTTAGATCCACATTTTCTCTTGTAAGCCAAGCATAGGCCATTTGATTTTAGACATGACTTTAAAAATACATCCCAAGAAAGATCGCTTTGGGGTGGTGGTGAATTTTTGTGAGACAAGGTCTCATCATATACACGTTGTCATCTTACAGTCAGTCAGGTTAGGTGAACAAAGTGGATTGTGAAGCAGGAAAGGAAAAGTAATGTAGCAGGTATGGGACAGTCTTTTGTTTTAAAGCTTATATCACAGTTGGACACCTTGACATATCTGGTTCCTTCCATTCCGTATCCATTTTTAAGTCTTGCATGGCTTTCTCCACTGGACTTGGAATGTCTCCCAAATATGATCTTCAAAGGTCCTTACACCCACACATACCATCAAAAAGCACTGGCTGAAGCCTTCCCTCACCCCTCCATTTGCCTTTTGTTCAAGAATGCTACATCCTTTTGGGCTGGAGAGATGGCTTAGTGGCTAAGGCATTTGCCTGCAAAGCCAAAGGACCCAGGTTCAACTCCCCAGGACCTACATAAGCCGCACACACAAGGGGGCGCATGAGTCTGGAGTTCATTTGCAGGGGCTGGAGCCCTTGATGTGTCCATTCTCTGTCTCTTTCTATCTCCTTCTCTCTCTCTCTCTCAAATAAGTAAATAAAATATAAAAAATAATGCTACATTTGTTGTGTTATAAATTTGATTTGATTGTTTTACATTTCCCACTTTAAGAAAACAATGCCTTGGGGGTAATAACTGTGGGGCAATACCACTGAATTATCAGGACCTCTGCCACCTGGGGAAATAAGGAAGAGCTCAAAACCTTGTGTGTAAAGGCAGAACGTCCACAGTCTCCTCCTCCTTGATCACTTTCAGGGCTTTTTCCTAATGAAACATGTGAAGGGTTTAGATTCCCATCTTCAGCACCACATAAATTGGGCGACCAACCCAGGCCATACTTTATATTCTCTCTGGCTGCTCCATACATTCTATGTAATATCCAGTGATGGATTCAAGATGAAAGATCAGAAGAGTTCAATAAGAAATGCATAAGGGGAGGCATTTGTCACTTCAGAAAAGTCCTCAGCACAGACTTATAGTACTGGAGAATCATCCCAAAAGAATGGCATCAATCACTACATAGCAGTTTTAGCAAGTTCAAAGAAATGACTTGCTGCTTAATTTACAGAAAAGCTTGATCTATGTGGACATTGTCTTGTGACTTCAAAATTAGTAATTAACAGTTTCTGGATCACTATGATGAAGAAAACTTGCATTTGCTGCTTTATTATATTTACCTAATAGTTAAAACCTCACATACCCATATTTCCATGGTTATTTGTTTGACCCACAAATGTGAAATATGATCATGAATATCCTAGTCTTTCTTCTTATTCAATGTTCCTAAAGTATTGTTTTCTACTAATCCTCAAACTGTGAAGTAATACAATCGTCCTTTAAAGGTTATATAGTTACGGACTATCCCAATTTTTGGTGTGTGTATTATGTGCATGTGTGTGTGTGTGTGTTTCATGCACATGAGTGTTCAATTGCATGTGCCTTATTCACACGTGTGAGGAAGTCAGAGGTGGACAGTAGATGTACTGAATGTCTTCCTCTAGTGTTCCTACACTTATTTTTTTTTTCTTGAGACAGTCACTCACTGGACCTAAGACTGCCATTGTCTGGTCACACTTGCTGACCAGTGATCTCTCTGCACCCCCTCAGCACCAGGGTTGCAGGACTTAGTGTCCATACCCAGTAGGTGCTAGAGGTTGAATCCGGTCCTCATGCTTATGTGGCATTATTTTCTTATACAATTGTTGCCTTTCATATATTTTTTTCCTAAAAATTTGTGTGTATATACAATGTACAACAAGAGTTTAGATATAAACACAGCAAAACTCTTGATATATGAAAAACATGTTCAGTAGTTAAGAAAACTATGAGGTAAATGTTTAAATCTTTTTTTAAATTTTTTGTTACTTTTCTTTATTTATTTAAGAGCGACAGACAGAGAGAGAAAGAGAGAGAGAGGGAGAATGGGTTCGCCAGGGCCTCCAGCCACTGCAAACGAACTCCAGACGTGTGTGCCCCCTTATGCATCTGGCTAATGTGGGTCCTGGGGAATCGAGCCTTGAACCAGGGTCCTTAGGCTTCACAGGCAAGCGCTTAACCACTAAGCCATCTCTCCAGCCCAAAGTTTAAATCTTTGAAGAACCAATAAATCTATCCATTTAAGCTTAACTCTGAACAGAAAATTATTACACAAAGCACAATCTAATAATTAAGGGTGAATAACTTCATTAGGACTATAAGATAAAGACATTGATTTCCAAAGGGATAGAGAAATAAATTAGGTAACAAAACAAATGGTTAACTGTAATTTTATTAACTTATTTTAATCATAATTATTGAGAAGAAAACCAAACAACTGGATTAATTTCTTGTAATCAATTAGGTTAGAAAGTTTTTTAGGAGGTCAACTTTTAAGTAATCAACTGTTGTAGTCAGGTTCACATTTTTGGTAGAAATCACCCACCCAAGAGCAGCTTGTGGGAAAAAAAGAAGTTTATTTTGGCTTATAGGCTCAAGGGGGAAGCTCCATGATGCAGAGAAAATGACATGAGCAGAGGGTGGACATCACCCCCTAGCCAGCATAAGGTGGACCATAGCAATAGGAGAGTGTGCCAAACACTGGCAAGGGGGAGCTGGCTGTAACACCCACAAGCCCGACCCCCAACAATACACTACCTCCGGGAGGGATTCATTCCCAAATCTCCATCGGCTGGGAACCATTTTCAGAACACCTAAGTTTATGGGGGACGCCTGAATCAAACCACCACACCAACAAATATTTATTTAATGTTAAATATGTTGTTATTGGAAACATTGCCTGAACTATAGATTAATAGGAGGTAGTATTTATCTTCAATAAGCTTGGAGCTAGGGAGATAGCTCAGTGGGTAAGAGTGTTTGCCTCTAAGCATGAAAACCTGAGAGGGTCTGAAAATGTCTGGGTTTCATCCCCAGAACCCACATAAAAGTTCTGGTCATGAACATACTTGCCTATAACCCCAACCCCATGAGGAAAAGGACTTCCTGATCCCCATGAGGAAAAGGGAGAGAATAGATGGGGCTTCGTGATCTCCATGAGGAAAGGGGAGAGACTAGACGGGGCTTCCTGATCCCCATGAGGAAAAGGGAGAGAATAGATGGGGCTTCGTGATCTCCATGAGGAAAAGGGAGAGAATAGATGGGGCTTCGTGATCTCCATGAGGAAAGGGGAGAGACTAGACGGGGCTTCCTGAGCAGCCGGACTGGCTGAAAACGGCAGTTCAGGGTTGACAGAGCGACGCATCTCAAGGAGACACGAGAAAAGTGACAGGTGAAGACACTGATCACTCTCCTCTGGCCTCTGCAGGCACATACGTCTGCACACATATGCATACATCACGCACACACCACACCACACCCATGCACACACATATTCATACATCACGCACACACCACACCCATGCACACACATATTCATACATCACGCACACACCACACCCATGCACACACATATTCATACATCACGCACACACCACACCCATGAACACACATATGCATACATCACGCACACACCATACCCATGCACACACATATGCATACATCACGCACACACCACACCCATGCACACACATATGCATACATCATGCACACACCACACCCATGCACACACATATGCATACATCATGCACACACCACACCCATGCACACACATATGCATACATCACGCACACACCACACCCATGCACACACATATTCATACATCACGCACACACCACACCCATGCACACACATATTCATACATCACGCACACACCACACCCATGCACACACATATGCATACATCACGCACACACCATACCCATGCACACACATATGCATACATCACGCACACACCACACCCATGCACACACATATTCATACATCACGCACACACCACACCCATGCACACACACATTCATACATCACGCACACACCACACCCATGCACACACATATGCATACATCACGCACACACACCACACCCATGCACACACATATTCATACATCACGCACACACCACACCCATGCACACACATATGCATACATCACGCACACACCACACCCATGCACACACATATTCATACATCACGCACACACTGTAGAGAGCCGAGAGGTGACCACCATTACTAGATGGCGCTGACATCTGGCCTCGGCCCTGGTGAACAAGTAGAATAGCGCATGTGCAAGTGGCAAAAGCGCGCCAAGTCACTGCCCAGCCCGGGCATATGAGCGTCATACGAGCGTCATATGAGCGCGCAGCCAATCAGCAGAGTACACGCCACCTAGGGGCTATATAAGCGGCGCCATTTCGGGGCTCTGGGTCTTTCCTCTCTCCATCTGTTCAATAAACGCTTGCTGCAGAAGGATCCTGGTGTCCGCGTGCGTTCTTGCTGGCGAGACGACTACGCGGGCTACAACTGGTGCCGAAAAATCCGGGACGCCGGGTGCCTGTCATCGCCGGCGCCGAGGAGACCCCCCATTCACGGGGAAGGATTCAGAACTGCAGCACTAAGGTAGGTTCTGAGAGGCATGTCTGGTCTTGACTTGTTTCATCTCTCATCCGAATTGGTAGGAGCAATTTTTGCTCTCCCTATTGTGATGGTGGCTCTCGTTCTCTTCTTTGTGAACATGGGAGCCTCACATTCGGAGCTACAAGACAGCATGTCAGAAACAGAACGGGATAAAAGGCTAGGGGCCCTTGAGGAAAAAGAAAAAGACGTCTCTAAGAAAAAAGGCCTTTCTGCGGACGCTAAGTCCACAGAAAGAAAAGACAAGGGAAAGGACGCCCTGGGAGAGAAACAGGAGAGGGAAAAAAGAAGTCCAAAAAGGAGGCCTCTTTATCCGATAAAAGAATTGGAGGCTTTAGGAATTGATAGCTCAGAGTCTGAGGATCTTAGTCCCTCCGAGGAGGAAGAATTAGATAGAGAAGCGGCTCGCTATCTTGATGAGCCACTACCGCAAAATCGAAAACAAAAGAAGATAGGAGATAAGAACCACGCGGCTTTTCAATCTGCCGCCCCTATCATTCCCAGTGCTCCTCCGCCTTATGCCGGCAAGCATTGTTCAGATTCCTTCCTCTCAGAGGGGGACAGAAGGAGGTGCTTACAAGCCTTCCCGGTGTTTGAGGCTGCGGATGGAGGCCGCGTTCATGCGCCGGTAGAGTATGCCCTCATTAAGGAACTTGCTGAATCAGTTAATAAGTATGGAGTAGATGCTAATTTTACAGTCATGCAGCTTGAGAGACTCGCCACTATGGCAATGAAGGAAAGACTGCAGAGGACTTTGTTGGAACTGGGCTATTGGAATAAGGGCTGGCTGCGTTCTGCTGCTGAGGTCCAGAGTGTTTGATCAAAGTTAAATTTGTAATGGACTGATGTGCTTGGCTAGAGATACTGGACTGAGAGATTTAAGATTTTAAGCTGGAAAACATCAAGCAAGTTAAAATTACAGGCACTGAGACTGGTTTTAGGTTACTGAACCTGCTATTGTCAAACACATTAGCAATCTTAAGGAAGATGTTCCAACTGCTTTACATTCAAACAATGGAAAGGATGCCTGAGGAAAGACTTATCATAGAAATGCAAACACTTTTGGAAAGAGTTGACTGGAGGAGAAACCTGCTTTTCAAGGCTATTGAACTTGAACTGCAGAAGTTTGATGTTTGTTTGATGGTGGTTGTGTTTGCATTGTTTTAGTCTCTCCTTGCTTTAATCCCAGAGGAATTCGCCCATTACAAATTTGGCAGATGGATGTTACTCACGTCCCATCTTTTGGCAAATTACAATATTTACATGTTTCCATTGATACTTGTTCTGGAGTTATGTTTGCTTCCCCATTAACCGGGGAGAAAGCAGCCCATGTTATTCAACACTGCCTCGAGGCGTGGAGTGCCTGGGGGAAGCCCAAAACTCTTAAAACTGACAATGGACCAGCTTATACTTCTCAAAAATTTGGACAGTTCTGTCACCAGATGGGAGTGACCCATTTGACAGGTCTCCCATATAATCCTCAAGGACAGGGTATTATAGAACGGGCTCATCGCACTCTAAAGTCTTATTTAATAAAACAAAAAGGGGGAGTCGATGAGGCTCTGCCCTCAGTCCCACGAGTGACTATATCCATAGCACTCTTTACTCTTAATTTTTTAAATTTGGACAGTCAGGGCCATTCGGCGGCTGACCGTCATTGCTCAGAGCCTAACAGGCCACAGGAGATGGTTAAGTGGAAAGATGTTTTGACTGGTCAATGGAGAGGCCCGGATCCTATTTTAATAAGATCCAGGGGAGCTGTTTGTGTTTTTCCACAGGAAGAAGACAATCCATTCTGGCTACCAGAACGCCTAACACGTAGACTTGTGAGACCTGACGAATCATCGAGATCCTGTGCAGGAGCCGAAGAAGTGGACAAGATCCATTATGAAGACCCTACTCTACTAGAGTTGACCCCTCCCTAGCTGTGGGCCTGACATCCTGGATTTCTTCAGCCTTCTCTTTCTTTAAGGAATGGGTGGGAGTGGCGCTGTTTGGTGCAGCCCTATGTTGTGGCTTAGTGTTCCTGCTTTGGTTGTTCTGCAAGCTCAGAGCTCAATAGCAATGTGACAAGGCCGTTATTGCGCAAGCACTTGTGGCTATGGAACAGGGATCATCTCCTGAAATTTGGTTAATTAATTAGACTGAGACCCTCAGTCGATGCACCTCAGGGGTTTAGCCCATTGCACTGAGTCGATGGGAGATCTAAGTCTAATCAGCCCTTGCCTAAGTGGCTGCAGCACCAAAATATGAGATTGACAGCCCTTGCACCCCCAGGAACAATATTCCATTGCACAGGGATGGGTGTTAACTCCCCTTTTTGTCTCTCCCTTGGCCTTTGCACTCAGAGGACTTGTCTCCATTGCACCTGATAAGGTGAGGGAGTGAGCTCTTGATCGCTTATTCCCCAAGGAAGGAATTTGCTTGATCGAGCATAGGGTTGTTTGGTGCTGCGCTGGCTGGGCTATGAGGCAGTTGTCATCTTATTAAAACAAACAGGGGGAGATGTAGAGAGCCGAGAGGTGACCACCATTACTAGATGGCGCTGACATCTGGCCTCGGCCCTGGTGAACAAGTAGAATAGCGCATGTGCAAGTGGCAAAAGCGCGCCAAGTCACTGCCCAGCCCGGGCATATGAGCGTCATACGAGCGTCATATGAGCGCGCAGCCAATCAGCAGAGTACACGCCACCTAGGGGCTATATAAGCGGCGCCATTTCGGGGCTCTGGGTCTTTCCTCTCTCCATCTGTTCAATAAACGCTTGCTGCAGAAGGATCCTGGTGTCCGCGTGCGTTCTTGCTGGCGAGACGACTACGCGGGCTACAACACACCACACCCATGCACACACATATGCATACATCATGCACACACCACACCCATGCACACACATATGCATACATCATGCACACACCACACCCATGCACACACATATGCATACATCATGCACACACCATACCCATGCACACACATATGCATACATCACGCACACACCACACCCATGCACACACATATTCATACATCACGCACACACCACACCCATGCACACACATATGCATACATCACGCACACACCACACCCATGCACACACATATGCATACATCACGCACACACCATACCCATGCACACACATATGCATACATCACGCACACACCACACCCATGCACACACATATGCATACATCATGCACACACACCACACCCATGCACACACATATGCATACATCATGCACACACACCATACCCATGCACACACATATGCATACATCACGCACACACCACACCCATGCACACACATATTCATACATCACGCACACACCACACCCATGCACACACATATTCATACATCACGCACACACCACACCCATGCACACACATATTCATACATCACGCACACACCACACCCATGCACACACATATGCATACATCACGCACACACCATACCCATGCACACACATATGCATACATCACGCACACACCACACCCATGCACACACATATTCATACATCACGCACACACCACACCCATGCACACACACATTCATACATCACGCACACACCACACCCATGCACACACATATGCATACATCACGCACACACACCACACCCATGCACACACATATTCATACATCACGCACACACCACACCCATGCACACACATATGCATACATCACGCACACACCACACCCATGCACACACATATTCATACATCACGCACACACCACACCCATGCACACACATATGCATACATCATGCACACACCATACCCATGCACACACATATGCATACATCATGCACACACCACACCACACCCATGCACACACATATGCATACATCACGCACACACCATACCCATGCACACACATATGCATACATCACGCACACACCACACCCATGCACACACATATTCATACATCACGCACACACCACACCCATGCACACACATATTCATACATCACGCACACACCACACCCATGCACACACATATGCATACATCATGCACACACCATACCCATGCACACACATATGCATACATCATGCACACACACCACACCCATGCACACACATATGCATACATCACGCACACACCATACCCATGCACACACACATTCATACATCACGCACACACCACACCCATGCACACACATATGCATACATCATGCACACACCACACCCATGCACACACATATGCATACATCATGCACACACCATACCCATGCACACACATATGCATACATCATGCACACACCACACCCATGCACACACATATGCATACATCATGCACACACACCACACCCATGCACACACATATGCATACATCATGCACACACCATACCCATGCACACACATATGCATACATCATGCACACACCACACCCATGCACACACATATGCATACATCATGCACACACACCACACCCATGCACACACATATGCATACATCATGCACACACACCATACCCATGCACACACATATGCATACATCACGCACACACCACACCCATGCACACACATATTCATACATCATGCACACACCGCACCCATGCACACACATATTCATACATCACGCACACACCACACCCATGCACACACATATTCATACATCACACACACACCACACCCATGCACACACATATGCATACATCACGCACACACCACACCCATGCACACACATGTGCATACATCATGCACACACCACACCCATGCACACACATATTCATACATCATGCACACACCACACCCATGCACACACATATGCATACATCATGCACACACCACACCCATGCACACACATATTCATACATCATGCACACACCACACCCATGCACACACATATGCATACATCACGCACACACCACACCCATGCACACACATATTCATACATCATGCACACACCACACCCATGCACACACATATTCATACATCACGCACACACCACACCCATGCACACACATATGCATACATCATGCACACACCACACCACACCCATGCACACACATATGCATACATCACGCACACACCACACCCATGCACACACATATGCATACATCATGCACACACCACACCCATGCACACACAACAGTTGAACACATTGAAGACAAGGTGGTTCTCATTATCAATGGCATAAAATTAATTCTTGTTAGCATTCTCAGGTAGGCAGAAGCTAAACTTGGTATCCAAGATTCCTGGCATCTAGCTCACCACCCTTGTTTTATCTTACAAACTGGCAAACATAGTATACTTGATTACCATAGATGCCACAGTTTTCATTAAGAATAAGATATTACTTTGGTCACCCTATCTTAATCATTAGAACCTTCTCAGGAATTGGGGTAATGATAAATAAAATTATTCAATTATGTGATGAGTTCGGTACCAGCAAGGTTCAGTGTTCGCAGACTGAATGAAAGGAGGTCACATGACCACAATGTAGCCTTAAAACCAAGTACAAAGCCTCACTCCTACAACTGCAAGGAAACAAATCTGACCATCAATCTGCAGACTGAAAGATGATTCTTGCCTTACTCCTCTGAATAGGAATGCACTAAAGACCAATCCATTCAGCCCAACTTTATCCACTACTCTGAACTTAACAGAAATTGGCAGAATCAAATGTAAACAGAACTATGAATTTGATTTTCTTGTCATTTGGGCACCATTCTTGTTTTGAGTAACTTTTTATCCTTGGATTCCTGAGGGCCATACTCAACAGTCATGAGCACTGCAGTGAGGTACCTGCAAAAGAACCCCAGCCACACGCCCTCAATGCTGCTTCAGGCTGGTTTGGCCTCTGCATAGAAGAGTTTCTTGTTCTTGACACCTCCAATAAACCAGTCTCTCTAACTCTTCCTCAGTCTCTCCTCTTTACAGTCTCTCATGCATTACAATAAAGCCTTAGACTCAAGAAAATGCTTTGTCTCAGTGTTCCTATCCTGACCCAATCTAACAGATGGTTTCCTAACTGGAAACAGAACTTGGACTACGACTGGTGGTGAAAGTGTACCTTCCTAGCCATTAGACCACCAAGGACTAGGAAAACCAAAAGAGTTTTACAGGGGGCCAGAGAAAAGGTTTTATGGAGAGAGGAGGGAAACTGGCCTGTGAGAAATTGGTCTTAGGTATGTGTTGAGGTAGGAGCTAAAGGGAGGTAGCATTCTCCCATCTCAGCCAAGAGATATATGCAACGACCATAACAGAAAGTGATTCCAAAATCCCAGACTTAGTCTAAGCACGGTTCGAGGGAAGGACAGAGAAAGGGGATGAATAGAGAATTCTGGGACTCTTATAGTAGTGTATCACAAACTTTTGGAATTAATTATATACTTTTTAAATATTTTTTATTTTTATTTATTTATTTGACAGAGACAAGGGGGGGAGAGAGAATGAGCATGCCAGGGCCTCCAGCCACTTCAAATGAACTCCAGACACATATGCCACCTTGTGCATATGGCTTATGTAGGTCCTGGGGAATTGAACCTGGGTCATTTGGCTTTGTAGGCAAGCACCTTAACCACTAAGCAATCCTTCCATACCTATACTTTTAATTTTCCTCTTGAAGCCTAGAAATTAAGATGATAATCGTGCAATTTATGAAGACAGAGGGCATGAATTAGGGTAAGGAAGAGAGAGAGAGAAAGGAACACAGGAGAGAGAACAGAATAATAGTAAAGACAGTGGGAAAATGATTTTTTTTTTTTTTTTTTTTGGCTTTTTCGAGGTAGGGTCTCACTCTAGCCCAGGCTGACCTGGAATTCACTATGGAGTCTCAGGGTGGCCTCGAACTCACGGCAATCCTCCTACCTCTGCCTCCCGAGTGCTGGGATTAAAGGCGTGCGCCACCACGCCCGGTTTGGGAAAATGATTTTTAATACATTTATTTATTTATTTATTTATTTATTTATTTAAGAAAGAGAGAGAGAGAGAGAGAGAGAGAGAGAGAGAGAGAGAGAATGGGCATGCCAAGGCCTCCAGCCACTGCAAATGAACTCCAGATGCATGAGCCCCCTTGTGCATCTGACTTACGTGGGTCCTGGGGAATCGAACTGGGATCCTTTGCTTTGCAGGCAAAGGCCTTAACCACTAAGATATCTCTCCAGCCCAAGAAAAGATTTTTTTACTTATCTCTACCAAGTAGGAATCAAAGGATCCTGCTTGGAGACTAAAAATATTTGTAACATTTTTATTTAAGGAACCATAAAACATATTCATAATTTACACATCAAACTCTTCTTTGTTTAATTTTTATTTATTTATTTGACAGAGAAAGAGAGGGAGAGAATGGGTGCACCAGGGCCTCCACCCATTGCAAATGAACTCCAGATGTGTACACCCCCTTATACATCTGGCTAATGTGGGTCCTGGGAAATTGAACCTGGGTCCTTTGGCTTTGCAGGCAAACGCCTGCACAGCTAAGCCATCCCTCCAGCCCTACACATCAAACTTTTAGGAAGACAGAATAGAGTCCTATGATAAGCACATAAGTAAAATTACCTATCAGATGCTCCTGGTGGTCAGTGCCACCTTGTGTTTCGTGCGCTCCAAAACCAGTACCACGTGGGCAGTGCTGCCAAGTTCTGCTACCAGATCAAGGGGAAGTCTGACTCTTCCCTTCAAGACTTCTGTGTTCAAAAGAATGTGTATTTTTTTTTTAGAGTGAATGTGAGAGCGAGAGAGAAAGACAGAGAGAGACGGCAGGCCAGGGCCTCAGCCACTGCAATTGCACTCCAGATGCTTCCGCCACCTAGTGGGCATGCATGTCATTGCACTTGCCTCACCTTTGTGCATATGGCTATGTGGGATCTGGAGAGTCGAACATGGGTCCTCAGGCTTCACAGGCAAGACCTTTAACCAATAAGCTGTCTCTCCAGGCCAGGCTTTGCATTTTTCATATCTTCAGTAGGTTATATCTTACCCTGGGGGCATCTTTCCTATTGTCCCAGGACAGAGGAGATTTTCCTTTAATGGAGGTAATTTCTTTAACAATATCAGCTGAATTAGCTATAGTCTTTGTGCCTGGGACTTTAGACTTGCTCACACATCTTCCTGTACCAAGCATCATATTTTTCATATCTTTCTGCTCTACATTTTGCTCTTGCTCTTTCTCACTGTCCACCTGAATAAGAACAGCCAAGGAAGGCTACACTATAGACCCAGTGCGGTTCTGCCGTGAAATGTCTGCTGCTAAACACATGAGCTCATTACTTTTAAATTCAGCTGCACTTAAGTTCTCAGAATTGAGCCAGTTTCTGTGACAGAATATCACATGAACTGCTTCTTGCCCAGTTTCCAGTAGAGGCCATATTCTCTGAAACCCCATAAGCTAAAGCTCATGTCCATATTACTTTTGGATTTATAGTCTTCCAAACGCCCACAGAATGGCCACTTAAACACTGCTTTTAGTATTGTAAGGCTTCTGTAGTTCAAAGTTTTAAAATCTTCCATATTATTCTGAAAAACAATTGCAAAAAAAATCAATAATCACATAGCCAGGTGTACCAAAACAGCCATATGTCTTGATGCCAATTTTCTGTATTAGTTATATTTATATTGTAGTGAACAAATGCTTGATCAGAAACAACTTACAGACGGAACATGTTTAATTCAACTTAAAGATCTGGGGAGGGGGGTGTCTATCATGATTGAAATGGCAGATTGGAAGGGGAAGCCATGGTTACCCCAGAGTGTGGGAAGCAGAGGATGAGAAACATGGGGCTGGAATATAACATCTCAAGATCACTCCCAGTGACACATTGCCTCCATCAAGGCTCTACTTCCTAAATGTTCTACAGCCTTCCCAGAATAACACCACCTTCCAGGGATCAAGTTCAAACACATAAGCCTATAGGATGCAGCTTATATGCAGGCAATGATAGATAACTATAGTTAATAGAAGTTTTCCTATCATACAAACAGGATCCAACATTTCCAAGACGATTAAATCCAAGACCATTTCATTTCAAGATGAAGTGTAAATTTCCAGTGAAATGATATGAATCTCAGTAATTCAATATGAATTGTAGCATTTTAGTTAGAATCAGTAAGATCATTATACATACCTAGAATAGTACCCCAATTGTTTTTAGAAATATGATCGAAAGATTTACAAGATCCTTGACTTAGAATCTTTTCTCCTAATTCGGGCCTATCTAAGAAGCTGGCTTGTAGTTGTTCTGCTGTGCTATGTTGACGAGGAAAACAGTCAATCATCAGTTAGGAATTAGCACATGTATAGTTTTAGTTATCCTGATTTATTGCCAGCTTTTAAATGCAGAATGCAGTTACAGTCTATCATGTTTTGGTAATTAAAATGTATTTTAGTTGATTGTTTCATAGTGACACATGGGAAAACAAGTTATCAAATATTATTGCACTGTCTGTTCATTTCTATTAATTATGATTCAGAGTTTGCCTGCATTTAGAGCCTTATAAAAGTACAAATAGTATGATTATCATTTATCTAACATGTCTCTCAATCACTTCTTCACAGCAGTATAACTGGGAGGTATGTTTTCCTAAACTATAAGACTGGAAAGAATATATAATTCTTGAAAAATTTCTGCCTAACTTTATTGCCTAGGGAAAAAAATGGACATGTTCAAAGTTTATATATAAAATTCTAGTTTTCTGTCAGGCATGGTGGCGCACGCCTTCAATCCCAACACTCAGGAGACAGAGGTAGGAGGATTGCCGTGAGTTCAAGGCCACCCTGAGACTACATAGTGAATTTCAAGTAAGCCTTGGCTAGAGTGAGACCCTACCTCAAAAAAACAGAAAAAAATAAATGAAACAAAAAAGGTTTCTGGACCCTTGTAACTGAATATAACCATCAGTAACCAATCTTTCCATTTGTTGGAAAATACATCCCTCTTTAGAACTGCCTTGTCTCTTCTGTTCCCAGCCTTTCTTTCTTGTGTAAATAACTATCCTCTGTCCTTCTCTCATCCCCAAGTTCAAGTACCCAGACCACATTCAGAAAGTGCCTGGAGTGCCATAATGTCTCGTTTCTCTCAGCAGAGCAAGCTGCCTATGGAAGCATTAGACCCACAGAAATTCTAGCTATCCAAGATGTGAAGTACCTAAAGACAGTGGTGAGAGGAGGTGAGGATAACACCCCCAGTACTTGTGCATTACTCTACAAGAACAATGTACATGCATATGAGCAAACTCCTTGATGAGAGGAGGTGAGGATAATACCCCCAGTACTTGTACATTACTCTACAAGAACAATGTACATGCATATGAGCAAACTCCTTGATGAGAGGAGGTGAGGATAACACCCCCAGTACTTGTGCATTACTCTACAAGAACAATGTACATGCATATGAGCAAACTCCTTGATGAGAGGAGGTGAGGATAACACCCCCAGTTCTTGTGCATTACTCTACAAGAACAATGTACACGCATATGAGCAAATTCCTTTTGTGTTTTTTATTGTTACGATTAACAACATATTTTGTGGATAGATCATGTATTGGTACCCTGTTTTCCTTCATTCCTGTTCCCATTCCATTGAAGATGGTTCTCAGTGGAGGTGAAGGTATCCCATGCAAAGTTCTTTTCAAGAAATTATTTGTGTATAAAAGGTGATGTAAGAGCAAGGTCACACATGCACACTAGGTGGTTTAAGTATCTGGAGTTTGATCACAGTGGCTCAGGCCCTGGGGCACCAATTCTCTCTCTCTCTTTCTCTCTCACTCTTGTTCATTCTAAGAAAAAGTATATAAATATTTACCTAAATTTTTTATTTTATTATTATTTTTTTTTTTTTTTTGGTTTTTCATGGTAGGGTCTCACTCTAGCTCAGGCTGACCTGGAATTCACTTTGTAGTCTCAGGGTGGCCTCGAACTCACTGTGATCCTCCTACTTCTGCCTCCCAAGTGCTAGGATTAAAGGCATGCACCACCACACCTGGCAAAATTTTTATTTTTAACTTTTGAGACAATTTTCATTTATGTAAGTGATGTATTTTTATCAAAATACCATCTCATAATATCTATTGACTAATTCACATAATAATACTTTTAAGTAGGTAGTAAATTCCATGTTTTTCAGACAAAGAAATAGATATTCAAAAGTTCAGGTATGTTAGACTCTTCCACTCATCCAACAATCAATAATCAGTATAGATTAATTCAAAACAAGATTTGTCTTACTGTGTGTCCTATTCCCAATGAAATTAGGTTTTATTTCCTTTCTGGGTAGAGAAGTTTCTTTTAAATAGAAAACAAGCCTAAATTTCAGGATGTGAGTACAAAGAAACAGGAAGAGGAGAAATCTGTACTACTAGATCTTTAGAAGTAAATGAAGAAATTTAGAATTTGGAAGTATAGACAGTAGCTATGTGGTTAGAAAGTAATAATCATATAAAATTTTCAGCACCACCAATCATGAAAGCATTGGAGAAGTAGCAAAGAAAGGAAAATAGATATAAAATTTTAGCATGGCTATGTAAAATTATAATCATCTGTTGTCTATTGAGGCTTAATTACCAAGTAACACAACAGCAATTATGCATATAATTAAGTAAATGCTAGATTAACCTATGTGAATTTTATTTGATCTAAACAGAAATATGCAGTTTGCAGTATGTTCAGGCTTTGTAGTGTTTCTCATGCAAAAGTAACCTATGCAAAGTTAAAAATATTAGATGCATGGATCATGAAATTTATTTGATCATATTGTCTAATCAATTTAATAACTTTACATAAACAGTGCAAAGCAGTGGTTAATCTGGCTATTACCTACTCTGAAAAAGTATTTTGCAGAGACCAATGTCTTCCTTGATGGCAAAAATGAAGTAGAGCATTATCTTTTCAACACAAGCACTATTTTTTAACACCACTACATATTTAGAATTAATTTTATCTAGAGAATATATATATATATGTATATATATATGAGAGAGAGACAGAGAGATAACTAATTTAATTTTTTTCTAACACTATAAAAAGGTAGAGCTTATTTTAGCTACACATATGTCCATATATACAATTTTTTACTATTTTTATTTATGTATTTGAGAGACACCAAGAAAGAGACAGACAGACAGAGAGAGAGAGAGAGAAATGTATAGAATTTTAATTGCAGGCTAAGGAGATGGCTCATCAGTAAAAGTAGTTTGCTTGAAAAGCCTGAGTTCGGTTCTCCGGTTCCCATGTACATGCATCTAGAGTTCATCTGTAGCAGCAAGAGTTCCAGGTATGCACATGTTCTCTCTCTTTCTCCTCTCTCTGCCTCCCTCTCTCTCTCTTTCCCTCTGTCTCACCAATAATTTAAAAAAATTCAAAAGTACTTTAATTGATTTAGTTTAATTTTATAATTAAATTTCCATGAGCCGCCTGTTAGTGGCTATTTTCATTTAGCAGAAGCATTGCACTGAGGTGGTTCTCGGTTCCAAGCGCACACTCTCAGCTCCATGAGCCTCCCTTCCTGCACCTTGGTTTTCCTTAACTGTGAGCTGCGCTTAGAGGATAACATCAGTAATGCCTATTGCATAAGGTGACTGAGGAGACTGCCTGAGACAGCTCATCTGATGCACTCAATTCTGCTTCTAAATGCATTTTAAGAATTAAATAAATGTTATCCATGGTTAATAAGTGGTCAAATCTTTCTAATTTTCTTTAATCTCTTATAGATTCATGTTTTGATAAACGCAAAACTGATCAATTAGCAGGGACTTGTACAAAAATATTCAACAAACAGATGTTTGAAAGTGAATGTGTGTGTGTGTGTGTTGAATGTTATGTGTGTATGCATGCATATTCCTGTGAGTCTGGGGGCATGCATGTCATACCATGTGTGAGGAGGTCTGAGGACAACATTCAAGTGTTGGTCATTGTCTTCCACCTATTTCTGAGCAGGGTATTTCACTGTTTACCCCCTCATGGGACAGGATAGCTGGACTCTCAGCTTCTGGTGGACTCTCCTGTCTGTCACCCTTCTCATCATGGGCACAATGGTATTTGAGATGCCCACTATAGCACGCTGCTTGACCTGGCTTCTGGGGATCCAAAATCAGGTGCTCATGCTTTTGTAGCAAGCAGTTTTATTCAATGGGTAAGAATACAAATTCTTCTTTTGTAAGAAGGTTACTTGAAGGAACAATTCTGAAGGTATGTGTTGCTCTTCCAGGTCAAGGTTTATTCTCCCACAGAATTACATAATTAGCAGTGCCCCTGCTCACCTGCTAATGGCTTTGGAAGCATTAAAACTGCAGGGATACACACAATTCCAGGAGCTGCATGAGTGGTAGTGAAGATCAGGGTGAGGTCCCTCTGCGGAGACCAAACAGGGCCATTGTATGGGGCTGTGAAGATGGACCATGGTTTACAGTGGGTACCTGAAGATGCTTTGAATATTCCAGGACCGTACAATGGATACCATGGATACCATGGAGTGATGCTGGCTTGGGAGGAAAGTTTTCCCCAAGCTACTTAGCCCGGCTGAAGAGGTGGAATTAGAAAAATCTGGAGACTCTCAACACTGGTTATGGATGTTGGAGTTGAACTGTACGTGCTTGATGTTTATTGACTTGTACTGGTCCAGTCTCTCCTTGATATGCCTCACTGCAATGGAAATGTTTATCACGGCATTTTCATGTCTTATCGCGATGGAAATGTTTCCTCTGTGCTGCAAGTATGTAACCTGTTTTGATTTTATAAGGCTCACTGTTAAGACATAGTCCTGCATCTGAGGTAACACTTGGGACTTTTGAACAATGTTAAAGTATATAAAGATTATGGGGACAATTGAAATTGGACTGAATGCAATTTGTATTATGAGGTGGTAATGAGTTTATGGGAGCCAGGGGCAGAATGTGGTAGTTTGAATGTAATATTTTAAATATATGGCCCCATAAACTCAGGTATCTTATTAAAACTGACCTCACAACTCGAGCCCCTGGCAGGCAGATCCCTGCTACAGGGAGGAGCATGTCACTGGGGAAGGATGTGAGACCAACACCACTAGGTGTGTCCAGAGCAGTTTAAGCTCCAGTGCTTTTGTGATGCCGGCTGCTGATGGGGTCTCTCTGCTTGGATCTATGGAAATAAGCCAGCTTCTCTCCTGAGTGATGGTGTTCTCCTGGAATTTGTAAGCCTGAAATGAACCCCTTCCTCCAATAAGCTGCTTGTGGTTGGGTATTTGTCAGCAATAGGGAGCTGACAGACAGACAGACAGACAGACAGACAGACAGACAGAAAGAAAGAAAGAAAGAAAGAAAGAAAGAAAGAAAGAAAGAAAGAGGGAGGGAGGGAGGGAGGAGGAAAGAAGGAAGAAGAAATAAGGAAGGAAAGAAGGAAGGAAGGAAGGGAGATAGAGGAAGGAAGGGAGAGAGGGAAAAAGAGAGGAAGGGAAAGGAAAGGGAGGGACAAAGAAAGGAGAAATACAAAGAAAGAAGCTAAAATCAATTCTACCTGCTGCTTATGCTAGAAATGGAGCCTGGTAACAGACTCCTGCTACAAATTAAATTGAGCCTTACAAAAAACAAGTGGGAGAAGGAACAGGATAGAATGTTCTGGAGACTATGCATTAAAGTACCATGAAAGACACATCGATCATCCTGATAAAATACTGCTAACAGTGGCAGTACATATCTTAACTTATTTTTGCCCTCAATTTTATGTGTGTAAACTAAAAGATTTAATCTAAAATGATTTACAATGGCATCATTTTTCTTTAATGTTCTAAAAGCCTGAAAAACTAAAAGTATATTATCAAAAATGAGATTTTTCTAGATTATTCTGAAGGAGAGAATCAGAAGTCATTAATAGAAGTTAGAGAATTGTTTTAGTATTTTAGGAAATAGAACTTTTATATGCTCAAAATCAAAAATGAAAATTGATAATCAACTAATAGGAATTTTAGAAAAGTGATTTAATTAGACATTTGGAAGAAGAAACTCTTCCATTCAACTTCTGTAATATTTACTCATGTTCAATAAAGGATTTCAGATATGACCCCCACATCCAGTGGAAATCACAGTATCTTTCTTTGTGATCTATGCACTCTGGGTTTCAGAGGATAAACTTAAAATTATATAAAAATGTTTGTGTATATGTGCCTTGTTTCACAGCAGAATGTACTCCATTTTCCCACATTCTCAAAAAAAAAAAAAACACAATATTACAGCCAAAGACTCACTGAATGAAAATATAAATATTCAATATATGAAGTTGCTAGAAATAAAGCCAGTAGAACAATTCAAAAATATTTTGTTAATAAAACTCTTCTAGAATAATAAAACTTTTATCTGCAGGAATTTTCAGTAAATGTTTTTTCACAAAATATATTTTAAAATTGACTTGTAGATTGTACTCAAAAAATGGGTATGCTGAGCTAGTGATTAATTATACAACAAAACCCTGTAAACCATATCTGGTAAAGCAAAGAAACTTTGGAGGCAATATTTCCTATAATACCCGGTTATCTTACTGTGCTTACTGTTCTTATCTCGTTTGATATGCAATGTAAAAAGATTAGTGTTTGTGTGGCTAATCTTGACTCCTTATTTTCAGCTCTGAGGATCATGAAATGAAATATTCTTACTTCCAAGTAATAATGGTACTTGAAAAAAACTTTTCTCTTTGAACAAATTGAAAAGGTAGCAAAAATGCCAATATGACAATCTTCTTTTCCTGTCATATGAAGCATGGTGTAAACTATCAGAAACAGCATATCTAATCAGCTTTTCTAGTTACCTGAGAGAATATGACTGTCTGTCAACTGGAAGGAGTGCACATAGGCCTGAGGGACTGACAGGCAGGGAGGTCAGCCTTCACATGATTCCATTCCATTTGGCAATGCAATGGGAAGACAGTTCTGCCAAAGTCAATATTCTAGATCTCTCTGTCTACACAGCAGCTTTCTCTGTGCTAACAGTGTTTATGCCATCTGCCTATTTCCAATTAAAGTCCATTTTTGGTGCAATGACCAGATGTTCTATAATGTGGGACTGTTTTCTTACCCTTTCTCTCTGCCTCTGCCTCAAAATTAGCAAATAAACTCTCAGACTACTGCTATTTAATGTTTTCCTTGTTTTCTCTAGTTTTATACTTACAACATCATAAGCTACTATGTCTTATATATCGCATTTTGTTTTACAAGTCATGGCATTGGTTTTCTATATCCTATTTTTAGATTTTATATCTCATATAATCACTTTTCTGAATGTGTTTATCTAATTTTCATGTTAGTTCATTCATTCTCATATTTATCTGAATTTTCATAAAATTCTAAAAAAAGAAACTTTCAGGCTGGAAAGGTGGCTTAGAGGTTAAAATGTTTACCTGCTAAGCCTAAGGGCCCAGGTTTGATTCCCTACTACCCATATAAGTCAGATGCACAAAGTGGCACATGTATCTGGAGTTCTCTTGCAATGGCTAGAAGCCCTGGGCACCTCTCTCTCTCTCTCTTGCTCCTCTTTCTCTCTCAAATAAATGAATAAAATTTTTACAAAATTAAGTATAAATAACCTGTATGTGTAATAAAATTTGGCCCATAAGAGATACTGTGATGCTGGTCCTCAGAAGCTTCGGGTTCAGGCGCTGGAGAGATGGCTCACTGGTGAAAGCCTGCCAGCCTGGGTTTAGTTCCCCAGCACCCATGTAAAGCCAGATGCACAGAGTGTTCATGTGTCTGGAGTTCATTTGCAGTAGCACCAAGCTCTGGCTCTCCCATATTTCTGTGTCTATATCTCACTCACTCTCTCCTCACACACGAATAAATAAAAATATTTTTAAAGAGACTTTTTTATTATTTGAGAGTGACAGACAAAGAGAAAGAGGGAGGGAGAGAGAGAGAGAGAGAGAGAGAATAGGTGTGCCAGGGCCTCCAGCCACTGCAAACGAACTCCAGACGCATGCACCACCTTGTGCATCTGGCTGACGTGGGTCCTGGGGAATCAGCTTCACAGGCAAGTGCTTAACCACTAAGCCATCTCTCCAGCCCCAAAAAATATTTTTAAAAATAAAATAAATAATAGTAATGGAGAGATGGCTTAGTGCTTAAAGGCATTTGCTTGCAAATCTCGACAGCCTGGCACAGATTCCCCAGTACCCACATAAAGCCAGATGCAGAAAGTGGCACAAGCATTGTTTGCAAGAGTAGAAGGCCCTGGCTCACTCTCTCCCTCCCTCCCTCCCTCCCGCCCTCCCTCTATGTCTTGCACTCTGTCTCTCCTTCTATCAAATAAATATTTTAAATTTTTAAATTAAAACATTAGGTATAATTTCTCAGGAAAGGGAAAAATATTGTCAACCACTTATGTCTACCATTGATTACATTATTTTCTAAATTCTATCTATAAATTTATCCTAAATTACTGAAAATATCAATTTTATTTTTGTCTGAAAAGATAAAAAATAAAAAGATTAGCTTGAATTCTGATCTCATGAACTATTCGGGTTTGATTTATTATCCTAAAGGGAAATAGGTAAAACTGCTCTTGATGTAATATTTAGGACATATACCAACAAAAGAATTAACAGCAACCGTTAACAGCTCCAGAATGCATGATAACTGCCTGAGTTTAATTAATTAGATCATAACCATGGATTGCTATTACATCATTGAGAAATAAAACTCTCCCATCACAATCAGTAGGATGCATTTGAAAATTTTAACCTTCCCTGAAAACAGTTTACATATTTAATTAATCAGAAATTGGGCATTATTTTTATGTGGGATGTATTTTTATCACAAAGGCTTTTCTTGTTGTTGTTGTTCTGTTTTTTGAGGTAGGGTTTCACTCTAGCTCAGGCTGACCTGTAATTCACTACGTAGTCTCAAAGTGGCCTCGAACTCATGGTGATCCTCCTCGCTCTGCCTCCCTAGTGCTGGGATTAAAGGCGTGCGCCACAATGCCCAGCCCCAAAATGGTGTTTTTTATCAAAAGTGTAATACTTATACCTATGTACATCTAATCACAACTACTTGATATGAAAGAGAAAACAAATTGTCTTCTGCTCTCAGCATCCATTCTATTTCATAACCTGTACTTTTGTTCTTATTAGTGGACAGAGCTCCTCTACCATTTACACTGACCAGTGAAAGGTTCTCCTCAGTCATTTTCCCATATGCAAATTCACTCTACACTAAGCATGAAGATTAAATGTTAGATCCTCCATGAGACCTTCTGAACTCCCTTTTCCTACTTTTAGAATCTCTGTCTCTCCATATTGTTTTATAGCACACAGTTATACTTAAAATGCTTTAGTTTATACATTAGTGTTCTCTTGCATTTTAAGTCCCCTGATGGAAGATAGTAGAGCTCATGTGTGTGCTTGTCTATAGCATCAAAGATGGTTGTCAAGAATCACTTCAACAGTAAAATGATAAAATGCTCAGTGCACACTAAGCCAAATGGTCAAAGTCCTTCCAAAAGTAAAAATAAATTCTTTCTGTTTTAATGATTCAAACCCTGCGATGCTCCAGGAACTCTACTAAAAGAACTCATGCTAAAATATTAATAGCTTTAAGTTGTTCCTTTATTAAACAGACATGTTTATTTGAGCCTATTCTTGGTTTGTATTAAGTCTTATTGTAACATGCTTCAAAATATAGACATAGCATCCACAGGACAGCTTTGGGATTGAGAGAGACATGTAGCATAATACTGTCTGTTTCCTATCTTCACGTAAAATTACTTCTTTTCATTTTTAAGGAAAGATTTTCTTTAAACACAATAGATTGCCAACATGAACACTATTAATATGTTTTGGGTGATGCTATTAAATTTCATTATACATGTCAGTTATTGATTCTCAGGCTTAGAGTACATCTGATAGTTAACCTAGAACTTTGCTTGTTTTAGAACTTTGATGTTGTCTTAATGCACATTTCTAAATAACCCAAGATATTAAATTTCTACTATTTTTCAGGTATAATTTGAGCATATATAAAAAGAGGTGACCAAAATAACAGAATATTCTGATTTTTATCAAGATTAAATTTTTGTTAAGAGAACAGAGAAATTAATAATAGATAAGCTAAATTAACCATAGAAATTATGCAGATGACTAAGAAGTGTTACACAACACAGATTATAAATGGTTCTAGAGGCAGTTATTCAAATTTGTTTGTTCAAAGGAAGTACCTCTAAGCTAATGCATCTATGTTCAAACTTGTATGTAACTATGTTCTGTCATGACATGGCCAGAAACAAAACAACCCAGGTTTAATAAAAAAATAAGAAATAGGGGCTGGAAAGATGGCTTAGCTGTTAAGGTATTTGTCTGCAAAGCCAAAGGACCCTGGTTTGATTCCCCAAGACCCACATAAGGCAGAGGCACAAGGTGGCACATGTGTTTGGAGTTCGTTTGCAGTGGCTGGAGGCCCTGGTGTGCACATTCTGTTTCTCTGTTTCTTTTTCTCTCAAATAAATATAATACATTTTTTTAAAATTTTTAAATAAGAAATAACTAAAATATAATGAGGTTGTTCAAAATGGATAAGGAAGATGGATTGTATCACAGTGCACAGAGAGACATACAAATGCAGCTAGGGGGAAGGCAGGAGCCAGTTCATACTGAACTTGCACACCAGGATAAAATGTTTGCACTTTGCATGAGCAATGGGAAATCAAAACACTGGGGTCAGAAGCAGGATGACATGATCAATTTACATCTTAAATAGATACTGAGAGCTGTTTAACAAGTATTTTTAAGGGAACAAATTGGAAAACAGTAGACAAATTAGACCATGTGTGGTAGTACACACCTTTACTTCCAAAACTTGAGAGTCAGAGGTAGGAGGATTACAGAATGATATCCAGGTCAGCCTGGGCAAAATTGAGACCATACCTCAAAAAAAGCAGTCAAATCATATATTTCAATAAAATTTAATTTATCCTTTTGTTCTTCAATGAAATACGTAATTATATTAATGTAGATAGGATCTGAGATTCAGAGAGAAAGAGACTGTGGCTTTAGATAAGTACTAGCCAATAAATTCCCCATAGAGATGGAATATTCTATACACTTGAGTTGACTAACCCCTTGATATATGTGACTACTCAGCATTTAAAATTGTTTACAGTAACAAAGAAATTTAAATAGACAACTTATGGCTACCTACTGGAAAATGCAGCCTAAATTGGCTTGAGCAAGGGATGGGAAGTAACAACCCCCTACTAAAATTAGCAAGATAAAGAAGTTCTTTATCAAGAGTGCTTTATCGGGTGTCAAGTTGTAAATTGCATAACTGTCAGCACATGGATCACATATACACTCCACAAAGCTAAAGAGGTCACCCAAAGACAGTGTATAAAAACAATATAGCCAAATGACAGAGACCTATAGTATTCTAACACCTATGAACCAATTCAATTAGAATCCAGAAGGGCTGGAGAGATGGCTTAGTGGTTAAGGTGCATGCCTGCGAAGCCTAAGGACCCTGGTTCGATTCTCCAGGTCCCACGTTAGCCAGATGCGCAAGGTGGTACATGTGTCTGGAGTTCATTTGCAGGTCCCTCTCTCTCTCTCTCTCTCCTTTCCTCTGTCTCTAATAAACAAATAAAAATAAAATCTTTAAAAAAGAATCCAGAAGAAAAGAACAGAGGCAACTGTCAGTCTCACGAGATGCATTGATATGTGGTGAGCCACTCATGGTTAGGGACCTGAAATTTAATGGCCAACTTTTCCTCCTTGGCTTTGGACAATGGCTTTGCCTTTGGAATATGACAAGAAGGGCCAGAAATGGTTTCAGGGAAAATAATCTGAGCTTGACAATCTTTAAGATAGGTGAGTAAGGGTGTGCACTTTGAGAGTGGTTGGTGTTTAAAGCTGAGTGTAAACTGAACATGTGTAGTAGTGTTCGTTTTGCATCTATCACTCTGGGCGCGTGATGGGGGAGTCCACAGTTTTATTCCACTTGTAGGTAAAGCCTCATATCTTTGGAAATCTTGGTTCTCAGTTTATGGCACTAATTTGGGTGGTTGCAAAAATTTTAAGAGATGAGGCTTGGCTGGTGGAAATAAACCCCTGAGAAATGAGGTTTGCGTTACAGCCCACCTCCACTCCCACCACAAGCTCTCTGACTCCAGGGCTACTGAGAGATGAGCGACCCGTGTCATGCTGTAAGCTCCCTGCTCTGCGAGGGTCCACTGTGACTTCTGCCCCGCTATGATGGACTGTGTCCCTCAAGCTCTGAGACAAAGCGAACCTCACCTCCCTTGTATGGCTTCTTGTAAGGAAGGAGAAAAGCGAATTAACATGTCAAGTACAGATCCTTTACAAATACACGTCTTCTCTGAGCTTGAAACACGCTTTCAAATTTCAGAGTCGACTACATGTGCTGAGAATTGCAGCCAAGGTAAAGAAGATGTGTAATACCTTGTTGTATATAAGGCAGATGTGAGATGTTTGAAAATGATTAAAGAGAGATGTAAAATAACTGTCAAGCAACATAAAATAGTTTTACCTTCCAGAGTTTTATTTCACCCAAAATTATGTTAGAGTTGTCTTTCAAGTGATTCAATGAAGGTTTAATCTGAGATTGTTGCAAAATTCATAATTGTGTGGTTTTTTTGCTTGCATTGAATAGACTTACATGCCTACTTCTGTTTCCAGAAATGAAAAATGCATAGAGAGAACCAGAAGCAAGGAAAGACACATTCAAAACCACCACCACAGATTAATGCCCTGCATAAGTATTGGTCTATCGTGATAAGCAATCATTTTCATATACACAGAATTGTTTCTCAGGGTAATAATGCGGGTTCGTAGTAGATTCGGGAGATGTAGCTCATTTTGATGCCTCTGTAAAGTAAATAACAAATTCTGATCATGTTTTGAAGAAAACTGCGTGTCTTCATCATTTGTTTGTCAAACCTTTGATTTTGTATGCTGAGGGAAGTGCTGGATTAGCCGGTCCCCTCTGTAGGATTTACACTCAGGAGACGTCATAGGGGCTTAGAGAGCCATGCTTGAGAGCACAGCATTTTGGGAATACTGAACAGCTCCAGTTAAAAAAATAGTAATAAAAATAAAAATAAAAGCAGGCATCCTTTCAGCCTTGTCTTTCTTTTCCCCCTTCCCAACCAGAAGCCTGGTGAAAGACTGGGCAGTTTCCTTATACTTGACTAAAGTCAAACCTTCCAAAGAAGAAACAAAGGACCCCAGCTCTTTCCCAGAAATAACTCAAAACATGACATGAGGAAAAAAAATTGAACAGCGTCTTCACACCTGGACAGACTCTGTCAGGCGTCGTTATGCTTTCGGTCCCGTGACGAAACGTTACAATCGACGGTCTGCTTAACGAAGGAGATCAATTGTGTGTATGTGTGCATACACTACACATGCGACGCAAAGACATGTACACCCGTATACACATATTTATAAAGTAATATACTATATAGTAATATAGTAAAAAGTTATATAAATAATTATAAATGTAAGATAAGAATAGATGAAAGATTGTAGATAGAAAGACAAGTAGATAAAATTTAATTCCTTATTCTCTAAGTTTACCAGGCACTTAAGGTGAAACGGAGAAAGGGAGTATTGTTAGTGTCTCCACAACGGTGAGCACAAAAGAAACACCAAAGTACATCTACCTGAACTCTTGTTAATCCTCTGCTACAGGACAGATCTTTCTATGAGCCTGTCTAATTCAATTTATCTATATAGCTGCTTCTAATAGGAAGTCCTTTCCTACCCCAAAACTAAACATGGTGAAAACATTCCTGTCATTCTAGATGACAGAACTAGTTGACAGGACAATGAGGAAACAGAGTATAAAGACTGAATATAAGACAGAAGTGCAAAAGGCTTTCACCCAGATGCAGAAATATAAATTAGAGAACAAGTAAGAGATGAAGAAAAGTAAGAGCCCCGAGGCGGAGGAAGAAAAAAACCATCACAAAAAGTCATACAGAATGGTAATAATCACATAGAAATGTTTTGCAATTTGGGGGGAGAAACAAAACTATAGGATGGCACACTTATTTCAAATCAGAACTGATAGGTAAGGAAAGATTTGATGGTTTGACTGTTAACGTGGTGATATGAAAGTGTGCCAGGTGGTGCTGCTGGGAACCTGAGAGCTCGCAGGAAGAGTAGGCCTGGGCTCCGAGTTCTGGCTGCTGGTGACCCTGCTGCTGGTATCGGGCGACTGGAGCCCTGTGCCCTGTGTGTGTTGTGTCAGTAGGCATAGGCTCCTACTTCCCTGGCTAACGGTTCCCCTGTTCCCTGTTCCCCTGCCCCTGGTGTGAGGCTACTGAAATCTTGCCCAGCAAGCATGAGTAGGAACTTTAAACATTTTTTTTTATAGTTTAGTGCAAAACATTACTATTTTAGAAGTCTGCTCAATCACAATTTCTCTCAAAATAGAAAAAGTTGCTAATAGACTCCCTGCTAACAAGATATGTTAGATATATGATTAATATGAAAGGAAACAGAAGTTATTTACATTTATAAAATATAGCAACAAATTTAAAGTGTTGCGCAATTTGTGAAAATAAAACAATTTTTAAACCTTTCAAATTTAGTCCTCAGTGTTACTTAGAGAAATCTCAAATCCCTAATAATTCTTAGGAACTGTCTTGGTCTTATTAAATCAACTTATGTGGAACAAAGTTGAAGTCATAGCATTCTGATGATGACAGTTGTGTGTTAAGTTGTTTTCTGTTCCAACTTACCTGTGAGAAGGTGTCCACCCTGCAGACAGGGTCTCCTGTTAGGAGCATAGTGTAGGACTTTGAAACTCCATGCTGGCCACTGAAGCCACCAGCATCTACCTCGTCTTTGTAAGAGGGACTGCTCAGTCTTCTGTCAGGAGAGCCACGGTGAAGAGAAATTTTGCTTACCATAGATTGCCAGACCACTTGACTTGGGAAGAGTGTTCTTAGTGAATTTAAACTTGTACGTAACACCCTCACCTCACCGACATAGTCTCCTGTTGCTGGAGGAAAGTCTCAGCTCATCAAAATAACACCGAAGCGCATGACTTTGGAAACGTACTGCCCAAAAGAGCACTCGTCAGCTTGACGGTGTGCCTGGCTGAGCTATGTTTACCAGAGACTAACGAAATACAAAGGAGAAATTGATAACTGGCATGAAAAATAGAAAGTGTGCCAAATGATTGTAAATATCAAGGGATGGAAGGTTAAACATAATGCCGTACTTTACACTAATGAAAATGTCCAGTGTCTTCCTTTCCCACAGCAAAACAACATGGTAATGAGCGCGCTTAATGCCAGTTTTGTTAATGTGACATCCAAGAAACACTCCTCCTGGAGCCATAAGCTTTGTTCAAGGATAAAGATCAACACTGCTTATCTGCTGCTGTCTCTGGCAGCTGTGACCGTGTGACGGCCGTCATTACTGTGAGCAGCAGCCTCGCCATTTAGCATTACAGCCTAATCTCATTGTTTCCCCTCCTGATGATTAGCTAGCCATGTGCATAAATTTGCTGAAATGTTTTCTGTGCTAACTCCCAGAACTTAAAACCAAATTCTGGAGGAGGGGAGATGACTCGGTGGATAAGCACTTGCAAGTGTGAGTACCCGGGTTCAAACCCCCACAGCCCGCATCAATCCTGATGCTGCAGCTCAAGCACTCTGGGCTCCCCTGCAGAAACAGGGAAGGAGGAGCCAAGAGAACCATCCTGGGCTAGGGACCAGCTAAACCTGTGAATACAGATGAGGCCAGGACAGAATCTGCCTCAAATGGGATGTGAGAACAGACAGACATGTGTCATGGCACACCCGTGTCCATACACGAAACATATGCACGCAAATGCTCACCATAAACACACACATCAAAAAAAATCCAGTTCAGCCTGAAATTTCATGAATTTTTAATATTTCATTTCTACTTGTTCTTCAAAGCTCAACTAAAATGTCAGGCTTTCATAACAACCTTGTCTGCTCTCAGATCAGATCATTGCAGAGCCTGTATAGAGGTGGAATAAATTAGAAAATAATGAAATTGAGGGGATGGTTACATGTGCTTTAGGAAAAAGATATTGAGTAGAGATGGATAAATATTTATTCTAATGTCTTGAATGTGGAACCTGGAATCACAGTGATGGCACGGAGAGGAGAGATTCAAACCTAAAACAATGCAGAGGATTACTGCAGTTCAGAAATTATTCTTCAAATGGCCAGCACCATATCCCCAAGCACCCTTTATAGAACTTACCATTTGATAATAGTTACAAGTGCATTGGAAATTAAGCTAATTATGTTACTATTTCCATAATTAGTACACTCTGTCTCATAAAATGTGTGTTGCAGTCAGGTTTGCATTGCTGGCAGAAATCACCTGACCAAGAACAGCTTGTATTAAAAAAAAAAAAAAAAAAAAAAAAAAAAAAAAAGGTTTATTTTGAGCCGGGCGTGGTGACTCACACCTTTAGTCCCAGCACTCAGGAGGCAGACTTAGGAGGTTCACCATGAGTTCAAGGCCACCCTGAGACTACATAGTGAATTCAGCCTGAGCTAGAGTGAGACCCTACTCAGAAAACCAAAAAAAAAAAAAAAAAAAAAAAAAAAAAAAAGAAGAAGAAGGTTTTGGCTTACAGGCTGGAGGGGAAGCTCCATGATGGCAGGGGGGGAACAATGGCGTGAGCAGAGGGTGGACATCACTCCTTGGCCAACATCAGGTGGACAACAACAACAGGAGAGTGTGCCAAACACTGCCAAGGGGAAACTGGCTATAACACCCATAAACCCGCCGCCAACAATACACTGCCTCCAGAAGGCGTTAATTCCCAAATCTCCATCAGCTGGGAACTTAGAGTTCAGAACACCTAAGTTGATGGAGAACACCTGAATCAAAGCAGCCCATTCCCATAAGCCCGCCCCCAACAATACACTGCCTCCAGAAGGCGTTAATTCCCAAATCTCCATCAGCTGGGAACCTAGCATTCAGAACACCTAAGTTGATGGAGAACACCTGAATCAAAGCAGCCCATTCCCATAAGCCCGCCCCCAACAATACACTGCCTCCAGAAGGCGTTAATTCCCAAATCTCCATCAGCTGGGAACCTAGCATTCAGAACACCTAAGTTGATGGAGAACACCTGAATCAAAGCAGCCCATTCCCATAAGCCCGCCCCCAACAATACACTGCCTCCAGATGGCATTAATTCCCAAATTTCCATCAGCTGGAAACCTAGCATTGAGAACAACTAAGTTGATGGAGGACACCTGAATCAAACTCCCACAATGCGTAATTTTATACCTTTGTTTTGCCTACATTTACTGAAAGCTCACTTCAAGTAAACTATACAAATGCTTTCACTACATTTTCAATTGTATATTTACTATTTTCTTTTGTAAATTTTTTCTGTCATGATGATGTATTTAGAACTGAAGCGATTTCATTTTAAGTACTTTAAACAAGTGTATATTTTCTTAGGCATTAGAGTAATATTCATATTATAGTGATATTTTATCATTGAAAAATATTTGATGACCAATAATATAATTCAAGTCACTAAACACTGAAGGTGGAGATATTTGGGTTGAGATCATCCATTTGTTCCACCTAGACTGGAGGTGACTGAAAACCATTACCGTACAGCTTCCTCATTACAGTTGTATGCAAAATGAGTAGATGGGCCACTGCTCTGCTTTAAAAATTATCCGCAGTCAGTATTATTAAAACTCTGCACCACAACTGAAGCTAATTGGTATCCTGGTCAGCACTCTCAAAAGAAAGGTCAAAACTGGAAGTTCCTTGGGGCTAAATTGCCCCTTTCTTATAAAAGTAATTCCTCTGGGTTGAAAAACAGAGATTTAGAAAACTTTGGGGAAAAGTTCCCTACACCTTTATTATAAAAAGAAGGGAAAGACTTTGACCTGTGAGTACTGATTGTCTGACATCCTGGTAGAGTGTCACATATGACATGTACAGACAGATAAAAGATCGGGTAATTATAATAGAATTCCGTCATTTCGTAGCAACAGCTGTAGGGACTACATATGCTTGCACATAACATTTTATAGAGGCTGCACAGGGCTACGGGCCTATTTTAAAGGTAGGAGTGCATATAACTTATGTTACACAATACTCTCTTAGCGTGAACTGTGTTCCATTAATGTTTCTACAATAAAATACATTGAAAAAAACTATAATTCCCTCATAAATGCAGATCAAATTTTTCCAAAGCAAAACAATGCACTTAAGTGAGATCAGGATCTGCAGCCTAATTGCTAAGGATAAAAAAGTATGTTATAAGAAATTTTGGAATTTATGAAATACAGATACTTAATTGCAGCTTTTTAAGAGAATTGGAATTAATATATAGACAAAAAGATTGACATGCAATTGAAATATGACTTATTTATTAAATTATACTTTCAAATAATATTAATCAAAGACATACCAGTTGGTAGTTATCATGATGGACAAGTCAATAATGAGAAGCAAGGTCTACATTTAAAATGTAATTATGGAGCTGGAGAGATGGCTTAGTGGTTAAGCACTTGCCTGTGAAGCCTAAGGACCTGGGTCTGAGGCTTGATTCCCCAGGACCCACGTTACCCAGATGCACAAGGGGGCGCACGTTCATTTACAGTGGCTGGAGGACCTGACATACCCATTCTCTTTCTCTTTCTCTCTGCCTCTTTCTCTCTCTGTCACTCTCAAATAAATAAAAATAAACAAAATGATTTTAAAATGTGATTATGGGCTATAGTGATGGCTTAGTGGTTAAGGTGCTTATCTACAAAGTCTAAGGACTCAGGTTTGATTCCGTATTGCCCATGTCAGCCAGAAGTACGAGGTTGTGCATGCATGTGTGTGCATTCACAGTGGCTGAGGCCCTGGCACACACATATTCTCTCTCTCTCTCTGTCTCTCTCCTCTCCCTCGCACACAAAATAATAAATAAAATATTTAAAATTTTTTTGTTTATTTTTATTTATTTGTTTGAGACTGACAGAGAGAGAGAGCAAGAAGCAGACAGAGAGAATGGGCACGCCAGGGCCTCCAGCCACTGCAAAAGAATTCCAGATGCATGTGCCCCCTTGTGCATCTGGTTAGTGTGGGTCCTGGGGAATCGAGCCTCGAACCGGGGTCCTTAGGCTTCACAGGCAAGCACTTAAAAGCTAAGCCATCTCTCCAGCCCTATTTTAAAATTTTTAAAAATGATTTGATTTTGTGGTCAATTTTATTTATCTTCCATGAAGTCAGACAAGGAATCAAACTTTGAAAATGACCTAGAGGAATTAAGGAAAATAAGGACTGATACTTTTCATGCCATTGGCTAGTAAATACAGGAATAAGTTATCTAAGAAGCCCATGAAATCTACTTCCTTTGGAGAGGCTAAAGGCAAGTATTATAAATACATTTTTAATGTCTAAAAGTTTCCAGAAGAACAACACTTTTATAATTCCATATTACCATTCACAGCAGAACATGTATGTTTGTTTTCTCTTCAGGAAGTTTTAGAGAATCAATACGTGTTAGTCATTAAGTCATAACACATGTCATAATGAATCTAGCTCTTCCCAAGATGTTGCTTACTCCCTGAACATTATTATTGTCTAGAGCCATGTACATACAACTTATTATAGTAAATAGACTAATCGGTTTCTTTCAAACACACATGCAAAAGAACCCCACTTTGCCAAATGTCAGCCTACACGTGATAGAGCAATACAACCTGGGTTTTTTTTTTTTTTTTTTTTTTTTTTTTGGTGACATTTAAGGACCAAATCTTCAGTACCATCACCACATTGGGCAGGCCCATATAGCATGAGGCATCTCTCCAAAAGATATCACCTAAATACACTAAAACATGAGTTTTCTTCAAAAAAAATTACCTCTAAAACAAAACAGGCCTCTTAGAAAAAAAAAAATGGGACAAGAACAAGGCCATTCCATTTAAAATATATCCCATGTAAGGAGGAATTGAAGTGTTCTTTAGACTGAACTTTACCATCATGGGAGAAATATGAGGTTGCATTTCTCCTGGGGCACGTGATCCCAGACACATGAAAGAGCAAACGTCATTGGTAAAGTTCTGCTTAGTCATGGGAGGTATGCAATCAGTATGACAAAAACTAATAATGTTATTAGTATCATCAGTAAATCTATATATTAAAGAAAATCAGATAATTGATACTGAATGAATTATTTGACCGATACTGAATGACATGGTGTATGACTGAAGCACGCAGTTACAGAGTCACTGTGGCTCCAGCAGCTGCTCTGCACCAGTAGGGATACTCCCTTCCTAGACTGGGGCCCGTAATCGCATACATTTGCCATTGGTGGTCATGGGAAGACTTTCTCCTGCTGCTCAGCATTGACCCGCAAGACGGAGTGACTCCACTCCTACCTCCCTCAGTGCTCATGTGCTGAGCTAATGTTTCCAGACCCCAAGAGTTCACAAAAATGTAACACCTAGCTGGGCATGGTGGTACTCACCTTTAATCCCAGCACTCGGGAGGCAGAGGTAGGAGGATGGCCGTGAGTTCGAGGCCACCCTGAGAATACATAGTGAATTCCAGGTCAGCCTGGACCAGAGTGAGACCCTACCTCGAAAAAAAAAAAAAAAAAATGTAAGACCTAGCTCTTACTCCTGGAATCCTGAAAGTTTCTTCTAAATGTTTTCTATGTGTAGATATGGCATTGAAAATGAATCATATAGAAAGACTGTAATTTTGTGTTGGGGAAAAATATCTGATGTGAGACTTATAAAAAATTCATTGTGAGACAAATGTGAGGTGATCAGCTGCCTGTGTCCCTTTGGCTGCTTTTCTGTGCAAAGTAAAAAATGGGACTTCTGACCAAGTAGCCTTTGATTTGTCTCTGGTTACACTAGGACCACGACTACAGAAAAGGTAGGGGATTAACACAGGATGATCCAACAGATCTCCCTTCTGTAAAAGCTCGTCTTCTCACAAACAAAAAGGAGTGATTAATAAAATCTATAACATAGGATTGTTGTGATAAGCAAATCAACTAATATGATATATAAAGCTTAATGAAGTGTCCAAAAAAGCTTAGTAAATATTAACTGTTATGATTTATGATAGGAGCTGTGTGGTATGCTGCTGGGCGCAAGTAAACTACAGCTGTCGTGAACTTAAGTGTATTTTCACAGCTGATATTAGGCCTCGGTAAGAGTAATATACTGGGTAATAATGAGCGCCAGATTAAAGCAGGGCAAAATTCCAGCAAGCTTCCTCACTTCCCAGAAACCAGTCTCTTACACGATCTGGTGAAATTTGCTTCATCATTACTTAGTTCAGTTTTCTTTTCAATAATATATGGAATTGTGTTGAATGGCTCTAAATTGCTTTACTGATCTCTGGGCATATTTAATTCCTGTGTTCAAAATATCCTCCATTGTTTATGAAGCCATAATCTGAAATGAGAAAATATATCCATCATTCGGGCTTTGTAGATAGCAGCACATTAATAAATATGTTTTTCTCTCTATCTATCTACATTTTAAAAATAAATGTAGCTATCAAATTTCTACACAAATGTCATACATTATTAGCAATGGTATCCATGCCAATAACACTCTCCTGTAAAATTATTAAATAGAGACCTTTAATGTTGACTATTACCTGACATTGGATATATAAACTGCTTAAGTGTTTACTTCTGATTTTTATTATCTAGGCCCATACCTTCAACTGGTACACTGTTAAGTCATCTCTAAGACCAGAATGAATTCAGCTTATCTGCATTTTGTAAAGCTTTAAGTCATCTGAATATATACTACTGACTTCTTGAAACATTTTACTTCTTATAAAGAATGGTAGTTTTCAAATATCTTTTAATTTTAAAATATGTTATAGGTGGGCATGGTGGTGCACAGCTTAAATCCTAGTACTGAGGAGGCTGAGGTAGGATGATCACTGTGAAATCAAGGCCAGTCTGGGCTACAGAGTGAGTTTCAGGTCAGTCTGGATAGAGTGAAACTCTGTTTTAAAAAATCTGCCTCCCACCCCCACAAAAAAAAAAAAAATAGGGCTGGAGAGATGGCTTCACAGTTAAGGCACTTGCCTGCGAAGCCAAAGGACCTGTGTTCAATTCCTCAGGACCCATGTAAGCCACATGCCCAAGATGGCACATACATCTGCAGTTCATCTGCAACGGATGGAGGTTCTGGTGTGTTCATTCTCTCTCTCTCTTGCAAATGAATAAATAAAAATAAAATATAAAATAAATCCCCCAAAATAAAAAATAGATTATACAATAACAGCAGTAAAAGCAGTAACTGCAGCACGACGAAAGAGAAAGCTGTCGACTTGTGAACCTTCCACCCCCTCTGACGGCCGTGTGTGTCCAGATTCACGTCGCCGGCCGCTGATCAGGTTTGGTTCGTTATGTGCGGCCATTACCACATTCATTCATGTCCTTTCCTATTTTGGAATTTGCTTTGCTACACAATTTTCCCATGTTTTCCATAATACTCATAACTAACTTTGTATATTTGGCATCCGTGGGTGTATGCATTCCATGTGGTGTGTGCACATGTATTTGGAGGTCAGAGGTCATCCGTCTGCCTCAGTTGCTCTCCACATTATTTATTAAGACCAACTTTACTAGTCAGCCAGCCCTCAGGATCCTCATGGCTCAGCCTCCCAAGTGCTGGGATTGCAGCCACATGGTACCAAGTCCAGCATTTACGTAGAAATGGGGGACCCAAACCCCAGACCCTAAGGTTGCATGGTGAGCACTTTACCCACTGAGCCCTTTCTACTGCTCCTCATGGATAATTTTTAATGAGAATATAATGCATTACTCAGAAATCTGTTTACTGCTTATATAAGCCAAAGGATGGCCATCCAAATATCCCATTTGTAACAAAGTTTTGCTGGAATACACTCAAGCCAACTCGTTCACATTTTCTCTAAGCTGCATGACTTCAACCAAGCAGCAACGTTTGGAAATTATGATCAAGACAGTATGGCATGCAAATCCAAAAATCTTTACTGTATGGCTACTTAAAGAAAATGTACTGACTTCTGCTCTATATTTTAGTGGTCCATGGTTGTGGCTACGAAAAGTAACATCACTTGGAAAATGTTTGTGAACATATTTTTATATAACTTGGACAACTTACTTGGGAATTATTAACATGAGTAGAATAACTGCATCTACTTAATAAAGATATTTTAGGCTTGCTACTCTAATGTCCTCTGCTCTTTCATAATTTTCCAGCTGTAATATCCTTGTGGTGGGGTGAGGTAAGAATGCAAAGGAAAGGCAAGAACTCTTGCATGCAGCTTCTCTAGTTCCTATCAGCGCAGACATGGGAATTCACAGTCACAACCAGCATGTTTTGGGCTTTCACTTGAAGTCATTCAAAGAAGAAAGTAACAGGAAAGACAGTAGTGAAACAATGCAACCGAAGGGAACCTTTTCATTTCTACCGAATATCAAAAGTCAGACAGAAATAAACTCTCAGCTGCCCAACGCTGTATGAAGTGGCATTCCAAGGTCGTCGTGGTGGTGAAAAGGCCCCGGGCGTCACGCATGAAGAAACGACACGGGCTACAAGGGAATGACAGAGGCAGCACATGGACGGACCCACAGCTCCTACCTCACCCTCAGCATCAGTCTTCGGAAACTGTGGTGAAAACGCCCTGCACACAGTTCCAGACCAGCTACTCTATGTTCCTGAGCAATACAAATTTCCCTTTCTGTGAAAGTTCTATTCAAAAAGTGTATGAAATAGGACCCCCTAAGTAAACTCTATCTCTGTGATAGAACAAAAAGCAGCAACTGATGTTACTAAAATTGAAGCTTGTATGAATAAAATGAACATTAAAAAAGCAGTTTTATTCTTTCTACTTCTACAGTATTTTTTTTCATTTATTTAATCTAGCATAAAATTTAATGGATTTCATTATAGCACCTCCATACATATATGTCACAATACTTTGGTCTTACTCACCCTTGTTTCCCACTACACACCCTCATATCTCTGCCCTCTCTTGTAGATTTCCTTCCTCCCCTTATAGTCATTCTATCTTCTTTCATGTCATATGTGTCCCATTATCTTCTTTTCCCTTTCCTTTAATATCTCTTCCTTCACTCTTCTTGGTATCCCTCCTATTTTTATGACCAACACACAAATATACAACATATACAAATATAAACATATGTATGATTTAAATTTTCTATATGAGAGGAAATGTAAGTCTGGCTAGCTTCACTTGACCTAATAAACTCTAATTCTATCCATTTTCCTTCAGATGTTATAATTTTACTTTTCTTCTGAGCTAACAAAAGTCTAAGTTCCAACTGCTAAATATATATATATATTGAAATAGGATCTCATTTTGTAACTCAGTGTGACCTTAAACTCTCAACTCTCTTGTCTTTGCATCCTCAGAGCTGGGTCTACAATGTGTATCACTATGTCCAGCTATGACCATTATCCAAGGTGTCACTGATGTGCCATGATTAATTACCATTGCCCTTTCAAGTGACAGATTTAGAAAAAGCTATGTCACCCAATCCTGGGGCCTAGAACTTGAAAGAAACTCTACAAAGTGGTTTAAGGGAAAAGATTGTTTTCTATTATTGTAAAGGAGACACACATGTGATATAACATATCTATATATTATCTATCTATTTATATATCTATATCTATCATATATACATGTATATATGATAGATATAGATATGATATATATATAGACATATAGATATAGATATAGATATAGATATGATGTAATATATCCCTGGACATTATCTTCTGTTTGATGTCTGGGTCTATAGAAGCTATATTGTGACCAAAAGTAAGACAACCTAACAGAAAATGAGAAGTCTGGATTTTTCATTTTTGTGAATCATTTAATTTATACACACTGTGTTTTTTATTAATTAGTTTTGTATTCAGCAAATACAGTCAGTTTGGTACCATTATTAGGCTCATCCGTGACCTACCCCCTCCCCTTGGCCCCTCCTTGTTGAGGTATATGGGTCATGCATTGTGGAGTTAGCCCACAGTTATGGGTAAGATAAATGTCTCTGCATATCATGACCCAACATGTGGCTTTGACATTCTTTCCACCCCCTCTTCCGCAAAATTTCCCTGAGCCATGTTGGGTTCATTTTTGGTCTGCTTTAGTACAAATTAAGTGAGAAACATAATCAGACTTCTCAGGGCCTACAGGACACTGGCCCTGACCTGACATTGATTCCAGAAGAACGCAAACAGCATCGTGGCCCTCCAGGTCGCTATAGAGGTCAGGTAATCAATAGAGTTTGGGTTAATGTTTGTCTGACAGTGAGTCTGGTGGGTACCGGAACTCATCCTGTGATTATCTCTCCAGTCCCTGGATGCAGAATTGGCTTAGAAATACTTAGGTGTTGACAGAATCCCCACATTGGTTCCATGATCTGCATGGGGAGAGCTTTTATGATTGGAAAGGCCAAAAAGGAATCCACTAGAGCTGCCTCTACTAGGGAGTGAGTATAGGGAACCAAAACTAAGACTTCAATCCTGGAGAATTTTCAGAATTTAATTCTACCATGAAGGACTTTCAAGATGCAGAGATGGTGGTTCTCACCACATTTCCATTTAAGCTCTGCTAGGTCCAGGAATCACAGATGCAAGAATCGAGGGGTGGAACTGGGGATGGTACCACCTAGCATCACCTCAAGTGACCCACTCACCCCATTTTTCCTCCTCTTCTTCAAGCATATGCTCTGCTGGCCTGGAGGTCTTAGTTCCAGAGCAGGATGTGTTTTGCCAGAAGGCACACACACAAAATTCCATTGAACTGGAAGCTAAAACTTCCCCCTGGCCACTTTGCCCTTGACTCAACAAATGAAGAAGTGAGTAACGGTTTTTGCAGCGGAGTTTGATCCAAACTACCAGGGGCAGACTGGACTGCTCCTCCACCGTGGAGGTACGTGAAAGTGTCTGCCGCGCAGGAGGCTGTTTACAGTGCCTCGTGTGTTACCGCATCCTGTGATCAAGGTCAAGGAAAAACTGAAATGGCCCAATCACAGCAGCGACAAGTGGCCCAGATCCTTCAGAAATGAAGGTATGGGTCACCCCTCCATTCAAAAGAGCCAAGACCTGCTAAGGTGCTTGCTGAGGGGAAGAAGTACAGAACGAGTCGCAGAAGAAGGTGGTTCCAAATACCAGCCAAGGCCACGTGTCCACTTATGAAAAAGAGGATTGTAATTGTCAGGATTGTTTCTGTCCTAGTTTGTTAGGAGTGTTTGTGCATGTGTACACCAATATTAAGATGTTTTCATTTTTTTCCTCTATTTCTCTGTTATTTAATTAATATTGGTTGAGATTATATCAGTAGTTAACTGTTGTAGAAGTTATATATAAATTATTGGATATTAGAGACTAGGCATTCCTCAAGAGACCTTGCCATATTCTTTTATTTGGGAGGGGAAATTATGCATTTCCAGTTGTACATGGGATAATTATATTATGGTAGAATGAATTATGACCTTGTTACTGTCTTCATTTGGGAATTAATTGGTAAGGAGGATAATATAAAAGGTTAGCTTTGGATATTTAGTTTAGAACATACAATTGAATGTGATAATTATCAAGTGAATCCTAGACAGTTGAATGTACTTCCTCTGGATGACTTATCACAACAGAAGGCATCTCTGGTATCCCTTTAAAAATAGGGTTTACTTATTCCAACTGTTTCATTTTTTCATCAAATTTTTGCAATTAATAAGGTTTCTAACATCTACTAAGACATTAAACCATTATAAGGGTATGATTAGAAATAAAATAGTATACCTACTTTGATCACCAGAAAACTATTTGTAGAAATATTTGAAGGAGGCTAACATGGGGAAATGGTAGGTGAATAATGTGTTATAACTAGAACAATTTTAATTGGCTACATGCTGACATTTTATTAGGCATATCTCTAGTATAAGAATCTTAATGACAGATTTCTAAAACTGGATGGAAAAATTAGTTTCTTATTAAAATAACTACAGATTTTTACAGTCTACTCATTTTTTCCAAGCTACATATTTTTTGTTTTTGCTGTTTGGGCAGATGCCCATGGAGTTGCTGATGCTACAAACATGGCATGTGTGCAGGGAGGCCAGGCAGCAAGTGTGGGAGCCATACAATATGTTGACAAAGAAAAAAATAATTTGCTAAAAATGGAATGTCCTTTGTGAGAAGAAAGAACGTCTTTTATTTTCCTTTAAGCAGATATTTGAGGGGAAATCCAAAGTCGCACAACACTGTCAAGTCTACACGTCACGCGTTCTTCTGCCAAGCCAGGACTTCAGAGAAAGCTTCAGCTGTGCCTTAAAATTTATTTTTTTTTTTAAATTAAAAAGGAGGTTGAAGCTAAAATATTTGCATTACTCTGCCTTACTAGCCAAATTTTATCTGCAGTACAAGATAATGCTAAAAGTCCTTAACTATGAAAATCCACATGAAATGGCAGATTGCATGTGGGGTTCTATGGTGGGTAATGACAGGCATAAAGTGGTAATTATTAGGAGGGCCTACCATTAAGTTCCAGGAGGGCAACTGAACATTGTGTTCTTCAAGATGTTTCAATAGCACTCTACTTGCTAATTCCCTTTTATAAAATACCATGAAATATCTCTATACAAAAGTTGATGCAATTCCATTACATTAGGACTAGAATGTTCTTGCTATTGACATAGCCCGGGAAACACTACAGAGGGAACCTCACATCCTGGAATATATACGTTGTGCCATCAACATCTAGCACGTGGAGCTTACCTAACATTGTCAATATATGACACTAGAAGTAAAAGGTTATCCATTACCAATAACACTTCATAGGCATCTTATATTGAACTTATTTTAATATATTTTCTTGACAGATTCCCTAATTATTTTTTAAAGACATGTGCCACCACACCTTACTGTTTCTTTGTTTTCTTTTGTCTTTTGTAAAGATTTTATTTTTATTCATTTATTTATTTTTTAGAGACAGAGGAACGGGGAGAGAGAGTGAAAATGAGTGTGCCAGGATCTCTAGCCACTGCAAATGAACTCCAGATACATGTACAACCATGTGCATCTGGCTTATGTGGGACCTGGAGAATCAAACTAGGATCCTTAGGCTTCCCAGGAATGCGCTTTAACCACTAAGCCATCTCTCCAGCCCAGATTCCATAACTATAGAAAATAAAACATGATAATTCCCTCCCCACTCCCAAAGTCCCCTTCACAAATCCGCCCTCCATCGTATCACCTTCTCCTCTCAATCAGTCTCTCTTTCATTTTGATTTCATCATCTTTTCATCCTATTATCATGGTCTCATTTGTGTAGTGTCAGGCACTGTGAGGTCATGACTACCAAGGCCATTTTGTGTCTGGAAGATTTCATTATAAGTAGCCCTACCCTTCCTTTGACTCTTACAATCTTTCTGCCACCTCTTCCACAATGGACCCTGAGCCTTGGAAGGTGTGATAGAGATGTCTCAGTGCTAAACACTCACTTAGCACTGTGGTGACTTTTGAGTCATCCCAATGGTCACTGCCATCATAAAAGAGAAGGTTTGCAAACCAAAAGTGAGAGTAGTATGAATGTACTGTGTTGAACATCAAGAAAAGTACTTACAAGGCAGTTTGGTGAGCATAATATATACATTTAGCCAGATAACAGGAGGTGTTACACCCCTAGGGCTCATGACCTCCCCCATGATAGGCTTTTGACTGGGTTTTCAGTATCAGGTATATATATTCCCTTCCATGAAGTGGGCCTTAGTCAAATTAGAGAGCAGATGTTTTCTCCCTTAACAGACATGCCACTCTTGCACCAATTGGCACATTTGGCTTGGCTGACCATTCTTAAAGAATGCAGTTTCCACTGTTGTTTATCGCCATTGATGACTTCTTTCTCCCATAGGGATGCATGCAGCATAGCTTTTCCCAGCCTTCTGTCAGCTGGTTTATAGGGAGGAGGTTTCAGCTCAGCTCCAGCTTGATTTCTCAGTGACCTTGCAGCCCAAGCAGGTGGAGTTTTCATCAATAGGGTCTTACCATCTAGTTCTTATAGAAAACCAGGGGCTTTGGTAATGTCCTATAATATTTTGGGAACATCAGGGACCTCCCTGGCCAGCAACTTACTGGAAGGTATCCCATACCTGGCACTGAAATTTTTCTAGTAGCAATCTATGGCATCTGGGTGTGCCATTATCCAAGTAGTAGGTCTCCATAAGGCTTATTCATAACATTTTAAATTTTTGAAGATTTTTCATTTTTATTTATTTATTAGAGAGAGAGAAGAAGAAGAAAAAGAAGAATAGATAGAATAGCTGTGTCAGGGCCTCTAGTCACTGCAAACAAACTCTAGACGCATGCACCACCTTGTGCATCTTGTTTATGTGGGTTCTAGGGAGTCAAACCAAGGTCCTTAGGCTTCACGGACAAGTGCCTAACCACTGAGTAATCGCTCCAGCCCAACATCTTAAATTTTGATTAACCCTTCTCCCACCTTTCCTTTACACAATCCCTCCCCCTTATCTTACTTAGGCCACTGTACTCACAGTAATCTGTTCATCTACTTGCATATATACAATACCCATTTTTTGTTTTGTTTTGTTTTTCAAGGTAGGGTCTCACTCTGCCCCAGGCTGACCGGGAATTAACTATGTAGCCTCAAGGTGGCCTCAAACACATGGTGATCCTCCTACCTCTGATTCCCAAGTGCTGGGATTAAAGGCATGCGCCACCACACCTGGCTACAATACCCTCTCTTTAAGCAAACTGTCATCTCATAGGTTCAAATCTCAAATAATTTGAAGTGCTAATCTTACAAACAAGATATCAATCTCTATCTTATCAAAACAGTTATAACTATGCAAAGGCTTTAATAGCACTTGAATTTTCCATCAACATTTCTTGGTGCACCACACAACATATCAATATAGGTATGTTTTGTATGAACTCCTAAATTTTATTCAAATGTAAAAATATTAAAATTCCCAAAAATCTTTAATTATAGGTTGTAAGAAATTCTTGGTTTCATTGCCTTCTCATATGTACCTTCCACCAGATCATTTAATTTTACCAAAACTCTAATCCTGTAGTGCAGCTCCCAAAGGCTTCAGAGTTTCAGTTAGTTTCTGTTAACATACGCAGTGAGTCTCTTTGGGAAATAATAACTTGATAAAAATAATGTCACTGTTCCTTCTGTAGTGGCTGGTTTTGTTGTGACTTTCATATTGCACCTGGATAATGTCAGGATCCAGGCTCAGATTTGTAAATAACACAAAGTTGCTCATAAATGATATCATCAACTCTGCCAGCAGCACCCAGTCACGTGCCCTTCCTCACCCCCACACACAACTGGGAAGCAAGTGTGAGAGAAAATAGCTGCCTCAGCCGCAGGTTCAGCCCCATATAATTCCACTTTCAAATATTTTTTTTTTATGATCCCTTTGCTGTACTACCAAGAACAAAGATTAAAAGCCATTTATACACATTTTCGATGGTCATTTTTCAGATGTTTTTGTACATGTGTTCATGGACAGGTATGCGTGTGTGTGTGTGTTTGGATAGTCTCAATGGCCTCATTTTACATACTAAATTCTAGAAATAAAGTTTGCAGTGCAATAGAGCAGCCCAAAGATCAATGACAAACACCATCCAGTTGTTCTCAGTAGTCAATATCTAATTCTTATGGGAGAAACAAAAACTCTGGGTGAAAGATAACACTGAGCCACTGGTGGGAAAGTTCTCACGTCTCGTGGGTGACAGAGAGAGTGAAGCAAGACCAAACCCATTTCCACTAGCTATGCTTCAGTCACTCCAATTTCACTCATTTTGCTTTTATTTCTGATGTGCAGAGGCTGTTTGATGAATTCCCTTCTGGGTACGGGCCAGTCTTAGAAGAATGTACATTAAAAAGTTATGAAGAGAACATAATTTATTGAACCTAGCTCATTATTGGAAACTGTTAGCATACTATTCATTTAACAGAAATCATTGGTGGGGAAAATGACTATTGTTTTGATCTGATTACACAAGCCATGGCATAGTTTTCCTTGTCTGTGGTCATTTTCCTCATCGTGAGCAATGTGCCTGCTCATACTCTGCATGCCGTTGGAAGACAGACACACACGTTCAGTTACTTATTAGTGGCAATGGCCATTTAAATTTACATTATGTTCTGTAACTAATCAGGTCTTCAAGTTCTCAGTGAAATGTTTGAATAATTGAATGGAGTAGTCATATCCTGAGCACAAAATGGACATAACAGGGGACGTGCTCATAGGTGCTTTCATCTATAAGCCAGGATCACTCAAGAAAACAATCAATCAGCAATCTGGACTACATGAGAACTTGTGAAAATGGGAAAAAGAAAACATAACAATAAAACAACCAGAAAAGGTGATGTGTTCACTTACTAGACCCAGAGAGTAAAACTCAGCATTGTGAAGAACAAACAAAATGTCTACGGGGGCAGGAGGAGCTGTAGAGATGGCTTAGAGGTTAAGGCATTTGCCTGCAAAGCCAAAAGCCCTCAGTTCGATTCCCCAGGACCCACATAAGCCAGATGCACAAGGTGGCACATGCATCTGGAGTTCGTTTGCGGTGGCTAGAGGCCCGTGCACACCCATTTTCTCTCTCTCTCTCTCTCTCTCTCTCTCTCTCTCTGCCTCTTTCTCTCTCACTTTCTCAAATAAATTTTTAATTAATTATATTAATTTCTTTTCTTTGGTTTTATGAGGTAGGGTCTCACTCTAGCCCAGGCTGACCTGGAATTCACTATGGAATCTCAGGGTGGCCACGAACTCATGGTGATCCTCCTACCTCTGTCTCCCAAGTGCTGGGATTAAAGGCATGTGCCAGCATGCACAGCACAATAAAATTTTTTTTAAAACTGTAAAAAAAAAAAAGTGTCTACAGGCTAAGAAGAGAAATCACATACCTGAGCAAAACTCTCAATGAATATGGGATATTTTCATATTCTATTTATCTACCTATATATAAATTTTATATCATATATAAACTTATTTAATACACATGTTTATTTCACTCAAATGAAATTCTTCTATTTTCATGTATTTCTTATAATAAATAATGGATCTGAAAACCAACTTGAACATTTCTAATTTTAAGTCAGGTTATCCAAAGGTTTAGAAATTGTTGCTGTGCACCAGTTGCCTACAGTACATTGTATTAGAAATCCTGAAAAAAAAAAAAAAAAAGCAAAAAAGCCGGGCGTGGTGGCGCACGCCTTTAATCCCAGCACCCGGGAGGCAGAGGTAGGAGGATCGCCATGAGTTCGAGGCCACCCTGAGACTCCATAGTGAATTCCAGGTCAGCCTGAGCTAGAGTGAGACCTTACCTTGAAAAACCAAAAAAAAAAAAAAAAAAAAAAAAAAAAAATCCTGTAGACCAAATAATTTTTTTAAAAAGGGAAGGGGCTGGAGAGATGGCTTAGTGGTTAAGGCACTTGCCTGCAAAGCCAAAGGACCCAGATTCGATTCCTCAGGACCTACGTAAGCCAGATACACAAAGAGGTGCACACATCTGAAGTTCATTTGCAGTGGCTGGAAGCCCTGGCTTGCCCATTCTCTCTCTCCCTCTCTCTCTCTCTCTCCCTATTTCTATCTCTCTCTCAAATAAATAATATAAATAAATAAATAAAATAAATTAAAAAAAAGAAATCCTGGGGACCTAAACTACTGTCACACCATAAATAGTGTCCACTAATGCTCTGTCTCTAATTGTCGCCACAGCTCTGTCTCTAATTGTCGCCACAGCTCTTTGCTAGGACATCATCGCTAGCACCCAGCTCGCCTGCACTTTCCGCATGCTACAAACGCAGCCGTGTTAACAACGAGCAATACTATTTTGGCCCTAAATACTCCATTTTACTACCGAAGTTACTCCTTCTCTCCTGTCCTCTAAGGAGCACTGCTTTCGTATCTATCACCACAATGGCCTCCATCTTTGTTTAGTCTCCTATAAGGCACTGCCACCAAAGAACTTGAGATCAGGAAGTCCAAAACCTGCACAGTGTCCCGGGATAAAGAGGAAAGGCACGGCTTCTGTAGTGCTATGATATTGTTATGGAAGTCCTAAACATTTGATGCATGTCACCGTGATTGTGTCAGTAATTAATTTTAAAAAAATTTTTTTTTTCTTCCAGTCATGCAGACAGGATGAGTGCTAGAACTTAGTAACATTATAATAATGTTGATTCTGGATCCTGCCTCGACATAATTTAGCAAGGTTTGGGTGTCTCTAGAATGTCCCAGAAGGTCATCTAGAGCTCTGTTAAAGAGAACTCACTGAGATGGTTCTGAGTGACAAAGGGCCGGGATCCAGCAGCCTTCAGTCCTTTCGAAGAGGTGCAGAGTGAACAGAAGTCTGCAGTTTGGTTAGCACACAAGTTTGTGACTCCCCCAACACTGTGATCCTGGAAGGATGCTACTGAAATCTAGCCGAAATGTTCTTAAGAAAAACAAAGCCAGATCTGAACAGCTGCATGATCAGAATCACTTTGCTTCGATGTTAGTTCTCCTCACTTGTCCCCTAATGTCCAGCTTGTGATCGTGAGTGGATCAGAAACTAGACTAGAGAGGAAGAGGAGGATGAAGGCGGGGATGCTGAGGAATGTGAGATGTGTTGCTCATAGATCATGCCCCAGGGTGGATTTCAACCTTGAGGCATGCTCAAGCTGGAGGAAGAGATAAGGTTTAAATCTAAGTGCATTTGTGAAACATTTCAATTCTCAAAATGACTTTCTTTGCCTAAAATTGCCACAGAAGTTGTTTGAACCATTATAGAATGATCACAAAACAATTGGTGGGAAATCATTACTCCTACAGAACAAGTTAAAAGCAGATTTTTTTTTTCCTCCTGGAAGCTACCATATCAGGTTGTTTCAGTTCATTGTGATGATTATTGAATTTTCACTATTTCCTAGACACTCAAGTAGAATGATAAAGAAAAGTTTATCACTTAGCTTAATTCTTGATAGAATTCTTTGAGAGTAACACTATTATCACCCACCTAATTTTAAAGATAAGGAAATTAAGGTACAAAAAATTGAATTAACTTCCCGAAGATCACTTGGATGGTAAATGCCACAGCTAGAATGATTGTTCCGTATAAAAACGAGTAAAAACAGGACTATCAGAGGCCAAACAGAAATTCTGAATCCCAAGAATCTTATCTTTACTGCACTAAAACACTTTGGGTTCTTTTCTTTTGAAATACATAGAAGAAATGCCTAAAAATCAACTTTATGTTTTCACAGAGGCACTACACATATAAATCTAGATTGAACTACTAGTAAAACTGAAAATTAAGATAAAGAATGAATGAAAACATCTACTGCTAAAGTATAGTTTCTGAATTTTACATTTAATGAAGTAGAAAGCATACTAGATATTGCAGAAAATCAAATTATCAATATAGAAGAAATTATGAGACATGTATAAAACATAATCAATAAAATAGTTCAAGTGAGGAAAAATAAGTCACAGGAAGAATAGATTCCTGACATTTAATCAAAGAATATGAAAACAGATGAAGCTGAATCAATACTGTAATAAATAATTGGAAACTTTACATACAATAAAATCTCATTCTGAAATCAGAATATCATATTTAAAGAAGTCAATTAAAAGGGACAATATGAAGATATATCTGGTGTGACTGTCACAGGTAAGTAGTGAAGACCTCTACAGTGACCTAGGAAAATATCCTATGGACAAGGAAATATGATCGGGCTGGCCCAGGGTACTCTGCAACATTAAACATCAGGACACTGTGAAGCACTATTCATCAAAATATGCAGAAATTATCCACGAATTCTGTCCCAGGAAAACTGTCAATTAATATGCATGGGCAAAAAAGATATTAGATATTGGACATGCATGAGACAGAAAACATTTTGGGTGGATTTATGACTACATAAACAAAAGCCAAGATGAAGAACAAGAATTAAGATCCAAGAATGGAATGACATTCTGAGAATAATTAGTAGTGAGCACTCTCCCTCTATAAATGGAACAGAAACTACATTAATGGAACTTGATTAATAGTGTTCTCCAATCTGTATGTATGTTATATTGATTCTTGGTGTTTTATTACTTTGCTAAAGGTTCCATAACAAACTACCGCAGATGTAGTGGCCACTCACACACAACAGACATTTACTTTCATGTGCTGTGGTTTTAGAGACTATAATCATCAGCAAGGTTGAGTTCTGGTGAGGCCTCTTTCTGGCTTACAAAGGGCTTCCTTCTCACTGCCTTGGCACAAGATCTTTTCTCTGTGAGTCTGTACTCCTGGTATCTTTTCTTCTTACAAAGACACTGGTTTTAGACATTCTTAAACATGCATTACCTCCATACAAGGCCACATTTCCAAGTTCCACATATGAACAGGGATAGAGAACCACCTAATCATAGCTCACAACTAACAGAGCTGATCTCACTTCTCTCAATGAAACCCAACTCTGATTGCTTCTTGGAAAGGATGACCTCTAGGGTAACAGACCTTCTCTAGTTCTGCTGCATTCATGGAGGTTATAAAGTGTCTAAGAGTTATTCTCTGATAAGGTCCAGATTCTAGATCTTTTTATAATAACTATAATTATAAAATATTTCATCTAAATATTATATAGATACATGAATAAAGAGTTTGAAAAATATATAGAGTTTCTATATTTAAGACTAACATACTTAAAAAGAATAAATAAAAGAAAAACAAAAAATATTTTGTTAAATTAATGATAGTAACTAAGGAAACTATAAAATTATGAGTAAGATTTATAAACATCCAGGATTATACACTCAAGTTCAAAAGTTGTCTGATTTCCCACTATACATGAAAGAAATGTATGGACAATATTTTAAGAATGAGATATTTGTAAGAAAGTCTGTGGATGCAAGTATCCAAAGCCTTCTCAGACATCACCTTATGCTTAAATATGAAAATTTTAGACATAAGCTCAGCACATTTAAATTTTATGTTAAAATATTTTTTTTAATCAGGATGTGTCTTTATTTTTTTTTCTCCATTTTTATTAATATTTTCCATGATAACAAAAATAAAATATTTAATTATATGTATATCATTTTAACTGGTGTCAATTATGTAGGTTATTCAAACAATTATATATCATAATTCTGTAAGAAATTATCCTATATATTTAAATAACATCACAAAACTGACTACAAATTGCTTCTTTTGGAAAACGTATTTATATTTGTTTAAATAATTATATTTATGATCCTAATTTCCATTGAAATGAAATTGTCAGGATGACTGAGTAGGTTGAATAATTTGTATATTTACATATAAGGATTGCAGTCATAATTACTTAGGTGTTTTAGGAATTTGGTTTGGCAAGGCTGGTCTATGAGAAAGACCAGATAATTGAGGATGGTAACACGGAAGAGCTCTGCTTAGGGATTCATGAGCGGGGAAGGACCTTAGTGTATAAAACTGTTCAGACAGAATTGTGAAGAGGTCGTGCTAGGAAAGGCAGGCAGGCAAGGGAACTCCTGGGGAAGAGAGGAAACCACAGAGCTCCAGCGTCTGGCCGCCATTCCCAGCAGCGCAGCTGGAAGCCACTGACTGAAGGAAGGCAAAGGCCCGCGCTGCGTGGGTCCTTCACGCAGGGGGCTCCCGTTTATCAGTCCGGAGCAGAAGTGGGGTGAGTTTCTGCAGGATATGCAAAGCAGGCAGGCTGTAGATCATTAAAAACATTCTTGTTTGGGAGAGTTTTGAAAGAAACGAATGTGTAAAAATTTGAGTTTGTTATTGATGGGCTGCTGAGCCAGCATGTTCCAGGCAGGAATGAAGAAATAACCTGGTGATCGATACAATCGCCACCTTTGGCTCCCTTAAAACAATTATATTATATTTAGTATATACTCACGTACATGTTAATATCCTATGGGTATATGTATATATACATACTGTTCTGTGCTGATATCTGTGGCATTTAAAAAGGAAATTATCACAGTATAATTGTTATAAATGATCATGGAAAAGGAGAGGTTGAATATTAATTCCCCTCAATGAGACAATTCAAGTCAACCAAAACAACATACAGGAAAAATTGTTACTCAAGCATATTTACCAATTATAAATATGTATTTTAGTGTGTGTAATTGCATATAAATTATTTTAGCTTATATAAAATTGCCAAAAGACTACCGGCATTACTTTCAGAGCAAATTCTAATTATTTTCTGCTCTCTCATCCTTTTTTTTATTATTCTTGCTTCTGTAGATTGACTCTTCCATGGCTTCCAGGGAAAGTCAATTGAAATACATATTATTGATGTTACATTAACGGTCTCTATAGCTAGCAATGTGAACCATGAATATAACCATATAAAATACAAACGACTTCAATGTCATGAGAGGTGGAGGAAATAATAAATAACAGCTTTAAAATGTGTGAAACAGAAATAAAACATCATTCCAATAAATTAGCAAACAGGGCCCATTAGACTTGTAAAAATGCAAAGCACTCGGCACTTTAAATGAAGTTAATAAAACCAGATGGAGAATATTTTATTAAGAAGCTGTTTGAAAAAATCTAAGAAAACTGTGGGTGGAAAGTTTGGTCTGAAACTAAAGCAGTAGTAATAGTAAGAATTGGGGTGTGTTAGGGAAGGTGAAATATGACAGCATACTTCACCGTGTCTTTAGGAGGCAGTTGGTCAGTTAGCAAGATATCAAGGTGAGTACAAAAGTGTTCTCTCCTGAGCCACCACATGTGTGCAGCCTTACCTCTCTTGCCTTAAAGAAATTTGAAGTGGAAGTGGGCTGGAGAGATGGCGTAGCGGTTAAGGCACTTGCCTGCAAAGCCAAAGGATCCCGGTTCAATTCTCCCGGACCCACATAAGTCAGATGCACAAGGGGGTGCATGCATCTGGAGTTCGTTTGCAGTGGCTGGAGGCCCTGGTGTGCACCCATTCTCTCTCTCTCTCCCTCCCATTTTCTCTCTCTCAAATAAATAAATAAAATACATTTTAAAAAGAAATTCAAAGTATAATGGGCAAAAATAAAAATTAGTAGAAGATTATGGTACCATAATCTTCTACTTACTAAAAGATAGACCAAATGGCTGATCCTTCACCAGGCCCTTACAGGGAACACCTGAACCACAAGACACTGGAGAGGGTAAGATTAAGACTAACCTTAGTCTCCTACATCTTCCCTCCCTCACTTCCCCTCTCCCTGTCTCTCTCTCTCTTACCTCTAACTCTTGTATATTAGTTATCTTTTTCCTCACTTTCTTAGTGGGCACTGACCTGTAACTCCCAGAACCAGCATGGGGCTATCATCCACAATGAGCTTTTGATCAGAGAGACCTACAAGGTTTCCTAAAAGACAGACAGATTTCTGTCAGAGTACTTGATGACCCACCAAAGGTTAGTGGTAAGACCCTACTGCTGAAGATACCTTATGTGATTGACATGCAAATTAGAATGGCATGGCTGGAAGTTGGATGAGAGTCAGTCCCCAGACAGTCAGCGCATCTAGTGCCAGAAGGTGCTACATGGGCGACTGGGGGAAATTGATCAATATCTATCGAAGCAACGCATGGTCTAACCTACTTAGCAGCAAATAACTTATTGTGATGCCCACACAAGTGCAGTGGTGGCACACAGCCATGGTGGGGAACCAACTGCTCTCAATTTGGCTAACTGATCCCCTCACTGGCATGGGACCCATAGCTGGAGCTGGGAAACAAGTCAGAACCATATCCAAACATAAGCCCACTCTCCAGTATCAACCTACTATCAATTGTGGGCTACAAGAGGGCCTACACCTATTAAATTCTCTATTAAAAAAAAAAAGTAAGGGTTATCTCATTTGTCCTGGTGCTAACTTACTCTCCGTTGGAGAATCTGCTTCTCTTTTTCAGATAGATGTAGACCCTAAGGAGAGAGCCACCCCATCATACCTCAAAAGGGCCCCGGCTGAAACTAAGAAAACTTCGAGAAACAAGCAAGGGGGCTGTTTTTCCTGATGAACCAGACACCAGCACAAGGGGGAAGGAGATCAGCATAGAGAAAAATCAACTCCTACCAAATCAGAGAGCCAGGGCCTCAGAGGCCCTCAACACCTCATCACTGAAGCAGACCAAAAATGAACCCAACATGGCTCAGGGAAATTTTGCGGAAGAGGGGGCGGAAAGAATGTCAGAGTCACATGTTGGGTCATGATATGCAGAGACATTTAGCTTACCCATAACTGTGGGCTAACTCCACAATGCATGACCCGTATACCTCAACAAGGAGGGGCCAAGGGGAGGGGGTAGGTCACGGATGAGCCTAATAATGGTACCAAACTGACTGTATTTGCTGAATACAGAACTGACTAATAAAAAAAAAAAAAGAGAAAAATAAAAAATAAAAAATAAAAAATAAAAAAAAAAAAAAAATTAGTTGTGCATAATGTATACTTAGTCTTTCCTGTGGTAGTTGCTATAGTGTCTGTCTTCACAGGACTATAAGCCTGCTAATACAAGAGACTACAACGGCAAGGTGTCTGGCTAATTCTTACGTGATATTTGGGGGGAAGGAACTTAGGAAACATGTTAAATCTATTTGAAAATACTATGGGAAGATTACTAGTCTGGATTCTTTTTCTGCCTCAGGCATAAAACCAGCCTGCAGCAAATGACCCGTCTGTTTCTTTTGAGTTCAGCTATGCAAAGACTTTTTCCCCTTTCTAAACATTCTCATTTCAACCTTTGGGTTTTCCAAAGACCAACTGGCTTACATTTTCTCCCTCTCCAAATAGAGAGCGTTGTTTATGTATAAACTGCATAAATGTCACATTATTTCCTCACTAATCCAGGAAGAACACATAATTTGACCATCAGGCAAAGATAAACTTCAGAGCATGTCTCCCAATGCCAGGCAGTAAGCCGCATCAACGCGCTCCACGAGCACCTTCCAATCTGGCATTGCCAAAGCCTTGATCCAAGATCCTTCTGAAACTTGGAAGAGAAGCCAGACCTGAATTCAGAGAACTACCTTCCTTGCCTTTTCTAAATAAGATTTAGAGAGGAGAAGAGATGTCTTTAGCAGCTGTAGTCAGTTGCATGGACAGACCTAAGGTTCATAACATGTTCTTGGCATGTTTTCACCAACTACCTTTTCACTAGTGAAGTCTGAGAGGATTGCAGGAAATAGTATAAAGATGCCAGAGTGTCAAGGAAGCTCCCTGACGAATCATTAAGAACTCCTGGGGCTGGCCTCTTCCTGGGGATTCTCAGCTCCACTCACAGTCGCATGAACCCTGTTTCCTGTTGAGAAATCTTGTCACCAAATCATAGTGAATGAATAATTAACTGAATAATTTTAGATAAAAACAATTGCCTCTCTCTACCTCCAGGTATTAAGAACAGGTGAACATCAAGAGTAGAAAGTTCACATTAAGTGTGTTTGACTCTAAGAAATGAGCCAATGCAAAACTAGTTGTATGAGTACCAAAGGACCCACCTCTGCTTCGTGAATTCCTTAGTACTTTCTTACAGCACCTGGGATAAGAAGTAGGACTGCTTCAAACAACTTCTAAAGTTTGTGTGAGACAATTCTCTGTGTTGCTTCTAACCCTTCTTGAGATAAAAGCAGTCTATAACTTGTTCCTTGATCAGTGTTTCCATTACATCAAATGTAGGAAATTTTAGACACATTTATAAAAACCTATTCTTCTCATCAATAGTATTACCTGCCTCAGAAAGAGCTCCTCATATCTGTTATTCCCTGTGTTCAAAGACACCTGTCCTGACCAGGAGGATTACTAAGATCTTCCCTCAGAATCAGAGCAACTGCACTGTGCTTTGGCATTTCTTTCTTTACTGCCATTATCTTCTAAGGTTTATTGAAATAACACTAAATATAAATAAAACATAAATATATGTTTTCATTAATATAAAGTATTGCACAATGTAGTTTACAAGTCATATTTTAAGCAATTTTAACAATTGCAAATTATTCAAAAATGCTCTGGGTAGAAATGTGAGTTGAGATTTTTGGCTGTGTATAACCAAGTTATTCTACACTAGATTTGGAAATTATTATTTGAATTGGCTTTCTCAATTGCAACCACACTCTCTGCCACATTCTAAACTTTTTTCAATATTACCTATTCTACTTTTCTGAGATTAGGTAAGTTCTGAGATAATACAAGTAAAAGAGAAGGCTCCTTAAGTGCCAGCCCCTTACAAGATCCCATTTCATTAAGCTAGATCCAGAAAACCGAATGGAAGACATGTTTCCAGGAGGTGGTAGAAGGAGTCTGGACCCTGAGTGACTATATGAAGTGGAGCCCCCAGCTGAGCCACATTGAATTATGATATAAAATGGAGAAAATGGATATTTGGTAAAGTACTGAGAATTAAGGAGTTAATGATTAAGTAGACTAGCTTAATCTATCTCATGTCTAATATCACTCCAAAATAAGATCTGAGAATTTTAGAATGATATACTGAGACATCACTTCAATAAGTCATTCAAACACAGTCGTCTTCTTTTCATAGCCATCATGTGTAAGAGTCATCTAAGCCACTAACATGATCTCAAAACTCTGAAACTATATATAAGACCTTGTCAGGGTCATTATGGTTATGTGAATGTTTATTTTGTATTTATATATTCAACTGCATGCATTATAGAAACAGTCATAAAAATAAAATAATGTCATGCAGAAGTAAAAAGTCTCTGGGCTGGATAGATGGCTCAGCAGTTAAGGAGCTTGCCTGTAAAGCCTAAGAACTTGGGTTTGATTCCCCAGTATCCATGTAAAGCCAGATGTACAGGTGGCATGAGTCTGGAGTTTGTTTGCAGTGGTTAGAGGCCACGGCATGTCCATTCTCTCTCTTTCTCTCTCACTCTCTCCCCCCCGTTAAACAGATAAATAATATATATATATATATATATATATATATATATATATATATAACTTTTTAAACATTATCAATAGCTGGGTGTGGTGGCACGCATCTTTAATCCCAGAACTAGCGGGGTCAAGGGATGGCTTTGAATTCAAGGCCATTCTGGGACTACATAATGAATTCCAGGTCAGCCTGGACTAGACGGTGAGAGACACTGCCTCAAAAAAATAAACAAACAAACAAAAAGAAGTAAAAACTCTCATGTGTGCAATGCTATTTTCAGACCTCTGCTTTTTAAATGATCTGTAGATAAATTTCCTTTGAAGAAAACATCTTCCTGTTTCAATGAAAAGCCAAGACTTACATTCTATTCCATATTTAGTCTCATGGGGCATTGGACAAAATAAAATATTAAAGAGCTGACTATCAATCCCAGTCTTTATACTGTCAGATTTTTTTCTTGCTAATGTGAGAAATTGATTGTGTCCATGACATTGTTCTGCATAGTGATTTGACAAAACACAACTGGAGCCGGGCGTGGTGGCGTACACTTTTAATCCCAGCACTCGGGAAACAGAGGTAGGAGGACTGCCGAGAGTTCAAGGCCACCCTGAGACTCCATAGTGAATTACAGGTCAGCCTGGGCTACAGTGAGACTCTACCTCGAAAAAAAAAAAAAAACTGGGTTCTATGAACAAAATGAAAGATACCTCCTTTAATGAATGATGGGGTGTTGTTATACAGATATATACATAGCAAATCTATATGAATGTTCTACTGCTTAGTTCAAGACTACCCATAATCATTCTAATCTGATCTGAAATGAACATATTTACTGATGAGTATGCCTTCTGAAGTATTAAAGGCATCTATTTTATGGTATATCAGAGTTGGCTTCATGTTTGGGAAAATATGGAGCCATAAACCTCAACTAACATTAGAGAGAAACCATCAGTCTGCACAGAGCACCATCTCATTACATGTATGGTCTGTCTAAAGGATACAGAAGCCATTATCTGAACAATATCATGAACAATCACCCATGAAGTCATTGAACCACTGATACTTAACTAGCAGAAAAATAGCACCTTGCAGGTTGGAAAGAAAGAGCACTTCCCGTACTAACATGAAGGCCTGAGGAGCCCCTAGAGTCTGTTTGAGTTCTAGCTCCAAAACCCACATAAATAGGTGGGTGTGGCTGTGCACATCTGTAATTCCAGTCCTGTGGGGAGCAGACTCTCTGGGACTCATAAAAAAGAAAGAAGAAAGAAAGAAAGAAAGAAAGAAAGAAAGAAAGAAAGAAAGAAAGAAAGGAAGGAAGGAAGGAAGGAAGGAAGGAAGGAAGGAAGGAAGGAAGGAAGGAAGGAAGGAAGGAAGGAGAAAAAAGAATGAAAAAAAGAGAGAAAGAAAAGAAGAAAGAAAGGAAGGAAGGAAAGAAAGAAGGAAAGAAAGAAGGAAGGAAAAGAGAGAGGGAGAAAGCAAGCAAGCACACATGCACAGGATCAATGAGACAGTTCAGCTCAAGTAAGATGGCTTAGCAGTTAAGGCACTTCCCTGGGAAGCGCAAGGGCCTTGGTTTGATTCCCCAGGACCTGTGTGAGCCAGATGCACAAGGTGGCAAGCATCTGGAGTTCATTTTCAATGGCTGGAGGCCCTGACATGCCCATTCTATCTCTCTCTACCTCTTCCTCACTCACTGTCTCTCTAAAATAAATAAGTAAATAAATAAAATAAAATATTTTTTACAAAAAGAAAGAACAGGTAGAAGAGTAATGCAGGAGAACACCGGAAGTTCCCCTCAGCAGGTGAGTTCCCCGGGGCCTCCCATGCTCACCAACACTTACATACACCACACACACACACACAAAAAAAAAAAAAAGAAAGAAAGAAAACAGAAAAAAGAAAAGGAACTCAACCTATAAAGTAGCCTAATTTACACTTTGAAAAATACAATGGAAACTGTATTTCCATCTTTCAGAATCAAAGTAATTTCTTCTCAACTTATATACAACAACCAAGAAACCAGGTTTACTTCTTGCTTTGTTAAGACTCTAAAATCATTACAGATGGTCAAAAATAGCTTCCTGGTAGTGTCATGCTTTAAAACTCGAGACAGTGTCTTTCAAGGCTTTACTCGGTAAAGTGACAAATATTTGATGAACTTAATAGAAGAAACCAATGATGCATCTAAACGCACAAAGTGCGATTTCTTCTTTCTTTCCTTTTTTTTTTTTTTTTTTTTTTTTGAGGTAGAGTCTCTCTCTAGCCCAGGCTGACCTGGAATTCACTATGTAGTCTCAGGCTGGCCTCAAACTCACAGCGATCCTCCTACATCTGCCTCCTGAGTGCTGGGATTAAAGGCGTGTGCCACCACGCGTGGCTGACAAAGTGGGATTAAAAAAAAAACATAGACACACACAAACTAAAGGAATTGCCTGCTTCCTGACTAGTTTTGGCATCAACACAGCACAGTAAAAAAACAAAGAAAACCTGGTGCCTATTGTTTAGTGCCTATTGTTTTGGGGCAGGACGAAAGCTAGATAAACCCCACTGTGTGAACATAAAAGAAGATTGCTTATCGGACTCAGAAAGCACCAGATTAACTCAGAAAATGTCAACCCTTCTTTTTCTTTTGATCCAGTCCTTCCTGATTTTTTTTTTTTTAAGGTGAGATCAACAGTGTGCACGATGGACAATATGGTTAAGTAGAACAACTCTAAACCAACCTATTGGATCTTATGTACAACTTGAATATTAATGGGACACAATTTTTGAGAGGTAATCATTCAAATTAGGTATGTTACCCAATTTTTTTTAATCTCAACCAGTTAAATGGATTTTTTTTAATTATAAAAAAATGTGTTTCCAAAATTGTGCAGTTGGAAGACATAAGACATAGCTAAAAAGTACTTAGATGTATTTAAATAAAAGGCTGTTATCTAATTATTTAAATTAAATATTCACTATCAAAATTCTACTTGGGGGATTACACAGATGGCTAAACCATTAAGGCACTTGCCTGCAAAGCCGAAGGACCCAACTTCAATTCCCCAGGACCCACGTAAGCCAGATGTACAAGGTGGTGCATTCATCTGGAGTTTGTTTGCAGTGACTGAAGGCCCTGGTGCACCCATTTTCTCCATCTGCCTCTTTCTCTGCTTATCTCTCTCTCAAATAAATAAATTCAGTAAAATTAATTTTAAAAATTCTACTTGGAAAAATGAAATAAGTGTTCATGGGTAGTTTCTGCTATGATTTCATTTTGCTTGGATTCTTGTACCACTTTGTGCTTGAAGTGGGTACCGCCGTTGCTGGGTTTGCAGTCAAGCTCCTTTGAACACTGAGCCTATGCTGATTTGCTGAAATTTTAATTAATAAATGCATGCTTTAATTCCACTCACTATTTACTTAAATGCTTCAGATCATTACACACACACACAAACACACACGCAAGCAAAAGCTCAATGGGAGAGAGGGAAATCACCAGTGAAGATACTCCACAGTGGACATTGCAAGCCTTATATTTGGCCAACCAGGCCAAAGGAGCCAATGGGTGCAATAGTGGCATGTCTGTTATGGGGGAGACCAACTGCCTTCTAATTTGACTGCAGGCCAGCTCCATGTGAGAGAACACATCCCTGATACCGAAAACCTACAACAGGGGTAGTCATGAGCCCTAGGGGTATAACGTCTGCTGCTGCCTGGCTAAATGTATGGCAAACACATTTAGGATCTAATACAGTTAGTCTAACAAAGGCTGAGCATACAAAGGTGGTTACTAGAGTCTGGACAAAGTAGGATGAGGGAATGTGGTGTGTTTTTAAATTGGTTATGCTTAGAAGTAAGAAATTATGGTATTTTGTTGTATGGGTAGATGACTAAAGATAAAAATAATGTACATTTATAAAATGTATGCTTATTTTGATTCTGTCAGTCCCTGGCTAGCCAAGGAAATCATAGCACACCCACACAGGCCGTGACTATTTTCCAATAGCCCAGCTATCTCTTGACAATACACAGCCTCAGACATTCCATCACAGATCCACATTGTTAATAAATCCCTGATACTGAAAACCTACAACAGGGGTAGTCATGAGCCCTAGGGGTGTAACATCTGCTGCTGTCTGGCTAAATGTATATAGTATGCTCATCAAACTGCCCAGTAAGCACTTCTCTTAATCTTCAGACCCTTATATTAATGCCACTCTCACTTTTTCATTAAAAAACTTTCTCTTTTCAGATGGCAGTGACCTTGGAATGACTCAGAAGGGATCATGGTGCTGAGAATAAGTGACAGAGGAGTGCTCAGCACTGCAAAATCTCTATCACACCTTCCAAGGCTCAGGGTCCATTGCAGAAGAGGTGGCGGAAAGAATGTAAGAGCCAAAGGAAGGGTAGGACTCCTTACAACATGCTCCTCCAGACACAAAATGGCCTGGATACCCATGACCTCACTGCACCTGACGCTACCTACACAAGATCATTATAATAGGGGGAAAAGATGATGACATCAAAATAAAAGAGAGACTGATTGAGAAGGAGAGGGGATATGATGGAGAGTGGAGTTTCAAAGGGGAAAGTGGGGGGAGAGAGGGCATTACCATGGGATATTGTTTACAATCACTGAAGTTGTTAATTATAAAAAATAAAAAATATTTAAAAATGAAATTATTGCAGAATTAACTCATGCACATTTATTTAAGAGGAAACAAAAGAGGAGAGAGAAGGAAACAAGTTAGGTATCTCAGTAAGTACCTAATTTAATTTTCTTTCTGCTTCAAACATAACAATGCTCATAGTCTACAGAATTCTTTTTTAAAAAGTAAAGATACTTTGGAAGAAAAAAAAGGGGGGGAGCCAGGAGTGGTGGCACATGCCTTTAATCCCAGCATTTGGGAGACAGAGGTAGGAGGAACACTGTGAGTTCAAGGCTACCCTGAGACTAAGTCCAGGTCAGCCTGGGCGAAAGTGAGACCTTACCTCAGGACAAAAAAAAAAAAAAAAAAAAAAAAAAAAAAAATTTCTCTCTTCTCTCCTGGGTTTGAAATGGCAGCTTAGATGCAAAAGGTAATTTTATACAATTGATACTCTATGAACAAACAGGTTCAATACCACATGAATGACTGTCCTGCCCCAGCCCAAGCCACTCTGCAGAAACAGACTTCTGCCTTTTCTCTGGTATGTTGAGGTGTGACAACCCATCTGTTGGAGAGTTTCAAAGAAATCCGAGTGAGAAGGCATGGCACTTATCCCTAAGAACTGTAGCCAGAAACCTCCCACACCTCCCTTGGGGGGCAGCATCAAAGAGGTCTAAAAGAAGGGAGAATCCTCTACTACTCAGCATTCATGGGCACCCTACCTCAGTATCAGGGAAGGCACTGAGGAAGCAGAAACTCCCTTCTGCCTTCAGTGTGGTATCAGCAGAGCTCCCCGGAAAGCTTGAATTTCTACATCTCAGTGTAGAAATTGATGGGAGTAATTCCCTCCACTCTCACCAGGTGTTAATGGAGACCAGCTGTGGAATCCTACACCTGGTAGACAGGAGGTATTCTGCTCATTTCCCTGATGGACTGATGCTAGAAGAAACCTACTTATGAGGAAATACTTAGATATTAGCCAGAATTTTACAAAAAAAATATGCAAAATGTCCAGGCATCAGTCAAAATGCATTTATGCCAAGAGCAGCTCTCCACCTGAATGAGGAAAGGCTATTCACAGATGGCAATGCTAAGATGACACAAATGGTACCATATCTGCCGAGGACTTTGAAGTGGCCATCACAAAAGTACTTCAACAAGCTATTAAAAACCTCATTGAAAGAAGTGAGAAACTAAACTAAACTAAAAAAAAAAAATTTCTGTAGCTAGGAGACAGAACATTTAAAAATGAATCCAATGGAAATTTTATAACTGATATTGATAGTAGTCAATAGACGTGTCAAAAGTGGATTGGAGCCAGCACTGAAAAGAAGCCCTAAACATGAACAGAGAGCAATAGAAATTATTTGATTTACAGAGCAGGGAGGAAATAGTGGATGAAAGTGAACATGTCTCAGGAATCTGTGATTACGAAAAAAAAGACCTAGAATTTGTGTCATGGAAGTACCAGGCCACAAAAATAAAAGAGGACAAGAAAAAAAGGTAAGTTCAAAGACTTATTTAATATCATTAATTTTTTCCAAATGTCCTAAAAGATATATTTACAGATTCACTGAGATGACAAGCAGGATTTTAAAACTCCAAGCAAAGATATATAATGTTCAAAAATCACAGAATGAAAGACAAAAGAAAAAAGATGTTGAGAGCATCCAGTGACAGATAATGGTTTCAACAGGAACTAACCTAGTGTCATGAGCTTTGTCATCTGAAACTACGTAAGTAAAGGAAAGCACCGCAGGTCTTGTGATACCGGTAACACAGCTGACGGAGACGAAGGAGAACAAGGGAATGAGACACCAGAGCAGAAGAAGAACTGCTTGTAAAGAGGAAGGTCCTCTGCAGAGAGGAGCCCAGGGGAACGATGGAAGGGGATAATGGGATGGGAGGATGACTGATTTACAATACGTTCACATATTAAAGTTCGCAGTTAAATAAAAGAAAATAAAAAAAGCCACCTACTACAGTTCAATTGCTGAAACAACTAGCAACGCAGCATTTAAAATCCAATGAAGATATTTTTTAAGAAAATAGGGGAAAAAACTACTGAGTGTCTCCAGGGCAATGTGCAGTCCCTGAAGGAAACCGGTTCTCTTCTCTACAACGCCTCTGCCCCCAGGAAAGGAGACGATTCTGATGAAGAACTCAAATTGGCCCCTCCGCTGCCTGGACCAGTCATGCCTATTCAGAACGTACACAAAGGACACAACCAGAGTCATCTCAGAGGAGAACATAAAGGCTTTGGCGAGGTTTTGATGGCATATGCCAACATCAGCCTCTTTAGCATCTAAGCAAAATGTTGAAAAAAAAAATGGAGTTCTTTGGGGCCATTGTAATAAATCTTTAATAAAGACAAAAAAAAAAGTGAAAGGTTGGAAAATGATGTTCCATGAAAATGGGAACTGACAGTAAGTAGAAGTAGTTATATTTATATGTGCCACAAATACATCCAGATGCATAAGTGATGCATACATCTGGAGTTTGTTTTCAATGGCAGTATGCCCTGGTGTGCCCAGATTTTCTCTTTCTCTCTCATCTCTCTCAAAAATATTAAAATTATAATGATATGTTATATATATATATCATTATATATATATATGTATATATACATACATATATGTATATATACTGTAATGGTTAATTAGAATTATTAACTTGAATCACCTTGGGAGCTGAAAGATTGCTCAATGGTTAGAGTAGAGGCACCTTGGAAATAAACCCTTGGGCAGCTATGTGGGGAAACCCTAGCTTAGGTCAAATAATGTACAAACATTCACCCTAAACGTGGATTGCCCCATGCCATGGGCGAGAGTCGTGGACAATGAGCACACAGTAGTGGCATCTGTATCTTTCCTTCCGCATAGCACGGCCAATATGAACAGCAGCCTCAAGCTCTGGCTGCCATGACTTACCCACCATGAGAGGACTATATGAGCCAAAGGCTCCTTTCCTAAAGTGGCTTTTATCTCTCTCTCTCTCTCTCTCTCTCTCTCTCACACACACACACACACACAGTTGAACATAAAGGAACAACAAGGTCTGGACACGATAATAGTGGTTGTCTTCAGTACCCTGTTTTCATCAATAGTCAGGTCACCCAAACAAATTCTGATAATGTAACCTAAAGTCAGAGTTACATTAGATCACATTGATTTAACAGGTATTTACAGGATATTCTGTCTAATAGCTACAAAATACACACTATTCATGGGAACCCATCTGACATTTTCCAAAAACACATCACATTTTTGGCAATAAAACAAGTCTTAACAAAAGCAAAAAAAAAAAAAAAAAAAAAGATTTTTATCTTATCAGCCCCAAATGCAATAAAAGTAGAAGAGAACCTACAAAGAATATTGTAAAACTATGGAGACTGAAGAAGAGAGACACTTGTGAATGACAGGGAACCTAACAACACACACACACAAAAAAAAAAAACAGCAAACGTGCGCAGTAAACCTCTGTGCCATCACTGAACCCTGAGCTAAGTGAAGCCACATGGAGACGACACATTTTAAAGTCAGAGACAGAGGGAGGCTATCACAACAGACACCACTGAACTCTAGACGATAGTTATAAACTTAAGTGCTAAGAAATTCAAACTTTTAAAGGTAATTGGTGAGTTGCTGCATATTTAACCAAATCAAACTAAACTGATATTTTGTAAATTATACAAAAAAACAATAAACTATAAGCAATAATAAATAGTCTTATAGCAAAGAAAAGTCCAAGACCAGAAAGAGTCACTGACACATCCTCTGAGAACAAACCTTGAAAAGTGGGGGTAAACTTCAGCAAAACTAGCAGCGCTGGAGGAATCACAGTAATAACCCCTCATCATACTACAGAGCCTGGTAACAAAACAGCAGGGCACTGGCTCAGTGACAGACAGCGGGCCAGTGCAAGAAAGAACTCCCAATCAACTGACACAGCAGCAGCTATCTGAATCTTAACAACGGCGTCAAAAGCATATGTTTGGGAAAATTTAGCCTTTTTAACAAGGCCTGCTGGAAAACTGGATATGTGCTAAAGACTGAAATGACATCCCTGTCTCTCCTCCTATACAAGAGTTGACTCTAAGTGGATAAAAGACTTTAATTTCAGAGCTGAAACTTTGAAACTGCTAAAAGAAAACTTAAGAAAAACCTTCTAGTTACAGTCACAGCTAATGACTTTCTCAATAGGACTAGATAGCTCAGGAAAAATAGCAAGAATTGGCAAATGGAATCACTTCAAATTAAAAAGCATCTGCACAGCAAAAGAAAGAGCAAAGTGAAAAGAACGCCAGCAAAATGGGAGGAAATCCTTGCCAGCTACTACCTCACAGGAGCTTAATAACCAGAATACATAAAGAACTCACAAAATGAAGGATCAAAAGAGCAAATGAGTCAATCAATAAACAAGCAATACACAGGAAAAGCTTCAGAAGAAGAGGGAGAAATGGCCCGCAAGTACATGAAGAAGGTGTTCAACATACTGAGCCATTAAGAAAATGCGATTCACAACTCCACTGAGATTCCATTTCTCCGTCAGAATGGTGATCATTAAGTAAGCAAAGGCAGCAGATAGAGTGAGGATACAAGGGAAAGGGAAGCCTTCTGCACTGCCGGAGGGAATGCAAATTAGTAGAACTGCGATGGAAGCTGGTTTGGAAGTTACTCTCAAAACCAAAATTAAAATTACAACATGATCTGGCTCTATCGCTCCAAGTCAGCAGTCTATAAAGAGACGTATCTTCATACTAGTGTTGAATGCAATCCTATTCGCAACAGTCAAGTTACAATTATGAATAGCCATGTAATTAAGGAATAAGTCTCGGTGCAAATAAACAGATGAATAGATTTTAAAAAAGTCAATGTGGTATCCTGAGTATTATTAAGACAAAACAAATGAAATCTGGGCTGCGGAGACAGCTCAGCAAGTAAGACCCGCTGCTGTGTAAGCACAAGGCCCTACAGGTCCTGATCCCCAGCAGACATGTAAACAGCCAGCCAGACAGAGCCCCGCATGCCTGGAACCCCCAGTCCTGTGGAGGAAGGAGATAGGAACAGCACTGGAGCTCACTGGGTTCAGTGAGGAATTCTGTCTCAAGTAAATAAATAAAGTGGTAGAGCAATACTGGAGGAGGCCGAGGAGTTCAGGATGATCCTAAAGAGAGCATGAGAGATGTTTCTGTTAATGGGCTAATTCAGTCTCCTGACTGTGGTGATTGTTATATGAAGTGATACATGTGAGGAGTCGCAACCTTTTATGACCCGAGAGAGAGAGAATTGGTATGCCGGGGCCTCCAGCCACTGTAGTCAAACTCCAGCTTTGTGCACACGTGCAACCTTGCACATTACGTCATCTTGTGTGCCTGGCTGATGTGGGATCTGGAAAGTCAAACGTCAGTCCTTGGGCTTCGCAGGCAAGCACCGTAACCACTAAGCCATTGCTCCAGCCCTGCACTGCTTTTTTTTTTTTTCTTTTTTCTTTATTAGTCAGTTCTGTATTCAGCAAATACAGTGTTTGGTACCATTATTAGGCTCATCCGTGACCTACCCCCTCCCCTTGGCCCCTCCTTGTTGAGGTATACGGGTCATGCATTGTGGAGTTAGCCCACAGTTATGGGTAAGCTAAATGTCTCTGCATATCATGACCCAACATGTGGCTCTGACATTCTTTCTGCCCCCTCTTCCGCAAAATTTCCCTGAGCCATGTTGGGTTCATTTTTGGTCTCCTTCAGTGATGAGGTGTTGGGGGCCTCTGAGGCTCTGGCTCTCTGATTTGGTAGGAGTTGATTTTTCTCTGCCCTGCACTGTTTTTTTGTTTGTTTGGTTGGTTGGTTGGTTGGTTGGTTTTTTCAAGATAGGGTCTCACTCTAGCTCAAGCTGACCTGGAATTCACTATGTCTTCTCAGCATGGCCTTGAACTCATGGCAATCCTCCTACCTCCGCCTCCCGAGTGCTGGGATTAAAGGTCTGGCCCCCTACAATTTTTTGTTAATTTCAGTTTTCAGGTTTTGGTATTATAGCTGGGAAGGAATAGTACATTCACTATCTTACCTTTTCAACTTTCCATAAATCTATAGTTATAACAGAATATGTACATTGCAAGCCAGGATATGGGGAGAAGCAACACCTATCTACTGCCAGTGAAAGTATAAAGCGACCTGGGCACCAGGAATTTAATATGGAAGGTCCCGCTTAGGCGCCTATCAATGAGTGAATAGATAAAGAAAATGTGGCTTATATGTATAATGGAGCTTTATTGTCCGTAAAAAATATCCTTCCCAGGATAGCGTCTTAAACTGGAAATCATCATGTTCAGTAAAATAAGCCAGGCCCAAAAATATAAATATTAAAAATTCCCCCCCCATGCGTGAATCACCAGAACAGCAAAGAACCTGAAAGTGAAAAGGGGGTGCTCAGGATGTACACGTAGACATGGGGAAGCAGAGAGGGATAAGTCAGCAAGAAAGAGAGAGGTTTAATACCCTGTAATATATTTTCATCAGAATATATTACATAAATTTATGGAAATGTCCCAATGAAGCTCATTACTTTGTAAAGTTAATATATGCTAATAAAATGATAATAACAGTCTAAAAGCCACAGCACAGAAAACAGGAGCTGTACAAATGTGTTTAAATCAGATGTGGAACTTATGAAGAACCTGAAGATTTATAAGAAAATTCTAACAACCTACCAGAAAGTCCCACAAAGCGGGAAAGTGTGCGAAAGTTGAATGAAGTTTACACGGCAGGAAAACATGCTAGCAGATCATATTAATTCACCAGTGTTCCTTACCCTGTCTACATGGAAGAGTCCATTAGTCCAAACAATGCGAAGTCGCCACAAGGTGTGTGACCAATGAGACACAGATTTGTTCATGCAGGCTCTAGGGTCTTCATCTCATTTTTAATAATATGCTCATTCAAATTCAAGGATAGAAACACTTCAACCTGAAGTTTCCGGAAACAAAGCTCCGTTTATACCAATCTGTTATTTTCAAACTGATAACATAGTGTGCAGGAGCTCCTACTTTCTAACCAGATAGGAAACAGCAGGGATGAAGTGAGACCCCCTTATGTCACTCATCGCACAGACGGTGTGCGTGTACTGTGGGGTAGGTATGGAAAGAAATTGGGTAGAGAGTGGGGCTATGTGGGTTGTGTAGTTTATGGGGTTCACAAAACTGGAAACACACCATGATTTTAGTTTAGTAATGCAGACTGACACGGGTCTTTTTAATCTATCACAGGTAGTCGTGTTGAAAAACAGTGCTTTGATTTCTGCCTCAATTCATCTAACTTACCATGTGCATCTAGTTTGAATCCGAAAGGAACTAAGTCATCTGCTAAGGTGTCAAAGGTGCCTTCAGTTACAGCCACCTAGCTTTCAGAGCCCAAGACTGGAAAACCACAGGTCTCAGCATAAAGCAAAAAGGGCTGAAACAGGTTTCTGTCAACAAACCCAATCAATTCCACTTGTATTCTAGCTTCATAACACACCTGGGGCAAATTTTTCTGCAGTATCATGCTTCTCCAGGAAGGGAGTATGCCTGGAAAATAAAGATTTAGGCTTCGCTGTGCGAAGATTGCCCTCAGGAACCTGCGTCAGTGGAAGCATTCCTGAGCCATGGTTGCCCTCCTGCCTTTCTGGCAAGACTGATCACTCGTTTCTGATTCAGTCTCATGCAAGATGTTTACACGCGCCATGGCCAGCACCATCTTCCTGCTTCCCCCACAACTGTGGGCTGGCCCCCCCTGAGCCAGCCTCTTGACCCCCCCCCCCAACTAATCAGGTCCATCCCTCACACACCTGAGTCTGATGGAGAGGATCATTCCCATTGGACGTTTGATATCTGGTGAATATAAATGGCCTATGCCACGTGTGTGAACATCTCATCTCCTTTTGTAAGCTCTCGGCTCCGGAGCCTCTTGGCTGGCCTCGGCGGGTCTCCTGCTCTCTCAGCCCTGCATGAGCCCGATCTTCCAGTCTCCCCTGGGGAAGATTTTTTTTTTTTTTTTTTTTTTTTTTTTTTTGGCCTGGCACATTCCTGCTTTGTTTGAGTCCCTTTCCTGCTTTGCTTTCCACATGTGTGTGGGAGCCACTTCCCCAGAGGTTTCTTTCTTGGAGAAAGACCTTCCTTACATTCATCCTATGTCCCTTTTCCCACCCAGGCTGAAATAGGGGAGAATTTCTTTGTCCTTGGCCCTTCCTGTTTTTCTTTCGCCCTTTATTCTCCCTAAAATCAGTCTTATAATTTATAAACGACAGCTACACAACTAAACAGCCAGGCAAGAAGCGCCTACTGCCGTATCAGTGGTATAACTATTACTGGAGTTCTCAAATGTCCCATGATTGGATTTGAGGCGTACTCCATGGGATAGAGTTCGTGCCTGGTGCAGAAAACATATTCAAAAGCCTATGGCAGGGAAATCCAGGTCCCCAGAGGGAAGCTACTACTGCTATATGGTTAAATGGATATTGTCCTGTAAAATACTGATGTTCATGCCAATGCTGAAAGCAGCCATGAATTCTGCCTTCACCTTTGGTCAGAGAAGGTTCTTTTTGTAGTGGGTGGTGGATAGTCGGGAGACATAAAACTCATCAAAGTGCTGAAGATAAGTGAATGCTGAGTGCTCAGCGCTGGAAGGGACCCTATATATCACCTTCTCGCAGGCTCAATGGACATCACGGGAAAGAAAACAGAAAGACTGTGGGCATGCTGCGAACACTGCAGTCATGACCCCACAGCAGGTGCCACTCCTGGCACAAGTCCCAGACACTATTAGGCCCATCAATATTCAGTCATAAATAGTGACTGACGGCACACAGAATAATATCAAGGTAGGGGCTGGAGAGGTGGCTTAGCAGTTAAGGCACTTGCTTGCAAAGCCAAAGGGCTTTAATTCTATTTCCCTGGACCCACGTAAGCCAGATGCACAAGGTAGCACATGCATCTGGAGTTCGTTTGCAGTGCCTGGAGTCCCTGGTGCACCCATTCTCTCTCTCTCTCTCTCTCTCTCTCTCTCTCTCTCTTTCTTTCTCTCAGCATAAATAAATAAAAATGAAATAAATTTAAAAATCTTCAAACAAAAAAGAAAAATATCAAGGTAGAAGAGGTACTACTTGGACATAACAGGTTCCATTGAAAGGGGTAGCACAGAAGATCAAGAGAAGGCTACAGGAGGAGATCATGATAAAAATACATTGTACACATGTATGGAAATGGCCAATAATAATTAAATAAAGAAGAAGCTAAAGACCCTATTGCTGAAGACACCATATGCTGCTGGCACGGAACACGGAGAGAGCTGGACGGAGTCCTGAAGAGAGCCAGTCCCCAGACAGTTAGGCTGTGCACTCCTGGAAAGCACTATAGGAGCTACTGGGGGAAAGTGGCCAACAATGTCGGAGAAACCAGGGGTCTAAGCTACTCAAAAGCAAACACCCTTACAAGTTGGACACACCAGTGCAATTGTGGTACACAGCCTTGGTGGGTAAGCAATAGCTTTCTGACTGGCTAAGAGATTCGCTCAGTGGAAAGGAACCCATATCTGGAATTGGGAACCAAGTCAGAATCCTATGGAGGCAAAGATTATGCTCTCCAATGACAAGCTCCCACTAGTCTTTGGCTAAAAGAAGGGCTACATCCATCAAACTCTCCCCAAATTAAGAACATTTATCCCATTTAAACCATGCTGACTTCACTCTCCATTGAAGACTCTGTTTTTCTTTCTCAGAAGGTAGCAAGACCCAAGGAGATAAACCATCCCTCACACTTCAGCCAAGCCGCAGCTGAAACCACAGAGGAACTGGGGAGACCATCAAGAGTGCTGCTTCCATGGTGAGCCTGACAATCACTTCCAGGGACAAGGAGACATCCAGAAGCTCCTAAGAGTTCATCACTGAAGTAGACTTAAAACTCACCAAACAAGGCTCAGGGAATTTTGAGGAAGAGGGGGCAGAAAGATTTTAAGAACCACAGGTTGGAACTTTATACCCAGAGACATTGCCTCCCCCCCAGCCACTGACTGCTGTTCCCACAAGGCATAACCCACAACCCCATGGGGATAACTGAACCCCACTGGGGAAGGGTCCCCAGCGGAATGGGGGTAGGTCTAGAGAAAGTATGGTACCAACACGTGATGTATCCGTACTAAGTATGTCCACAATAATTTTTTTAAAAAGCAAAAAAAAAAAAAAGAGAAGAACCTAGTGTAAATAGCAACTTTTATAATAAAAACATATTTTTTTCAACTTCTGATTCCTATAAACAGACTTCCTACATGTACCTAATGTACCTAATCCTTTTACTCAGTGTCACTGTGGGTTGTAATGTTTTTCAGTTTTACAGCGTAGGTTTATATGTGTAGCATATTTTGAAACGCATATGTTTCAGGCCTAACAATCATACTGTTTATCACAATCTCAACCCTTGATGCTAAAGCATGGAAGGTGGAATTTCTAAATAGCAGCAGAGCACTGTGAATGAATTTTGAGGCTGCAACAAAGTTTGACTTTTAAGATAGCAGAGAAGAAGAGAAAGAACAGGAGTGCGGGAAGGAGCAGAAGAAAAAGTGCATGGTAGCTCACTCCAGAAATCCAAGTACTTGAGAGGAGGAGGGAGGAGGATTTCCTTGAGTTCCAGGCTAGCCTAGGATACAGAGTAAGAACGTGTCTCCCAAACAAATGAAAAATAACACAGAAAGATATTTATATAAAGTTTTTTCATGACAATCAGATATAGAAGCTATATACCAAATTGACTTTATACATCATGTGATCCCTGAATAGTGGGTGCAATAAAAACATGCTGCTTATCAGCCTTCAACTAAATTGTGTCCTGGAAACTGAGAGAAAAATGTATCACATGAGATTGAGAATGAAAAGAGCAATCCCAGTGTTATTATCTTGTCACTTCCTATGTCTCCTGATTTACTCTGTAGACATCCTTTAAAGTGAATGAAGAGCTGGAATACATTACAGACCACAGCAAATTTCTTGCTAAGAGCTGTCTTTCAATTTATTTTTCTGTCTTTAAATGATTATATTCAAGTCTGTGGTCTCAAATCAATTCACATGTGGATGATGCTAAATTTCAGAATCATTCGTGATTTATACCCACTGTGAACAGTGCCTAATTCTCTCCACTTGGATATCTCAGGTATTTCTCAATTTCAACATATCCAAGACTGAACCAAAACTTACCAGTCCCTAAGAACTTCCAATTTAATGCCCTACATACATATCATTTTCTCTATCATGTAACTCTATCTTCCTTGTAACATTGAAATAAATCTGCCATCAATTCTACTATGACAAACACCCTTCTCAATAGTCTCCCAAAATCCCTTCTTTGTTCTACCTTAGCCATTCATCACTGAACAACCAGAAATGTCATTTTTAAGAGCTGGGTGTGGTGGCACACGCCTTTAATCCCAGCACTTGGGAGGCGGAGGTAGGAGGATCACCATAAGTTCCAGGCCACCCTGAAACTACATAGAGAATTCCAGGTCAGCCTGAGCTACAGTGAGACCCTACCTCAGAAAACCAAAAAGAAAAAGAAAAAAAGAAGGAAATGTCTTTTTTAATGTATTTATTTGAGTGAGAGAAGGAGGCAGAAAGAGAGATAGCAGAAAGGTCATTTTTATAATGAACAAAGCATTTCCTTGGGAAGAGGAATGAACAGATGTATCTGTACTATTTTCCAGTGCAAGGATAAATAGACAGAAAAAAAAAAACTTTAGCTGAAATATTGACAAAATACATAACACTAATGTTACCAGTGGTGACTGACAACATTACATTCAGTGTAGGAGAAAGATGTAATCACACCAGACGGGAGTGAAATAGAAGAACTGAGGAAGCAGAGATATTATACGAAGACAACCACTTTAAGGAGTCAAAAGATAGAAGCAGAGAAATATAGCAAAAACTACATTGACATTAGGATCAATAAATGCCTTTGAATGCAAGGTAATAGAAATCATTTAATGCGAATTAATTCATTATGCACCACTTGAACAGAACTAGTAAGGAAAAATAAGTTTTCAGATAGTCTAAAAGTTTGTGTCAGGGCTGGAAAGATAGCTTAGTGGTTAAACACTTGCCTGTGAAGCCTAAGGACCCCAGTTCGAGGCTTCATTCCCCAGTACCCACGTAAGTCAGAGGCACATGGTTATGCACGCATCTGGAGTTCGTTTGCAGTGGCTGAAGGCCCTGGTGAACCTATTCTCTCTCTCTCTCTCAACCTATTCTCTCTCTCTCTCTCTCTCTCTCCCTCCCTCCCTCTTTCTCTGACGCTCTCAAATAAATAAAAATAAAAGGAAAAAAGTTTGTGTCAAGCAGGCATGGTGTTATACACCTTTAATACCAGCATTTGGGAGGTAGAGGGAGGAGGATCACTGTGAGTTTGAGGACAACCTTGGACTGCATAGTGAATTCCAGGTCATCCTGAGCTAGAGCAAGACCCTACTTCAATAAAAGAAAAGAAAAAAAGTAAAAGTTTGTGTCAACTCTGCAGTTCATAGAGCATTTTTTTTCACCCAAAACTGACCCAATGAACAGGACAGTGGTTAATAAATCTTAAACTTAAATTAACTTAAATTTTGGTTTTCTAACCCTCTTCTTATGCCCTTTCCCCAGGTTTCATGATTGGTGTTTGAAATGGATCTTCAAAATAACAGAAAAGCATTAGAGTGGCCACTGGAGAACTGTACCAGAGTGTAGACTCTGTCACTTGTGGTTTAGTAATTAACTAAACAAATTTAAAATAATTATTTTCAGCATAATGAAATATTTAATTCCTACTTTTTTCAGATTTCTAGGTAAGGAAACAATACTTCCAATGTCTATAAATTTTTTGATATGATTATATCAGAAGGTAAACTTAAAAGTAATGGAACTATGAAGCCAGAAAAAAAAAAAAATATGATGAGGGAATGAAATAAGGAAGGGAGAACTAAAGTTTCTCTGCTTGGAGAATTTAAGTTTCTCTAGATTTTCTTTAAGCAAAAGTTCAGGCCCTATACTTAAGCTTAGGTCAGAATTCATGTAGACACCACCACTCCTAGGTAGCAGGGTGATTTTGATCAGCCAGTATCTTATAAGTTCAGTTTTCTTATTTTGAAAACTAAAATTTAAATGAGTTTCTAAGATTTTAATTGAACTATTGCAAGAACAGTATTTCTCAAAAGGTGCAGTCTAAAAAACTCAGTAACAGTCACTGTTATTGTCCTTATTGTAATTAATGAGAATAAAACAGAGCAACAGTAAATCAGATATGCCCAACAACAACAAAGAAAGTATATGCCCAGAGCTGCTTGGTAGATTAAATGCAAATTCCTCAACAAAAATACATTCTCATCTTAATATAAATATTAAATTGCAAGTCTGAGCCAGTATAATAGGAAGAAATATGAGAGAAAAATTAAAATTATGTTTAATGTGTACTCATGGATGCATATATACAAAATATTAAACAATTTATTCAACAATTAGTACAACTAATGAACAGATTTACCAAGGTCATAGGATAAAAATAAAATCAATGTACCAGAGCTAATCACTTCCTTTGTGAGTTGAGAGCAAGAGGGAAACAAAGTTTAAAGCTGTGTGTGAGAGGGGTGGTCGGTACAAGATCAATTCCAGAAACTCGGGAGGCCAAGGCAGCAAAATCCACAAGTCTGAAGCTAATGGAAACCCAGCAAGAACCTGTCTCAAAATGAAATCAGGAAAGAAATAGATGGAGACTGAATGCTCTTAAGATGAAAACCACAGTCATTTTACAATGTCCCTTCTCCCAAAATTGGTCTACAGAGTCAACAAAATCCCAGTGAAAACCCCATTTTGCTTTATACTAGTATAAAAGTTGACTTATGAGTGCAGGTGAGATGGTAAGAGTGACTGCCACTGTGCATGCACGAGGGCTTGAAAACGGCTGTGACCACCTGGGTTTACGGCCAGTGCCCATCTAATCAGCTGGGCGTGGCCAAACACGCCCATAACCCCAGTCCTGCCGGAGACCAGATAATTATTAAGGTTCACTTGTCAGCTAGATGACAACGTCCTAGAACTAAGACAGACTTAGTCTTTGCCCACATAAAACATTTACTAGTGATTTGAATCCTTTATGCATTTACTGGGTTGAAAAGCTCTGCATTTGACATAGTTTATATATTTTTACTTTTACAACTTTCCTTAGAATAAAGTAGTTTTGTTTAGAAAATTCTAGCCCATACACAGACAATGGCCTTTCATTTAATTTTATAAATAAAATTTTATTAGATTATAATCATATCTTTTTATTAGAAGCCTTCAATAGCTGCTTTTCTGCTATGATGGTTGAGTTGAAAAGTTAGAGACCATGTGGCCCACAAAACTTTCTTTTGGCAAGCCCAACAGACCTGTTGTTTGTTTGTTTGTTTTTTAATGGGATTGAGCAAGAGTGAGAGAAACAGAGAGAGAGAGAGAAGAGAGGGGGGCCGGAGAATGGACGCACCAGCCACTGCAGTTGAGCTCGAGACGTGTGTGCTACCTGTGCATATGTGCGACCTTGTACACTTGTGTCACTTTGTGCATCTGGCTTATATGGAACCTGAAGAGTTGAACCTGGGTCCTTAGGCTTTGTAGGCAAGTGCCTGAACCGCTAAGCCATCTCTCCAGCCCTAAAATATTTGTTATTCTCTAGTCCTTCACCAAAACAGTTTGCAAATCTTGATCCAGTGTAATTTAAAAAAAATTAACATTCCTCTTTCTAATCAATTACTCTGATATTTCTGTCTGGTCATCATTGTGTTCTCAGAATGCAAAGTGTGGCCACAGCAGAAAGAACTCAACTGAAGTTACTCAAGTACTTATTTTTGGACACAAGAACAGGATGGACTGGTAAAATAATATCCCTGCTCACTAATACTAATAACACAAATGAATATATACCTATAACAAACATAAGACACACCCCCATCATTACTTTAATATGGATATTAAAAGCAACCTCAAATACACTGTGGAGTTTTAAATCTGGAGTCTTCTGTGTCAGCCTTCAAGTTGATACTTCCCACATACTTTTCTTTTTCAAAAAATATCTGTTTATTTATGTTAAGAGAGAGAAAGATAGAGAATGGGCAAGCCAGGGCCTCCAGCCACTGCCAACAAACTCCAGATGCATGTGACACCTTGTGCATCTGGCTTATGTGGATCCTGGGGAATCGAACCTGAGTCCTTTGGCTTTGCAGGCAGGTGCCTTAAACTCTAAGCCATCTTCACGGGCCCCCCTCCCCCCCCCACACACACACTTTTCTACAGTCAGTAGCAAGTATTTTATCAGCTGCTTAAGAGAAGGCAGCATGCTAAGTAGGATTAATGGCTGAGTCACTTTTAAGAAATAATGAGTAGCTTATTGGCATTAAGATAAGGCAATGACTGCTGCAGACAATCATCACTGCACCTTTAACTGCAGACATCCTAAATTATCTGTTTAGGAAAATTACCTCCAGGATATTTAAAGACTGCTCTGAGAGATACCAATTACAGATTGACTGCATTTTTCTCTTAGGAAACTAATCAATTATAGATAAATACAGCTTGATCAACAGTGCAAACTAAAAAGCAACTGCATCAACTTTAAAGACAGTGTGCGTGTTTCCTTCTTTTGCCTGGACTTAATGTTTGTTTTATAACAGCTGTGGAATATGTTGGATGGCACATCACTCAAAATATAACTCCAGAAATTACTGTAAACTTTAATGAGTAAATCATATAATGAGTGAAATAATGAAATAGTGAATTTCAGGTCAGCCTGAGCTAAAGTGAGAACCTACCTCGAAAAACCAGAAAAAAAAAAAACTTACTTGGATTATAAATCATAACATCAACTTAGGTAGAGCCGTACTAATCACAACATGATATGCAAATAGACGTGGTGGTGCACGCCTTTAATCCCAGCACTTGGGAGGCAGAGGTAAGAGGATCGCCTTGAGTTCAAGGCCACCCTGAGACTACATAGTGAATTTCAGGTCAGCCTGAGCTAAAGTGAGAACCTACCTCGAAAAACCAGAAAAAAAAAAAAAAAACTTATTTGGATTATAAATCATAACATCAACTTAGGTAGAGCCATACTAATCACAAGATGATATACAAATAGAGAAGTGATCCAAGTTGACCTTTTGCTGAAACAGTAGATAGACTCAAGGAAAGTTAAACCTAAGGTTCAAGAAACCTAATCAAGAGATGCTCCAAAACCATTATAGGGTGTTATATGCTAGGGCTCTTGGTTGCTCACCAGAACTAGCTGATAGACCTATTAGTGAAGACATCACATGCTTGGGCTGCAGGTCCCTGAACAATCAAGCTGAAGCTGAGCTGGAAGTCTCCTCACTATTAATTAACTAAATGACAGGATGCTGAAAAGATCAATGCAGCACACAGCCTTTGGGAGGAGAAAAGTCACCAGTGGTCGTGCTGGCTTGATTCAGGTGCTCCCCGTAAACTTATGTGTGCTGCATGCTTGGTCGCCAGCTGATGGCATTTGGGAATTGGAACCTTGTTGGGGGTGTGTTGTTGGGTATGGGTTTATCGGTGTTATAGCCAGCTTCCTCTGGCCAGTGTTTGGCACCTGATATGGCTCATGCCACAATTTCCTCTGCCATCATGGAACTTCCCCTCTAGTCTGAAAAGCCAAAATAAACCCTTTCCTCCCACAAGCTGCTCTTGGTCAGGTGTTTTGTGCCAGCAAAGTGGAGCTGACTGCAACAACAGTCCTAACCAGCAGTGGGCCCTGTGAGCACCAGCCAGGTAAAATGTACCTACTGGTGTAATAGTATCATGTCTGTTTTGTGGGAAATCAATTGCTCTCTGACTGAACTTGAGGCCTCCTCTGTAGGAGGAGAACTCCAGATACTGAAAAACTAATCAAAAGCCCATGTCTGGGCAGGTCATAAGCCATAGGGTAAAACTACTACTGTTGTCTGAATAAATAGATATATCATGACCATGAAACTGCCCTCTTAAAACCTCATGCTTATATTTGCTTGTGCTCATCTGTCAATGCTACTCTTGCTTTTGGTTAGAGAAGCTTTCTTTTGCAGATGATATCCAAAGTGCTGAGAAGAAGTGACGGTGGAGTGTTCAGCACTAAGAGAGACATCTTCATCACACCCTCCAAGGATCAGGGACCACTGCGGAAGAGGGGGCAGAAGGAATGGAACAGCTAAAGGAAGGGAGGAGTGCTTACAATGCTGTCATCCAGACACAAAGTGGTCTTGATATGCATGACCTCAGAGTGGCTGATGTTACCTATAGAAGACCTGTATAATATAAGAGGGGAAATGATGGCATCAAAATAGAAGAGACTAGTTGGAAAAAAAAGAAGAGATTCAGTGGAGGAGAGATTTGGAACAGGAAAGGGAAATATTGGGAGGGGATTACGAGCATGGCATAGTGTCTATATTTATGGAAGTTTTCAATAGAATGTTAAAAAAAAAACAGCTAAAACGAGGTGCATGCAAGTTATGAGATGAGAGGAATAGAGTCAGTGCAGCAGAAAAAAGGATGGATGAGACACTCCAGATCGAGAGAGGTTTGCAAATGTTGGATGTGATGGACAAGACACTGTACCCACCACACCCACTTTCTCTGAGAACTAGAGAAAAAGAGTGACTTGGGAAATATGAAGGAAATAAGATCATTTGATCAAAAGCTGAAGATCATTGCTAGTCATCTAGACAGACATACAGTGTAACTAACACAGCAGTAATTAGAAGAAAATACACATTTGCAACCTACAGTAGAGAAATGGAATTGTGTGGAGCTGACCAATGAGAAGTACATAGGTGGGCAACAGAAATGCTTGTGCCCCATAGTTTTATACACGGACCCTCAGAGAAACCAGGAAATGTCATGATGACATCATTTTCTAACATAAATTTTTGCAGTCATACTGTTTCACCTTCTGCTATTTGACAAGTCACCTCCAATTTAGTTGCTGCCTCCAGACGAAAATATATTCACCCTCTCCAAGATTCTCCAGAAACTTTACTTTATAGAAATAGTCTTAGGTGGGTTGTCAATAATCTTGTTACTACGTAAGTTAAGTCCTGATGTTGATGAACTTCCACAGAGCAGTATCCCCGTGAAAGGCTGTGAACAGAAGAGCTGTGTTAACCGTCCATGCATATTCAATAGAGAGCACTGTAACAAATTGCCTATTGTAAGGAAGAAAATGAGGACAAAAATCTTTTCTTGACAGCAATTCTAACATTTTTTCTCAACAGATGCTATCAGTCTGGATTCAGGCCAAATGTACTTTTTTATCAATATCATCCCCACTTCTTGATTTTGTCTTTCAAGACATTACTATTTGTCAGTAAGGACTACCCTAACCTATAGTTAGGGTTTTCTTAATTGGCTTTCCTATCTTAGAAATGTGGTGAGTCAAAGCACTATTTTCACTTTGTGCTAATATAGCCCTCTCATAAACGGTGTGGGTCTACAGGTATGTGGATATAAACTCACCTTTAACGAGGAGCCGTGCTCACAAGTTTCTCTGGGGAACAGGCTTTTCTACCACAGGCTTGCCCATTGTACTTGAAAAATATTCTCATGCTTCGTAGAAGTCCAATATTGGTTTATTTTTCTTTTCTCGTGTTGCTGTTTAGCAGCTAGAAGAAAAGATGTTTTGCGGATTGTGGTAGCTCTCACTGGCAGGAAATTGCTGAAGAGGCTGAGGCAGGAGGTTTAAGAAAAGAAGTTTTAACAATTTCCCCCAGAAATCCCATTAGCCAAATTTGATGATGTATGTTTATAGTTTCCAGATTTTCATAAGTATCAGACTGACAACTTTTCTGTCACAAATTAACACATCTTTTCCTCCAGTTTTAACTCCACGTTCTTCACAACCTTTGTCTATAGCCTCACTAACTACCCCACTGAGGCACACAGTGCCTGTCCGCTGCATGACCGCCAAGTCCTGAGTGCCATCTCTCTGCCAGATACCAAATTCTGTTCCAGTTGATGCATAAAAGACCACTCAGAATTTAGTGACATAAGCAACCTTTTGATTATGCTTTATGGATTTTTCCTAGAATAAATTTATTTGGGAAAAATCCACACAACCCCTTATATTTAAGAACAGCATTCATGTTCTTCCTCAAAAGTTATTGTGTTGTCAGAGAGACACTGCCTGGCTAGGTGGAGCAGTGACTTCATGGGTTTCAAAGCTCTTTCGATATAGCTAGTATCTTTACATTACATCTTTTTTATGCTTAGGAAACAGATTTAATGATCAGCAAGAAAAACTGAAAAAGACATTGCTCACAGGTAGAACATGCTATTTTATAAAAATTCTGCTTAATTTTCTGCTTAATCTCTGAATGGTTTTATAGTTCAGAGTCACACACAGTTATAATTAAAATCTAATATAAACATCTATCATTTTTATGATTTCTGGTATCATTTATGCATATATAAGCAGGAATATTCACCAGTATAGCAGTTTAGCCATTTCTTAATGTGCTAGTAAAATATAAAGAGAATACTAAAGGAAATATTAGCCATTTCCCTTCTCTCATTTACTTTTAATTAGTTCTGACATGTTCCTTGTACTATGTAATATAAACTAAGCGCTTGAATTCAGTTGGTTAAAAGTATTGACATTCATTAGAAAAAAAAGTCAAAATTTAGGTAATTAAATGTTGAAAATCTTCCAAAACATTCTCATCTACCCTCTGGCTGCAACAACATAAACGTGAAGGAAGCATGCGATTTCTTCTCAGTTCTCACTGCATTGCCTAATATCAGCAAACAGCCATAAAATGAGAGAGAGTTTTTAAATTTGAAGAAATTTCTTTAGTTTCATCCTACTTTAATTGCTTAGTTCATTTGTTCCTTTTTTAATTACTTTGTAAGTAAGGGATAAATGTTTAAAACCAAAAAGTAGCTTGATTAAAATAATAAAATGTCATAATCCATTCTTCTCTCTAGTACTCAAGCCCATTTCTTTGCAAGTACATGAAGTGCAAAATTTTACTAATAAAAAGTTTTGAAGTAAAAATCCCTTTGCTTTTGTAAACTATTTTTTGAAGATTATTATACACATATATAACTTATTTTAATGGTTATCTTCTCCTGTTACCATCTTCTATGCCCCCTGTCTCTTTCCACTGAATCCCTTCTTTCCATCCAGTTTCTCTCCTCTAGTTTGGTGTTCTCTCTCTCTCTCTCTCTCTCTCTCCCATAATCCTCCATTTTCCAAGAAGAAATGTTCATGGTTTGGGGGTACAGCATTACCCACCCCCTAAAGGGCACTTCTATTCAAACTTCTTAATTTCAAATTAAGTAACAAAAAAGTAGGCTTCCATATAGCTTTATCATATATATCATGCTTGGTTTCAGTTAATCCCCACTGAACCCCCTCTGCTAGCCTACCCCCCCCTTTCCGCTATCCCACATACACCTTTCCACACCCAGTATTCAATGCCTCTATTACAAAGCTACTAACTCCTCTCCTAGTGGTCATTGAATTTATGACCTCACAGTGACTGTCACATAGGTTGTTACAGGAAGGTTAGGATGCATCCCAGTGAGTTGGTTATGGAGGCTCTTGGAGCCCCCCAAAAATGCAGGCTATTGCCAATGCTCTTGATTAGCTACCAAACCTAGATAGTAAGACACTATCTCTGAAGACAGCCCATACTTCAGTTGCACAACTTTAAGGAATCGAGATGAAACTGAACTGGAAGCTTCCTCCCTCCTGGCTACCTGCCGCAGTGCTGGAGAGTGCGATGGGGTCTGTCACGGGAAAAAGTCATCAGCAGTTGTAACCAGCAGAGGATCCTGTGAACTACACAAGTGACCAGGCAGGCAATAAGTGTCCGCTGGTGCAACAGTGACATGACTCTTATGGGGATAATCAACTTGTTCCTAATTGGATTTGAGCCCTGCCACACTGGAAAGAATTCATGCCTTGCACAGCGAAGCCTCCCTCTGTCCGTCTCTCGCGTATTTGGTTGGCTACTGACCTTAGCTCACCTTGCTGGCCCTCAACATTAGCTGGTGTGGCTTGTGTGGTTAGTGCAAGTTGACTTGTTTTGCTGTCATGTGGGAGGTTTTTGTTAAAAGTCTCAATAACAGCAATGTTGAGAGAAGCCAGATTAAAAACAGAAAGAAGAGTCATTGCCTTCAAAAAGCAGATGACCAATTTGCCCATAAGAGAGAAAGGAAAGATTTTTTTTTTCCTCCTTTCACATAGAGTGATCAGTTCACCTTGTCAGACATCTTTTGTCTTTATATGCCTAGAAATTTAGATCAATTTATCCTACTAATATATTTGGCTTTGGCCTCCTTAATCTTTTCAAACATTTTGAGAACTTCAATACATAAAAATACCGCAATTTGACCATTTTCCCGTCCCATTACCACTATCCTTTTTTGTCCCGCTCTCGCACTCCCACTCCAATGAGCACTCTCCTGTTTCCAAGCAGTCCTTTCTCGGCTGTGATGTCTCACTCCTTTTCGTCCTCCTCCGTCCTCCATGTTGAAATGTTGATGAGCTCAGAACCATGTGGGTCTTGCGAGGGTAATGTCAACCACAGTGAGGTCATGAATGCACTTAGTCAATTCATGTCTGGAAGCCAATGCCTCAAAGTATTCCTTCCCCACCTGTGGCTCTTATTTTCTTTCACCCCTTCTTCTACAAGGTCCCCTGAGCCTTGGAAGGTGTGATGAAGATGTTTATTTTGTGTCATGCTCCCAACAGCCCCTTATTTTCAGCTTGGATGAATTTTGAGCCTCCTCAGTATCTACCACTATCTCCATATAGAAGCTTCTCTGGCTGGCAGTGAGAGCAGCACTAATATACTCTCCATTTCTTCCTCTACAATGCTCCCTGATTCCTGGGAGGTGTGATAGAGATGACTCGTCCAGGGTAAGCACTGGATTTTCTTTTCTTATCATAACCTTGATGAGTCTTGGGTCTCCTCAGAATTCACTGTCATGTGTAAAAGGAAACTTCTCTAACCAAATAGCATTGATCAGCAGGCATAAATGTATACAACTGGAACATAGCCATTTAGCCAATGAACAGTGGAAGTTTCCCTTTAGGGCCTATATCCACAAGCTTTTGACTCCATTTTTTGGTGCCAGGCAGAGATTCCCTCTCAATGAGCAGACCTCAAATACAACCAGAGAGTAGCTGCTAACCCCCATTCCTTTTATGCCACTACTGCATCCACGAGCATATCTTCCCTGGCTGGTTCATTGTGTAGCTTGCAGGAACCACTGGTAGACTGGTGAGGACTTTTCTCACCTGGTAGCTTACTTTCCCACACTGTGGCAGTTACCTTCACATTGCTGGGACAATCACCTGACCTGAAATGGCTTATGGAAGAGAAGGGTATATTTCAGGCTTACAGATTCCAAGAGAAGGTTCATCATGGGAGAAGAAACTGGCTCATTCCATTCATCCAAAGCAGAGAGAGAGAAAAGCCAGCATAAGCTGATTCTCAACACACCTAGTAGGGCTCCACTGTTGAAGACAAAGTAGGAAGCTTAAACTTATTCAAAACTACTTAAGTCTATGGGGAATTAGTCAGGGTTCTCTAGAGGAACAGAATTGATAAATGAATTGTATTAAAAAGGGAATTTACGAGATTAGCTCACAACAGCTCAACAGCAGAAGTCTGCGGGTCTGAGACTCAAGGAACCCAGTAGCTGCTCAGTCCAGGCTGCTGGATGCCTCAGCAGTCCCAATCCAGCACTGAAGGCCTGGAGGCTTCCTGGAGAGCCACTGCTCTCCAGTCCATGCTGGAAGGCTGAGGAAACTTGGTTCCAGTGCCGAGGAAGGACCATGGAGCAAGACAGATGCACCACGTGCGTGCCAGGGAGGCTCTCACCAGCAAGCAGCACCAGACGCCAGGCAGGGGAGGAAGGGGCTCTATCCTATCCACACATAAAGATCCCCCTCTGGGACAGAGCTTCCTCCTTCAGTTAATCATTCCCAGAAGCAACCTCAGAGACACCACCAAGAGGAATGTCTGTGGATTCATAAACAGATGAAGTTGAAAACAGAACTTAACCACACCAGGGACATCACATTCACAGCACCAGACATGCTGCCAAGTCAGCAGAGAAGGAGCTTCCAGCTCTGTCCCAGCTTGATCTTTCAGTTTCCTATGACCACAGCATGTGATATCTTCAGCATTAGGGTCTTAAAAATCTATATCTGGTGGGTAACCAAGACTATTTTGCCATTTTTTTTTCATTAAAAGTCCAAGTTTGAAAGCAATTTTTACTTTGGAACTTTTTGACAAATTCCCACTGTTCATGTAGAATTAAAAAAGAAAGAAAGAAGAACAGAAACAGAGAAAGATAGAAGAAAGGAGGAAAGAAAGAGAGAAAGAAAGAAAGAAGAAAGGAGGAAAGAAAGAGAAAGGAGGGAGGGAATAAAACAATGTAAGTCAGCCATATATTCCTCATACTTTATTTTTCATTTGCCCAGTTCACTTCCTCACTAACTCCTGTGGCTTCTAGGTGTTAATTTTGTCCTCTTTCCCAGATAATTTTCCCTCCTAGAAATAATCTACAGCTATAAATTTAAGCCAAATACCTATTTCTTTTGTTGTTCCTGTTGGTTTGTTTGAGATAAGATCTTACTCTAGACCAGACTGACATGGGACTCACTCCGTAGTCCCAGGCTGGCCTCAAACTCACAATGATCCTCCTACCTCTGCCTCCCAATGCTGGGAATAAAGTTATGCACCACCATGCCTAGCTAAAACATTTTGATTTCTTTTATTTGGTTTTTGTTTTCATTTTTCAAGGGAAGATCTCGCTTTAGCCCAGACTGAGCTGGGATTCACTATATAGTCTTAGGCTGGCCTCTAACTCACAGTGATCCTCCTACCTCAGCCTCAACAGTGATGGGACTAAACGTGTATACCACCATGCTTGGCTATTTTTTTTTTAATGCTTTTAAGATGCTGTCTTTACTTTTAAAATCAAAAGTTGTACTTCCTTTTTGAGAATGATAGAATGAGTAAATTTTTTATTGCACGAAGGGAAGTTTTGTCTGTTTCCTCATTATATAGCCAGGCTACTTTTAGGCATAGATATAACTCAAATCAGCTATTTTATTTCCTATTTTTTCATAGTAAAAACTGTAAGGTTTGGGAGTGACCAAGATCACACAGACCACTCTGAGGCAAAAATGAAAGCTTTTATTCAGGAAAAGCACAAGCTGCCTTGACTGACTCTCAAGGGCGGAGCACACCCAACTTTGAGATTACAGATAGTGGGTTTATAGGGCTCATCCCTTGCGGGAAGGTGAGGAAGGGCAAAGAACTCCTTTGTTCTTTACATTAGCCATTTCACATAGCTAGGGTGTGAGACCAGAACAGTGACCGGGTGACCTAGGAGATAAGGGGCAGGAAACCAAGACCTGGGGCATTGTTAGGCAAGGAAGGGATGATGGCGGGGTGGTTTCTTGAGGAATATGAAGTCTCCGTCACCTTCCTGGTGTCCTCTGCTGTCCTCGGTGACTCCATTTTTGGAGCCTGTCTCTACCTAACAAAAACTGTGTCAAGAGAAAATAACTTTTAATCCATCATCCTTTTTTTGTTATTGTTGTTCTTAACCAAAAGTGACCCTTGGCTTTACCTTCTCTCTCCATTTCCACTATTCAGAAAAGTGTTTCCTAAGGCAAAAGTACAAAGAGACAGGAGGAAATAATATCATCTTTCAGTTTCTGAATATTGGAAAATACCCAGTGACAAATAGGTTGAGTGAAAAGGTCTTGTCCCTGTTTCTGGACATTGAATTTCAAGCTAGTTTATAATGACGGCTGCACTATATGAAAGTAAATTTAAAGTATGTTTGGTTCACAAAACAATTCAAGGACGTTTTCCATGCTCCTGATGCATACATATTTCAAAACAAGACACAACAAGGGTACACAGAGTGACTCAAAAGAATGTAGAACAAGGTGGGCGTGGTGGTGCACACCTTTAATCCCAGCACTCCAAAGGCAGAGGTCACAGGATCACTGTGAGTTCAAGGCCACCCTGAGACTACATAGTGAATTCCAGGTCAGCCTGAGCTAGAGTGAAACCCGAACTCAAAAAACAAACAATAGAATGTAGAACAAAATAAATACCATAAGTAATATAGAATTATTAACATGAATGATTCTTCAGTAGTCGTCCACCCTCAAGCTTCCTGTCATGAACTGGATCTCCTCACACTAAAGATCATCATTTGGGTTTCCTTATCTGGTAAGAAAGATGTTCTCTTGAGAGACCAAGGAGAAGTAATGTGCTGCATCTGGCTTCTGTGACCTCGCTTAGTGGCTGGACAGTGGTGCTGACATTTAAAATCAGACAGCCATTTTGACTCAGATGAGGAACTAGCTGACTAATGTGCTGCTTTTGCTTCTGTATCCGTGCTTGCTTAGCTATAGAGCCCCACCCCTTGATTCCTGGGAAGCCTCCACCCAAGGACATTCCAGAGATACCTAGCCACGGAGGATCCAGCCTCTTGCAAAAGATAAGTTCTGCAAACAGTTCTTGCAATAGGTTCTGCAAACAAGTTACTGACCTAAGATAAGTAGGCTGGAGTTCCCACGCGAGCCCTCTCTGAAATTCCCGCGTGTGCCCTCTTAGAACCAATCATTTTAAAAAGTCACAATATTATGTAACCTTTCCTTTATAAACCCCTCCCCTCTGAGGTTCAGGGCTCTCTCCCTCACTACCGCTGTGCCGGACTGTGTGGACGGAGCCCAGGCCTAGGCTTGCAATAAAGAAACCTGTTGCTTTTACATTCGAGTGTCTCGGCTTCTGTGGCGGTTCTCTGGGTGACTCCTGGGTGACCAGGGGCCTTTCCTGTCTTGGCACAACACTCTCACATCTTAATTTTCCTTCTTTTTCATGAATTTATTTTCTATTGTTTCAGGCACAGCCTCGTGTATCCCAGGCTGACCTCTAACTCACCATGTAGCCAAGGATGACATTAAACTCTTGATTCTCTGGTCTCCACCTCCTCAGCGCTGAGATTTTATGACTTCACGCATGCTAAGCAAGCATTCTGCCGACCCAGTTACAACCCTAGCCCACATCTTCATTTTCTACATTTTAAAACATTATTGCATTTATAGGTAGTGAAGCAAAGTTGACTTTTTTTAAAGCAGACAAGGTGCATAATCTGTTCTACACAAGGACAGGGAGACAAGCATCAGAGAAGGCAAACAGAACAGGGCAGGCACTCACCTAGCAAGGACACCGCCAGGGCCGAGACCAGCGGTGCTCTGATGGGAGAATGAGCTAACACTAAGGCGGCCATTGGCGGCAGCTGGAGGGACTGAGGAGAAAATGGGTATAAAAACCCCAGCAAAGGCTCAGAACAGTGTCACTCAACTCAGAGAGACAGACTCCAGGTGTTGATAAGCACCCCGAGAAGAAGCAGCCGGTGGGAGGCGGACAGGGTGGCGTGGAGCAGACAGAGGAGGGCGGAGGAGAGAAGACCCAGAAGCTTTCTATGGACCGAGTGCCCTCCCAGGTGAGGTGCCTTGGGGCCAGGTTGTGGTTGAGAGGACCGCAGAATAGGGATACTGATCTAATTAACATGTGTGAAGAGTGAACATAGTGTGGCAATTAAATTAACATAATCCACCTCTTCACTACTTAACTCCACGACCTCACCCAGAGGTCCCAGGTACAGGGGCTTGAGTGTCTTCATAAGTGTTTTGGAAAGGGGGGGGGGACGCTTTAAGACAAAAGTCTGAGACACAAATAGCAAAAGTGCAGTAAGAGAAAAGTAAGACCGCGTTAACATGAAGTGATCCAGAGTTTGAGACCTCCATAAAGCAAGGTGGCCCCGGGGCAGAGAAACGCGGGGGACGGGGCGTAAAAGGGACACAGAGCAGTGGTGTGCAATGAGATACTCATGATACTGTGCACTGAGCATGACCACTTGCCAGATGCAATGACAGGCATACAAATTCACTTAATTGAAAAAGATTCATGGGCTGGAGAGATGGCTTAGCGGTTAAGCACTTGCCTGTGAAGCCTAAGGACCCCGGTTCGAGGCTCGATACCCCAGGACCCATGTTAGCCAGATGCACAAGGGGGCGCATGCATCTGGAGTTTGTTTGCAGTGGCTGGAGGCCCTGGAGTGCCCATTCTCTCTCCGTCTGCCTCTTTCTCTGTCTGCCACTCTCAAATAAATAAATAAAAATTAAAAAAAAAAAAAAACAAAGATTCATGACCTGAGACTCCTGACCTCACACTTTTTCAGCATATGCCTTGTCGCAGGAGCTCACTAGCCTGACCGCCTTCTCATGAGAGAAGTTCTATTTCTTAATAAACCGTCTCCATATTAACTGAAAGATGAATTGTGTGTATCTAAAAATACAACGAAGGATATGCTCATTGACCTTTCTATTTTTTTAAGACGGTATCTCATTCTGTAGGGCAAGCTGGCCTATAACTCATTAAACTTATTATTTAACCTTGGGTAGCCCCAAACTCTTAACAATTCTTTTGCCTCAGTCTCCTAAATGCTGAGATTACAGGTATGTTCCAACTTGCCTGTTTTTTTTTAAATATTTTATTTGTTTTATTTTTGAGTGAGTGAGAGAGAGAGAGAATGAGCGCCTTTCAGCTGCTGCGTACAAACCCCAGACGCGTGTGCCCCTTGTGCACGTGTGTGACATTGGGCGCTGGGGTCACCCCGTTCATTTGGCTACGTGGGACCTAGAGATTTGAACATGCGTTCTTAGGCTTTGCAGGCAAGCGCTTTAACCGCTAAGCCATCTCTCCAGGCCATAATTTTTTTTTGTTTGTTTACTTTTATTTATTTATTTTTGAGCAACAGAGAGAAGAAGGGGGAGAGAGAGAGAGAGGGCCAGGGCTTCCAGCCACTGCAAAGGAACTCCAGACAGGTGCACCCCTTTGTGCATCTGGCTAACGTGGGTCCTGGGGAATCGAGCCTCCAACCGAGGTCCTTAGGCTTCACAGGCAACCGCTTAACCGCTAAGCCATCTCTCCAGCCCAACTTGGCTGACTTTCCATTGCCTTCTAAATGTGTGCATTTCAGAGACCATGAGTTGACAAAGCAGTGAAAAATAAATAAATAAAGATAAACAGAAGCAGGCGTCACTACCAGTGTGAAGTTCGGAGTGAAAGAACAAAGCACAAGCTGCAAATGCAGCACGTGGCTCACATGGATGACAGAAAATGGGTTGGGTGTGTGACAGCAGACTGCGCGACCCCAAGACAACTGGTCCTTAACTTGAGTCAGGGGAAGAAAAGATTTTACCACTGGATCCTTGCAGGTACAGCAGCATTGACTCAGACTAAGTTTATGTTTTGTAGACTCAGAGCGCCCTAAAGAGATGGCTATAAAGTGAGGGATTTTTGCACAGAATATTGTCATAAAGGAAATGTTTGACAATATCTGCATAATCCAGGAGGTGGGGATACATGGAGTGATGACACCCATCTAGTTGATCCATTCCAAGAAGGAAGCTACATACTCTATAATGCACAGGACAGTCCCCTAGGCAAAGAAATGTCGGGTCCATCCTGGTACTAGTTCAGTAATGAATGCAGTTTTGAGTAAAAGTTATGGCCCAGAGTTAGGGGACTCAGCAACAGTTAATACATCATTCAAAAATGTGTCTGGTGCTGGAGAGATGGCTTAGTGGTTAAGGCACATGCCTGCGAAGCCAAAGGACCCAGGTTCGATTCTGCAGGTCTCACATAAGTCTGATGCATATGGTGGCACGTGTCTGGAGTTCGTTTGCAGTGGCTAGAGGCCCTGGCACACCCATCCTCACACTCTGTCTCTCTCCCTCTCTGTCTCTAATAAATAAAAATAAATAAATGTTTTTTAAAAATGTGTCTACATGGTCTGTATAATTCACATTGTATACAAGTATGAATTATTATGAAACTCATAAATATATAGCATGCTGTAGTAATAGTAAATAAATTATAGGTAATTTAATTGTTCTGACATACTTGTGGCACTTTCTAGTGTGAACATTGGAATTCAGAAGGCAAGCACCCATGTAAACGTCTGGTGGATATGGATCCCATCGATCATCTCAGTGCTCAGGAGGGAGATAACGGGAATCCCCAGGGCACGGTGGTCATCTAGGCTATCCCCTGTGTTAAAGTGAGACACCCCACTAAATAAGTGGCAAATTTTGGGAAACCCCAGAAAGATACTGCTAGTAGAAAACTTTAAAGCAGAAAAAAAAAATCTTTCTGACAATACCATCAATAAAATAGACACTATTGTCACCTTTACCTTAATACAAAGGAAGTCCTACATAACAGTCCGGGCAGTGCGTGGTGCTCAACAAGGCTAAGCAAATACACTAAACCTTAGGTTTGAGCTCCAATCTTCTCATTCTCAGCCACAGTGTGCTGTTTGTGGTGTGAAACCTCCCGGAAATGCACAGATGCAACTAAACCGACCAGGAGAATTATGAGGATCTGGTCCCACTGGAGCAAGCCTCCAAGGGAACATTTGGTCACATAAAGAAAGACACTGCTAAGCTGCTTCTCTGCTGTGTCTCAGGTTTCCCGCATCACGGTGCTAGCGTAAGGCCTTGCTAGTGAAACGCGGGCATGAGGGATATCAGCCACCGATAGACCTACCTTGAACCCCACTGCCTCGGCCTCTGTTTTCTCTCATCCAAGTACTAACCAGACTTGACCCTGCTCAGCTTCTCAGATCAGGCCGGCTCGGGGTGGATGTCTGTAGACGCTGGTGCCTCTGCTTTCTGTTTCACACCACATTGGCAGATGAGCCAAGAAGGATTTCAGTGGAGGACCTCCGGGAGGATGATGGTACTTGAATTAGCAGGTGGAAGACTGCATGCTGGGTGTGTTTCAGGCCGAGGCATCAGTGAGAATATCAGCCCTGTGAATTTAGGGTTAAGCTACAAAATTTTTAGATCATTTGTTGAATTAGTTAGCTTTAATCATCTTACTGGGCCTAGACTCTATAAAGCACTGAAAAGAAAAAATGATTAACACTGGAACAACTTTTTATTTTTATTTACATGCTAATATTGTTCTGGAAAACATCCAAAGTATAGACCATAGATACATACTCCGTAACTGGATAAAGTACACCTAAAATTTGCGAGAAAAGTAAAGCAGAGGTAAATAAATTAGGGAAAAATACAGAACAGGGTGAGAGGAGTAAAATATATGTATATATCTGTCATCTTCCTCTGCAGGAGGATCAAGTACTTGGCTCCCAGCTTTCCAGGAACCAGGATGAAGAGGAACTCACAATAAAGTTTGTTATTCACAGTACCTGTAAGGCAAAGGCAAATCAGCTACCTAAAAGAAGCATGTTTATTCTAGTATGAATACCAGAGAGAAATGTCTCCTATGGGTCTTCATAAAAATGACAGTGTGAAATGTATTAAACCATATCCCCAGGAATAGGAAATCCTCACAGTAAACCCTGTATGAGTTGTATGAGTCTGTTACTTAGACAGTCCCTTAGTACATGGTGCTAGAAGATGACTGAGCAAAATTCAGGAACAACGGTACAGTTTAAAACTGTGTACACAGAAGATTGTGAAAAAAAAAACTGGTAATTAAACGTAATCCACTCTGTGTAATAATTTCATAATTAGTTGACATGTTTAAAACGACATCATGAATAATTTACTCAAAGGGCATAAATGTTTCCCTCAAGTAAATTCTATTTTTCTTAATCCTGTAAACACAAGCTAAAAACGCCAAACACAAGAACCTGTTACAGTGTAAGCAAATACATTTTGATGGATTTTCTTAACCAACTTGTACTAGCCCCATTGTGGAGTGGATCAGATGGGCTTCTGGATGGATAGTCTCTTCGAAGCAATACAAATGTAGTAGCAGCTTATGCTCATTGATCACCAATATCAGGCACATTTATAAACTGAAATTCAGATTGTCATCTGCATAATTAGTTACATTCATCATATAGGATGTATTTCAGTTTTAGGAACAAATAGGAAATGCCATATTGAGTTTAAAGAGAATTGGTCAAAGCAATAATAATAATAATTGTCATTGCTAGTTAAGTCTAATTAGGAATGGAACAACAATATAACTAGATTCAATGATTTTTCAAATTCAGGAGTGCTAGTTTCTGTACTCATAAAAATATATCCATCTGTAATTGCTAGTTCTCAATGATAAGTTATCACTTATGAGATAATCTTTAAAAAGTAAACCAGGGGGCTGGAGAGATTGATTAGCAGTTAAGGTACTTGCCTGCAAAGCCAAAAGCCCCACATTCAATTCCTTAGGTCCCACATAAACCAAATGCACAAGGTGGTGCATGCATCTAGAGTTCGTTTGCAGTGGCTGGAGGCCCTGGTGTGCCCATCCTTTCTATCTCTCTCTCTCTTTCTCGCAAATAAATAAATAAAAATAAACTATAGGGTTGGCGAGATGGCTTAGCTGTTAAGGTGCTTGCTTGTGAAGCCTAAGGACCCATGTTCAACTCTCCAGATCCCACTTGTATTAGTCAGGGTTCTCTAGAGGAACAGAACCGATAGACTGAGTTGTTTTTACAGGGAATTTATTGAATTATTTTATGGCAGCCCAACAATAGCAGTTTGCAGGCCTGAGAGTCAAGGAACCCAGTAGCTGCTCAGTCCACAAGGCGGGATGCCTCTCCTGGGGAGACGCTGCTCTTCAGTCCATGCTGGAAAGCAGCAAACAGCAGTCAGGTGGGAGGGGAGGAGGACACTTTCCTTCCCAGAGCTTCCTTAGATGAAGCCCCCCCTCTGAGAGGGGCCGCCCACTCTGGGGGAAGGGCTCACCCTGGGGGAAGGATTCCTCCTTTAGTTAATCTTCCCTGGAAGCAACCTCAGAGACCCACATATGGGCAATGTCTGTGGATTCCTGAGCAGATCAAGTTGACACAAAACTTAACCATCACACCACGTAAGCCAGCCGCACAAAGGTGAGACAAGTACAAGGTCAAACATGCCCACTAGCTGGTGTAAATGTATGGAGTTTAAAAAAAGAAAGATGTTGATAGCTGGGGTTGTCTTCTGGATGCCACATGTACACATATGCAGTAAAAACAAACAAACAAACAAAAAACAGAAATATCATAGCTGCTAAAAAAAATATGATTTTTGTTTGCTTTTATGAGGTAGGGTCTAGCCTAGGCTGACCTGGAATTCACAATGTAGTCTCTGGCTGACTTCAGACTCACAGTGATCCTCCTACCTCTGTCACCCAAGTGCTAGGATTAAAGGCATGCGCCACCACACCTGACTTAAAATAATATTTTAATCAGCAAATTCTGATGCACTTTTATAATACAGTGTCTTATGGTTTTAGTTACATATTCTATAACTATCCTTTCATATGCCAACAGATTTTTGTTTTTTGTTTTTTGTTTTTTTTTTTTGGTTTTGGTTTTGGTTTTGGTTTTTGGTTTTTGGTTTTTGGTTTTTGGTTTTTCAAGGTAGGGTCTCACTCTGGTCCAGGCTGACCTGGAATTAACTATGTAGTCTCTGGGTAGCCTCGACTCACGGTGATTCTCCTACCTCTGCCTCCCAAGTGCTGGGATTAAAGGCGTGTGCCACCATGCCATCAGTTTTAAACAAACTTTTCTATAGAAACACTAGAAAGAATTCTTACTATTTCTACTAGCAAGATTAACCACACTTGCTTGTGTTTAGTAGAAGGAAGGATTTTTAGTCTGAAATGTTCCAGCCTTGTGCTTCCTTGATATGATATTGGGTACATTTTTTAGTTGTTTGAAAGTACAAAAAAGCCTCCATCAGGTTTTCTTTTTTCATATATTAACAACCAGACTTTGGATATTTTTAAGTTCTTTTTTTTTTTTTTTTTTTTTTTGGTGTTTTGAGGTAGGGTCTCACTCTAGCCCAGGCTGACCTGGAATTCACTATGGAGTCTTAGGGTGGCCTTGAACTCACGGCGATCCTCCTACCTCTGCCTCCCGAGTGCTGGGATTAAAGGCGTGCGCCACCACGCCCGGCTTATTTTTAAGTTCTCTTATGCAGTTAACTTGTCATCAAAGTCTTCATTGAAACACACCAACCAAGTGTTCTATAATACCCTCACAGTTGCCTGCTTTGTGTTGACTTTTCAGCAACTCTGGTTAAGTAGAAATGACCACAACTTCTCCTATGTCATATAACTCAAGAAAAAGATAGCACAAGAAAGCCCTAATAAAAGCACAAAAGCTTTAATTCATCATAATAAAAATATCCAACTTTGAAATTTTCAGAAAAAGAGAAGATAAGGTGAACTTATCTAACCCAGACCTTTTTAGTGCCTTGGAAATGTTCATGCACTTATGGAATTCCGTAATTCCAGTGTCAGTAGTTTCCTAGTGGACCACATGAAAGGGTATGGGGTCACCAAAGTTGTTGTGTTATGTTACTGTGTAAGTGATGTTCATGGAAAAGAGAGAGAGAAAGAGGAAGAAAGAGAGAATCACTGAAAGACAGACAGAGGAAGGAAGAACAAGAAATGAACAAAATGAATAGAGGAATTATTGGGAAAGAGCAGAAAATCCCAATATATACACTCAGTCTTGAAAAATGTGTGAAGACTAGAATAAGACAATAGAGAAGTCAAATAAGCCCAGAATTCAAATCCTGAATTCAATTCTGAAACTACTCTAGATGCACTACAAGAGCGAGCAACTGTTCTGGTGGACGGACTTTGTGTTCTCACTGTGGAAGAAGGAATACAGAAAGTTGGAATGGGAAAAAATAAGAAAGAACCATGTCAGACAGATTGAAAATGAAAGTACTACTCAAAGATAAGATTTCTAACCTATAGATATTTGCCTGCATTTTCATGTTTATGGTTATGTTTATGTATGTATATATATATATTTGCATATATAAATATATATATGCATATCATCTAGGAAGCAAATATCTTAGCAGTAATGAACACTCCTAATAACTAAACTTTAGGTTCTATTATCACTTAAAGAAAGTAAGTTTCATCTAAGAATGGGCCAGGAACATCTTGTTTAAGATACAATAATAAAATAAGGGCTGTAGTAATGGCTTAGCAGTTAAGGCACTTGTCTGTGAAAGGTAAGCACCCAGGTTCCACTCTCCAGAACCAATGTAAGCCAGGCGCCCGAGGTGACACATGCATATAAGGTGGCTCATGTACCTGGAGTTCCACTGCAGTGGTTAGAAGCCCTGGCAGGCCAATCCCCCCACCCACATCTCTCTCATAAAATAAAGAAAATAAGAAAAATACAAACTGATGTGGGCATATATGTAGAACATCAATGGCAGCTGGAAGGGAGTGTCATTGGCAGAAATAAAATATTGAAAGCAAACACAAGAGGAGAAATATGTTGTCAAAGTGGTATAGATGGCTATATCTTGCACAATAATTTCATAAAAAATAAAGGCAATGGAAACACCCCAGTTTCAAGGAAATTAAAGAGGCAGATATAATAGCTAAATGCAATACCAAGATTAGATTATGTCATGGAGAACAATAGCGTAACACAGGTGTCAAAGACAGTACATCCACTGACAATTTGGATAAGTTTGATAAATGTAAACATACTGTGTCAATACCAGTTCATGAAGAGGACACAGTGTGGTGGATGTGCTGTGTGCTGAAGATGTGCCATTCTTGGGAAACACACACTAAAATATTTAGGGAAACAAAGGGCAAGTTATGCTTTCCAAAAGAAAAATATGGAGGAAAAACAGAATAAGTTTAAATTATAAACAAAATGCAATACAATGTTAAAAACGGGTCAAACCTGGTAAAATGCATTTTTGCTTGTTATAATTTTAACAGTGTGTTTTTCATAATCAAAAAATCCTAAATACTGTAAATGAAAAGCAAAAGCAAAGTCATGAGTCCTTTGTTACCTGTGCTGGAGGGGCACCCCGAATGTGGCAGAGAGGGGCTGCCTCCAGCAGATCACATCCAGCTCCAAGCCGGCTGAGGTGCTGAGGGAAAGCAACCAGGAGACGGCCAGTGTTAAATTCAGCCCCAGAGCTCGGTTGTGGCAGGCTTGCTTTTTCTGAGGAAATACCATTTCCGAGTTGGGTTTGTTGGTTGGCTCCAAAACTAGCCACTTCGAGTCTCCCAAAGACAGTGGGGATGAGGTAGAGGCAGAGGATCGGCAGTGGGGGTCTGGCCAGCGATCCCAGGGCCTGGCCAGCGGACCTGCCCTTCCAACACCCCTCTGTGCAGCTGACTCCAGAAGCTGAAGAACCCACCACCAGCTCCATTTGTGGTCCAAGAGATCTGCTCAGCCTCCTGCAACAGGGAATGGAATTGCAAGTCCTCTTCATGAGGCCCGCTCAGTGGGAGAGAACTCATACCTGGTATGGCGGTTTGAGTCAGGGGTCCCCCACAAACTCAGGATGTCTGAATGCTACGTTCCCAGCTGATGGAGATTTGGGATCTAATGCCTCCTGGAGGCAGTGTATTGTTGGGGATGGGTTTATGGGTGTTACAGCCAGTTTCCCCATGCCAGTGTTTGGCACACTCTCCTGTTGCTATTGTCCACCTTATGTTGGCCAGTGGGTGATGTCCACCCTCTGATCATGCCATCGTTTTCCCTGCCATCATGGAGCTTCCCCCATGTCTTTAAGCCAAAATACCCCCCACTTTGTTCCCCTCAGGCTGCTCCTGGTCAGGTGATTTCTGCCTGCAATGTGAGCCTGACAGCAACACGTCGTAAGGGAAACCAAGTCAGATTCCCATGGTCAGATGTCAGATGTCTTCAGAGAGAAGCCCCCACCACCCTCTGGTGAAGAAGAGTGGGCTTGCACACCCCAAAAGTCTCCCAAATAACTCTGCATGCCCACTTTAGCCCAAGTTGCTCTCACTCTTGGTTGGGACGATTTGTTTTATCTTACATATGGTGGAGAAAACAGAGGACAGCCAAGATCCACCAAGAAGGCAAGATAGCTGACCACCTGCCCACCATGAAATTTGCCAGCACTACCATGCCTGCCAGGGCCCAGGAGAAACGGCAGAGGAAATGGTCACATGAATACTGCTAGTCTGAAAACCAGGTGATCAGACAGGGTGATCATTAAAAACTTATCAAAGTAGAAATCCAGAGGCTACAGAGAAATCAACACTAAATCAGACTGCCAACCGGCCTGCCATGGCTCAAGGAACACTGCAGAAGAGAGGTTGGAAAGAGTGTAAGAGCCACAGGGTGGGCAGGAATACTCTAAGACCAGAAGTCCCCCCTCCTCTGGCCTCCCTTCCCCACAGGAACTGACGGAGGCCTTCTTGTCCCAGTGAATGCCATAACCCCACTGAGGAGGGTCCCCAGGGTAATGGGAGCAGGGGATAAAAGAATACAACTGGTTATATTATATATAGAAGAAAATTTAAAAAATGTCCAGAGCTAAACGGAAGGAAGGGGGTGGTATTTTCAAAGTGAGGAAACAAGGAAGAGTGAAATAGTTCAGTCATTTAGTTATTGTTGTTTTTTTTTTCTTTCTTTGCAGAATTTTGTCTTCCTGTGGGTCGCCACTTAAGTCACTCAGAAAAATGTAGAACATTTGCCAGCCACGGCTGACTTCATGCATCAGCTTCTTTTTTCTAACTCCAGATTCCACCCTAAAATTTAAAACTACAAACAGGTATCAATAGTCTCGATTTTAACACCACAATATCAAGAAATCATATAAACTCAAGATGAAGAGAAATTTGTTAATTTGAATTTTGCAGTGTAGGTTGGAAACAATTTCTTCACTAAATGATTTATTTTTAAGTAAACTTGAACTTACTGCTTAAAAATCTAATATAGTAGGGGCTGTTGAGAGAAATGACAAATATTGAGCTTTAATTTTTAGTTATACTGTTCAATATAATGTAATTTCAGTCTCCAAAGACTCCTGTGGGTCTAGAAAATGCATTACTTTGCTCTATGATATATACTCTACTCACTACTTAAAATAATTGGATTTTCTTCTTAAAATATAACTTTGGAGTAAATCTCACATCCCTAAAGATGTGCTCTACTTTAGACCAATCAATTCATGAAATGTCTCATTTCTCTTAAAATGAATTTTATAGTGAAAGTGTATCCTATTGAATCCAACATTTTTCTAGGATGTTCGCTTTTTTTTTCCTTGCCAGCTGCTATGCTAGGAATATAGATTATCATGTTCACATTGCCCTGGCAAAGAAACAATGCATATTACTTGGTGTGGGTTTCTACCCTTGTAATGAATTACCTCACAACTTGGTGGCTTAACTCAGCAATATGTTATGTTTTCTTCTCGTTCCAGTGATGATGGGTTCATGTGGGAAGTTCTTGTTTAATATCCTTTATAAAAGTTGTAGGAACCTGACTCTGAAGGGAGTCATCTGAAACCTCCTTTATTCCACTCCTATGTCTGCTGTCTGAGCTGGGTTAGCAGGAGCAGCTTGGAAACTGGCCAAAAACATCATTCCCCTTCCCCTCTTCTTTTTCCTTCCTTCAAATAATTCTCCCACTGTCCATTTCTTGAACCTCTTTCTCATCTTGTGTTTTTCCCATATAGTTAACATACACTAATCGGATCTGAAAATCTCAGGATAGATTTCTTACATGCTAGTTGACTTCTCATAAGAAAACATTTCAAGTTAACTAAATGCAGTCTGCAAGCATTTTGATGAGCTTGCCTCAGAAATCTCAGAAGTTTTTTTGATTTTTCAGTTCTATTGGTCAGTTTCTTCACAAAAGTCAAGACATGGCTTTCATCACTCAGGGGAAAGTTACAGCAAAATTGTGGCCATCTTTAATTTATCACCTTACCAGTTCAAGAACACAACATAGACAGATTTCACCAAGTATTTTCCACTTATGATGAACTTTAAAGTGATTGAGATATCAACTCTAAACACAAACTATATTAATTAATTACATAAGCAATTTTTTTGCTTTCTAATTCACAATTAAGAAAGATAATAGGGCTGGAGAGTTGGCTTAGCACTTAAGGCACATGCCTGCAAAGCCTAAGGACTGAGGTTTGATTCTTCAGTGCCCATGTAAGCCAGATGCACATGGTGGCACATGTGTCTAGAGTTCATTTGCAATGGCTAGAGGCTCTGGTGCACACATTATCACTCTCCTTCTCTCAAATAAATAAATAAATAAAAACAAATCTTAAAAAAAGAAAGATAATAGAGCTCACATAAACTTTTGCTTAGTTTGCCTTATTAACAAAAATACTTCTTAGAAAGAATTTTGAAATAATTATCATGAATGTGCTCAAAGTGATAAGTAGTCATTCATAAGAAGGTCAACTTGATACTGCAGCCAGGAATATGAAATCCAAGCCATTTTCAATCTACTTCCATATTCCTCAGCTCACTAAGAGTATAAAAAAGCAACCAAATACGTGTGTGAGAATGCCTAGTACTCTCCAAAGTATGTGAAAGCTGCTGAAAACAATCCAATGGAGTCATTTTACTTTCCATTCTTTCAGTATTTTGATATATCCAGTCATATTCAACTTCTTCAGTGCTGGGTAATCCTTACAACAGCATGACTGGGGTGACTGGGGAGAAAGACTTGTATTAAGCTACAGTAGATATTTGTAATGACTTGGCCAAATTCTTCCCCCCCCCCCACCTCCCCCACATCCTGTTCCAGCAGGAAAGGAATCTGACAACATTGTTACATCTGGGCAAGACAGTGGTACAATGTCCCTTTTCTATACTGTATGGCAGTATCCAGAGGAAGGCTATCCAAATTTAGACAAGGAAAACCCCCATCTAGTGAGAAACAGAATTATCAGTTATGTTTAATTAACCATACGGTAGATAATAGATCGGTTCTGATCCTGTGATTAGCTTAAGTTTAACTCCTACTGACCACTGAAGACTTAGTTGCTTGGTTATAATATTTTCACACTCCTACAATTCGATATGCACAGAGGCTGCTTTTTGTCAAATTTTATCACCAAATGCAGAGACAGGTTTAGAAAAAACTTAAAACAGTGGTCTTGATAACAGTTTTGTTTGCATTGATGTTCTGATAGGATTATCCAGTGGCTTTATTCTTTTCTAGATCCATCCATCAACTATGGCCTGGTCTGACATTGCTGCTCTACGCAATTGTGTGTGTTCAACAGAAATGCACCTATTCAAAGTGCAGGCTAGCTCCAGATATCGGAGGCTGTTTTCATCTTCCACTCCCCCATCTTGCTGTGCTGATACTGGAATTGAAGTTTCCCTTTCCTGATATATTCTAAGTTCCTGTATCTTCAAGAATCCGTCTCTTAGCACTTCAAGTGCGTTTGTTCTATGACATCGTTCGTGCAGCATGTTGTGTACATGTTTGTGTCTCTCCTGGGATAAGGTCGCACTACTGCTCATCTGTGAATGTCCCAAAGCACTGCAAATCAGATACCCGTGAGATACAGATATTCACAAAAAAAGAGAGACATTTATCTACTTGGTCCACAAACTTGCACACACACGAGGTCAAAGTTACTTCACTTAACAAAATTGTGTGTGGAATAGTGCCTCAAGGGTCCTACAGCATAACTAAAGGAGGAACTCGGGTCTGAAGGAGCCACGGAGGGTAAGAACCCGCTAGGTTCGCGGTTCCCACGGCCTTGCATGCCACACTACATTTCCCACAGTGCAGCGCGGGCCGTGTAGGCGCCGGTAGGTCACGAACTACAATTCCCACAATGCCCGGAGCCCGCCACTTCCTCGCGTTCCCGGAAGCCCGGCCCCATTTCCCAGGTTCCCCCGCGACCCTGGTTCACGCGGAGCGAAGGTCGCGGCTAGAGGAGACTGGTGTCCGGCGGCCGTGTCTTCCTCGTCCTTCTCTGAGTGCAGCGGCGTCATGTTGGGCCAGAGCATCCGGAGGTTCACGACGTCCGTGGTCCGCCGCGGCCACTACGAGGAGGGCCCGGGCAAGGTGAGTAGCGGCGCTCCTCTCCGCGGTGCGGAGGCCGCGGGAGCCGGGAGGGTCGCCGCACGGACATCCGGGGCCTGCGCGGGGACGTAGGCCGAGCACTTGAGACCACCGCGGTCTGCGGGCGCCTGGTCAGGGGCACAGAAAGCTGCAGAGGGTCTGGCTGCCTTCTGAAAAAAAAAAAAAAATCAAATTTTGTAACGTGATTTATACCACCGTGTTCTAGTGATTTCCAGTAGGCACTAAGTTTAAAATAGTGTGCTTTGTTTGTAAAGGAAGTAGTTTTTTTCTTTTTTTTTTTTCCAATCAATTTTAAGACCACTGCCTCGTGTTCCCCAAAGCCAGTTTTCATCTGTCTGTCTGTCTTTCTTTCTTAATTTCTTTTTCTTTCTTTCTTTCCTTTTTTCGAGGTAGGGTTTCACTCTAGCTCAGGCTGACCTGGAATTCACTGTGGAGTGTCAGGGTGGCCTTGAACTCATGGTGATCCTCCTACCTCTGCCTCCCAAGTGCTGGGATTAAAGGCGTGCGCCACCACGCCCGGCCAGTTTACGTTTTCTATGCTTGGTTGTGTAAAATATGTGTATGTGAGTGTACACATACTTATTTCCTGTCTACTTGCCTTTTGATAAAAAGAAAAAAAATGAAGGATGATTTGCAGTTCTGTGTTTGTTGCTTATTCTCTTAACAGACCTTGCCGTTTTCAGTGGAAAACAAGTGGCGGTTACTGGCCATGATGGCTGTGTTCTTTGGATCTGGATTTGCAGCACCTTTCTTTATCGTAAGGCACCAATTGCTTAAGAAATAAGGATGTTTTAATCATCCATTTAACAGGTAATTATTAGTGGGTTCTGTAATCTCACTGAAACAGTGACATTTGCTGTATTCACCCCTCTACAAAACACAAAGTCTGCACATGCACACATAAGTTGTGTAGGGCTGATTCCTGGAGTTTGGTATAAAGTGATGTTGATGGAGACAGCTTGGTAAACTACAAGCAAATACTGTGTTGCTCAATGAAGGCCGGTGTCAAATCCCACCTTATATTGATGCAGCCACTTAGGTGATTCCCCAGCAAATCTCTGAGGTTGGTGACATTTAAAAACTGCTAAAGACACAGATACAGATGTAGCTAAACTGCCATTTAGATTTCACGCTGTGTAAACCACAGTTCTGTCTTGAGGCTAACAGTGGCTGATAGCATACACGTCTACTAAAATGCTGTAACCTTTTTGATGCCTTTTGCAGAGTAACCATTTTGCTCCCAACCTACACTTGCAATACTGATTGTGAAAATCCCCAGATAATTTAAACATGCTCCTAGGTGCTCTTTGAATCGGTGTATGTGATGAGGATTCTGGCATTTGGGCACAACTAAGGCATTGGTTCTTAAGTTGGAATGATTTTGCTGTCAAGGTGTTACATTTGACCATGCATAGGGAAGGCTTTTGATTGTTGCAACTACAGTAAAATACCGGCTCTTCTGAGGTTGGGAAAAACTGCTTTAAGGGAATATACTCACATGCATGCCCATAGAAGTGTTGAATACTGCTATGTTAAAAAATTCCTTGCATTTTGAATAAAAAAAATTTTAGCATAATTTGATGAGTTCAAAGTGGTGTCACAGAAAGCTGTTCAGAGTAACTGTCACAAATTTCAAATTGTACCTTAGAAAAGACAGGCTTTGTTTTTCATAATTTAGAATGGGAATGACCTACCCAGGTCATGAATATGGAGATTTTGGTACATGTGATGAAGTAAATCAGTATGAATTGTCGTGATACTGTAAACGCTTTCTGATGTACCAATCACTGTTAGCAGTAAATTAATGAAACAGCATGACTTCTGTAGAATAAATGGGCTTTTAATATCATTTTACTTGTATTTTGCAGATATGAAGAATGTTTAAGAGGTACAACCTCAGAAATGGATCAGACTCTTAAACTCCTACAAGATATGCTTGTAAATAAACTAATGACATAAATTTAATGTCTCTTCTCTGAGAAAAGGAATGTGATCATTGAGCATGATTTTATTTTAGTAGCTGAGTATTTTTTAATCAAAAAATGTATATAATTTAACTTATTGTAGTTTTAAGTTGTGTGGTATGATTTATAACTTGATTCCTAGTCCAAGACCTTTTGGGTTTCTTTGGTGACCATTTAAGTTTCATTGTTGTTGCTTATAGAGTCACAGGGACCTTATCAGGGGCTACATCAGGGAAGAAAATGTCTTCACTTGTGAACCCTAACTGCATATAAATAAATCTTCAAAGGAATGGTGTCTCATGAGCTCCTCCCCTCCATGACAGCATTGATGGGCCTGATCTTTTCTGGTAACCACAGCTGCTCTGAGTTCAAGAGTGCAGCAGCCCAGAAGTCAACGTTCCATGCCACGTCTGCCTCCTTGGGCTCTTGAATTGTTTCTAACCTTTCTGCAACATTCCCTGAGCCTTAAATGGTGACGTAGGTGACCCATTGATTGCTGAGTACTGCACAGTAACGTTCTGTTCTGAGCACTTGTCACGTTAAAATCTTACTGGGAACAAGGTTTTTTTGTTTGTTTTTTTTTGAGATAGGGACTCACTCTAGCTCATGCTGACCTGGAATTAACTATGTAGTCTTGGGGTGGCCTTGAACTCACAGCGATCCTCCTACCTCTCTGCCTCCCAAATGTTGGGATTAAAGGTGTTCACCACCATGCCTGGCTAAAACAAGTTTTAAGGTAAAATAAAAATCTGACTGGGGGGCTCCTAAAATAAAGGAAAGTGGAAGAGATATACAAGTAGTTAATTCTTTGGAGAAAAGAACTGATTAATTCCAAGAGTACCATATTGAAATTCTGTTAGGTATTTAAGGGCTTCTTCCCCTCCCTCCACATACACATGTATAGTCCAAAACTGAACATTCGGCCTCCATGTTAGTCAAATAGATGTAAAACAGACTTATAAACAGTGTAGAGCACAAAATAGAATAATCAACCCAATTTTTTACTGTAGTTTTTTTTTTTCTTTTTTTCCTCCCCCCAAGGTAGGGTCTCACTCTAACCCTGGCTGACTTGGAATTCACTGTATTCTCAGGTTGGCCTGGAACTCACTGATGATCCGCTTACCTCTGCCTCCTAAGGATATCCTCCTGGGATAAAAGGCATGAGCCCCATGCCCAGCTTACTGTAGTTTTTGTTTGTTTTGAAGTTTTTATTGACAACTTTTTTTTTGTTTTTTGTTTGCTTTTTTTTTTTTTTTGAGGTAGGGTCTCTAGCCCAGGTTGACCTGGAATTCACTATGTAGTCTCAGGGTGGCCTCGAACTCTCGGTGATCCTCCTACCTTTGCCACTCAGGAGAGTGCTGAGATTAAAGGCGTGCACCACCACTCCTGGCTTATTGACAACATTTATACTTAAAATCATGTTATTTCCCTCCCCCTTCACAACTCTGCTCTCCATCATATCCCCTCCCTCTCTCCATTAGTCTCTTTTATTTTGATGTCATCGCCTTTTTCTCTTATGAGGGTCTTGTGAAGGTATTGCTAGGCACTGCAAGGTCATGGATATCTAGGCCAATTTCTGTCTGGGCATTATAAGGAGTGGTACCCTTCCTTTGGCTCTTAAATCTGCTACCTGTCCTGCAATGGACCCTGAGCCTTGGAGGGAGTGATAGAGATGTTTCAGTGCTGACCACTCCGTCACTTCTCAACACTTGACTTTTGGGTCATCTCAGTCGTCACCGCTATTTGAAAAGAGAAGCTTCTCTAACCAGAAGTGAGAGTAGCGTTAATATATGAATATGAACATTAAGTGTAGTGCTTTCAGGGCAGCTTGGTGAGAATAATATATGCATTTAGACAGAGAAGAGCAGGCTTTATACCCCTAAGGCACATGACCTCCCCTGCCATAGGCTTTTGATTAGGTTTTCAGTACCAGGAATGTATTCTTTCCCATAGATAGGGCCTTCAGTCCAATTAGAGAGCAATTGGTTTCCCCCAGAGCAGGGTCTTGTTGGGAAAAAGAGATTTAAAAACTTGTCCTGTGATAAGAGCACAGATCTATCCTTCCCTATAAAAGCGTCAACTAAAATACATTGTGAGTCTTGAGGCAGGATACACAAGGTTCTTAAGGTTGGTAGTACAGGTTACCCCGAGAACCCATAGAAAACATTTTGGAAGATAGTAGGGAATTGGCCCAAGACTCTTGAGAAGTCTAAGATATTGCAGTTGCAAGAACAAGACCATAGGTCACATGATAAGGTTTATGGCTTGAATGATTAGAACCTTTAGTGGATGGGGTGTGATTCACCCACAGTACAGACAGTAAGCTATTATTCAAAGTCTGCTATTTAAAACAGCACTCTAGTTCTGGAGAGAAGGCTTGTAGTGCCTGGTGGCTGGCTTCAATTCCACAGTATGCACATATGCACAAAGTGACACTTGTGGAGTTCATTTCCAATGGCAAGAGGTGCTGGTGTATCCATTCTTTCCCTGTTTGACTTTCCAAGAGAATGATTTTTTTTTTTTTAAATGGAAAGACCTTTAAGTTGATTTGAGTTTTTCAAAACCACTGGAAAGGATTTCTCTAATTCATTATTTTCCTAAATAATAGTAAAGTCTTGTGTCTTTTGCAGGTGTTTACACAACTCCCAAATCCTCTGCTGGTCCGAACCCAGGAGTTGTAAAGACAAACCATGGGTTGTATCCATGACTGGCTGCCCTGAAAGGGGGACAGGGGGATGTCCTGCATTGCATCTGCTTCACAGTAAATGCAAAAGAAATTGGGAATGTGGGCTGTGCACTGAGACTTTCAAGTAGACTATTACAACCACTTGTGGAAATCAGTGAAATTATGGCTTAAGTTTGAACACATTTCCATAGCATGGTATAGAGTGCTTGAATCAAAACACAAGGGAGATGGAGGAGAATCAATGCAGACACTGATTACATTGCCAAAGGTACTCCAATGCCATGTTCCAATACAGATAAGTATTCTTGGAACTACTGACCTAACTCATTGCTAAGAGAGACATCAACTTTACTGGGCCCAAAGTAATGCAAAATGCACATCCTTTCACAAAATGCTCCTCTGCACAGTGAAAGGCCAGCATCAACCGTGACATTTAGTGACATCCCTCTGTGTCAGCCTCATGCTGGCCATTTACCGCAACTTCCACGTACCCACTTTCATAGTGGACATCATTTCAAGTGCCACCTTTTGAGAAAGCCTGCTCCTGCTGAACCCTTCTGTAATTCCCAACACTTCACAGTCTTTCACCCTGTCAACAGCTTTCTAGTTGAGCATATACTGACCCTGCCAGTGTTGGGTATACTGTTTCCCATGACAACTTGTCACGTTTCTGAGCCTGGAGTGGCTTTTTATTTATTCTTGGGCCCCGCTTCTGTAATTTCATGAGTGGTCAGTGAAGATTTCTGAAAGAATTTTTGGAGCAAAGAAATTATATTACTTAAAAAGGCAATCCTTACTGTGTTTATTACAGTGTTCCACGAGTAAAAGATTTCCCAAGCAACAAAATTGTCTGAGCAGGTCTGCTCAATTGAGAAAGCTTGGTAAAATTGGGGATTTGCTGGAATTTTAACTCAGCTTTATCACATTCCACCTACCTGTTGTTCTTTGCTCAAACTTTGTTGGTGAATGCAAGATGTGTTAATTGACATAATGGCAGTTGTTTTAAAAGTAGGGGTTTATAGGGATTCCATTTACTTACGAGAGAAAAGAAGTCAAATATTAAGAGCCTTTACTCTTTCTCAGCCCATTTTTTCCTGAGCTATTTATGTCATCATAAAATTTCTGCTACAAGCCGGGCGTGATGGCACACGCCTTTAATCCCAGCACTCGGGAGGCAGAGGTAGGAGGATGGCCGTGAGTTCGAGGCCACCCTGAGACTCCATAGTGAATTCCAGGTCAGCCTGGGCTACATAGAGTGAGACCTTACCTCGAAAATCCAAAAAAAAAAAAAAAAAAAATTCTGCTGCAGACTCAGTAGTCTCTTACAGATGTGACATGACCCTGAGAGTAGAGAGCTTTTCTTCTCATTGTGAGTTTCCACTTCTAGATAAAGGAGGAAAGTTCAGTCTCCTGTATGCACATGTGCGTCAAGAGGGAATGGAATGATAGTGATTAGACTTGATCAGTTGGGATTTTTCTCCCCATGTCTCTGTGGGAAGAGTAGCCACTAGAACACATCAGGAATCTCCCAGAAAGAGGAGAAAATAGCTACTAGACTAGTAGAGATACAAAAAAAGAAGTCATGAAGTATAATCTGGTAAACCTTCATTTCAGTGTATCCAATAAAAGTCAGCAAAGGACTACATAATTTCAGAATAAGGTACTTACAGAGAAATGTTGGTTCCTTTAGTATTCCTCTAAAATAAGTTTATATGATTTGAACTATACCCACCATCATCATTTAGACTTCGCATAGGTTACCAAATAGTATTTTTATTTTTTTAATTAGTTTATTTGCAAGGAGAGAGAATGATTGGGCATGCCAGGACAGTTCATTTTAGCTGGTAAAATTCCTTCCCTAATAAATACTATTGCAATTTTAATATTTTAAAATATCTGAAAAACAATCCATTCTTAATTAAAAATCCTTAGCCAAGTAATTACAAATATGGCACTGTGAATCAGAAATTCAACAACTAAGAACAAGAGTGGTGAGGAGTAGACTGCTTTTCCAAACAGGAAACTAAGAAAAGACAATAATCTTTGAAATTACAAGGTCCATATGGATAGATTTTCCAGAAATATTAGTAGAGGAACGGAAGGAAAGCTATGACAGCTAATCGCTTTGCCACAACTTGATACAGCATATACTTCTATATGTAAAAGCTTCAGAGCGTAGGTATGGTTATTCAACTTACTTTAAGAAATGTAAATATTGCCGGGCATGGTGGCGCACGCCTTTAATCCCAGCACTCGGGAGGCAGAGGTAGGAGGATCGCCGTGAGTTCGAGGCCACCCTGAGACTCCATAGTGAATTCCAGGTCAGCCTGGGCTAGAGTGAAACCCTACCTCGAAAAACCAAAAAAAAAAAAAAAGAAATGTAAATATTGACATCAATTTGAACATTGTCAAAGCATTTCCCAAAGGAAATCTGGCCTAAGAAGGCACAGTTGGCTTAGGGAGATGGCTCAGCGGATCAAGCAATTAGCTTGCACACAAGTGTAAGCACATGAGCTAGGATCCCTTACAGTTGTCTGAAACCACGCAGTAGCAGGCACCTACACTGTGAAGCAGCCTGTCTGCCTCAAGAGTGGAGGAGACAGGAGTGTCCTGGAAGCTTCTGGTCAACTAGCCTGACATAAGCATCAATGAAGTAAGAGACTATGATTCATGGTGCAAAGAGAGGACCAACACCTGAGGCTTTCTTCTGACCTCTACACACATGCTGTGTCATCCAACACAAGCCCTCATGCAAACGGACACACACACTGCATGAAGAGGCTCTTGGCTTAACCAAGTACCCTAAAGGAGAATAACCTATTTGTATCAACGAGAGGAATAAGTTGATGTGGCTGTTTATGATTGAGACTGTATGGTAGGCTGCAGTGCGACCGCAGAGAAAGAGGTATAATCCAGGGCTGGAGACAGGGCTCAGTAGATAAAGTGGTTTGACTTAACAGGCGTAAGGACCTGACTTTGGATCCCTGGTACCCACATAAATGCCAGAGGGACATGGTGGCTGCCGGTACTGCCAGCTTCAGAAGCAGAGCTGGGAACAAATCCGAAGGGCAGGCTGGCAGCTAGACTAGCTGAATCTGTAAGCCCTGGGTTCAAGTGAGAGACTGGCAGTTTGAATGTATGTCACCCAATACAGTCAGGTGTTTACTAAGGCTTGTCATTTAGATCTCCAGCTGCCTGGCTGGAGGAGATGTCGCTGTGGGTGTAGCCTAGGTAACCTGTGTTTGGGGAATTCCACTCTAAAGAGATACAAAGTGCTTGAGCTTTGCCTGGGCTTCCTGGACTGTGTTTGCTTGTGCAGTGGTGGAGGCTTTGCTCTCTGCTTGGGCCTGTGAAAGGAGGACAACAACTTCTGCCGTTACGTGACTTCCTCTAGATCTGTAAGCTTCAATAAATCCCCCTCCATAACTGGTGCCTGGTTTGGAAGTTCATCCCAGCATCTGAAGCTGCCTGCTCCAGTCTCCCAATAGACTCAGCCGTTCTAGTAAAACTTGTATTTCCAGCCACCTGTCACTGTGGGCAGAGCCTTGAGTGCAGCCCTAAGGTGTCACTGGTGGTAAATCTAATTTCTACCCCAAAGGTAGACAGAACACACCCTGCTGTTTTGCTGACTGACTGCTTGTTCAGGGGCTGTTTGATGGTGTCTGCTTGGATTGATGAATGGGAGCCAGCTGCTTCTACCATTGATGGAACTTTTCCTTGGATCTGTAAGCTGAAATAAATCCTTCCTCCCATAAATGGTGACTATTGGGAGTTCATCCCAGCAACGGTGGAGCTGACTGCAACAGAGACCATTGAAAGGCTTGACCGAGGCGAGGAACCAGATCAGACCAGATCAGTAAAGCTAGTTCAGGTTTGTTGGCACAGCTGTCAGGCGAGGTCAGTGGTCCCAAGATGTGAGGCCAGAGAAGTGGCATCTGGGATCTAAGGTGCAGGTCTTTTAAAGGGGAGGGCTGGGCAGGGAGAGATGACGTGTTAGCTACGAACCAAGGGCAGTCTGAGGAAAGTAACTATTTCAAGGATGGGGGAAAGCAATGGTCTGCTTATGAGGTTTCAAATAGGGAGGGACCAGCCGTTGGCCGGCAGGGGAGTCTTGAAACTGCTGGTCCTGATCATGCGCAAGAATGTGGGTGATAGGGTTATTGGAGGACATGGCTCATCGTGTTAGGTCCTTTGTTCTGAGCACTGTCCCGCCTAACAACCATCAGTAAATGAATTGCAATCAAGGAAGAAACCCAATGTGAACCTTTAGCTTTCACGTAGACATGCATGCACGTGTGCCCACACACATGCAAACACATGCACATGAAAACCAAAAAGTCATCAGCAAGATGTTCTCTGAACCTGGGAATATGAGGGTTCAATGTGGGTGGTTGACATGTTGCAGGGAGAAGGATGGGATATTCAGTATAAAAATATTTGGAACTATGGTGCAGGAAAGTAAGTTTCCTGTTATTGATAACTGGTTATTTTCAGTACTGACTGTGTTAGCTGGGTACTTTATTAAGTTTTTTTTTTTTTAACAATTCTAATATATTATTAAGTTCTTGTAAAAAATACAAAGCTGGATCTTGATACTGTAAACTCAAACAAAAAAACAAATGAATAATACATTCTGTCAGAGACCATTGTATGTAAAAAGTGTTTTGACTTCTCTATCCCCATACTTAATTTCATTCTGGTTTTAAAACCCAAGTGCCTCTACACTAAAACCTATGGTAATTTCTTTTAAAGTCTTGAATACTTAGCACTTTCTTTGGCATTATAAAATAACTTTATAGTGCAGTTAATCAAATGACAGTAAGAGGCACTACTCTATGGAGAGCTCATTTTAATATTTAATAAGATGAATGTTGAACTCTAAAGTTGAAGACATTCCCATGCGCATATGTATAGAGATGTCGGTACCCCATCAGAGCAGTGACTGTTAGTCCAAAATGCAGCATGCCCTACCCTGCTTAGCCAAGGAGTTACATGATAAAAGACATTGATTAGTTTCACGTAGTAGCTAGTTAATGTCCATATTTAAGTTACTGTAGCTACCTTTGGGGAAAGCACTAAGAGAAATAAGATAATATTCCCTAACTCATATGAGTGCAGAAACCTTGAATAAAAGACAGACGCTTACACACATTAAATGGATACAAATTAAAATACATTAAGTGCTAGGAAAGAGATTCTAAAGGGGCAATGAGAACATGATTGAGGTGAAAACATATATATGAGACAAAGTTGGGGATTTCCAGTGTTGCAGAATGGGTAGCATTTGAGCTCCTCCATATTTTGGGGAAGACATTTTGAAACATATGACATAAAACATATGAAACAAGCTGAGCATGGTGGCGCACACCTTTAATCCTAGCACTCAGGAGGCAGATGTAGGAGGATTGCTGTGAGTTCCAGGCCACCATGAGAATAGACAGTGAATTCCAGGTCAGCCTGGGCTAGAGTGAGATCCTACCTCAAAAAAACCAAACCAAAACAACAAAAAAAACCAAATAAACAAACAAAAACAAAAACATATGAAAGCATTTACATGTATTAAGTGGAGAGACATACACATGTAGGAACATACAAATATGAATTACATAATTATAGGAAATTTCTTGAGCATTCCTCCATAATGATCAAGGTAAGCATTTTATTTCTGTTATAAATGATATAAAACCATGCAAAAATGCTATTATCTAGACATATTAACTAAATTTTGGTATTTGGGATGTTAAACCACTGAATTCTGGTTGTTATGACAACATTTTTTGTAGTTTTTAAATAATGAAGATAACACTCAAAAATTCATTAATGCCCTGGTGTCAAATCAAATCAATCATCAGTTCCACACTAGTTTCCATAGCAACTACACCAAGTTATTTTTCTACCAACAGTGAATAAGAGTCCCCTCTTCACACAACCCCACCAGCATTTAGTTACTAGTTTTCTTGAGGATGGTCATTCTGACAGGGATAAGACAAAATCTCAAAGTAGTTTTGATTTGCATTTCCATGATGGTTAAGGCTGTTGAACATTTATTTAAAAAAATCTGTTGTCCATTTATACTTCTTTTGTGGACTGTCTATAATTTCTTTTGTCCATTTATTGATTGACAGTCTGTTTTTTTTTTAATTTTTTTTTGTTTATTTATTTGAGAGCGACAGAGAGAAGGAGGCAGAGAGACAGAGAGAGAGAGAGAGAGAGAGAGAGAGAGAGAGAGAGAGAGAATGGGCACGCCAGAGCTTCCAGCCTCTGTAAACGAACTCCAGATGCGTGCGCCCCCTTGTGCATCTGGCTAACGTGGGTCCTGGGGAATTGAGCCTCGAACCGGGGTCCTTAGGCTTCACAGGCAAGCGCTTAACCGCTAAGCCATCTCTCCAGCCCCAGTCTGTTTGTTTTTTATTTTTGGATGTTTAATTTTTTGCGGTTCTTTATATATTCAAGATACCAGCCATTGTCTGAGAAATAGCTGAGAAATAATTTTCTTCCATTTTGTTTACTTACTCTTTTCTGTGCAGAAACTTTTAAATTTAATATATTCTCATCTGTTGATTCTTGGGACTATTTCTTGTGCTATTGGAAACCTCTTCAAAAAGTGCTTATTTTCTTTACAATTTCCAGTGTATTTCCTAAGTTTTCCTCTAGCATTTTCAGCATTTCTGTTTTTAGGTGAAAGTCTTTGAGTATGTTGAATTGATCTTCATGAAGTTGAGAGATATGGATCTAACATTTTTCCACAGCTGGATTATATCCAGTTTTTCTAGCACAATCTGATGAGTAGGTGTCTTTGTGCCAATGTATGTTCTTGACACCTTTTTTGAAAATCAGGTAACCAAAGCTCTGTATGGGTTATTTCTGGGAAGTCTATTCTGTCCCATTGGTCTATATGTCTGTTTTTTGTTTGTTTTTCATTTTCTCTACCTGTACCATGCTGGCTTTGTCAGTATGGTCTGTAGTGTAATTTTAGGTCAGGAATTGTGATGTCCCCAGCAGTACCCTTCCTGCTTATATTCACTTTGCTTATGCATGGTCTTTAGTGTTTCCATAGGAATGGTTGTGTGGCTTATTCTACTTCTGAAAATAATGTTCTAGAACTCTAATGCAAATAGCAATAAATCTGTATGTTACTTTTGATAAAATATCCATTTTAGCAATATTGACTTTTTTCTAATCCAGATCAGGGAATGTCTCTCCAATGCCTGATATCTTCTTTTATTTCATTTTCTTATATTAAAAAGGGATTTATTGGATTAGCTTATGGTAGTCCAATAGCAGTTGCAGGCCTGAGAATCAAGGAATTGGTAGCTGCTCGGTTCATGTGGCCAGATGCCTCAGCAGTCCTGATCTGGCACTGAAGGCCTGAAGGCTTCCTGAGAAGCTGCTGGGTTTTGATCCACGCGGGTCTTCAGTTGACTCTGGTCTTCCTCCACCCTGGTCTTCAATTCATGCTGGAAGGCAGCAAGCAGCTCTGGCAGCCCAGTGGAAGGAAGGGCTTATTTCATTTTTTTATTGTCTAAGGTTTTCTTTATAGAGTTCTTCCTTCATATAAGGCTGAATTATACATATTTTACTCTTTTGGAGCTACTGTGAATGGGTTATTTTTCCCAATATCTTTCTTGGAAAGTTCATTGTTGGAATATATGAAAGGTACTCATTTTTAAAACATTTTATTTATTTATTTGAGACAGAGAGAGGGAGAGACACAGGGAGATAGAGAGAGTGAGAATGTGCACGTCAGGGCCTCCAGCCACTGCAAACGAACTCCACACCTATGTGCCACCTTGTGCATCTGGCTTACGTGGGACCTGGAGAATTGAACCTTAGTCCTCAGGCATTGCAGGCATATGCCTTAACTGCTAAGCCATCTCTACAGCCCAAAAGCTACTCATTTTGTGTGTTGATTTTGTATCCTGAAACTTTGCTGAAAGAGATTTTTTTTTCTAAGAGTTTTCTGGTAGAGTCTGTAGGGTCACATGGATACAGAATCATGTCATTTGTAAATAGGGTTAATTCTATTTCTTTCTTTCTTATTTTTATCCTCTTTATGTCTTTCTCTTGTCTTACTAAAATGCTCTACTTAAGACTTCAAGAACCTTATTGAGTAATAGCATAGAGTGTAAGCCCCCTTGTCTCATTCCAGACTTTAGAGGAAATGTTTTCAGTGTTTCTCTGTATACTATAGCATTGGCCATAAGTTTGGCACATGTAAACTTTATTTTGAGATATCTTCAATCTCTTCTTAAATTCTCAGGACCTTTCATCACAGGGGCATCTTGAACTTTGTCAAATGCTCTTTCTGTATCTATTCAGATGAATATATGATTTATCTCCTTATGTTTATTTATATGGCAAATTATATTCATTGATTTGCATATACTGTGCAAACTTGTACATACTTTCATACCTAGGATGAAAGTAACTTGGAAATGATGTATACTCTTTTTAATGTGCTCTTGAATTTGTGAGCATTTTGTTGGGATTTTTTTTTCTTTTCTTTTCTTATTTTATTTATTTATTTTTTTATTTATTTATTTATTTTTGTTTTTTGGGGGGGTGGGGTCTTGCTTCAGCTCAGGTTGACCTGGAACTCACTATGTAGTCTCAGGGTGGCCTTGAATTCATAGCAATCCTCCTACTCCTGCCTCCTGAGTGCTAGGATTAAAGACATGTGCCACCGTGCCACCATGCCCAGCTTTGTTGGGAAGTTTTCAATCTATGGTCATCAGAGAAATTGGTCTACAGTTTTTGTTTGTTTATTTGTTTTTTTTTTTTTTTTGTTTGTTTTTTTGGTTTTTCAAGGTAGGGTCTCACACTAGCCTAGGCTGACCTGGAATTCACTATGTAGTCTCAAGGTGGCCTTGAACACTCTGCAATCCTCCTACCTCTGCCTCCCTACTGCAAGGGCTAAATGCATGTGCCACCATGCCTGGCTAATTTTGTTTCTTCCTTCCTTCCTTCCTTCCTTCTTTCTTCTTCTTCTTCTTTTTTTTTTTTTTTTTACAGTCTTTATCTGGTTTTGGCAACATGGTAATAGTAGCTTCATAGAATGAGTTTGCTAACATTCCTGCCCATTATATTTTGTGAAACATTTTGGGAAGTGTTGGTATTAGATTTTCCTTAAAGTTTAATATAATTTGGCAGTAAATCCATATGTTTTCGGCTTTTCTTTTGGGGACGTTTTTAATTATTGCTTCAATCTCATTGCTTATTATGTTTCTCTTTAAATTATTTATATTTTAAGGTTTTAGGTTAGTTAGGTGGTATGTAGTCATTTTATACAGATTTTCCAGCTTTTTAGGATACATGGATATATATATATATATATATTTAAATTTTTACTTTTAGTATTTTTATTTTGCTTTATTTGCATGTGTGTTTATTGTGTGGGACAGATTCCAGGTCTCTTGCCACCACAAATGAGAATGCCAATCTGGCTTTAAGTGGGTAGCTAAGGAATTGAACCTAGGCTGCACCCTTTGCAAATAAGCACTTTTAACTGCTGAGCCACCTCCCCAGCCCTAGAATATAAGCTTCACTAGTATTCCCTAATGATCTGAGTTTCCTTGGGGTCCATTGTGACACCTCCTTTTTTCCCTTTTGTTGACTTTCATCTTCACTCTCTCACCTCTGTCTTCTGTCTCTCTCTATCTCTTTCTCTCTCTCTCTCTCAGAGAGAGAATTGGCACTCCAGGGCCTTCGCCACTGAAATTGAACTCCAGTCACTTGTGCCACTAGTGAGAATGTGCAATTATGTGCTTACTTTACCTCTGTGTGTCTGGATAAGGTGGGATCTGGAGAGTCAAACATGCATCCTCAAGCTTCTCAGGCCTTAACTGCTGAGCCATCCCTCCAGCCCTCTGTCACTGTCATTCTCTCATTTGGTGAGAGGTTTGTCAACCCTGTTCATTTTCTCAACTTTATTTGATTGAATTTTTTGTATCATTCTTTTAGTCTCTATTTCATTCTTTTCTTCTCTAATATTTATTATTTGCCATGTAGTAGGTTTGATATTGGCTTCTTATTTTTCTAGCACATTAAGGCGCAGTATTAGCTTATTTATTGAGTGTTCTCTGAATTTTTAATACGAGCCTTATAGCTTTAAACTTTCCTCTTGGGACTCCCTTGGTTATATCTTAGAGGATATGGCAGTGGGAGATTAATTTAATTTTCAAAGTGTGCTTTGTTTGTTTGAGTCAGAAAAATTGAAAACATGGAAGAATTTTGATAACAAGTAAAATATGCTTAATTTTCATATTCAAATATAATTTAAGAAAGTAATTCTTTGGATTTAGGGACTTTCACTCATCTGACAAAAACTTCATCATAGATCAGGATATTAATAATTTTCTGTACATCATTCAGCTAACTAAGCTGTTGTTGTGTTAACTGACATGGACATCTTAGATCTATTACCATATATTTTGTTGTGCATTTGTGCTATTGATGATCCTCCACTCACAAGATCTTAAAACTGACTCATGTTTCTCACTGTATATGTGTGTGTATCACAAGATTCAGGGAACTAAGGGAATGTGCTAGGTTAAGGAAGCTCATGAAAGTTACAAGACTCACAAAGATCCTCCACAGGGCTATCAAAGCAGTAAACAATTCCTGGGGTGGAGGGGAGGAGACACTCTCTGATGGAGCTGCCTACAAGTTACCTTTGTAGCTCCAAGAATGCATCTATCCTGTGTTGTCACCTACGCTGTGGTGGAGTTTCCCTCCACGTAGCGACCTTTGAGTCACCCACACTTCCCAATTAACCCCAATAATTTCACTGGTTCACCAACTAGACTTAGGTGAAATTGTCTCTTTTTCTGTTGTTGATGGCCTACATAGGGAGACTAGACATTTGTTCAGGTCTCCCCGGGGGGGGGGGTGATGACATAGTACAGACATCAATGCCATCATAAAAGACTCACAGATATGCCCAGAAGTAATGCTTATATATCCGGTCAATACAGGACCTGTTCAAATGACTCAAATAATTAATTAACCGCTGGGTATTTGGAAGGTAGATTTAATAAGATTTCCTGTCAAGGATTTCCTAACAAATTAGCTGTTATGTTTTAAGGAAATGGGATATTCAGGATGTTTCTTTCCATTTTGCATACTGAAAAGTATGGTTAGGAAATGTACACATACATTAACTACATACGGGCATTTGAACTCAGGTCTGGTCATGCTACAGAAGTTCAGTTACTATACTGGGTAGAAGAGGGAGACTGTAAAATCAACCACGCCTCTCCAAAATAAATATTTTTTTGGTAAATAATTTCTCTTGTTGGTGCTATCTTCCAACTCTCTCTCATTTCCCTAGGTGTTTTTTTCTTTCTAAGTTATTTAAATTGCTTTCTATTCAATTTTCAACATATCACTTAGCATATGAATTCTTATCAAGGATAATATAAACACTCTTTTTGTGCCAAACCTATACTGTAATTATGAGCAAAATCAACCACTGAAAGAGACTGTCAAGGAATAAAAGGTGGAAAGCTTCTTATTTACTTTCCATTTTTGATATGGAAATTAGTAGTATATGCTTATCACCCACAAGCATATTGTTTACATGTCAATTAAGTCTAGAATGCTTATAAATACTTAAATTATATCACTATTAAGAGCTGGAAGATTATAACTAGTCATGCTTCTGATATTCATTTGCAGATGTCAAACTAAATTATAGGTGAGGAAAAAACAAACATCATGTGACATGCCAGAGAGATGCAAATTTGACATAACAAATACAGTCATCATTTATTTACCTCATTTTTGAGGTTATGGATTCCATGGAAGACAAATATTATTTGTGTTATTTTTATCAGCAAGTTTAATCTCAAATCACAATGTTAGAGTGTTAAAGGCTGACCCCTGTGGCCCTATATTCATGAACTGAATAGAAAAAGAAAAATTAAAGAGTAAACTTATAGATAAAATTCATGTCATTTTACATAAGTTTCAAGGAATTTTGCAGAATGGAGGTTGATGTCTTATATTTGAGACAGCAAAGATTTATACTCATAAATGTGTGGTTGCTCACGAGAGTCTGGATCCCCTTTAAGTCCTGGGTTAGAATTTACGCTCAGTAATATTTCACAGCTGATATTTAGATCTCCATTTGATTTGACTTAATGAAATCAAACATATCCCGCTTGAGAACTTTATGTTAGTCCTTAAAGGGAAAAGTTCCAAGTTCCTTTGGTTCTTTTGGCTAGCAACACTAATTTACTAAGTTTGCTTGAATAGCAATGGCTGGAGTTCATCACCAAGGAAATGTATAGTGAAGATGGCAGCACATTTCATGCCTGGGAAGCTGCTGGTTCCCCTGCCTGCACCCTAGGAAGCTCTGAGATTGGGATGCTCTTTGGCAGTCGAGAGATTCAACTTCTTCTAGAGACTGTATCTTGTTCAAAATTTGAGGAAGTGGCCTAGAGAGTTGGCTCACTTGGTAAGGGGATGGCTTCATGGTGGTGAGGAACCCCAGGGCCTGGGAAGGAGGGATAGACAGATCCTCAGGGAAAGCAGGCTAGCTAGACCCCCAGAATCAGGGAGCTCTTGGTTAGGTGAGAGGCATGACTCGAGGGAGATATGTCAACCTCTGACCTCATGTCTGTGCACACATGTGCACATACATTCACATGCCTGTGTCCACACAACATAAGCACACATACACGCATGCACCATGCATACATACACACACAAAATATTTAGAAAATACTTTTTCCACATTATGCACTTTGTATAACTGCATTAAGCCTCCCTTCCATTAGAACATATTACATACTTGTTAGATATATTCAGTTTGATACATAGACACCTTGGATTACAGACTCTCTCCACTGTTATTGCCACTGTCTTGGATGATACAATGACAAACTCTTGTCCTTTAGTTTAAGTTCTAAAATATGAGTTTTGGAGGAACACATGCATTCAAACCAAAGCACCAGGCTGCCACCAAGGCAACAACGCTAAGAAGGTCATATAGATCCTGTAAAGATGGAGAAGGACCCTCAAGCAGCCCAGGTGGCTTAGTCCCCACACATTTGAATCTTCGCAGATCACATGCCCATAATGTGAGTAAAGAAACTAGGGAAAAGAAGCAGCTGTGTCATTTAACTGCAATTTCATAAAGACATTGAGTCACCACTTCACAGCCGAGCTTCTCCTAAATTCATACATATGATATAATGTGTTTGCTATTTTAAACCATTCAACTTGTTTTTTTTTATTTTTATTTGTTAACTTGCAATGTACATTTGTGTATGCATGTGTGCATGTGTGTGTGTTAGGGTTTGTTGCCACTACACACGATCACCAGTGCACATTATGCTTTTCCGCGTTGTCTATGAGGGGGCTGGGGAGTCCTGGGCAGAAAGGTTTTCCAAGCAAGCATCTTTAACAACTGAGCCAACTCCTCAAGCATGGAATCTATTAAAATTATGGTAACTTTTGTTGTTTGCTTGTTTGTTTTTGAGGTAGAGTCTCTCTCTAGCCTAGGCTGACCTGGAGTTCACCATATACTCTCAGGCTGGCCTTGAAAACATAGTGATGCTATCCTCCTAGCTCAGACCCCCAAATTCTAGGACTGGAGGCATGTCTGACAAAATTAGGGTGACTGTGTATGCAGCCATTTGAACGGAAACAACTTAGAACAAAAGAAATAACTGCCAAACTCTAAGACTGCCTGGGAGATCCCAAACATTTACACAAAGAAAAAGATCAAACCCCTAATTCAGTTTCTGTTTGTTTCTTTGTTTGTTTTTGTCCTTTTCAAGGTAAGGCCTCTGTCTAGCCCAGGCTGACCTGGAATTCACTATGTAGTCTCAGGGTGGCCTTGAACTCACAGTAATCCACTTACCACTGCCTCCTTAGTGCTGGGATTAAAGGCATGCACCACCATGCCTGGCTCTAATTCAGTTTTTAAAAATGTATTTATCGATTTATTTGATGTGTATCTGTGTGATTTTGTGCAAGCTGCCAGGACTTCTTGACACTGCAAATGGGCACCAGATACTTGGACTCTGATAGTGAGTTGCCTTTTGACTTTAAAAAATAGCTGAAATTAATAGTCATTTTTATTGTGCATTAATTCGATGCATTTTGTGTTCTACCCAAGATTTTTCAGCCCACATACTCCATCAATATTTTCCCTTATTTTTTTCTTAAAGCCATTTCTGAAGGTTGTTATCTGAGAATGGGTTGGTAGAGGTCTAATTTAATATGTTTTCCTAAATCCAAAAGTAATTTCTTTTCAAACTAAAAGGAAGTTCTGCCTTTGCTACTTTTTAAGTTGCTGTAATAGTATATCCCTTGCATCTACAGCTCATTCATTCTTTGGATTTGTCTATTTTACCAGTACTTATCAATAATCGACATATTTCGGTCAGTGCTCACTGAATTTGGACTCTTGGTCTTGGTAATGTCTTCAAGAACTGCAGAGTAGCTGGCAATGTCTAGGGTTGTCACCTGCTAAGATACTGGATTGAAATAAGGAGAGCTTCTGCCTCTTAGCTGGAGGACCCACCTAAGGACCATGTAATGGGGCTGCCTCTGCAGCAGGCATGAAGGCCAATTCAGGTTGGTGCCAGCCACAGCTACGCCACATAATCCTGTTAATTACTCAGATGCAATGGAGAAGCAATATGTCACATTAAATATTTTCCTGTTATTTCTTACACAAGGACCTTTCTTGATAATGGCTTATTGACAAAGTCTAACACCATCTTTGTATTGCTACCCACCAGCTGTGCGGTGCTTTGCTGCTTGGAGTTTTAAATCCTGTTAGTGAGATAATAATGACAAATACTACCCTTTATGTGGGCAAAAGCTGGAACTAGCCAGAAGCTGGCTCTGATTTTATGATAGAACAGGACTACATTAAAGGAGAATTTAACTCCAAGAAATCCAAACAAGTGCCTCTGTAAGATGGAGAGAAGAGGAAATTCTCTATTGAACTCTTTGTCCTCTACCTGGAAACCGCCTCACTTCCCTCTTCAAGCTAAACGTTGGCATTACTTTGAGGACAACTGATCAGCCTTTCGTTTCTGAGGAAAGCTAAGTTAGTTTTGCGCTGCTGATATTCCAAACACAGCTGCTGAATATTTAAGGAAAAATTGATGTATTATTCAAATGGATATTTTTATATTAATAACAGTTTTGCTATCTTCTAGAACTAGCATCTATGTAAGTTGTGATTCCTAATTTTCTCTTCTCAGATGCCATTTCATTTCTCAAATTCTTTCCCTAGTGTGAATTCTCAATAACATTTATTTCTACCTTTCAAAGAATTGCTTCCAGGGCTCCAAAGATGGTTTAGCAGTTAAGGTGTTTGCCTGCAAAGACAAAGGACATGATTCCTCAGGACCCATATAAGTCAGATGCACGAGGTGGCACATGTGTCTGGAGTTCATTTGCACAGCTGGAGGCCCTGGCATGCCCATGCTCTCTCTCTTTCCTTGCAAATAAATAAATAAAATTTTTAAAAGGAATGCCTACCGAATGAAAGAAGCCAAAGCAGAAGTTCATACATTGCATTTGTTCTACAAGAAGTGTCAAAAAATACTGTAGGGTTTCAAAGAAGTGAAAGAACACAACATGAGGAAAGAATGAGTAGGAAAGTGTCTTGGGAAATTGTGGCATTTGTGCATCATCTTGAGATATGAGGACATTTTTATGGACATGAATGGAAAAGGTCTGTGGAATTGAAACATTTCACTTGGAAAGAAGCAATGAAATGGAAGAAGAAAATACAGTTTCTTTGGAAATTGTGAAATAATTCAATTTGGAAAACAATGAGGCATATGTTATAATGGATTCAGACAAAGGTGAGAAATGACAAGAGAGATAGTTTAGACTTCTCGCCTAAAAGTATTTTGGACTTTACCCTCTAAGTCAAAGGGGACTACGGGGTTTTGTGAGTGGGAAGAATATATAATTATAGTTCTGCATTAGGAGTATTAGCTTGGCAGTCAAACAATCACAGAATACTGATTAGAGTAGAAAAATATTGAAGATCAATTAGAAAGTTGTTGTGATCGTTTAGCAGACAAGTGATGGGGGAAGGCACGTGGGAATGTAACAGAAGAGACCAATTAAGGAGACTAGGGAAGTCAAAATAATAGGATTGAATGATTAATTGTGTTGATGACAAAATAGATAGATGAGATAGGGTGGCATGAAGATTTTAAGCTTGAGAGTCTAGGAAATATTAATATAAATAAATTCTGGGGGGGGGGTAGTGAAACTATTTGTAATTCTATTTAGAACTCCACTTTAGACATACCCAAGGAATTCTGCAACTGGAAATACCAATTCATAACACAGGGGAAAGGTCAGAATGGTTATGGTGGTAGTGGTGGTTGTGGTGGTGTTGTGTGTACATGTGACAAAGTTAAGCAACTGTTGATGAGCTCACTAAAGTAGAACAATGGACACTACTATCTATTGCATGGGGGCCGCATCCGAAGAGAAACAGGAGCTATTGGGAGAACCAGCTGACAAACATCCCTAGATCAATAACAGTTTTCTTTCTCACATAAAATCTAGCCTTATAAGATAATTAAGACGGTGCTTTAGACTTTAGTTTCAGAATAGTATATTGAATATGCTTATTCTCAATAGTATATTGATTAGTATAATTTGGTGAAATGACAGACATTCAATGTAGGTCAGAGATCTTAACACATCAGGAATGTTTCCTTTTGTTCCACAGAGCTCACTCTTTTTTGTTTGTTTGTTTTCTTGTTTTCATTTTTGAAGGTAGTTTTCCTCTAGCCCAGGCTGACTTTAAATTCACTATGTAGTCTCAGGGTGGCCTTGAGCTCACAGCAATCCTCCTACCTCTGCCTTCCTAGTGCTGGGTTTAAAGGCATGTGCCACCATGCCCAGCTCAGAGCTCTCTTTATACCTGTTGCATTAGAAGCCTCAGTAAACTAATGGGTTTTGTATTCCCTCATTCAGTAACACCCATTTGAAATTGTTCTGACTAAAAGCTGTTATTAGAGGAAATAACCTTTGTCTGACTGTTCAACCAAGAGATGTGCTTTATTGCCAAGGGAAGTTAGAAAATAATTTAAAGCAATTAAGCTTCATATATGATAGGACATGTATAGCCATGAAAAAACTCATGACATTGAACTTTTGCTCCCAGTGACCATAGTGGATTTCCCCTATATTTCTCTTTTCTATTGTGTTATTACCTTTATGCCTCCTTGAAATTATCTTACTCATAATTTAGAATTGGTTTAATTAAATATTTACCTGGAGCCAGTGAGGCACGAAACATCATTTTAGGTTTTTCAAATTCAATAGTATGTAAAGTTGACCAAAATTTCTTTCTGCATGCAGCTTATGTTCTAGTGAGTTTATAATATTGGCTGCTAATCAAAATTTAACATACAAAATTTCACCTGTGCATAATATTAAATTTTATACCTGCATTTCCATAGACTGTAAATATTCCCTGTTCATGATTTGCATCAAAGTGGTGGTGTTACCCTCTTACAGGACAGTCATTTGTTCCAGGGAATGAATCAAATCATTATTGTGGCAGTTTTCAAAACAAAAAGAATGACTGAAAAATCTGCTTGTTTTTGTCTTGTTTATTACTATAAAACTACTGACACTATTTTTAATGACAACCATTTGTTTAATGGCAGGTAAATACATCATAAAAAATTTGAGAGGTATGTTATATATTGACCACATTAAAAATTAGAAATTTAATAGGTGATAAGAGATATTTGAATTATAAAATGTTAATTTAACAAGCCCTAAACTAACTAATGTAGATATCAATTATGAATGGTTGATAAAATTAATGGTAAAAGATTGATGGTAACTTTATAGCAGATGGGTCAAATGAAGCTTCTATATCAATCTTTTTTTTTTTTTTTTTTTTGGTTTTTCGAGGTAGGGTCTCACTCTAGCCCAGGCTGACCTGGAATTCACTATGGAGTCTCAGGGTGGCCTTGAACTCACGGTGATCCTCCTACCTCTGCCTCCCGAGTGCTGGGATTAAAGGCGTGCGCCACCACGCCCGGCTTCTATATCAATCTTAATACATTAAAAAAAAAAAAGAAAATCAGACAATGTGTAGTGCCTGTGGTGCAGTGAGGTAGGACATGCATTTTTGCAAATAAGATGAACTAAGCAGAAACCTGTTTCCTATGTCAATTCAGTTTTCAAATGTAGTCACTATATAGAGACAATCAGTATATAAAAATATGCTAAATGGACCCATAAAAATATCATTCAGCAAAATATATCAAACTACCAAGGACAAATAATCTGGAGATGGGTGGTGGGTGATATATATAAGAGAGAGTAGGTAAGTAGAAATTGTTTCAGAATAAAAGAAATTTCAGACAGATATCAATCATATATGACAGATGAAACTTGTTTTCAGAGTCAAATGAACTGTAAAGAGATATTTTTGAGAGAACTGAGAAATTAAGCATTTTATATCAGTGCATATAAAATAATTATTCCTAATTGGTTATGCATGATAATAATGGTCTTGCAACTATTTTTATATATTTTATGTTATAAAGTCAGATTATTTATAAAAGAAATGGCATGGTATCTGCACTTTCACTAAAAAGACCATCAGCCAAAAGATATAAAAATAAGTAGGAGGCAGAAATTGATGAAAGCTCTTCAAAAATTGAATAATTGTGAAGGGTGGAATGTCTTCCATGTACTTTACTCAAAATTTTCTATACTAAACATATTTTATAAAAGGAATTGTGCATGCATTTTACAAGTCAAGATTATGTTAATCATTGTATTTTTTCATGTTGATCTTATGAAGACCTCTTTGGTGCTATTCTTGGATGAAGGAATGTAGAGTCAAAAGAGCTCCTTGTGACTGGCAGCTGCAGAGAAAGAAGACAAAATTACTTCAAAATGACAGATATTATGATTAGCCAGGTTTGAAACACACTGAGAAAATGAAATACCCAAAGTCATGCCCATATTGCAAGAGATCAAGCGGATTCTGGGCAGCTATTTCTTTGTTTTCTTCAATTATAATAGCTCTAAACCTACTTAACTATCTTTCCTGACTCAGACAGCTGGTGATAAATGGACACTGTGAATCATCTTGCAATGTCACTGCACTATTAGGCACCATGAGGTGACCTTTCCCAGAACAAAATCTTCCTGCATGTGTTTGTGCAAATGTGCACAAAAGCCTCTGAGAACAAGAGTGCTGATAAGATTTATCACATTGAGGCACTGGGTATAGGAAATTGTGTAAATTAGCAACTATAATTGAAGTTATTTGTGCATTTCTGCAAATGCCAACATAACATAACACGTGTCCTAGCAGATGAAAAAGACACGACTCATTTGATATAGTAAGTTCCCCTTGCATTCTTGTAAAGGTCACTTGCTCTTTAACCTGCTACCCATGATTAAGCTGGTTTTTCATGAATGACACCAGTAGTAACTAATGCCTGATGTTCAGATGGAACAGTTTCAGAATATGAATGTTAAATATCTTCAGTTATTACCACCTATATATGATCTTGTTTAACACTTTGTACACACATTAAACAAGAATCTCTACATTTCCAATACTTTTATACTACTTTTCTCTTTTTCCAAGGAAGATTCACATTCCCTTGGAAATATTCTAAATAATTTCCATGAGTTTCTTTTAGCTATCTCTGTTATATTGACTTGAGCAAAGTAGATGCTTTGTGAATCTGGTAGCTCTGAAATTGTTCTTGTAGTAATGGATAAAACACTTTTGTATGATTTCTGGTAAGTTATTCAGTGCAAAGCTACAAATATCCTACTAGAAGTAAAGGAGGGAAACATTCTATTCTTGTATCTAATCTGCTAATTTTCACCACCAAGCAAACAAATTAATATGCTAACAAAAATGTGAGTTAGAACCATGTATTGTGCATGTCTTGGTCATCTCTATTTGTGACTTTGGGTTTGGAGATTTGAAGATAAGAAGCACCACAGGATGTAGAGTCCTCCTCCAGTCCACATTTCATAAAAGACCCAAGACAGACATAGTGACTTTGATGTGAAGTGGAAAGGGAGAGTTTAATAAATCCATAAAAAGTTCTCACAAGTTATCATTTAGACCAATGAAATAGAAGAGGTCATCCAAAAATCACACACACATGGTTAGCTTTTCCCAATAAACTATAAAGTCTTCAAAGTTAATCAAAATGTAAGCTTCTGCTTTCTGAAAGAAAGTGTGTGTGTGTGTGTGTGTGATGTGCTTGAAGTCGAGTCTCACTCTAGCCCAGAATTTTCAGGCTGGCCTCAAACTCACAACGATCTTCGTACCTCTGACTTCTGAGTGCTGGGACTAAAGGTGTGTGCCACCATGCTTGGCTTGAAACTTTATTTATTTATTTATTTATTTGTTGAAGTACAGTCTCACTCTAACCCAGGCTGACCTGGAATTCACTATGTAGTCTCAACGTGGCTTCAAACTCACAGTGATCCTCCTACCTCTGCTTCCTGAGTGCTAAATTAAAGACATGCACCACCACTCCTGGCTGAAAAAAAAAAAAAAAACTTTTGAGAAAATAAGATAAGCTAGAATTTTGTGAAATATTTTTAGGAAACTAAAAAAAAAGTAAGACATATATATTGTAAAATATGTATACAGCACATGTATCCAAAATATTTTAGGTAATTTCAGAAAAAAAAATGGGCTGGAGAGATGGTTCAGTGGTTAAGTGTACTTGTAAAGCCTGAGGGCCCTGAGGTAGCCTAAAACCATCCCAGCTCAAATCTCCAGTACCCATATTCGACAGCTGGGCATGGCTCGGAGATAAGTAAGACTCAAACACAGACAAGGAAACACTGGCCAGTGCATGAGGTGTCACATGGGCACATACACATGCAGACAACACACACACACACACACACACACACACACACACACACACACATCCCCATATAGATAAACACACATACCAATAACAAGAAAATAAACTAGACAAAAGAAGATATACAAATGACAAATAAGTACAAGAAAACATATTAAGCATCACTTTTCATTAACTAAATCAATATTGAAGCCCCAATCAGATGTCACTACATTTCTATGAGAATCTTTAAAACTGAAGGAAAAAAAGACAACTTAAAGAGACAGAGCAACTTTAACTCTCATAGACAGCTGAGTGAATGAATGCTCAGACAGTTTGAAAAGTAGGTAGACATTTTAAAAAGTTTGCATTTTATACAATACAGATATCCTACTCCAAGGTAGGATATACCCAAGTGAAATTGAAACTGATACTTACATAGAAACTATATAGAAATGTTTATAATGGACATATTCATAACACACAAATCATATGAACATTAGATTTCCCTCAACTGGTGAATTAATAAATTGAGTAATATCCAACAAAAAAGAAATAAACTCGAAATATTCAATATAACATGCATGAAAATAAAATGCACTATGCTGTATATGAGGAATATTTGGCAGAATATTTACTGTTTGGTTCCACCCACGAGGTCTTTTGGAGACAAAACTATAGGTGCAGAAAAATTTCATCATCCAGGGTTTGGAGGCTGAGAGGAGACATTTATTAAACCAGGTTATAAAGGAACTCCTGCAGGGTGCAACTCTCCATGTGTCGTCACTTCATCGTGTGTGAACATACACATTTGTCAAAAGACAGAACCAACATGCACCTTGTTCCTAAAGCCCCAGGCAAGAAACTGCAGAATGGTCACGGGGTCAAGGTGAGAGGAACCGCACAGAGCCAAGTGGGGAATCCTCGTGAGAATGAAGCCGGGAAAAGCCTCGAGTGCCATGTCAAAGAAGCAGCGCATCATGGGACCATCACAGAGGCAGGAGGCCTTTATGACAAGAAGGACATATATCAAGGCACAGAAGGAATAATTCACAATTCTCAAAACGCCCCTGTCTCTCACTTGGGAAAGAAGAGCGGTAGTGTCCCAGGAATTTGCATTTTCAGTAGAGTATTTAATGCCATCTCTCTGTGTGTATCTTGAAGGCCATAGCAGAAAGATCCACCGGCACGTAAGCATTCTGACAACACGCATGTGTTCATTCATCTTACATTTCTCTCGTGGTACGTCAGACATGGTAGAGCAGACGTTGAAGTGGGGTCATGACTCCCTCAGACCTTCGCGGTAAGATGGCGCTCATGTGAGTGAAGCTACGTTCCCTGCCTGCACAGGGGGCTGAGGTTCATGGGAAGCCTTGTTTGTGAACACCCTTTTGCAGTAATCTACCAAGTGCTATACACATGTGAGACATTTTACTCCCTTTAGGTTAAATCATTAAATCTCCAGACAACCCTATTTAAATGCAAATATGTTGTATAAAAAGGTATAACATTAGCACATATATTAGAATTTTAGCTATGAATTAATGTACTTTTCTCTGGTAAAAATCTGACAAGGAAAAAATGGGTGGCAAAGCTGTTGCATTTTGATGTGAGAAGGGAAAGAATTAGAAGGAGGATAGTATTGGGAAAACTTCAATGCATGAGTCTGAATTTCAGGCCTGAGAAGATTTAAATATTCAATGTAGGGGCTGAGAGGGCCACTCATGCCGGCGTGTGTTTGCAATCCCAGGGCTCAGGATACGAAGAGAGACCGATCCTGGGGTCTCTGTGGCTGGCCAGCCTAGCTCGGCAGTCAAGTTCCAGGCCAAGTAATGCATGTTGTCTCGAGCGTTAAAACAAACAAATAAATACATACCTAAGGAATAATACTGAATACTGGCCGCCACATGCACTCATACAAGCATACACGCACGTGCACCTGTGATGTACACACACGTGAGGTACAAAAGTAGTCAAAAGAGTTAAAAAAAACAAAACCCTGAAGTCTTAATTAAAAGTTCTTGCCTAAGCTTAGTCTTGATTCTCTAGTGTGAACATTCTATATAATGAGATACCTCTTCATTCTTTCCTAGAGACAAAAAACAAACAAACAAAAAAACCAGAGTATTAGAAAGAGTTGAACAATAGATTACACTCTCTGTTTGCATGTGTGTACATACATTCGCACCCCGCCCCCCAAACACACATACCTATATTTAGCACCAGGGATAACTGGATGCTCCAGGCTGTGGAGGAACACTGCGGCTTGAAGCCACATTTCTCCTCAGCTAAAGGGACCATGACATGCATATATCCCAACGCCCTCCATTCTCAAGGCCAATCAGTGAAGATATTCCTTGTATGCTGAAGGAATAATTAATTAGAACTTGCTATTATTCAGTTCACCTTAGACCTTTCCCATATTAGACCTTCTGGATGAAGCAAACCTAGTTGTCACAAGTCAGGACAAGGCACAGGTTCTAGTCTTTCATGGGTGTTGAAACACAATAGCCCTCAGCAAATGGGGAGAGGTCAAGTGTGACCTTCGAGCCCGTTAGCACATTCCCAATTCCATCCTCTCCTTTCCTGCTCTTCAGAGTGACAACTCTCAGATCTGCTTGCAGAAGTTTTTCATATGAAAAGGGAAGGTGGATCCTTTGAAAAATATGCTGTTCTAACCACTCAGAAAAACAACAACAACAACAACAAAAAGGTTGCTTGGCTCAGAGACAGCAGTGCGTTAACCTCCGTGGCTTACGTGCCTACAGATGCCTACTGATTACAGCAGTACACTTTTGCTTTTGGAATTCCCAGCCTGGAAGCTGGCAGAGGCTGCCTGAATTGCTGGGCAGGAGTACTTGCCCACATGGGAGCCTGCATCAGCCCACTGGTGGTGTGAGCTTTTCCCAGGCATTCTGCCTTCTATCTTCAAAGGTTTCTAAACAAATATGAACTCTGAGAGGAATACAAGAAATCATAAGGAAAAATATTTCAAATAAAATACCATTCTGGTTCCTAACCCAATGGCTGTTTCCCAATGGAAATTTTGTACAAAGACGGGTAGCTGTCTTCATATTTGTATCTGACACATACTGGCAATACACAAATTCATCACCTTAGAATCCATTCTCTTTCCCTTAACATTAATTGATGAAAATTTCTGAAAGGTAGTACATTCCCAGTGCAGCAAAGGCAAATGTAGAGAAAAATAGAGACCTCTATTTCATCTCAGCCCCAGCCACAGGTTAGCTCTGGAGAATCTGTCCCTGTTGCCAGTTTTAGAGAGTCGCCATATACAAAGCAGTGTGTGTGTGTACATGTGCAATTCTTTTCTTTTTCTCTTTACCCAAGTAGTATATTACAGATATTCCCCCAAGGCCTTTAAAAGTTATATCCATCACTGCCTTTTGATATTGTTAGATTTTTACCACAAGTGTCAAAAATACACTGCTTTTAAGTATTATTTGGTTGGTATGCTAGCATTTTCATGATACCTGGTTTTGTGTCATATTTAGAATGTACTTTCCAATACCAATTTTAGTATCTGAATTATCTCATGCTTTTTTTTAACTCCTTTTATTGCTCCATGGATTTATATTCAAATTTTATTTGTAATTAATTTTGTATATAAGGATGTATTTTGTATACAAGAGACAGCTATGGTACATCCATAAAAATTTAGCATCAAGGGCTGGAGAGATAGCTTAACAGTTACGGTTCTTGCTTGCGAAGCCAAAGGACCTCAGTTCGATTCCCCAGGACCCACATAAACCAGATGCACAAGGTGGCGCATGTGTCTGGAGTTTGTTTGCAATTCCTGGAGGCCCCAGTGTGCCCATTCTTCCTCTCTTTCTCTCTCTCTCTCTCTATTTGCCTTTCTCTCTCTGTCTGTCACTCTTAAATAAATAAATAAATAAATATAAACAAATAATACAAAAAAGCAGCAAGTTTATCTACTTGATCCAATACTATTTGTTCCATAACCCATCTTATTGAGAAATGTCACTTGTATCACAACCCTCTCTCTCTCCATATATATATATATATATATATATATATATATATATATATATATATATATGGTTTTGTGACTGGGTTTATAATGAGATTAGTCTGCTTTTTTTGTCCTGGGTAACGCTATTTTAATTTCATAATCTGTCTGAGGGTTTGGTTAGTCAGGTCCCTCCTTTTCTCCTTCCTTGCTTTTTCCTTTCTCATGTTTTTTTTTCTCCAAACATCTTTTATATTTTCTCATTTATGATTTTTTTACATATTATATTTTTCAATGAACTTTAGAACCAGATTTTCATATATGTGAACACTGTTAGTTTATTAGTAGAATATGAAATCATAAATTAATAATTTATTTTCTATAGGCTTTCAATCACCAAAATACTAGAAGAATCTAAACAGCAACACGTCACCGCCCACAGCACACCCATCACATGGATGTGCACATGCAGCTGTAGACTCACTCCTCTCTGACTCCTCAGTTGCCAATTATGTTCTCCCGCCCATGCCATCTTTGGGAGAAATGAAAGGGAAATTCATTTTCTGCATGGGTGAGAATTCTGTAATACTACATGGATTTCTTTCTTTTTTTTTTTTTTTTTGGTAGGGTCTCACTCACTCTAGCTCAGGCTGACCTGGAATTTATGTAGTCTCAGGGCAGCCTCAAACTCACAGTGATCCTCCTACCTCTGCCTCCCGAGTGCTGGGATTAAAGGCGTGTGCCACCACACCCAGCATACTGCATGTATTTCTAATATCAGAAGTTTTAGAAGAACTGGAACTAACGATCTAGTTTCTGTAAAACATCAGAATCCCCAGTACATAGGGAAAATAATGGTAAGGCGGAGATGAAAAAGTGGGCAGGAGAGAGGGAAGTGGTGAGAGGGCCCAGGCCACACACTGACAAAAAAATTTAAGTTTATATTTTTTGGAGCTATTTTTAAATGAACTTTTGACCCACTCTAAATTTTAAAGTATTTATTGAAATATTCCTAATTGCTTTAAATAACGTAAATAGAATAGTAACATAATCCATGCTTTTTGTTGTTGTTGTTGTTCTATTGAAGCATTTCTCTGCTTCTTTCTCTTCATCCTTTTCTTCCTCTTCTTTTTTATGTTTCATAAAAAAAAGTCCCAGAGAATAAAGATTTCAGGGCCTGTCTTGAATTTTAACCAACACCATATTTGTCATGTAATACAGTAAGGCACTTGATTGGACTTTCCCATATAAAACATTTGGCAAAAGACAAATAAGCTAAGACTTCTGAAAGCATCTATTATTTCCAGAGCTCATTCTGTAAGCTCTTAAAAACTGTACTACAGAGTGGCAGTAGATGTCAGAGAATTAACTAGACACTATGCTCAAGGAATTACACCAGTAATGTGGTGTACGGAGTCAGTAGGGTGAGAGAAGTGGCAGATTGAGTGTGTTTGGGTTAAGAGATTAAATTCAAATAAGGAAGAACTAACATTCAAACCAAGACTATTTTTATTAGTACGCATCCCATCTTTTGCATGATTTTGTTCATAGTCAACATGACTTGCTTACTGCTTTTTATTAGGTCAGATGGAGAAAGGAAAAGTAGATTCTGACATTACTATGGATTGAAAATACAAGACTTAAAATGGCATTCATCCTGCGTTGTGGAGTTCTCCTAAAGCCACACAGATTTCCTTTTTTAAAAAATACTTCTAGATTATTTAGACTCTAGATCAATAAAATTTCAAAAATGTCTTATAGATCAGAGTAACAATTATACTTCTTCAAATTATTTCTTCAGCTTTTATTTAAGACTAACAAGTCTTCAACTGTCTGCACCTCTTTCTCTGTAATCAAATATGGCAGGAAGCAAAATGATTTAGTTTTTTTAATGCCTATGTTTGATATACTGTATAGTAAAAATGTCACTGATTTGGGATTAATACTTCTCTAATTTAAATACTTCCTTATTTTCCATTCCACCAAGGACTATGATCACCTCATAAACATCATTTTGAGGAACTAGGGAAGCAAAAATCACTCTTAGTTCTTCAAGAATATTAGACATTGTCACAGCTGTGAAGATTTGCCTGTTTTCTTTGGGCATGTGAATCACAGAACTTACCAACAGCCCAACTCTAACAACTGAAGTAAACTGCTTCAAGAAAGGTGTTTTGTTGTGTCTTTTTTTTTTTTTTTTTGAGAAATCCTTAGTTTTAATTCATTTTTGTTCTGCTGTCTTCTCTCTCCAGTTTAGTCATTTACTTTATTGTGTTGTAGGCATGTTATTTTAGCAAATTATCCAAAAGATCAGTATTAAAATACAGTGAATATTTCCTAATTGAATAATGGATTATCTTGTTTGCTATATGAGAAGATACAGAAATGGCAAACATAAATTTCTATTAGACAAGAAAAGATGTTCTGTTCTATAATTTCAACCACACAGTAAGATAAAGATACCACTTTTCAGCCAGTTCCAGTCACACTCCCAGCAAATTACAAGAGTTAACGGTTTCTAATATAACCCCCTCAAAATCATCTCTGCATTTAAAAGTAACCGCATGCATGAAACCATCTACTAACATAAACAGATCACATAATTCTGTACGGAGGTGTGTTATGGGCATTTGTGAGCATCTTTACACATTGGTGTTTATCTTTTCAGCCTTTTGTTTTTCAGACGTGGTCTCACTTTAGCCCAGGCTGATCTGACCTCAAACTCTCAATGATCCTTGCCTTTTAGCCATTGAGTGGTGATATTAAAGGTGCAGGCCACCACAGCTGCCGTATGCTTTCTTTCTTCTTTTAAGGCCTTTACAGAATCTATCACTGCACATATTTACTGCTGTTCTGATTGCAGGTATGATATTCTACACTGAATTTGGTTTCTAGCGAGATGCTGTATTCCCAGTATAAAGTAAATGACAAAATCAATTTGTTGGTTACAGGTAAATTATAAAAAGAAGAATCAGGAGTTTTTCCCTATTAGTTTCTATAATTAACAACAACAATAGCAAGTGTGATTGTTAAATTAAAACCTAACGTAAACATTTTCTTAAAGGATATAATACTTTATTATTTATATATTTTTAGAATCTTGGATTATGTTTTTAAATATTTTATATTTATTTATTAGAGAGAGAGAAAGAGACACAGAGAGATAGAGGTAGAGAGAGAGAGAGAGAGACAGTGAGTCAGAGAGAGAAAATGGGTATGCCAGGGCCTCCAGCTACTGCAAACAAACTCCAGATGCATGTGCCACCTTATGCATGTGGCTCACGTAGGATCTGGGGAATCGAACCTGGGTCATTAGGCTTTGCAGGTAAGTGCCTCAACTGCTATGCCACCTTTCCAGCCCAAGCATATAATACTTTAATAACAAAAGGAATAAAGAAAACATTTTTCCCTACTTAATAGTTTGGAATTTACCTGGTGGGGCTATGGCATTTTTATCAAATTCTAGAGATTGGGTACAAAATTCACTGTTAAAATGTATGGTCAGGAATTGGAGTATTTAAATTCTTGCCCTTTCCCCTCAGTCTATTAAGGCTGAAATTGCTTAATGTGCATTAGTTTGATAATAAATTGAGGTCAATCTTGATTTCAAATTACTCTTTTCCATAATAAGCACAATAACTTTGAAAACTAGAATGGATTTCCTTAAATAGCAGTTTACCTAAGCTTTCTTAAGTGACAGATGAGACTGCCCATTGCTAACATGTTCTTTACAGCTAACACATAAAAGATCCAGGGTACGGGCTCAAACCCACCTAAGATGGCTTAAACCAGAGGGCTCTCGGCAGAGTATGCTCTGCAGTCTCCATTGGCACGGTGCCATCTTCTTTCAGCTGAGTCCTGTACCAGGGCTCTCAGGCCTGGGAACTCCTAAGAGAATCCATGAACCATCTCCAATCCAGTCTTCCTTAAATGGATCTGCTATGGGGGTGTCCGGGGCGGGGGAGGAGGGCAGAGGCAATAGAATTTCCCTGAGGCTCATGGCAAGCTCAGTAAAGAACAGCTGGGTGAGATTCCAGAGCAAGAAACTCTGTATGCAATAAGGTAGACAGGTGAGGGCCTCCACGTGTGTACCACTGCACATGCTTGCACATGCATGCACACACACAAATACATTTTTAATTAAAAACGAATCCAAAGCGGGTATAAAATATGTTCACAGCAATGATAAAACTCATGTTTTGAAAAAATTCATATATATATATATGTATATATATGTTATAGTTTCAAATTTTAAATGTTTTATTTATTTATTTCCAGACATGTAATTAACATATTTGATGTTATTCTCCCCATGTATTCTCTCTTATCTACTTCCTCACATTAACATTTTTTTTTTTTTTTTTGTTTTTTCGAGGTAGGGTCTCATTCTAGCCCAGGCTCACCTGGGATTCACTATGTAGTCTCAGGGTGGCCTTGAACTCATGGCAATCCTCCTACCTCTGCCTCACAAGATTAAAGGAGTGCATTACCATGCCCAGCTCACACTAACACCTTTCTTATTATCCATTAATCCCCATCTGACTTTTATGTATTTTTTTCTGTTTTACCCATTGAGTTAAATTAGTATGCTTGCATGATCATGGGCGCAAGGCTATTTACCATGAAATAGGCAACTTGTCAGTGGCCACACCTCTGATGAACCAGACTCTTGCTCTTACAGCAACCGTTACATGCCATTAGCCACTCTGCGAGGTGGGATCTGAGGTACCTGCCCCTATTGAGTGATATATTGATAGGCTCAGTCTTGTGCAGAAAACCACAGCTGCTATTGATTCATGAGTGAAATAGCCATGTTCTATCCCGAAGGCAGTATTTTACAGCCCCCTCCCCATCCTCCTGCTCCGACATTCTCTCAGCCCCCTCTTTGATAAGTTTCCCTGGGTCTTGGGAGTATTTGACAAAAGGCCCCCTACATGGGCAGTGCTTTCAGAAACCATGAGCTGCTGTTAATTGTAAATTCAAGTGCAAGGGACATGATACCTCCCGATGATTTGTTGGTCGAGGAGGCTACGGAGCTCCCTAAGGTGGCAGGTAATCGGCTACTGTCACCGCTCTTGGCTGCCAGCTGACACTAGATGGCAAGTCCTCATTGTTGGAGTCACCACTCACTTCAGTTCCAGAACATGGAGAAGCAAGGCTGGACCTGTGCTGAACGATGCCTCCATCTCCCTGGCTTTCCTCCTGCAAAAGGTGTTATGACAGCTATGTAGGAAGAAAGTCATTGATGAACCGAAACCTCTGTGGACCCTGTGTTTGTCATAACTAACCCGCCAAGCAAAGTATGCTCATTAGAGCAATAGGGGCCTGCATGTTACGAGAGTAACCACTTTCTGATTATAGTTTCAGTTTTATCATGGCCATCACTGGTACCTGAAACTACACTATTTCTGGTTCTCTTGAGTCTCAGGTAGATTTGCACTTTTCCTCCCCTTGAGAATACGTGTGACCAGGTGACCTGCCAAGACCGATGTGTTTGCAGGTGCTGGCATCAGTTTCAGGTGGAATCAGGGCCTCGCCATGACCACAGAGATCCTGTTTCCACTCTGCCCCAGCAACCAGCAGTGCTGGAGTGAGCGTGACACCCACACAAGCATAAATGTGTGCGTAAAAGCATGAGGTACAAGCAGAGTCATGTTGCCTTAAGATGTCATTTTTCTCTTCAAAGAAAGGTCTGATTCTAGCCTAGGCTCACCTGGAACTCACTCTACAGTTCCAGGATGGCCTTGAACTCATGCCAGTTCTCCTACCTCTGCCTTCCTAGTGCAGAGATTAAGTGTGTTCCCCACCATGCCTGGTTTGTCATGGCTGCTACAGATCCCGTGCAGTACGATCAACAGGAGCCTCAGAGCCCAACAGTGTGCTTACTGCTCAGTCTGTGCTGATGTTAGTCACAGCTTTCCTTGTTCAGAACATGCCTTGAAAATTCAATTTTAAGTCACATTGACAGGGATGTTACACTGAAGGGGGGGGCACTTAAAAACTGCATACCCCTTTTTACAAAATTGGTCAGGGGTTTGGTGTGGTGGCATAATCCTTAATCCTGTCACTCAGGAGGCAGGTGGAGGCAGGAGGTTCACAAAATGAAAGCCATCTGGCTACATGAAACCATGTCTCTAAAAACAAACAAAAAAAAGCCAGATTGACCAGGGACTCACACTAAGTTTGTAATTCCTAGAATCCATTTCTTCTTCCCACACCCTGCAAACTAATGTGAAAGACACAGAAGTAACATCTGCTCATAACCACACTTCTGGACCCCTCCCTTTCCCCATCCCTTCTCAGAGCTAACAGCAGTGGTTGGTTTCTTGATCACACCTGCAAGTCATTTAGCTTTCCTGGGATATAATTTGTCTGGGCATGAAAGCTTGAATTAAGTCTGTAAAGCACTCCCTTATTATCTCTGTGCCTATCTTGCACTTCAATTCTCTCCTAATGATGTTTGTTCTAGATCTGCCAGCTTGAAAATTATTTTCCTTGATGGAGAAAAAAAGAAGCAATGCAGAATATACAGATACCCACGCGTTCTGCTTCACTGCGTGACCTCATATCTTTTGTCATAAATTATAGACTTTTCCCAAGGGGTATGGATTATTTATTATTATTATTTTGTTTTTTTGAGGTAGGGTTTCACTCTAGCTCAGGCTGACCTGGAACTCACTATGTAATCTCAGGGTGGCCTCGAACTCACAGTCATTCTCCTACCTCTGCCTCCTAAGTGCTGGGATTAAAGGTGTGTGCCACCACGCCTGGCTGGGTATGGGTTATTTTGAACAAGAGTTTATTTCTGTGATATGCCCCCAAAAAGGCTGCTTAGCGAGGCACGGGGCTAGTTATAAACTAGTGAAGTTGAAACGGAAACGCCACAGACAGGAGTTCAAATTGCTGAGGTGTGCCTGATGAGACTCACCAGCAGCAAAGAGGACCCGAAGCACTGTGGTGCCAGGAACCTGCCAGCTCAGTGCAGTTTTGATCGGAGGCAGCCTAAGGCTACACTTTCATATTTGACAAATCCAGAATTGCAAGCTGATAACTGTGAAGTTCCTCTGTGTGGGGCTGTGTCTTTCCATTGTCACCTTCGTATGGTCAGGGTGATGGAGACAAAGAGTGTTCACTGTGTGCCCAAGAACTCAGTATTCCCTTTTACACAAAGAATGTGGCCTTCATTTGGTCAAAAAAAGGCTTCGTTACTCAAGTTTTGTGAATGCTTTCATCAGATTCGCACATGTGATTCCTAGCGTGGGGTTGTGAGTCCATTTAAGTCACCTTCCTTGTTCTTCCAGGTCTGTTTTTTCAAATTTTTTTTTTTGTGTATTTTATTTATTGGAGAGCGACAGACAGAGAGAGAAAGAGGCAGAGAGAGAGAGAGAGAGAGAGAGAATGGGCGTGCCAGGGCTTCCAGCCACTGCAAACGAACTCCAGATGCATGCTCCCCCTTGTGCATCTGGCTAACGTGGGTCCTGGGGAATCGAGCCTCGAACCGGGGTCGTTAGGCTTCACAGGCAAGTGCTCAACCGCTAAGCCATCTCTCCAGCCCCCAGGTCTGTTTTACAGGCCGGAGCTGCTGGCTCTGAGAGGCTTTCAGGTTCTTGCCTTCTCTGGCGCTCTTGCATCTTTCCAGTTTCTCACAAAAACGAACTGCTGCTGTCACTGTGATGAAATTACCAGACCTCATCGTTCTTGTTCAGACACGGAGAGGTGAGGTTTCAACCAGATCCTGGGGCAAGGGCCTCCTTTTCCTTGGCATGCCCCCCCCCCATAAATTTCATTGTCTTTCTATCCTGCCTGGGGACCTATATCTTACAGTCTTGACACTTGACCATTTTCTCTAAATATAAGCCAAGCTTGTCCTACTTCGTCATTATTTAATATAATATTTAGGTGGAAATAAAACTATTTGAGCACCAAATAATTGGCTTATACTGACTTGCCTTTTTATTGGAGAAAGAGAAAGACAGGAAAAGAGAGAGAAAGAGAAGGGGAGAGAATGGACAAGTCTAGGGTCACTCTAGATGTATGTACCACTTTGCATGTCTGGCTTTAACTGTTTACCTGGGAATTGAACTTCCTTGGGCTGGTGGGCTGGCAGCCTTTGCAAGCAAGACTGTTTAACTGCTGAGCCATCTCCCTAGACCCTCAACTGGCTTTATATCACATTACAAAAATTGATATATCACCAACAACCACTAAGTAGTGCTATTACTGATCCAAACTGATGGAACAGACATTTGAACTCCGGGGATCTCACAGCCCGCAAATGTGTTAGTGTCGTATTTTAATTTAAATGTTCAGTCCTGCAAGCACTGGAGCTTGTATCCAAAGTTATTTTTTAGAGTCTAAACTTTTCACAGTCATATTGTTTGGAGTAAATAACTATTTCCTGAGCCTGTTTCTTAAATCTAACTGTATTTATTGAATCTTTACTTTTCATATAAAATAATAAACTTATTATATCCCAGAGGCATGGTGAAGTTTTTCTTTCTAAATATAAAACTGAGTTCAGTAACAATAAAAAAATTCTTCTTTAAATTGTGTTTCCTTCATTGCTTAAGGTGATATCATGGGAGAAATGATGATTGCCTTGTTCATTTTGATTTATTTGGATCCACACCTCCTCACTTTGCCAATGCAAAATAAACTGTTCTACATGGGTCATTTATGATGTGATTTAATAAGATTTTTTTGTGCATTTCTAGCTTTCAGAATAATACATTAGCTTTAAACTAGATGCTAGAAAAAATGTGTTTTGTTGTTGATGTTTGGCCTTCTTGTCTGTCTAATGGGTGGCTAAAAATCAAAAATACTTGTAGTCATCATAAGCATTATAAAATGCAAAAAGTGCTAATTATTATTATCAAAACAAGAACCTTCTCTAAGCCACATTCTACTTGCAAATTTCCCTGAGTCCTGCTATGTAAATGAATTTTATTCTTGCTCCCCCTGCCAATCTATCAATACTTTCCCTTTCGGTTGTCAAAATATTTACTTCCTGCCAGGAAAGGATTCTCTCCTTCTGTCAGAAGGGTAAGAATGTAGCCATTGTCCTCCCAAAAGAAGAGAATTCTATAAAAACAGCTTTAGGTCACTATGGAATTTACACGTAGGTTACTCCAGTGGCTTTATTGCTTTGAAAGCAGGTAGGTGACATAGAGCACCAACTCAAGGTTGAGGTCACATGTTAGCAGATTTAGAGAGTCATTTGTGCCGTAGCTAACATCAGCATGGCTGAGGCTAGAAGATATTTTTTCTGATATAAAGCTTGGTTTTGCATTATTAGTGGAAAGGGACACATCAGTTTTGTAACGGAGAGCGTTTATAGTGCACAGCCCCCAGCGCCCCCACAAAGCTTGTTTCCACATGGGTACATCATCCGTAAACTTTTAGTGACTGTTAAATTTTCATCCCAAAGTGACCAGCTTCTTATTGTTCTGTTTCTACAGGAAGCAATATAGCTAGATTGGAACATGGCGAAAATGTGGCTAATACTTGACATGGATTCAGAATCAGTTACGGTGGAGTACTATCAATGGGAAAAAACAGAGGCTCTGCTGTCTTTGAAAGAACTGCTGTGAGCAACAGTCTACTGACTCACCTGGATATTGGAGTCAGAGTTAAAGTCTAAGCAGCTCCTTGACAGGATCTACAATGGTATTCCATTTTTCTAGCATGTCTAAGTCAAAATGATAAAAGGAGAGATAGTGATGTATTACTGTGTCTTTCTGTCTGCTTCTATATATACATGCAATAGTGATTCATAAATACAGAATACATCGTTCAACTCAAGTCTGTGGACATTTTATAATTTACAGTTCTTAGTATTTGTTTTTGCTGTGGTACAACCCTATAAATATCTATTATAAAAAAATCACAATGAAAGGGCTGGAAAGATAGCTCAGTGGATAATGTCACTTTCTTGCAAAGCCTAATGGCCAGGGCTTGATTTCCCAGTACCCACGTTAACCAGATACACAAAGTGGTGAATGCATCTGGAGTTCGTTTACAGTTGCAAGAGGACCTGGCACTCCTATATTCATTCTCTCTCTCTATCTTTCTCCCTCTCTCTCTCAAATAAATAAATATTAACATATATATATATAATTTTTTTTTCAAGGCAGGGTCTCACTCTAGTTGAGGCTGACCTGGAATTCACTATGTACTCTCAGGGTAACCTTGAACTCATGGCTATTCTCCTACCTCTGCCTCTTGAGTGCTGGGATTAAAGGTGTGTGCCACCATGCCCGGGTTTAAAAATATTTTAACAATCACAGTGAAAACATTGATACATTATATATATATATATATATATATATTTGCATATATATTTTTGTTGTTGTTTGTTTGTTTTTGGGGGGTACGGTTTCACTCTAGCTCAGGCAGACATGGAATTCACTATGTACTCTCAGGGTGGCCTTGAACTCATGGCAATCCTCCTACCTCTGCCTCCCAAGTGCTGGGATTAATGGTGTGCACCACCATGCCTGGCTTCAATATTTTTAAAGTCATGTTTATAAATGTCTTATATATCTATATATTTTGTGTAGAGACTATATGTTTTAGTAATATTTCTCATCACTGCAACCCCATGCCTGACAGAACAACTTAAGGGAGAAGAGGTCTACTTTGGCTCACATTTCAAGCGGAATAGCCACCACGTTTAGGAAGGCATAGTAAGTAGGAAGGCTCTGTCTGTGGCAGAGAGAATGTGCAGTGCAGCTAGCTCACATCTCAGTAGATCAGGGAGCAGAGAACCGGAGCAGAAGTGGGGCACTTTAAACCGCCTAACTCTTGTCTCTATAGCTCTATGCCGGTTAGCTAGTCCAAGGTTCAAAAGATTCCACAACAGCCCAAAACATCACCATCAGCCGGGGATTGAGTGCTATATATTACTGTCCCTGTAATCCACATGCACAGAGAATCTTCTTCCAGCATTAATAATTTCAAGCAGCCAACTGAAATGTTGTCAGATTATATCAGGGATATTATTTCTACTTTTTTATTTCTTCCAAAGACCTATCAACATGATTTTAATATATAATTCACTGGTCACTTTTTAATTCAGATTATCTTCTTTCCTCAAGTTTCCATAGTTTCAATAACCTTAAAGATGTTCACACAAATTCACAGAGAGAAGTACAAGACAAACTCCATGAATGTAAAGGACTTTGTGAAAAGAAAAAGCTGGGCCTTCATTGTCTAAGAACTTACAGTTTTGTTCAGATCCATTATTTGACAGCGAGTGATTACATGAAAATACCCACATGAATGCAGGTACTGTAATTATAATAATTTGCAATAAGTCGTCTCTTCTGTCGTCAAGGAGAACTCTTCGGCCTTCATGTTGGCATTGTTATGTGTTGTTGATACAGGAAGCCGAAGCCTCATGGCTGGTCATGGTAACCTTACATCTCTGTTAGAGGAGAGCTTTTGCAATTCATTAACCCTACTTTAAAAGACACAAAAGGCTAAATGAAGACAATTCCTTCTGATCATTTTAAAAGCCAGTAATGACCTCATCACAATATTATTTCATTTAGGAGTCTGACAGAAGCACTATGTTTTCTGGAGAGGAGTCATTGTAGGGAACTTAATAGCCATGCTAATTAATAGGAGGAACTGAAATTCTGTTTATTATAATTATCCAAGCAGCATTAGAGGTGGGTGGACAACCAGAACAGAGGGAAGGGCAACTCTCCTCACTCAGGAAAGGCTAAGAAAAGCTACTTAGATAGAGGAATATCAAATGCACAGCTGTGTAAACAAATGGAAGCAGTAACTAGGAGAGTGAGCACCACTAAAACTTAATGTTGAAAGGCTTCCAACCAGCTATGGATGCAAATAGTAACATCATATTTGGAAAATGTCACCAGTTATTTGAAACATACTACCTCTTCCTAGCTAATAGTCTCTTTGTTTGTGTCATACAAAAAATTGTCCCCAAATCAAAAAATATCTAAAGTTTTGACTTGAGTCAAAACTTTGAATGTAATACCTAACCAATATCTTTGAACTTTACAGAGTCGATGATTGGTGGCATAGAGAGATAATCATAGGAAATCTTTTAAACTTTTTTGTGAATATTCATTTATTTTATGGAGTAATATGAGAATGTCAATTTTACTTAAACAGTATTTCTGGGAAGAACAAAAGATTCATGGCCAATCATTGGAAAGATGTGCTGGAAAGCATAGCATGTCTTATACTGGGGACTCCTTAGGAGGTGAGTCAAGATTTTATAGGATGATGAAATTGTACTGTTTTACATGCATTTGTTAAATATGTAAAGAATATTGTAATACACTCTGAAATTGTAATTATAAGATGTTCTTAATTTTAAAGTGAATTCTTTATTTTATTTTTAAAATTTTTATTTATTTATTTGAAAGTGACACAGAGAGAGAAAGAGGCTGATAGAGAGAGAGAGAGAGAATGGGCATGCCAGGGCCTCCAGCCACTGCGAACAAACTCCAGACGCATGCGCCCCCTTGTGCATCTGGCTAACATTGGTCCTGGGGAATCGAGCCTCGAACCGGGCTCCTTAGGCTTCACAGGCAAATGTTTAACCGCTAAGCCATTTCTCCAGCCCTAAAGTGAATTCTTTTGAAATACTATATAATAAAATAAAAAATAGAATTGGAGTAAAGTAAAATTTGAAGATAAATAGCCTGGGTGTTATAATGCAAACCTCTAATCTCAGCCCTCAAGAGGTAGGAGGATTACAAATTCAAAGCCACCCTGGGATACAAAAAGGAACCCTAAAACAAATGAAAGTAGATAAATAATAAAGTAAGTGAATAAGTGAATGATAATTTCAATTTGTAACCACTACAGGACTATGCCTATCCTTAAATTCTTTTCTAGTTATTAAATGAAATGGAATTAGTAATGATATATTTTCAGCATGTAGTAATTAAATAAGACAAGTAAGGAAAACTAACAGATGGTCCTGGGGAAATGGCTCAGTGGGAAAAATGCTTGTCACACAAGCATGAGTGTCAGAGTTTGGATCCCCAGTCAGAAGCTGGAGGCTGTGTCAAGTGTCTGTAATCAATGTGTGCCCATGGCCAGGAAGAAGAGGCCGAAGAATCTCCCGGGAGCTTGTGAGTCAGGTAGCCCAGCTAAGTCAGTGATGAACAAGAGACCCTTCCTCTACCACGGTGAAAGTCCAGGACCAACACCTGAGGATGTCCTTTGACCTCCACACATGCTCGCTCACACTTGCATCCACACGCACACACATGAACACACACACAGTAAAAATATAAAAACCTAACAGATGTTTAGCCAAGAAGGAATGAAAGGTAAAAGTGAAAAGGGAATTTAAAGTGAAAAGTCAAAGGTTCTTAGAAAAGCCTCCTAAATGAGAGGAGATATGAGAATGAGTATCTGGCAATTTGCATGAAAAGGCATGAATAAAGGCCCCTTCCAGCCAGAGTTATAGTCCCAACTCTGTCTTTAGCAGCTGACTTTGGAAAAGTGAGTCTTGTGTGTGAGTTCAGTTCTAAAAGATTGTACTGGTTCAGCTTTGTATAGTTTTTCCTCTGCTGATTTAGTTAAACCTTTTCACTTTAGGCATAGGGGAATCATGTTCTGGATAACTACCTATTGTTGACTAATTTATAATTTGTACATAGAGGTAATTTTAGTCTATATATACATTATATTAGTCTATATATAATGTAATTATGTATAATTTTATGTTTGCAAAATACAAAACTATTAGCCTGGTGAAGCAGTAAAAACCCATAATCCAAACCCTCCAAGGCGAAGGCAGGAGGAACGCAAGTTCAAGGCTACCCTGGGCTACATGCTGAGATCCTCTGTCAAACAAAAGATAAAATAAAGATATTAAGGTTTTTTTTCTTTTTTAACCGTTCAAAATAACCAAATATATGTATTCTCTTTTAAGGTATAACTCATTTATGTTATGTAATTAATCAAAAAACTCCCATGAATTTTCTTTTACACTAAAGAATCAAATGAATAGCTCAGCAGAAGTGAGAGCCTATGAAGTGTTTTTTGAGCCTACGAATTTTTGATGCAAATTAAATTGAGGAAATAGAAGAGTGATTTAAAAAATATATGCACTCCCCTCCCCCCCACTACCAAATACTGCCATGGTCATGCACATTTTTAGTTTTTTTTTTTTTTAATTTAAAAAACAGAGAGAGAGAGAAAATTGGCACCCCAGGGCCTCACCTACTGCAGTTGAACTGCAGACACCTGCGTCACCTAGTGGGCATGTGCAACCTTGTGCTTGCCTCACGTTTATGTGACTGGCTTACCTGGGATATGGAGAGTCAGAAATGCGTTCTTAGACTTTGCAGGCAAGTTCCTTAACTACTAAGCTATCTCTCCAGCCCAATAGAGCACACTTTTTATTTCAGCACAAGGGAGGCCGAGGCAGTGCAGCCGAGTGAGACCCTGCCTCAAACAAAACAAGATAACAACAAAAGCGTGGCATGCCTTCTGCTGTGGAAAAAGCAGACGAGAGGGCTACTGCCATTAAATGGGCACAAAGACGCATGGCTAGTCTATTTGTTCTTGTCATAGAGACAAGTAGAGAGCTGTGACAAAGCCAGTTACTGTTTTTGTGGTGCTGTGTCGTGAGAAGAGTTCATTCATATACATAGAACTCAAGTAGGAAATGATGTGGGATAGCCTATCATTTTTTACCTAAATTTATGATGCACTTTTGTCACATAAGTTTAAAGATGTTATTACCATTATCTTTGTCTTTCCTAATATAGACTAGAGATAATTTGAAAGAGGAAAAAATGTCCTTTAAACGCTATCTAGGATTTATCTATCCAGCTGTCTCCTTTTATCTTTGAGGGATACCTTCCAAGATGTTCCACAGTCCTGAAACCACACAGAGAACCAAACCACGTATGTATGTATATATATCATTAAGGGCTCTCCTGTATAAATGTACACATCTGTGATATGGTTTAATATATAAAACAGGCACAAAGAGAGCTTAACAGCAATAATAATAGAACAAATACAAGAATGAACTGGATTGAAAGTCATTTAAAACTCATTTTTAAATGTAGTTGACCTTGGGTAACTAAACTTGTAGAAAGTAAAGCCATGGGAAAGGGGCCTCTACTGTATTACCTATCCACATGAAACTAACTGAAATTAGAAGTCATTTATGGTATATGAAATCAACCAAAATCAACCATATGAAAGACTTCTCATAGACCAAATTTTACATAAACAAGTGCCGTTAGCCAGACCTCAGTCAGACTGAGCCTAGAGTACTTTTTCTTTGGACAAAATCATACTAACCAACTTTATTAATTCTTAGTAAACTAGGTGATAATTAACTCAGAGACTGTTATAATTACCTCCCTGTGTGCTGTGTTCCTGTATGTGCCTGTCAGGGCAGTCGAGGAAGAAAATAAAAAGTCTTATATTTTACAAAATGTTAAAATTCATTCCCAAAGTATTACCTTATTGAAATTTCCTGGTGAATATTGCCCCCTTCCGGTCCTTTCTGGGGCCTGCGAGGTGGTGAACAGAAGTGCACAGGGGAGACTCACGGCCCAGGCAAGGCAGCTGACCCACTCCCGGTTGATATGGACGCGCTGGTCACATGGACAGTCGACGTCTTTCCCAGGCACTAATGCCACATGAGAAAAGATGTGTCTGAACCAAAATCAACATCTACACAAAGGAAATTATTGACAACTTGCTTGCCATTAGTGACAAAGAATTATTTGAAACTTAAAATTTCCCCTAAAATCATATAGCCCCATTTCTACAACCACAAATAAAATAAAAAGACACTGCAAGGAGTCCTTTAGCTTTAGGGGAAGAGAAAGAAACATAAACTGGCGAGCATTGCATGCAGCCAAGCTTCATTGTTGCTCTAATATCTGTGGTAATAGTCAGTTATTTTCACAGCATTCTGTTTATTGAGAAAGCCAGGATGTTACAGAAGGCCTCCCTGTTTGAAGAGGGCTTAAGCGAGGTTCTGAGAGAATTTAGAGGAAAATGACTACTTTTGTAAAGAAGATAAAATTTGACATTTTATTTTTAAAGAGACCATTATTAATCATTTTTAACAAGCATAAAATATAATTGTGGACATTTTGAAACACTAGGAAACTGTTCAGTGCTTTTACAAAACATCCTGCAGACTTCTCCCAGCCTTGAAAACAGTTTCCAGAAGGGAGAAGGCTCAGAGCACAGTTTGTCACCAGGCAACAGCAGCAGTGCTCAGTGTATTAATTCCACGCCGTACTGCTCCGGCCTCTTCCTACTGCGCTCCAATCCAGCAGACTGAGGAAACTTAAACCGGCATCTACACTTAATTACATAATCTCTCCACCTGCACAGGTTTTCAAAGGAATGACAGCCAATATTACAGAGAAATTATCCTTATACCTTGGGGCATGTAAAATATGCATTAATAGAAGGTCAAATGAGCATGTTACTTGCATGTGGCCTCCAATATCTTGAATCACTAGCTCTTCGGTCAAAGGTAAAATTTTAAACCACTATTGTCAACTTTCTGTTACATAGCACTGTATGGCATTGTTTATGTTTTTTTTTAAATGAAGGAAAACTTCCAAAACATATGACATTTATACTTTTCTCTTTGGGATATCCCACAAAACAAATGTGGAAGAAATTCAATGTCAGTGGCATTTAAAATTTTTTTAAAAATATTTTATTTATTTATTTATCTGTGTGAGAGAGAAGGGTAGAGAGAAAGAGGCAGAGAGAGAGAGAGAGTGGGCATGTCAGGGCCTCTAGCCACCGCAAACAAACTCCAGACGCGTGTACTACCCTGTGCATCTGGCTTATGTGAGTATACTAGGGAATAGAACCTGGGTCCTTAGCCTTTGAAATCAAGTGCCTTAACCGCTAAGCAATCTTTCCAGTCTCATTTTGTTTTTATTTTGAAATCATTCAAATATAAATTAATTACTTTATATTTTATTAATTACTTACATTTCTTTTCAATTTTCCTTTTTTTCCCTTGTGTCTGTTTTTGCATGTATTTTTTCTCTGTTTAAAACACTAAGATATTCTTACAGTAAATATCTGGAAGTATGTGAAAGGAAGTGAGGGAAAGAATAAATTCTGAATTAGATTTTTATTTATATAACGAGTTTTGCTCTATGCTTATCTTTTTGTTGTATGGATATATTTAGTAGAAAACCTTTTATCTTCTTCCCTTTCTCAAGTAGTTGCTTCTAGTTAAAACAGTCTTGTTAGGCTGGAGAGATAGTTTTCCTACACATCCTGCAGGCCCAGGTTCGATTTCCCAGTGTACACGTAAAGCACAAAGCGGTGAATGTATCTGGAGTTAGCTCGTTTGCAGCAAGCAGTAGGAACTCCTGGTGCATCAGTGATCTCTCTCCAGAGCGTTATGCATTTTGGTTGGCAAACACTCTATCATTGAGCTATATTCACAGCCCCCAAATAACCATTTAAAAAGCATTTTGGTGATGAAGTTGCCTCCTTATGGTGACTTCCCAATGCACAAGGAAAACATCTCTATTGATGGTCTTTGAGCTTGTGTGAGACCTTGCCTAACCTCACTAGACATTTTCCTCTTGCAATTTTATTTTTCTTCCTCCATGGGATCCTTGCTGTCATCAGCCCTTTTTTTATTCAGAATATCCGCACGTGCTGCAACCTTCTTTGAGGTAACTTTACCCCACTCCTCAAGTAGCAAACACCTTATTCCATACATTCTTAATTCATACCTCTTGAGAGACGCCAGCCTTTTAAGTCAGATCCTCCTAGATATTACCTATCACTGTGCTGTTTCTTCCCTTCAAAGCACTTATAAAAATGCTAATTTATTTATTTGTATGTTCACATTTTCCGAACCTGTTTACCGACATGTCCCTAGAGCAGTTGAATGAATGAATAAAGCTATGGATCTAATAAAAATTTAAGCTGCATTAGTTAATGTACTGAACTAAAGGTAGATCTCAGCAAAAATATAAAATAATCTCAATAATTTATACATTAACTTTCTGGTATAATAAATATTTATTGGCCAGCAATTTTATTCCAAGAACTATCTTGGTTTCTGAGAATATGCAAAATTAAAAAAAAAATGTTCTCACTCAGCTTGTATACTTCCCCTGGGTTAGTGGGCAGATAGGTAAATAGCGAGTAAATTAAAAGGCCAAAAGTGACACAGAAGCAAAACAGGAAAGGAAGATCAATAGTGTGGGATAAGATAGAGCAATTGTAAACAAGATCATCAGGGAAGGCTTTACCCAGAAAATTTGATATCCATGAAGGAGCAAGAGCCAATCTTATACTGGAAAAAAAAAAAAAAGATTATTCCAAGCAAACAAAACACAGCAAAACTATTCACCAGCAAGAGAGTGCCATAAGATAGGACCATGCCACGAGGGCAGCACATGGAGAAGCAGTCAGAGAGCTGTCAGGTCATTTAGGCCACTGCACGGACCAATGTTTTTATCATCTGTGAAATGGAAGGCCGTTTTAGGTTTTAAGGGGTTAGGCTGAGAAATGACAGATGTTTTGACAGGATACTTCTATCTTCAGGGTTGGGAACTGTCTGAAAAGAATTAAAGAAGTGGAATCCAGGAGACCATGAAGAAGCTTATGGAAACAATCCAGGGAAAACGTGATGCCGGGACCAAGATGACCAAGTGGAAGTGGTGAACAGTGGTTAAGTTGTATGGTGGCTGTGTTGGGTCAGTTTTATCACCAAAGTTTGTCCTGGGACGTGACCGCAGAGGGGCCAGCGTCAGCAACTGATAGAGTGTAGGACACCCTGTGACGCGCAGTGTCTTTATGGAGTCGTCTGTATTTATAAGATGTTCCTTACGGAGCTCAGTTTGGGGGGAGAAAGGCAAACACGGAGGGCTGAACTTTTAAGAAAAAGGAATTCCTTCTTGAGCAAACACAGCGCTGACAGAGAAGTGAGAGGCCAGGTGTTGGTCCCTGAGCTACGGGAGGCGGTGTGCTCCATGCGATGGCCTCTCCAGGGATGGCCAGATTCTTCCACAAACTCTGAAATCATGATGCGCTTGAAGTGAGTAGACACACGTAGAAATAGCTGATAGAGGAATGGGTGGAAGAAGAAATCAGGCAGAGAGCCAGAAACGGGAAATTGGGCATGAAAATTCACCACAGGGAAGGGTGGACTTTTGGTTTCTTAGTCATAAGGACAGGAAGTTAGACACAAACCACCCAGGGCTTCTTGATCTTGAGGCATAAGGAGAACACTGCTGCCTTCTGTAAGTTCAGCCTAGTGACCCATCACTTCTACAGCCTTCGATGTGGGCTCTGCCTCAGGTGCAGGAACCTACCTGTTGAAATGAATTGGAAAGGATAACAAGTTAACAAGGAGATGAAACTTGTCAGCCATGGCCATATAAAACAAAAACAATAAACCAGGCGTCGTGGCGCATGCCTTTAATCCCAGCACTTGGGAGGCAGAGGTAGGAGGATCACCATGAGTTCGAGTTCGAGGCCACCCTGTGACTACATAGTGAATTCCAGGTCAGCCTGAGCTAGAGTGAGACCCTACCTTGAACCCCCACCCCCCAAAAAAATAATAAAATAAAGATAATTAGTGTTTGCAAATGAAATCTGGCTTCTAGCATCAGAACGCCTAATAAGAGATCAAGTCATTTAATATCTTTTCAAGCTAACACTCATAAATGCAGAGGTATATTTGGCTAATGAAAATAACCAACCCTCACATGAGCTGTTAAAACTGCTTATACCTTGGGCTTCATGCTACCACACTATGACAGCATTTTCTCTTTATTCATTGCAGATCTAACTTTTATGTCAATATTAAATCACTGAAGTGGGTCTCTTTAGAGAAATGAGTCTTATTTCACCTCTTAGTGGGCTTAACTCAGCAACTAGGGTGCCAGACTCCATAGTCACCAAAAATCCACTGAATAAGTGACTATAGGTTCTTTATCTCACAAATTCTGCCATTAATATCACAGACAAGAAGGATGAGGGCTGGAGAGATGGCTTAGTGGTTATGGCACTTGGCTGCAAAGCCAAAGGACCACAGTTCAATTTCCCAGGACTCATGTAACTCAGATGCATAAGGGGCACATGTGGCTGGAGTCTGTTTGCAGTGGCTGGAGGCCCTGGCATGCCTGTTCTCTCTCTCTCCCTCTCTCTCTCTCTCATAAATAAATAAATAAATAAATAAATAGAGGATGAATTTTAAAGAAGAAACTTAAGTACACAGAGGAAGCAGACTTTGAGCAAAGTCAGTGAGCTTACTTTAGAGGGGAAGCAAACTTGCGTGCATGAGAGGGCACCCAGTGCCAAGCTGCCCACTGAAAAACTAAGAGAAGTCCAGGTGGAAAGCAGAGCCATCTGAACATGGACTGCCAGGGAGGTTTTTTTTTTTTTTTTTTTTTTTTTTAATCAGAGTTTATACCGTTTCCTGGCGAGAGAAATCAGGAGATCATTGAAACAACTGACTGACGTACGGAGAAGTGCAGCTGGGGCTCAGTCATCGGTCCTTACCAGGCATCGGTGAGTCTCCTTTCCAGTTAGGGAAGCGGCGAAGTTCTCCCCAACGCCACCTGCCAGCTCTGCAGGGAGAAGCCTCCCCCAGTCAAGGACGGCAAAGGACCAGGGGTCGCTGGGCCCGCGGAGCGTGCCAGGACTGGCGTGGTCTTTTCCCCTGAGCTCTACCCCTTGCCCTCTCCAAGCAGCTTGGCCGTCTACCCAATGCAAGGCCCCTTGCTCTTTCTCCGGGTTTTCGACTTTGCCCTGCCAACCCCGGCATTCACTTTAACTGTGACATTCTCAAGGCAAAGACAAAACTGTTAATGTTCCAGGTCCCCTCCCTATCTACCTAACCCATTTCTTTCTCCTACTCTCTATCATTATCTTTGTGTTGAAATGATCATAACAGAAGACTCCAGTGGATTTCATAATAAGAAAATCCCCAAGTGTCTCAGCTACTGTCCAAAGGACTTTCACTTAGAAGAGCTGAAGTGGAGAAGCAGACCAGGAAGGAGTATGCCAAACTGTTCCCCATGGAGCCAATAGCCAGGCAAGATAAAACTATCAACACGTATATGTTACTTGTTCACTCAGTTTTAGGTCACTTGACTAACGCACAGAAGCATATTTATAAACACATATATATGCACATACGTGCAAATATACATCTTCTTATATTCAGTTATGTAGTATATTCATATACTACATATATTCTGATGATATGCATATGCTTAAATAGGTCAAACCTGATTGCTGTTTCAACAGTAAGCCCCAAGGTATAATTGCAGCACTAAACCAAGAAAATACAAAAGTGGGGGAAACCTTGATAACTGATGAGCTTCCCTGTGACATTGCTAGAGAATTAGTCTTGTCCATAATCCAAGTAGTAGAGAAACTTAGGGTAAGGCAATGCCTTTGATATTAAGTAGACTTAGATGGTGCTGTAGCATGAATGTTTATGTCTCCCCAAATGCTCAACCTTTCTTCCATGATAATGAAATTGGAGGGTGATGTGGAGGTGAAGCCACTATGAATAGATTTGATGCAAAGGAGATTCAGAGAAGGCTTTTATTCTTTTTCTTTTCTTTCTTTCTTTCTTTTTTTTTTTTTTTTGCCTCCTTTGCCATTTGAGGATACAGTAAAGAAATAGCTTTGTATGAGCTAGAATCTGGATGCCTAACCAGACATTCAGTCCTTTGGCACCTTGATCTCGGACCTCTAAGCCTGCAGAACTGGATTTTATAAACCAGTTTTTGTTCCAGCAGTCCAAATGGACCAAGACAGAAGTAAACTGTAGTTGTATAATTTCTAGCTAAATAAATTTCCCACATTATCATCCATTCTGAGTTTATGTCTCTATAACTAACAGTTGAACACTACAATACATATTTTATTGGATTTTCCACAGGATTACACTAACATCAAATGACTTATAGGGAAGTTTATATAGATCAATGTATCTGGATTTTATTGTTGTAAATTAAAACATTTCACAAGAGACTGTGGAGCGAGCTTCACCTGAAGAAGAGCTGACAGAAATCTGGAAAAAGCTATGGTGCATGCAGCTCCATGGAGAGAGAGAGGTCATCAGTGGAGATAAACAACAGTGGACACTGCAAACTTAAGTTTGGCCAGCCAAGCCAAATGAGCCAATGGTGCAATAGTAGCATGTCTGTTATGGGGGAAACCAACCATTCTCTGATTGGACTGGAGACCCATTCCACAGAAGGGAACACATGCCTGATACTGAAAACCTATGGTGGGGGAGATCATGAGCCCTTGGGGTGTAAAGCCTGCTGGTGTCTGGCTATATGCATATGTTACACTCACCAAACTGTCCAGTGTGCACTTTTCTTTGTCCACGCCCATTTGTTAATGCTACTTTCACTTTTGGTTAGAGAAGCTTCTCTTTTCACATAGCAGTGACCCCTGGGATGACTCAAAAGGCACCATAATACTGAGAAGTGACAGAGGAGTATTTGGCACTGAAATATCTCTATCACAACTTCCAAGGCTCAGGATCCATTGTGGAAGAGGTGGCGGAAAGAATGTAAGAGCCAAAGGAAGGGTACGACTCCTTACAATGCACTCTTCCAGATACAAAATGGCCTGGATATCCATGACCTCGCAGTGTCTGGCCCTACTTACACAAGACCATCTTAATAGGAGGAAAAGATGATGATATCAGAATAAAAGATAGACCAATTGAGAGGAGGAGGGGATATGATGGAGAGTGGTGTTACAAAGGGGAAATTGAAGGGAGGGGGAATTATCATGGTATAATGTCTGTAATTGCCAAAGTTGTCAATTAAAAAGTACTCAAACAAAAAAGAAATAAAAAAAAAGAAATCATTAGCTGGGCGTGGTGGCGCACGCCTTTAATCCCAGCACTCGGGAGGCAGAGGTAGGAGGATCACTGTGAGTTTGAGGCCACTCTGAGACTCCATAGTGAATTCCAGGTCAGCCTGAGCTACAGTGAGACCCTACCTCGAAAAACCAAAAAAAAAAAAAAAAAAAAAAAGAAATCGTTAAAAAAAAAGAAATGAAAAAGAGAGTGAGCTTCATAGTCAGCAGACCTGCATTTAAACCTCCTCTTTGTAGCTTTCTGGCCTTGTGAACTTGGCCAAGTTACTTACCTGACTTGAGCCTCTAAACCTGTTTTTACTGTGTAAGATAAAGACAACATTACTTCATAGTATTACTTACATATAATGACATTAATTAATTAATTAATTAATCTTAAGTGTTATATAGTAAGCATTCTGTGAATGACACTGTTAAAGTCATTCTTTTTATTCCCCACTAGTGACCATGCTACCACAGGACATACAAATAGTATTTGTTTTAAAATTAAAAGTATCAGGACTGGAGAGATGGCTTAGCCGTTATGGTGTTTACCTGCAAAGCCAAAGGACCCAGGTTCAATCCCCCAGGACCCAGGTTGATGCACAAGGGGGCACAGGCATCTGGAGTTTGTTTGCAGTGGCTGGAGGCCCTGGCATGCCTATTCTCTCTCTCTTTCTCTCTCTCTCCTTAATTCTCTGTCAAATAAATAAATAAATAAAAATATATTTTTTAAAGTATCATTGAAAGGTAAATATAATAATGTCAATAAGTTTTATACTTCAAAGAAGGAGGAATTTGTATGGAAATTATATCTCAAAGTCATTTTAAACATCATTTGCATGATGTATAAAATATGAAAACATTATGTTAAGTAAAATAAGCCAGGGACAGAAAGACTGATTTCTGTGACACACACACTCTTAAGAACTTGAATTCATAGCAGCAGAGACTAGGACAGAAAAGATGGCAATGCCCCTGGAGGAATATGCTGCAGATACAAAAGTTTCAAACAGGAGAAATCATTTCAAAATATATTTTATACAACATAGTGCATATAGTAATATGATTGTACCCTTGAAAATTGCTGAGAGTAGATTTAAGTATTTTCACACATAAAAAATCCTATGTGAGATATGTTTATTTCAAAACATCATGTTGCGCATCATAAACATGTCATTTTTATTTCTCAATTAAAATTACTTTAAAAAAGTTAAGAAATGATATTTAGAAAAAATAAAGTTCATGATAAGAAGGGGATGTTTAATCCTATAGCAAGTCAATAAGAGGAAGTATTTGACCTCCTGAAATTTTGAGTTGTTTAAAGATGTGGTGGGTTCCGTTCCTTTCATTTCATGTAATGAATTTCCTGTCACTGGAGGCATTCGACCATGTGTTGATGACTGCCTGCCAGGTCCGTCAACAGGGGATTTACACGTAAGATGAGTATCGTGTTTAGATGGCCTTTGAGGTTACATTCCACTTCAAGTTTCTGACTCAGCAATTCTTCAATCAGTGTGGGAAAGCTAACAGAAAACCTAATGGAATCAAGACCCATCAGTAAAAGCAGAGAATTAGATTAATGGAGGGAAAATTCCCATGTAACACTTTTTAAAAAGCATTTTCTAATTTATTTTTTATTTATTTATTAGAGAGAGAGAGAGAATGGGCCTGCCAGGGCCTTTAGCCACTGCAAATGAACTCCAGATGCATGTGCCACCATGTGCATCTGGCTTACATGGGACCTGGAGATTTGAACCTGGGTCCTTAGGCTTTGCAGGCAAACACCTTAACCACTAAGCCATCTCCCCGGCCCCTATGTAATACTTTTTGTTTTGGGTTGTGTTGAGGCAGGATTTCATGTAGCCCAAGCTGACCTCAAACTTCTGGATAGTGGAGGGTGCCCCTGAGTCCATGTTCCTCCTGCCTCCACTTCCCACGTGCTGAGATTACACTGCATACAGTGCTGGGCCCTGACATTATTTCTGTCCAGACTGCACTGTATTTGGAGACCAGGTTGACCTAGGATCCAGGTTCTATGAAGCCTACGGGTGATACAGTTTTAGAGGCTTTATAAAAATTCCAAATGCTAAAACCAAGTATGAGATTAATGTTTTAATGAGAAGAGTTAGCAGGTGATGATCATCTGAACGTCACCACAACTTTCATGAAATTCAAAGCTATATTTCCAGTAACTACGGAAAATTCTCCAGAGAAATGTTAATAGAAAACATGACCTTATGCCTCCATCTATAGTAGTAGTTTTTAACAATTTGGGGGGAAAAGAAGAACAGATATTTCACTCTTTCTCCTAGAACTGTTGGTTGAAATGTTTTTGAGGTTTATTTTTTAGAAACACTGTTTTTAGCTTGACAATTCACTGGTAATGTCATGTTCATGTTTAGGATTATTGCTGAAGTTAGGAAAACTGCTTTCTAGTTTCGTTCAGGTTTCAAATCATCTTATGTTAATATCCTTTCAGTGAGAATGCTTAGAAAGTCAGCAGAGCAGATGGAGGAAGATTCCTAGAAGCCATTTCCGCATGGAGACAGCTAGCAAAGCAGGCAAGAAGAAACTGAAAACGGTATACTGAAAACTCTCTAACTTGCTGGAAAAGACTAAAAGTCCCCAACTAGCCAAACCCCAAACTGCCTGGAGCCATCTCAAAGTCACCTGACGTTACCACAGAGGTCTGCAAACTCAGAGCAGTCTTAGTCCACTGAGAGTTAAATATCTCGCTTTAGTGAGATTCACAGAACATTCTGATGAGACATGCTGCTGACCACCTCGCTCGTCTCTGCAAGGGGCCATTCTGTCAGAGAATTCTAAAACCATAAAGCATGAGAAATGTTTGAAGGAACTGGGGAATTTTAGCCCGAAGCACAAAAGACTTCAAGAGACATGATTATTGCCTTCAAATATTTAAAGGACTGTCATTAGAAACATTTGTCAAGTTACTCTAAGAACATTGCAAGGAGAAAAAAAATAGGAGCAATGGGAAGAAGTCCCAAGGAAGAAAGTTTCAACCACTAGAAAGAACTTTCTAAATAAAGCTGCTCAAGACTGGAGTGGACTGCTTTTGGTAGGAATGGCTCCCTGTTGTTGAAATGCTCCACAGAGGCCAAATGATGACCTGTCAAGAATACAGCTTGTTACTGATAAGATTTTCACACTGAATAAAAGTTCATGACAAATAACTCCAAGTTACAATTCAGTAGGTTTTCAGTGTTCCCAAGATCATCAGGAAATATGAATCCATCAATGCATCTATGATCAGAATAGCTTAGTATGTTAAGTTCAAAATGAAATATAGAATTTTCCATCCATATCAAATCAGAGCTCAGAAAATTAACAGTTATATGTGATGGTATAATCATCCAATAACACTTAGGTCTGTCACCCAAAAATCAACTCTATATTTGACATTACCATAAAATTCTACTTGTAACTTTTCTTATTTCATAAATACAGATTGTCTCACATGGCGGGCTGGAAAGATGGCTTAGCATTACGCGCTTGCTTGTGAAGCCTAAGGACCCCTGTTCGAGGCTCGATTCCCCAGGACCCACGTTAGCCAGATGCACAAGGGGGCACACGCGTCTGGAGTTCGTTTGCAGTGGCTGGAAGCCCTGCCGCGCCCATTCTGTCTCTCGCTCTCTGCCTATTTCTCTCTCTCTCTGTCGCTCTCAAATAAATAAAAAATAAAACTAAAAAAAATTAAAAAAAACAATGTTTAAAAAAATGATTGTCTCACATGGTACACTTGATATTACTAGACCAGATCATAGTCTCCTGCTTAAAGTCAATTTATATTTCTATGTATGAAAGTTTATGCATTTGGGAAAGTACATTTGTTAATAGAATTTTATTTGCAATATCCTCCTTTGAGGATAAACTTTCAAGAAGTCAAATCCTAGTCATTGTTACATGGGTAAACAACTTGCTTCTTTGCAACTCTATTTTTTTTTGTCTAAAGTAAGTATGATATATACTCATTCACGATTCCTGTCAACATACATAAGATAATGCCTATAAAATGTGACACACAAAAATGTTCTGTAACTAATATTATTTTAAGGTGTTGTGCATAAAAATTTTCCTCGTGCTGTTGATAGCAATGCAAAATAAAAATGGGCTGTGAAACATGCTCAGTCAAAAGAGAATCTCACATAGCTTCCATGCTGCATGCTCTGCTTGCAAAATAACATACTAGAACAATTAAGCTAAATAAAACAACATGTGGTTAGAATATTGGAATTCTTTACAATAAACCAGCTTACCCCACATAAACACAAAAACCCAAGTGCTTATATATTTAAACTCCACTTAAAAAGTAATTAAAGGACTCCAAAATACATAAAGAGTAATTATCAATGTTATAAAATTATAGAAATATAGATAAAATGCAGTTTCTAGCTACTTTATATTGCACTATGAATTAATCTGGGATACCTTTCATAGTTAAGTTTTCATAATATAAGAGCACAGAATAATATTTTAGAAAGGACGGACCCATGAGTTGTATCCAATTTATCTGTTATATATCTGTAACTTTCTGGAAAGTGCTTCAGCATATATAGTGTGATGTTGTGTGGGTGATATTTAGAATGAAGTATGAATAGGCTTATTAAAACTTTAATTAAAAAGCTCATACTCTGGAGGTATATTCTAGAAGTGCTCTTGTTTACAAAATCATAATTAAAAATCAAGGCTTTGGTAATTAGTATACTTTCAGAAATGGGGTTATGTTGAACACCATAGTAACAAGCACAAAATATTAAAATAGCCTTTCGGTGTTAAAGGTATATAACATATATGGTGATGGGTGTATTTTAGAAACCTCCAAGTTAGAGGAAGCTATGATGTATGAACGCAGGAAATCCTAAATATTTTCTTAAACCCTTAGATTTTGAAGGACTGAGTTATATGTGAAAATCTTCTTGATTTACATAATGAGCACTGGAGCACTGTGATTACAAAAGAGTAGCTGAAAGTATGAAACAATTCCACCACGAATCTCTCTCATGTCAGTTCTCAATGAAAGATGGTGATTGAAACACCTAAGGAGAGAAGATTGCAAGTGCTTAGAGATCTTGAAAGGGTCATAAATAAATGCATTTACTGTGGAGGTTAGCTGATGGAGGTCAGCATGTGACTTTCAGTTTCAGGCACTGGAGGCTGAGAAGTTGACTTACATTCACAACTTCTTTGAGGCAAAGCTACTGAACAAAAACCTAAGAAATCCATTTGACCCATTTGTCTGAAATTTCCACCCTACCCCTGGTCATTTCAGCTCATTCGGGGTTTCCTGCAACTTGACAGGGCAGTGCAGGACACCTTACTATAGATGTGTTGCTTTTAATTCTTATCTGCCTAATTTTGGACCAGTCCCCTGGTTCTCCCTGGCATGCTAACTCACAGACTGTGCATCCTGGTGCCCTTCTCTGCTTCTAGCTGAGGAATCTTCTGTAGCTTCCCTCTGTGCCTCCTACCTGAGTGGAATCTATATTTTCTACTATGCACACATTCTAATTCAGAGAAAAAGGAGCCTTTATGAGTCACCTTCTTGTCTCTGAGAGAGTAACCAAACTACAACTGGTTCAACTAGTAAAAAAAAAAAAACAAAAAGCAAAAAACAGTCTTAGCATTATAAGGGAAAAATAGTATAGATAACATCTCATTCTCTGTGTTTTTATCCGTTTTGTCACTTTTTAAAATTATCGCTATAGGGCTGCATTTTACTCGTGTTCCTGAAGCAATGTTCAAACACCAGGGAGCCAAGTTCAATACAAAGCATTTGGCAAATCTGTATCATTAAATAATGCTGACAGCTCTACAACTCTTCAATTCCCACAGACTACTAGACCTCTCCACCTGTTCTAGAGTTGCATACAAAATAACTATGATGACTGTTTTCCCAAATCTAAGGCACACACATACATACACACTCATGCACATAGCACACTATAACAAGAATTGCATTGTGCTCATGGCCTCAGATAAATAAACATTTTTGAGAAATCTAAAATGCTCTTTGATATTTGATTCAACTCTAATAAGATATCCAACTTCTAGCTGGGCATGGTGGCGCACGCCTTTAATCCCAGCACTCAGGAGGCAGAGGTAGGAGGATCACCGTGAGTTCGAGGCCACCCTGAGACTCCATAGTGAATTCCAGATCAGCCTGGGCCAGAGTGAGACCCTACCTCGAAAAGCCAAAAAAAAAAAAAAAAAAAAAAAAAAAAAAAAAGATATCCAACTTCTTTTCATTTTGTTTAAGTCATCAATAGATGCAGAAAATATGAAGGATATATTTAAATCAAAGGTGCTAAATAAATGTTAACATACTCAGATTCATACACACAGCCCAAGGGATATCCTTTTCTTACAGCTCAAGTTTTCCCATAAGAAAAATGAAGTATAAAGAAGACAGTTTTGTGTCTTGGAATCCTGTCAGGAGTTGAGGACAAGATCATTTTAATGGAGAATAGAAGGCATTTTTGAAAGTGGTTGAACATGAACCAATGGCATAAGCAGGAGAATAGTTTCAGAGCATTTTCGTGAGTACAGAGGCGTCATTCTGGAGGCTCCTACTTTCTTTACACATAGGGCATCCACAGAAACGGCAAGCGCCCCTGAGGGCGTACAGACTCAGAGCTAAAAGGACTCAAGTAAGGGCTCCTGCTTCAGTAAACAGTTTATTTGAGGATGAAGCCTCCTGTGTGACACATTGCACAGTGAAACAATGAATCTAAACCAAAAAAAAAAAAAAAAAATTAGGCAAGGCAATAATGGAACCAAGAGGGAAAAATTAGAACTGAGAGTATTAGCTTTTAAAAATAAAAATAAGGCCTGGAGAGATGGCTTAATGGATAAGGCACTTGCTGAGAAGACTAAGGACCCAGGTTCAACTTTCCAGTACTCACAAAAACCAGATGCACAAGGTGGCATATGTGTTTGAAGTATATTTCCAGTGGCTGGAAGTCTTGGCACACCCATTTTTTTCTCTCTCTCTCTCTGCCTTTTTTCTCTCTCTCCAAATAAATAAATAAAATATAACTAAATATGGTTATGGATGTGTCTCCTTTTAAACTTTTTCTTATTCCCCCAATTTTAGCCAGCTTAATGTAAAATGCACTTTAAAGCTTAGGTTGAGGAATTAACATGATCAGCATGAAATCAACTTTAATGCATTCCTAAGCCTTTCAAATTCAAGTTAAATTAAGACATCTCAACCTGTTACTTTTCAATCATGTTTAAGATGGAGGATGATGCGCAAGAGATTTTTAACAACCTCTTCCCATCTAGGTAAAACTCCAGAAGCAATCATGATGCTTGGAAATATGTGACATCTTGCTTAGCTGTATCAAATGCTTTAAATTATTTCATCTTCCTGTTTTTAAAGGAGATTTCTATCTGAGCCTGTCCTAACTTTTCTCTGTTCTCAACTCTCTGTAACCATGCATAGCTTGCCAGGGAAGACAAGCATGAAATGACTGCTATGTAGTATTAATTTACTATTGCCATGAAAGTTTGTTACTTGATTACTAGGTAATAGTATTGGTATATCAGGTCCTGATTTTTCATTCAGTGAAATGAACCAAGTAATTTCAGTTGTGTGAACAAATAAATATGCTTGTCCCCCCAAGTATTCATGGAAGGAAATTATAGGATAACTGCATAGGCAAAAAAAAACTTCATTTATGTTTAACTTCAGTTAAATCTATTAGATCTGTTTTTTTTTTAATTTTTTTTGTTCATTTTTATTTATTTATTTGAGAGTGACAGAGAGAGAAAGAGTCAGATATAGAGAGAGAGAGAATGGGCGCGCCAGGGCTTCCAGCCACTGCAAACGAACTCCAGACACGTGCGCCCCCTTGTGCATCTGGCTAACGTGTGTCCTGGGGAATGAAGCCTCGAACCGGGGTCCTTAGGCTTCATAGGCAAGAGCTTAACCGCTAAGCCATCTCTCCAGCCCAGATCTGTTTTTTTATTGTTTCTTTTTATCAACTTTGTCTCCTTTTAGCCCAAAGATAGGATCAGATGCCTTTCAGTATTTGTGTGATCATTTGAAGGATTTAGACATAATTTTTCTTTCTTTTTTTCTTTTCTTTTTTATTTCTTTGACAATCTTTTCAAATACCTTTTGCATGATGTTTCTAGTCTTGCAAGGGGCTCAAATCTGTTGATAAGGCTCAAATTATCAGGGCAAACATTTCCAAACCTACTGTGGAAAAGTCAAGTCCTCTCCAAGGTGTTTGCAACTCTCTAAGTAAATGTCATTTTGTGATGAGACTATCTTTCTTTAGAACACCCTGATGGCTCTCAAGAACTGGCAATCTGCAACTTCTATATGCAGAGATTGCTGGCTTAATTTGCTTATGATAAACTTGAATTTCAGTGTAACATGTGAAATTTAATAGTCCAAAAGGCTTTCAGGGCTATGTATTAATGAGGTCCATATACCTAGATTGCCTGCCACTGAATGTTGGCCCCTCATAACAAGAATTGAGACTATATCTTCAGGATCCCACAAACAATAAGGCTTAGTACCTACAGAAGACTGGAAATATTTACTCTGCTCTGGTTGCAATTCTACTTGAAGGTATAGTGTCTTTAATTACTGGGTTCTGTTTAACAAATGCTCAGGAGTCTTCCATTTCTTTCTGTTAGGACCCAAGAGACTTATTTTAGTATTCAGTGTTATTGTTGTTTTCTTTTGTTTTTACTTTTCTTGTTATCACTGTGTAAAGATCCATGTGCTAAAGAGAGAGGCAGTTAAAAAAAAAAAAAAGAAGCTTTATCTTCTCCTCCTTTAGTTCTCCAAAGTTAATATACAGCCACATTCATGTCTAGACATGTAATTTGTTTTTCAATACAGTGGCTTTGTCTAAATTTTTCTTTTTTAATACTCCAAGTGCAACCTAGACAATGGCACAGAATTCAGCTAATAATTACTCACTTAAAATTTTGTTTACTAACTCTACCAGTGAATACAAGATGGTATTTATACTGTGAAGTCAAGTAGGTGATAGGAATAGAGAAACATTGAATTTTATGACTCAGTACATATCTCAGGTATGGAAGAGCCCAAGTCCAAGATGCTATAGAAGAGAGTAGAATTATCATAGGAGAAATGAAATACTTGAAAACACAATATGTTTTAGAAGGAAAAAATTCAATTCAATTCAAGTTTTAGAACTTAAATTTGATATAAAAACATAATTTCAAGTTGGAAAGGAAAAGCTTGTTATGTTAAATATCACCCTGTTATTGACTTAGGTACAGAAATCCAGATGGTTTTACATGGCATTTTCAAATCCAAATGTTAAGTCCAGAACAAAGAGCTGTAATCCCTGACTTTCAATCTAGTGCTATTTAGTGCAGCTTTATACATTTTCATTCCTTCTCATATGACAAAATGCAGCCTGAGATGTTAAGGACTAGGTATATTGCTGCCTAAGGCAAATATCTAGAGAAAGTAATGAAGATTGTCATCCAAACAGCATAACAAAATATTAGAGCTATTATGCACAAGACAAAACAGTAAATTCGGGATAAAAATTTGTGAAAAAACAAAGCCAGGCATGGTAGTGCACGCCTTTAATCCCAGCAGTGGGGAGGCAGAGGTAGGAGAATCATTGTGAGTTCGAGGTTACCCTGAGACTACAGAGTGAATTCCAGGTCAGCCTGGACTAGAGTGAGACCCTATCTCAAGAAACCTCTCTCTCTCTCTCTCTCTCTCTCTCTCTCTCTATATATATATATATATATATGTATATGTATATGTATATATATATAGTGAGAAATGCATAGTGCCATGAAGAGATATTAAAGCAATAATCAATATCTTGCTCTCTGTACAATGAAGTCCACTAACATTAAAGCATGTGAGAACAATGAACTCTTGAACTGAGTTACAAAAACCATCTGTTAAACTATACCACAATAGCAACTGCCTAAAATTTTATTGGTAAAAAATACAGTTAATACATATCTAGCTAACACATTAGCCCATAAAAAGTGCTTAATAAGTAGTGTTTATGACCAGTATGGTTACTGGCTAATCTAGAATTTAGGAGGGCATCAAATTTTCTAGTAGATCAGACATGTTAAGTGTTTAACTGAAAGTTTAAGAAGAAAGAAATAATTCCTTCCAAAATTTGTTAGCCATGCAAGTTCGGGCCATTGTTAATGAAAAAAATAAATAAATAAAGTCAACTTGCAAAAATAAATAGTTGTTAAATTTAGAAAATAAAAGCAAGTTATTTTTAAATAAAGGATACTTTTTTCTATTTACTTATTTATTAATTGGGTTTTGCTTGTTTTTTGAGGTTTTTGAGATGGATGTTGTCACTTGTAAATATAAGCTTACCAAATTTGGGATTGCAACTAAGCCAGTACACCTGGCTGTTTTGAAAGTAATTAGTAGGAAAGATTTTTTTTTAATATATAACATTGAATAATTCAAGTACTCAAATTTCTGTTTTTTATTTCTAGTGCCACATATTAACTTAAGTATCTTTAATGATCATAATGAACTTGGTTTTGCAAGTCATGAAATTAGCATTGCTAAAATGTTCAGATTTTTAAATAACTGTCTTAAAATAATAGAAGGTTATGTAACCAACATGGATACCCAAAGTGATCAAGTCCTGAGGTTTTTATTTTTCATTATTTTTTTTGTTGGCAGGTTGTTTTTAGTGTATTTACTAAAAAAAAAAAAAATCCATTATTGTTCATTTGGAAAATTAGGCATCTGAAAGTCTCTTTTGAAAACACCTCCACTTGTTATTTCCTCTCAAATACATTTTATATGATTGGCTCTTGTAAGGCCACTGTGTTTGATCACGAATTCAGAGGCAGTTAAGCGGGAATTAATGGAGGCTAAAAGCTAATAATGCTATTTTCTGGATAGAGCAGAGTCACCTAATATTATTTTCTTCTGTTATCTTTTAGGCCTGGATGATTAGGGTCACTCACAACAATTTTTTTAAATCACCAAGATCAGAAAAATGAAAACTGTTTTGTTCTCAACTGCATGTCCTCAACTGTGCCTACATCAAGAAGGTATAATTAATTAAAGTAATCCTTGCATGCAGATCTTAGAACAGAGAGCAATCCAGCTTCAGAAAAGCTAAAGACTCTCAGTGTTATGTGCCCGTGGAAACGTATGTGTGCCACTTAATTGCTGCACTTAATGGTCCTTTTTGATATAACCTCCCTTCTGCTTATATGATCAGTACTCCACTTTAAGCATTCATTGCCTTCTGATACTCTGTCTCCAAAGTTGCCTTCTGAAAATAACATCTTTTTCACTCGTTTTCACCAAAGAATGAATTTACTCAATGTATTTGCTCTCTCTGAGGTAACTTCCTTTGTATAATCTGTCACTAATGACGTCATTACAGAACTGCATCCAAACAACATGGGTCAAGTTGATAAATCTCTGTCTCCTTAAAAGTACACCATGCCTAGACATGGGCATATCCTTCAGGTTGTCCCTGGTGTGGTTCACTTGGTAGTGTGTAGGAAACAAGTGATTGTGAGCATGGATAATGAACGAGGGGATTACTTTGCCTTGAATGTTATTATAAAACATTGTTATCTCAAAATAATACCTATTTAGATGTCAAAGGTAAGGGCTGAACATTTGGTTACTGAAATGTAACCCTGGAAGAAATATCCTCTTTTTAGTCTGTCTTGAGATAGGGAGGAATCAATACATTAAGACAATAAAAATAAAATATCTATGAAAATGGAACATTACCTATTTATAAGAGGTCACCACCATATCTTTCCCATTCACACTGACTTCATCCGTGAACCTCCCACAGCTCCCGCCCCACTCAGGCGCATGTGGCATTTCAACATTTGTCCATGGCTTTCCTCTCATCTCCCACGGGAAGGAAAATCAAATTTGCTTTCTAGCCTGCGGTTTTAGTACTAAATCTAGTATTCTGAATCTCAAAGTTCAGAAGGAGGTTCTGTGAACATCTTGTTGTATGGTTATATTATGAAATTCTGCAATATGTGATTGATTTGAACAGAAAATCAGCTTGCACTAATGACTTCTGTATATTTTATTAGCTGAGCCTTTCAATGGGCATAAACCAACTTACCACTGCTTCCCCCTGAATATTATGCACTCTACCTAAGCAGTTAGGCAGTGAGGACTTACTGAAATTCATGTGGTATAATTATGACCCCCTGTAATGCAGAGTATTAGCCAATTACTAATTTCTATTTTAGTTTAGAATGTTATTAAATTATGATTAATTCAAAAAGCCACAAATAAGTAAAACATTAACAATTAAACAGTAAACGACTGTAATATAATCTTGGGAATGTCTCCTAAGTATATTTTCTTAACACTTCCACCCATTTGAATTAACTTGGAGTAAAATGGATACCACTAAAATTTTATTTTTCCAATGCTAATATATAAATTCTGTTATATCACTATAATTTTACCTAAATGATGTTTTCTGGTGTCACAACATTTTGGAACTCAATAAATAACATTTTCAAAAATGGTTTTTATGAAGGCTGTGAAAACAGTAAATGACACATCTATCAATACTTTGCATGGACATTTAAGTAAGAAAGGCATAAATATAAAATCTACTCCTAATAACAGTCATAATTTAACAAGGAAGATGACCCAAAAACTGGACACATTCATTTAGAGCTGTGGAAGAGTTCTATTAAAACTGATTCATGCAGCTCAATTGTGCAAGGGAAGAGAAAAATTTACTCCTTCATAAAAGACACTTAAAATTTATTTCAATGTGTTCTGCTTGGGGGATGCTTGAAAATAAAATGCCACAATTTACACCTGTAAATTTCATCTTCCTGTGACTTGTGTCTTGGAAATGAGAGTGAAAGTTAATCGTGACTTTGCTCTCTAAATAATGAAGAAGTAAAAGGCTCATCTCCTAGGGTTTAGATATATATGGTAACAATTATATTATTTGTTATTATCATCATCAACATTGTTTAAGGTTAGAATACAACAAAGTATTAGGTTTCATCACAGCGTCTTCATCACATGTTCTCAGTACACATACTTTGTTCTCATTCATGTTGCCTTCCCTAGTGCCATCCTCCATTCCCCTGCCCTCTTTAGCAGATTCCCTTTTTACCCTCAGGTAGTTCCCATTTGGATTCCTTTTATATGCATTTCATTGCCCTCTCTATTTTCTCTTGCCTTAAGATGTCCTGCTCCCCTCTCCTAATCCCCATCCCTAGTTCAGTAACTTTAGAATGAACACACACATACACACACACACACGTGTGCACGCACACATAATTTTAAATTTAGGTAGGAATGCGAACTTATGCAGTTACTATGGAAATCTGTAGGGAAGTTCTCAGAGAAAACTGAAAATAGAACTACCATATGATCCAGCTCTACTCCTCCCGGGTACATACCTGAATGTCAACATACCTCAGAGACATTTACAGATCTATGTTTATCACGACACTCTTCACAGTAGCCAGGAAATTGAACCAGCCCAGAAAGAAAATGTGCTAGTTATATACTAAAGAATTTTATACAGGTGTAAAGAAAAGTAAAATCCCGACATTGGTAGAAAACATGAAGATTTTAATCTACTTGGCAAATTGTTCAGAAGTAAACACTTGATTGATAAAAGGGATTATATTTTTGAAAACTCTAGGGCTGTATGCAAGGTTTTCATTTCAATTTAGTATAGGAAAAGGCTTTGCAAAAATTAAATGAAATTGATATAAGAAATGTCTCCATAACACTCACAAAATCCTAAGTGTCTACAAGATATTTATACAAGTTTTAGGCCATTCAGTAAAAACATAGAGCTCAAAGAATATCTAAATATTTGGTAAATATTTTCTCAGGATTGCATTGTCTTGTACCTACAACACTAAGAAAGAGTTTACTAGAAACTCTCTAAGCAAGGAGCTAAAAGAATAAGAGGATTATCAAAGGGGTTACCTGAGCACTCTGTGCATTACTTCCTTGATTCTCTTTTGATTGAGGCGTATAAGGGTTGTGGAAAGAATTAAACGAGATTCTTGAAATGAAACTTGTAAACTTGAAAGCTGACTTTTATCTGCTTTTCGGAATCCTTTAAGATTCAAGTCAGACACTTTAATTCTCTTCCTCTCAGGATGTTCTCTGCAGTTTGAAAGCAAGTCAGACGTTAGGTGTTGAGCCTGAATCAGACCGGGTTTGAAGTGAGGTTGGGTCACTTATGGGGAGAAATAAAGTTGGTGATTTAAGTAGCTCAGAATGTTGAAAGCAGGAAGAAAGATATAAAACTACCAACTTCACTTTAATCCTGACTTTCCAGCAGGTCCTTTGGTAGAGTAAAAATTTGCTAAGGGAATTGTTTTTTTTTTTCTTTTTCTTTTTTTTAACTTTCTATGGAACAGGATGGGGGTGAAACACCTCCTTTGATTCAAACAGAAGATGAAAAAGATGACAGCAGCCAGGACAGTCCCAACATGCTTAAAAGCTCTCAGTCCCACAGCATCAGGTATCCTGTGATTACAACCTTCTGTAGACACCATAGCCTGTCTTGTAGCAAAACGTGTCAGACATATTTTAATATCACAGTTTGCTGATGAACATGTTTAAAGGTAAAGATATCCTCACAGAGATATCTGTTTAGTTTATCTTTAAAATCAAGGAGTATTTTCCCTTCCACGAGGATACAAAACATTACATTTTTTTATGGAAGAAAACACCTTGTGTGAGTTACATGCAACCAGGAGGAACTGGAATGGGACTCTATTATCTTGATGTTCCACCTGAATGCCTTTGATCAGAGTTAGATATTGATAAAGACATCTCTAATGAACACTGCTCAAGGACCATGTATGAGAATGTTGAGTCTACCTCACATCATGAAGGTGGCGTTGAGTTGATAGACTTTAGGCAATTTATTATATCACCTATCCTGGAAAACCATAAATAAATATGTGTTTATATGGTGTTTCTTTTGAGCACTATCTTAAAAGAAATTACTCTGCCGAATACTAACTTGTTACTGCCATTTCAAGTAGCAGGTCGTTAGTTCTTCATATGTACCAGGCAGGGACATAATCATTGAGGAAGATGCAGTGGAACTTGACAATGAGTGAAACAGTGGCTGAGGAGATGGCTCAGTGGTTAGAGGTACACAGCAAGCCTGCAAAGTGCAGTTCACATCCCCAGAACTTGCCAAAAGCCTCACCCTACAGCAATAGGAGTCAGAGTCTGGAGAATCCCAAAGCTTCCATTCCAGCTACTCTGACCTTCCCAGCAACAAACGACAAGAAACACTTTGCCTCAAATAAGAAGTAAGGAAAGTACCAAATGAGGAGGTTGCCTCTGAGCACCCCACAAATGTGACACATGCATGCCCATACACATATCATATGTTACGCTCGTGTGTGTGTGTGTGTGAGTGTACAAATAAAAAAGTTTATTCAAATGAATGTTTCAAGTAAAATGGAATTTATGTACTCCTCATCGAGGAAGTCTCTGCTTCCTGGCAGAGCCAGGCATTCCACAGTGCACTTCAAACACAGCCTCTCCCTAAGAGTCATGACATGCCAGATGCCACAAAAGTTTAAAGGGACCACCAGGTTTCTCTATGCAAAGGGATAAGAGGCAATTCAAGTTCTAAAACCCAAACCGGTGTCCCATAATGTCCCTTCTTTCTTGTTAATGTTAGAATGCTGGGGGGAAAAGAAGAGAGGTGAAATTTTCAGGGCCAGCTCTCCTGCACTGTAGTAATTCTTCTATAGGTTTGAACATCTAGAAGGGAGAAAATGCACTGGATGGATAAAAGAGAGAGAAGAGCAAAACTAGACTTGAAGTTTCCAGTTGTCAGATGGTATTTCGTCGCAATGAACTGAAAATATCAAGAGCTCTACTAAGAAGTCAGAAATATTTGCCAATGCTTATGCTCATTATATTAATGTCCAATGGACTAGAAGCAGTGACTCATTGCAGTTCTTTTCTAGCAGAAACCCTTCTAAAGAAAGATACTCAGCAGCTAACCCTGTTACTTTGGCAAATTTCCAGGCTGGCACTTACTTTGCTGCTTTTCAGAGTTTCTTCTGAAGGGAGGTATTCTCAACGGTATATATGAGCAGAATGAAAAATCAAAGTGTCTCTCCAAAATTCATATATACATAATTCATATATATATATATGGATGAATATATATACATATTCATTCTATTATTTGACCTGAGATTTCTAAATCTAAAAAAATTGCAGTGTATCTTAGACACAATTTTTGTGAAATTTAGGGTAGCTTAATGACAATAGTTGAGAGTAATGCTATGAAAACTCTATTGCTTGCCTTGCTCTTACTGAGAATGAATTCTACAATTTTCTATAAAGCTCACATCCTACAAAACATGGTTTTGTAACTTGGCTGGAAAGGCTCATTGAAAAAAATGCATCCTTGACTCTGACACATTTGAGGTATAAGATGAAGTTAGCTGGGAGCAATTTATTTTTCAATCATCTTTCTTTCCATAATGTGTCAAATATGTCTCTCAAATAACATACCTAATAGTGAGAACAGGTGACCTGGCATTTTATACATCACTTTCTATTTCATTGATGAGACATGAAACAATTTGGAAAATGATTTTTAAAATAACATATTTGCTAAGGACTTTTTGAGAAACAAAAAGGAGGAGACAGGTCAAAATAGTTTGAAACAGTTGAAAAAAGACTTCAAAAAGATTTGGGAGCTAGAATTGGTCTCAATGAGTTTAATAAGACTTTACTGAACTTAAAAGCAGGAAATGAAAAAAGAGAGTTCTGAATGAGAAGTGTAGCATATATGCGAATAAACATACCTTGTGGCATGGGATTACATGAATAAACTGATATAAATGAAACTTCAAGTAGGTTGAGTGAGTAGATGGAGCCAAGTTGCTTCAGGTCTTGATCCTGAAGATAATGCTAGGATTTACAATTGATATTCTGAAAGATGGGAAGGACTTTTGCTCCTTGAGCTTTAGGTAAACTTCTCATTCTGTGTATTTTTTTCCCTATAACCTAAGTCCTAAAGTGAGAGAGCTGGGAGAAGTCGGAGCTGTGCAGTGGGGAACCACATGCCAGGGGAGAAAACATGGTCATCTGTGCAGTGGGGAACCACACGCCAGGGGAGAAAACATGGTCATCTGTGCAGTGGGGAACCACATACCAGGGGAGAAAACATGGTCATCTGTGCAGTGGGGAACCACACGTCAGGGGAGAAATCATGGTCATCTGTGCAGTGGGGAACCACGCGCCAGGTGAGAAAACTTGGTCATCTGTGCAGTGGGGAACCACACGCCAGGGGAGAAATCATGGTCGTCTGTGCAGTGGGGAACCACACACCAGGGGAGAAAACTTGGTGATCTGTGCAGTGGGGAACCACACACCAGGGGAGAAAACTTGGTGATCTGTGCAGTGGGGAACCACACACCAGGGGAGAAAACTTGTCATCTGTGCAGTGGGGAACCACACGCCAGGGGAGAAAACATGGTCATCTGTGCAGTGGGGAACCACACGCCAGGGGAGAAATCATGGTCATCTGTGCAGTGGGGAACCACACGCCAGGGGAGAAAACATGGTCATCTGTGCAGTGGGGAACCACACGCCAGAGGAGAAAACTTGGTCATCTGTGCAGTGGGGAACCACACGCCAGGGGACAAAAGAGTAAGGGAGGTGAGGATCTGGGCAAGGTAGACAGTGGATAGAATTTCAGCTTTTATGTTTTCAGTTGATTTCTAGGAAAATGGGCAGTTAAACTTTACTAGCTGTCAATTTTTCACATCTTTAGTGTAGATATTTAAAAGCTATTGAATTTTGGTGAGACCAACACTAATGGTATAAGAAAACATCCAGTGCAGTATCTAGAACTGCGCATAAAATACCTGCAGCTATTATAAAGATTGCTTTCTTTTCAAAACAAGTCACTCTCTCATCCTTACCATGTCTTCGAGATCTTCTGTAATGTGACTTACTTTTTGCTAGATTAATGTTATACTAGTATCTAGAGTAACAAACCATAAAATGTGGTCAGCTATTCATGACAAAAAAAAAAAAATCCTGTAAGAAGCATGGACGGGAGGATGGGGGAGATACAGAAGAACATGATTTATACATTGGCTTTGGATAGATCTTTAAAATAAGTATTGTCCTTATCTAAAAGTCTTTCCTCTCTCACATCAACAATCATCTTGATATGATTCTTTGCTACAAGTTATCATATAGATAGCTCAAAACTTTATTTTTCCTAACCAGTTTGAATACAGTCTATCAAATTATCTCGTCCTTTCACAGAAGAGAATTGAGACTTCATCCTCACCATCATTGAAGAATTTTGTCATCATATATTCTTCTGGTCTCAAACAGAATTACTTCTCACTTGATTTTTCATATTAAGTCGTTCTCATGTGACTAAATTTCAGTCTTTGCTGGTTTCTAGATGTGTTATATGGGTTAAGTCACTTCTTATTTTTAAAATAACATTGTGGAGAATCAATTTTACTTGGATTTCAGCACCTCTTTCTTTGGTTTCGAAAGCTTCCAGACTGAGGTTAGGCATGGAGGGGTGGGAGGTATACTCATAATGCCTTTATGTCAATTAGTGTAGAGTCTCTCAGGCTTAAATTAAGTATTTCATCGCTATGATACCATGATTGGGGGTGTGGAATAGGGATGCCAACAAACTGTAAGGCACTAATCCTCTACAATCACAACTAATATTGTAAGAAAAAATATTTCTTTATGGAACCAACTTAGCTGTTTGTCTTTCAATATTATGTGGTTACTTTCAAGCCTATTGGTTTAAGAAATATGCTGACTTGTAATATCAAACAATAATACAAGAAAATGTTGAGGCTAAGACAGTGACTAGGTTGGGACTGGAGAGATGGCTCAGCAGTTAATGGCATGTGATTGCTAAGCTGGATGGCCCAGGTTTGATGCTCCAATACCCACATAAAGCCCTGGAGTGTATTTATTATAGGATATTGCAATCACTCTACCCTCAAATGTCTGCTTCATAAGGTATTTCATTGCCTTGGAAATTCTATCTATGAATCAAGATTCACTCTGCAAAACACAGTATGGCTTAACATCATTTCCTTCTAAATATTAAAATTATCTCAAAAATATTTAAATCTTTGGAACCTTGTCAAGTATTATCTTAATTTATCATGGTGTTGACCTAAGGGAAATACTGCAAAGAAAGGACAACCCATGATAAAGTGAAGAGACTTAAGTGTTAGAGGTCACTGTACAGCAAAAGAACACACTCTTCCACAGGAAGGATGGGGTAATTTGAGTCTGTGTGCATATGTGTGACTGTGCATATGTGTGCATATGTGTGACCAGTGGTAATGGTATATTATTGTGAGTGCTAGGAGTTCTGAGTATTGAGTAAATGAGAACAATCTGAAAAGGATAGCTGTTGTTCTTTAAATGCAATGTGAGTATTGGCTAGATGCCTATGTGGATTGAGAGCTGTAGAGGAACAGTATGGACAGAGTTTTGTAACTGTCACCCTAAGTGAGTGTGTGTTAAAACACTCATAGACATGGTGATGGCTCCACTGAGCTACATGTTATATATACTGCTTAGTCAGGACCACATACAGCACATTTTTGCATTCAGTCTTATAATTATTCCCAGTGTCAAAATTACATTAAAGCTTGAACTCTATACAGTGTCATCACAGGTGCTGATGTGAACATAGACATAATAAACGACAGGGAACTACCAAGAGCATCATTGCATCAGTCTCAAAGGTTGTGTCTCCCATAGCATGAAATATGTCATCATTTAATTAATAGAATAAATTTTTAAAATGAAAAAGAATGTCACCCAAGGAATTCTACATGATTGAGCAAGGCTGACTCTGTGAGAAAATGGAGTCTCATTTGCAGAGGATGGGGGCATAGCCTTAAGTAACAAGCACTTAGCACTTAGCTGAAGCTTCCAGGATATAAGGTCACTAATTCGTAGCTGTGTGGATACTCAGGTGCTATGCTCCAGTTCCCTTTCATTCTTTGACCCTGAGATAAAATATCTGCATTTTAATGAACTGTATGAGAGCAATTTGACATTGGATAAAAACAGGAAGGATAAGACACTATATCTGGAAAAGAAAAACAGAACTTCAATGGGAGTACATTAATGAAAAATGGCAAAAAAAAATGCGTGGTAAGATCCTATTAAAGATATTTTAAATTTTTTAAGGGCTCAGAGTAGAAAATATTTATAAAACCTTCATTAATAATGAATAAATATGCTTACTGTAATGAATCTATATTTTAATACTTTCCTCCAACACCAACCTCATTTATTCGTATACAAAGTTTTCTTTAAGTGCACTCTACCAAATACATTTCACAGGAAAATAAGTGATTCTTTAGAAGTCCAAGACCACTTTGAGCTGGTGCATTCCTAAGGATGAATAAACTTCAACTATCTCATCCCACTCACATTTCTTGCAAGACTGACATTTAAAAGTTTCATCTGTATGCACCATTACTTTCAAATGTTCGTCATAGATCAAGTTTTCTAATATTCAGAACTGTAGAAAACACCTTTACTAAGTTCTGTCTTATTTACCTCATTTATTCTGTATGGCTAAGTTGGAATATGCCTTAGAGACTTCAATCTCAGAAAACAATATTTTATTACTTGCAGGCACATAAACCCTTTCTTAATGATTCAACTGTTGTTAGCCCCTATTGGGTCAGAGTAATTGAAATTCTCTGTGCTTAGTGCCTCAGCTTTTGCAAGTAACTTTATCAGCATAAATATTTCATAGCCTACTCATCCTAAATACAGGCTGCATTTTTGATAGTTATGGCTAGAATTTGAAGAGTGACTTGGAACTCTTGGATGGTCAGTGCATCTTTATTCTTAGAGATTTTAATTTCAAAGCTGATTGGATTGCTGCGTTCTAAAGGTCTGTGTGAGTGATGTGACACTTCTTTACGCTCTGCCTTCCTGATGAAGCCCAGAGGAAAAGCGTGCAGAAGCCCCAGGTCCTGCAGCCGTCATGGGCTTGCAAAGGGCTTGTGCTCAGTGGCTTGTAGCGCTGTCTCCTCAACCAGTGAATGGCCTGCAGTGAGGTTCTGAAATACTGAAGCCTGAGTTAGTCCATCGGTAAGGAGGTCTAATAACACCTCTCTAGAGCGTAAAGGTAATGCTGGAATGTAAAGCTCTAGGAAAACAAAGAGTTCAATCTCAATGAAAGAATAATGATGCTGATTTTTAAGAACATTAAATTAGAGCTCTATGAAGAAAATGCTTTGGAATGATGCCTCGGATAGAGGGAACATATGGCATATGCTCAGTAGGGTGTAGGGAATGGTATTTTACAAGGGTCTTAACCTTTTTGCATTTAAAAAATATTTTATTTATTTATTTAATAGAGAGAGAGAAAGAGAAAATGGTCAGACAGGGTCTCTAACCCTACAAACAAACTCCAGACACACATGCTACCTTGTGCATATGGCTTTATATGGGCACCGGAGAATCAAACCCAGATCATTAGGATTTGCAGGCGTGCACCTTAACTGCTGAGCAATCTCTCCAGCCACCCCCCCCCAGGCTTTATTATCCTTTAAAAGAATACTTGGGGGCTGAGGTGCAGCTGAGTCTATCAGACATGCACAGGGCCCTGTGTTTGATCCCCAGTACCACATAAACTTGGCTTGGTGGCACACAGCTGCAATGCCAGCACTTGGAAGGTGGAGGAAGGAGGATCAGATGTTTAAGGTCATCCTGGGCTACATATAGAAGATGAGTCCAGGGTTAGGGACATAGATCAATGGTCAAAGACACTTGCTTGAGAAACCTGACAGCTTGGGTTCAATTCTCCAGCACCAAGGAAAGATAGATACACGAAATGTACATGCATCTGGAGTTCATTGTCAGTGGCGAGTGGCACTGGGGCACCCATTCATTCCCATTCTCCCTCCCCCCTCTCTGTTTGAAAATAAATAAAAATATTTAAAAAGAGATGAGTCCAACCTGGATTACATGAGAGCCTATTTCAAAAGTAGATAGATAATTAATTAAATAAATTTTAAATCAGATAAAACAATATGTTTAAGTAGAAAACAAATCAAACCCTGTTTTTTTCCCCACCATTTATTTCTTCCTTGGTACTCATTAACCACTTCCATCCCATAGCAATAGAAGATTTTTATCAAAATACCTTATTAACTTTGTGCACAGAGAATTACAGACTTACCTCAGATTTTTCATCTATTAATTTGGAAATTTCCTCTTTATATCGACTTTTTTTTTCAATTTAAAATTTTTGTTCCATATAATACTTTCCCAAATTTACAAACTTCTTATTTTGTGGAAATAAAGCCTGAACATACTCTTCACGTACAATTCTACCAAATGCTTTCCACAACAGGGCTTCATTTTGGTATTGTCCCTTATTTATTCAAATATTATGTTTGTTTATTTTTGAAAAGTTAAATAGTAAATGTATAATGGACATAGTGATTTTATGCTGAATGCCTACAAATCAATGATCCCAACTTATCATATGTGTCATTGGCATGTTTCCCAAGTGAGAACATTGCCTTAGCCTGTGTGTATGAGGTGATAAAACAGCATGATTATATGTTGGTCTGGGAAGTCCGCAGTGAATGACCTGGAGCTCTGTACCAGGTACACGCCTGTAGGAACCCTTAGAGAGCAAAGTCCATTTGCCGTGCATGACACACACCAGTGATTCATCTACGCTGTAAGTTTTGAGGCTGATCAAGCATGAGGTAGCATATTTTTTATTTCTGAAACATCAAAATTCAGTTTCAGAAGAATTATAATCAATAATACATATTTGCTCAGCAAGAAAGTGATTGAATACAGTGTTTTGAATGAAGAATCCCTTGCCTCTTATCATTCAATAAATGAATATGGCATTGCAAGGAAAGACTAAAATCTTCCACATTAACTAATAAAATTCAACATAAATTTCTGTGAAAAAGAAAATACCACAGGGCATTATTTTGTATAGCATTGCTCCAATTTGGGGGTGTCTTAAATTTTTCTTCTGGCCCCGAAGCTCTAATGTTATCAGTTGACATATAATACCATTTCTCACTATGAATCAGAATTTTGTCAAATACGAGGCCTGTAGCAAGAATATTTAGTTGCTCATTAAATTTTCTTGCTCTCTGTGCCGTGTCCTAATCTCAACATCCTTTTAATGCATATTTTTTAAGTGTTAGTGGTTCATTAAAGGAGAGTGTTGACCTCTGCAGCATCCTCCTCAGCGCTACGAAATTTTACCATGTGCATTTGTGTTTATAGATTTAATTCATGTGTCAGAAGTAGTTTTGTGACTCCTTAGCTTGCGCATCCCCTGTTAGAGAGTTCAGACTCATTACCAGTAACGGTGTCTTCTCTGTTAAATAGGTCACCGAGTTCCATTGATGCCTGCCTTATGCCTGATGCCAAATTAGGTGATTCCACGGTCACTTCTCTTTGTTGACTTGCTTTGTTCACTCCGTGACATCGCCGATGTTTATAAGTGGGACTTTGATCTGTGTGTTTACTGATTTGTGCTCCTTACACCCTGGAAAAGAAGCTACACGGGAGCGAGCCTCCCACGCTCTAGGGGCAATGCACTTCCGTTTACATTCTCCCTCCTGGCTACGTCAAGGAGTTTGCAATAGAAAACGCATTAGTGCGACAACTGAAAATAAAGACACAGCTACATATTCCTATGCGTGTCTGTATCCCCGTGGTGCTTTGACCCAGGTGTTCGCAATGCCAGGTTCCCAGCTGATGGAGATTTGGGAATTAGCGCCTCCTGGAGGCGGTGTGCTGTTGGGGCGGGCTTATGGGTGTTACAGCCAGTGTCCCCTTGCCAGTGTTGGACACGCTCTCCTGTTGCTGTTGTCCACCTTATGTTGGCAAGAGGGTGATGTCCACCCTCTGCTCATGCCACCGTTTTCCCCTGCCATGATGGAGCTTCCCCTTGAGTCTGTAAGCCAAAATAATCTCTTTTTTTCCCCCAAAAGCTGCTCTTGGTCGGGTGATTTCTGCCAGTAATGCGAACCTCACTGCAACAATCCCTGTAAGTACCAAAATGCTTAGAGCACCTGACATTAAAATTGAAATATAATAGGTGCTATACTCAGTGTCCAATCACGTTGTGGAAAGCAAACGTTCTCTGTATTTTCTCCTGTATAATAAAACCAAAATGTTCTGTTCCCATGGAAAATATTGCTTCGAAATATATATATATATATATATATGTATATATATGTATATATATATATATATATATATATATATATATACTTATGTAATTTGAATCCAGCTAGTTCCTATTTTACGTCAAATTCCCATCACTTTATGTACACATTTTGATTGATTACAAAGATAAGTGTATTAGTCACTTTTTTCATTGCTGGTACAAAGCCCCCAGCAGCGCAGCTTGGGGGAGTCAGGGTGTATGTTGGCTGGCCATTTTGGTCACATGAAGGGGAAGGTAAGGCAGCTGGTCACTTCGCATCTGCAGTCGCGGACTGCAGAGATGAACGCAGCTGCTCATGTTGCTTTCTTCTTATAACTCAGCCTTGGGTTCGACCACGGAATCATACCGCCCACAGTTAGGATTTAGAATTCGCCCAACCTAAACACTCCCTTACAGATGAGCCTAGAGGTTTGTTTCTTAGGTGTTTCTAGATCTCGTCAGGTAGACAACCAATATTAGGAAAAAGCAAAGAAAAGAACAACTAGAGATTTTGTGTTTAAGGCTGCTCCACCCTAGACTTTCCTCTTTGTCAATCATCAGTGGGTTAAAAATTTCCAGGGTGTTTTCTTCTGTCAAAGTGTGGCAGAAATGCATTTTAGAAGATAATCACAGGTCCACACGCCCTCCTCAGCCCTTCATTTACCTTACCTCTTTCCACATTGGTTACAGTATACAGCTTATGGATTGCATCTTAGCAAAACTATGTTGCTAATACATGGTATACCACTTAGCACACCAACATACCTCTTCAAAATACTTGGGAAGTGTCATGAATAAAGCAGTTAGTTAAATTATTTTTATTTTTTTGTTTATTTATTTGAGAGCGATAGACAGAGAGAGAAAGAGGCGGAGAGAGAGAGAGAGAATGGGTGAGCCAGGGCCTCTAGCCACTGCAAATGAATTCCAGATGCATGCGCCACCTTGTGCATCTGGCTCATGTGGGTCCTGGGGAATCGAGCCTCAAACCGGGGTCCTTAGGCTTCACAGGCAAGTGCTTAACTTCTGAGCCATCTCTCCAGCTCCAAATTATTTTTATTTTTATTATATTGAAATTCCAAATCTGTTTTAACTCTCTAATGGGCACTATTTAACATATTCTGTCTAAATATTCACTAACCACCAGATGTTCTCAAATCATGATTGAAAGTTTCCATATTATAGGAATGACTATGAGATATAGCTAAACTAAATTTCAGAAACCTGGGTGTTGTATCAATTCTTCACTCCTAGCAATCATTCCTCATATCCTAGTCACTTTCAAATTCCATCTTAAACCAGAAAGCTCTAAATGACAATTTGGAAGACAATGTTGAATCTAAAAGGGTAACAAGACATTAACTAATGTTTGCCTGTGTAAACTTCCTGTTTATTTTATTAACCCAATCTTATAAGTATAATATTCCTGCCAATTTTCCCAAAACAAATCTATTAATGAAATAATTTAATTTGGGTGATTAAAGTATTAGATTGGTAAACATACACATCACCTAAAATATTTGTTTCAATATACTTTTGATGGCTGGCTGACTCAAAGACCAGGGCTTGTAAAAGTCTATAAGAGTTTATGACTGTGAAATAAGAGTCAATTAAGTCAGAATATATTTCTAACCTTGTGCTTTCAGTGAATGTCAAGAAATCATTGTGTCATGTGGCACTAATAAGCACATCTTGAGGAAATGACTCGTGGATAAAAATGCATTAAAAAACAAAATATTTGGTTGCTTAAGTACATCAGCTGCTTTTAGAGACAAAATATGTCTGCATCAATAGGCTGCCATGTCAGCACATAGAATATGTTGAAGGAATCTATCGACCCGGTAAAAAGTGAAAATAAACCAAGGGCTCCTTTAGGTTGTCGGGGGCATTGTTTTAGATTTGTCGCAGATGCTGTCACCTGAAGCTGCTTGGCCTGTTTTCTTCTGCCATCACCAGAGGTTACGTTACCCCAAGGACGCTTCCTGTGAAAACATCCCATAACCGGAATGTCATTTTGCACGTTGCACTTCATCTCATCTTCTGCTCTGAAATTGAACAAATTCATATTAAGATTTAAAAACTAAAATTCATGCCCACTTCACAAATCTGGAAATATTTTATCTTATTTCAGGTCAAAAAATTGGCTCATCTACATATTACTGTGGTTATCTGTGCCTAGCACACGGCTTGGCACCGAGGTGGTGCTCAGTGGTAGATAAGGGAGTCACTTGGGCAGCAAAGGGGACAACACAAGTACACATGATGAAGTTTCTTTCCTCATCACATAGTACCCTAACTCTTATTTTAAATGTTGGAATTCCATTTTTAACTTGCTTTTCAAAATGATCAATTTCTTTCCATGGAATTGAAATGTCACCTCTAAATTAGATTATAAACAATGATACGTTAGTTTTGCAATACTTTTTTAAATTTTTTTTGTTACTTTTTATTTATTTATGTGAGAGCGACAGACAGAGAGAGAAAGAGATGGGGGGGGGGGAGAATGGGTGCGCCAGTGCCTCCAGCCACTGCAAATGAAGTCCAGACGCGTGTGCCCCCTTGTGCATCTGGCTAACGTGGGTCCTGGGGAATCAAGCCTCGAACTGGGGTCCTTAGGCTTCACAGGCAAGTGCTTAACCGCTAAGCCGTCTCTCCAGCCCTAGCAATACTTTTAAATGCATTGTCAACCTATTAATTCAACTATATCTGTACATTAGTTTTATTTATTTATTTAAGAGAGAGAGAAAGATGGAGAGAGAAGGAGGCAGAGAGAGAGAGAGAGAGAGAGAGAGAGAGAGAGAGAAACAGAGAGAGAGAGAGAGAGAAACAAAGAGAATGGGCACACCAGGGTCTTCAGCCACTGCAAACAAACTCCAGGCACATGTGCCACTTTGTGCATCTGGCTTATGTAGATCCTGGGGAACCGAACCTGGGTCCTTTGGCTTTGCAGGCAAGTGCCTTAACTAAGCCATCTCTCCAGCCCAGTACATTAGTTTAAATCGAAGGCACCTCCATAGGACATTGCTCAGTGCACAGGCAACGAATGATTAATGAAATACTCATGTTGATGAGGAGGAGGCACTCAAAAGATTTAGTTACATTCATATTGTGAGTATCTGCTGATGGACTACCTTTAGATCCTACACCACACTAATAATGTTGTTTGGACCCAGTGGAAAGGAATGAGTGAGTTTTACTATGAAGGCATGGGCAAAAGGTGGAAGTCTGTCAACCAAACCCTCTGCTCAGCTACACAACAGTCACTCAGGTGCCTAAACCAACTCATTTGGGAAAAACAGTAAACAAACAACACCCTTCTTATTTATGTTAGGAAAAATAACATTTTGCATTTCATGACCTGTCTTTTGTTTGAAGGAGTGATCTAACATATGAATTTGTGGGCAGAAGATATCTTCTTTCTTTTTTTGTTTATTTTTATTTATTTCTTTGAGAGTGACAGAAAGAGAGAAAGAGGCAGAGAGAGAGAGAGAGAATGAGCACGCCAGGGCCTCCAGCCACTGCAAACAAACTCCAGATGTGTGTGCCCTCTTGTGCATCTGGCCAACGTGGGTCCTGGGGAATCGAGCCTCAAACCAGGGTCCTTAGGCTTCACAGGCAAGTGCTTAACCGCTAAGCCATCTCTCCAGCCCAATATCTTCTTTCTTAATAGACCAAGAATGGGAAATTAAGTTGAATAAATTCAAACATTTTATTTTACATGAAGCACTCAGCTTTATTTATGTATATCACTTTCCTGAACAAATAAATTAAAATATGTACATACACACACACACACACACACACACACACACACTAGGCACCACATATATACCAAGAGATCTTGATTTTTATTTTGCTTTTATCTTCTAAATTTTTGATACTTTATCACATTATCCCTAATATATCCTAGAACTAACCTCTACCTTTATATTTTTTAACAGACATACAGACATGCATGTGTTTTGAAAGGTGATGTCCCTTAGCTCTGAAAACACAAAATTATTTCCTAAGCCATTTCTTACAGCTCATATACTGTAAGGTTTCTCTGGAGAGGGACGTATTAGAACTGTCATATTTGAACATGCAGAACATCGTGTCTGATTCAAATACAATTATTTTCTGCTGAATCTGCAGGAGACCATTCAGTACAACCCCTCCCCACTCAACCCACAAATCTACATATGTAATTTGACACTTCTGATTCACAGGAGGCCAAGCTAATGGCAAACTAGAGCTAATGGAAGTCAGAATAATAGTGCCTAGGTGTAGTATTTGCATAATGAGTTTGGAGTTGACAGTACGCGTCCCACATCGGCACGGCACAGCGTAGTGAAGTAAATGAAATGCTGAGGTAACAGCAATAGATTGTACTTTGCCATGTGCTGGAAACCCTAAGCAATTTGAAAGGTTAATGAACAAAGCAGTGGCTCCCTATGAGAGCCTCTGGAAATTACTAGCAAACAACAAACTGAAACTGCCCAGAGCATGAGGAAAGATCTCCAGAACTCCACTTCTTTTTTCTTTCCCCTGTGTTCTGTGCATGAAATGATGGCAACTTCAACATAAGGCATGCGTTAAGAATAATAATTTGATGGATTAATTATTTCAGCCTGTCTCAAGATAGCTCTCTTCCTTCTAATGTCATTAATCCTCAAGACATGCCCTGTACTGCAATTGCGTCTGCCAAAGCCATGCTAGTTTAAAGTAACAAAATAATAAGCAAACAAATCTTTGTAGGACTTAAAGTTATTATCATTAAACATATTAGATGCAGGATTAAAGGCAAATAACTTCTAAGAATAAAATGGGTATCCAACGATGTAATTATAGCTTATAAATAAAATTCTTTTATCACCCTCCCCCAAAGAGATCAGCAGTCTTTTATTTCTATCCCAAAACATAATATACTCCCATGGTATTGCAGCTTTACAGGAAGGAAAGCCTTTGTCCATGTGCACTTGATATGTACCATAGACCAGTGCTTCTCAGACTTCAATGTGCATATGAATCACCCTGGGATCTTGTTAAATGTAGAGTCCAATTCAGTAAGGCTGCACTGTCCTGATACTCAACATTTTTAATAAGTTCCCAGTTGAATCTGATGATGCTGATATGGGGAGCAAAGTCATTTCTCAGGAGGCTTCAACAGGATACATTTATGCTGCTCTGATAGTACAGTGGTGGAAGAAGGAGTTTGCAGGTGAGTGACGAGCTGATTGTCCAGGAGAGCTGGACGCAGGAAGGTAAGCTGATGTTTGGGGCACTCGCACCCTTGGCTTAATGCAATGAGATGAGACGGTCACTCATCTCCACTATTCCAGCCTGCGCTGCCCACTGTACTGTCATACTTCTTTGGAGTCTAAAATCCTGAAGGACAGGGCATAGTATTAGAGTTAGATGACAACATATCTCGTTACTTTATTGTTTTATGATTCCTGAAAACCGGTTTTTAGGGTCCAATTTTCTTATGAACTTTAAAAAAAATATTTTATTTATTTATTTGAGAGAGAGAAGGAGAGAAAGAGACAAAGAGGCAGATAGAGAGAATAGGCCTACAGCCACTGTAAACAAACTCCAGACACATGTGCCACCTTTTGCATCTGTCTTATGTGGGTACTGGAGAATTGAACTGGGTCCTTAGGCTTCACAGGCAAGTACTTTAACTGCTAAGTCCTGTTGTCAGCCCTGAGCCTTTTTTTTTTTTTTTTTTTTTTTTTAATGACAGGGTCTTGTGTATCCCATGCTGGCCTCAACTCACTATGTAGATGAGGTTAGCCTTGAACTTCTTCTGCCTGTACCTTCTGAGTGCTGAATTATAGGCATATACATCCTATTTTATTAAGTGCCAGGAATCAAACTCAGGGACTTGTGTCTGCTAGTAAGCACTCTACCAATTGAGCTACATCCGGGGCCTCTCATGAGCTTTCTTTTCTTTTCTTTTTTTTTTTTTTTTTTTTTTTTTTGGTTTTTCTAGGTAGGGTCTCACTCTGGTCCAGGCTGACCTGGAATTCACTATGTAGTCTCAGGGTGACCTTGAACTCATGGTGATCCTCCTACCTCTGCTTCCCGAGTGCTGGGATTAAAGGCATGCGCCACTATGCCCAGCTCTCTCATGAGCTTTTAAGGGGATGGTATTGTATACATGTAAGTAGGAGAACAGATTACAGGGAGGGGAAAGGCCTCAGCAAGGCCAGGGGAAGAGACTGTGTAAAAGAAGGGTGGGAGTGGGGAGGGTCAATCAAAATTCAAGATATTCCAAATAAGACATATGAAAATCTACTTTCTTGAATTATGGTACACCTCAAAGCCATGGATTGTTACTAGAAAATTTTCAGTGTCAGGGGTGGGATACCTTCCAGTGAGTTGTTGGCCAGGGAGGTCCCTGCTGCCTCCAAAACATAACAGGCCATTGCCGACACCCTTGGTTTCCAGTGAGAAACAGATGGTAAGACCCTATTGCTGAAGACTTCACATGTCTGAGCAGCAAGGTCATTGAGAAATCAAGCTGGTGCTAAGCAGAAAACCTTCTCCCTGTAGCCCAGCCAACTGAAGGCTGGAAAAAGCTGCACTGTATGCAGCCTTATGGGAGACAGAAGTCATCAGCGGTGAAAACAGTGGACACTGGAAGCTTCATATTTGGCCAGACAGGCCAAATGACTGAACAAGTGCAAAATGGCATGTCTGCTCTCTAATTGGACTGAAGGCCTACTCTATGGGAGGTAATACATGCCTGGTACTGAAAATCTAATCAAAAGCCTATGGCAGGGGAGGTCAGGAGCTTTAGGGGTATAAAACCTGCTCTTGTCTGGATAAATGCATATATTATTCTCACCAAATTGCCCTGAAAGCACTACACTTAATGTTCATACTCATATATTAATGCTATTCTCACTTCTGGTTAGAGAAACTTCTCTTTTCAGATGGAGATGACCACTGGGATGACCCAAAAGGCAACAGTGCTGAGAAGAAGGGATGGAGGAGTGTCCAGCACTGAAACATCTCACACCCTCCAAGGCTCAGGGTCCATTGTGGAAGAGGTGGCAGAAAGAATATAAGAGCCAAAGGAAGGGTACCACCCCTTACATACAACTGCCTCAACAGAAATTGGCCTCAATATCCATGACCTCTCAGTGCCTAGCAATACCTACACAAGACCTTCATAATCGGAGAAAAAGATGATGACATCAAATTAAAAGAGTCTAATGGAGAGAGGGAGGGGATATGACGGAGAGAAGAGTTATGAAGGGGAAAGTGGGGGAGGGGAGGGAAATGTCATGGTTTGTTGTCTGTAAGTACAGAAGTTGTCAATAATATAAATAAATATATATGTACGTATATGAATATATATATTTAAATAAAAAGAAAGGTAATTATCTTCAGGATATCAGCCAGTTTCAAAATTTATGCATTTAGGATGATAAAGAATGAGACTAATGAATTCTGGTAACAATATTAAACAAACTAACAAACAAAAACCAAACGTACCATTCCTAACTTATTTTATTCACCTTGGAAACCCACCACTGTGAATGTTCTGAGAACTATGCTTTTAAAATTTGCTGCAGTCTCAGAGTCACCTAAAATCAGTGACATTATTTTATAGTCTTATTCAACTGAGACATAAAGTGATCTCAATTACCTCTTCAAATGTTAGAGGAAAATCTAATCAGGGAAGTTTGAGAAGTTGTAAAAATCCATAAGACTAGGCTCCATATCTATCTCAACTTGTCTTTCCCACAGTACACTTTCCCAAACTCCTCTGTCTGTGCATGCTTATATACTTCTGGGGTAAATTTTGCTCTTACTGAATAATAATCTCCAAAAGAACCCCGATTTTTCTCACAGAGATGATTATAAGGAGGCAAATGTAGGTCTTCTATAGCAGTTAATGTGCATTAGGCATCACAGACTTGTCTAATTGGTGTCTGAACAAGACACTACAGAGTGGATGGACCCGGCACTTGAGTGAGAAGTGGTCATGTTTGCTTCCATAAACAAAAAGAAAATCCAGCAAAGACAATGCTAAGAACATAACACCTAGGAAAAGGAAAATCTGGGTCCAATTCCAGTGCTACCACTTGCTAAGCCTATGACCTTGAGAGAAAACAAGGTCAGCTTTCATAAGTGGAAAATCCATTGTGCCTATGTTTATAGGTCTGCTGTGATTAGACCTGTGTATCTGGGATGATTTTCTGATGTATTATCTGATGAATAGTCCTTTTAAAAAGAAATATTTGTGTATTTATTTGCAAACAGAGATAGAAGAGAGACAGACAGAATGGGCTTACCTGTGGCTTTACTGGGGAAACAAAGTCTGGTAGTTAGGCTTTGTAGGCAAGTGTCTTAACTACTAAGCAGTCTCTCCAGCCCCTTAATTCCCCTTTCCAGGGAAGTCAAAACGAAATGACTTGAAGTTATGTTTCCTGAGGCAGAATTTTGCATCACAGACGCTGATGCGATGCTCTGAGCTGGAGTTAAAGGAGTGGTTGAGTGGAAAGGGGACCACATATGTGAATGAGAACAATATTCTGATAATATTTAGGAAGCAGCCAGCATGCCTCCCTGTCCCTCGGGGAGCGATGCAGTTCCCCTGCAACACGGTGTGAAAGCAGCAGAGATACACATCACAGAACTGACAGACATGACTGTTCAAGGTGTGACTCCATAGAGCTTACCCTGCAGCACGGTGCACTCTGGGGGAGCTGGACATGGAGGGCATTGCTAGCCATGGGGCCCTGGTAGCAGGATGTATCAGAGGATCAAGCAGCCCCCAAAAGCATCAGTGCACAAGGAAAACAATCCCTTCCACTAGACTAAATGGTGACGAGCTCAGGGGATGGAAACCTGATGGGAACTGGCTCAGGACAAAATGTTTTTTCATCCATCCCAATTCACTCTAATAGCACTATAACTTTGAAGAGAAGAGGGAATGGAACAAACTGGAGATAGATTTGGTTTATAAAGAAATTATAAACTTCCTTGCCACCAATGGGATAAGTTTTGAAATAGAAATTCAGTCATAGCAACATCTGAAGGTATGTTTCTGGCTCTGTGAATTTATGGTCAGTAAAACTCGTACTTTTTATATATATGAAGGGATAAAGCCATAAGACTAGCTATGAAAACTTGATCTCTACAAGATAGCATGGATTACTATCAAGGAGGAGAACTAGTAAAGGTGAGAGGACTTTGAAGTTAAAGAAATAAAATCGAAATGCCTATGCTTGGAACTGAATAGACCCTCAGTCACTGTTTATAAAGAAAGAGACTTCGTGGATCCAAAATGGAGAGCAGGTGGTTGATTAAAAAGCCTTTGTTCCTTATGACATCTAGCACAGTTTTGTGTTTGTTCCCTACAGGCTTGTTAGAACATTCAAAATAGGAAAAGTTAAGACATTATTGGTGACACAGAAGTGAGCCAAGAAATAAGGCTTAAGCAGTGATGGTTTGACATGAGGTGGAAAATGAGTATGTCCATATTAGACAAATGATAGCTAAAACAGAACGAGAGGGAAGGACATCACTGGGCACAACGGAGGAAAGCCCTTTAGAAGCAACAATCTTTTCTTAAAAATGTTTTTATTTATTTATTTATGAGAAAGAGGCAGAGAGAATGAGAAAGAGAGAGTGAGAGACAGAGGGAGAGGGAGAGAGAGAGGGAGAGAGAATGGATGCACCAGGGCCTCCAGCCACTGCAAATGAACTCTAGATGCGTGTGCCCCCTTGTACATCTGGCTTATGTGGGTCCTGGGGAATCGAACTGATGTCTTTTGGCTTTGCACACAAGTGCCTTAACTGCTAAGCCATCTCTTCAGCCTGAAACACCAATGATTATTTAAAGTAATAATCTATTCATGGGGAAGTGACTGAGAAATTAAAGGCACTTTCTCTCAAGGTCTCTGTCCAGGGTTCAGTTCTTCAGCCACCCACATAAAGCTGGATGGCCATTCATTTGTAGGGGCAAGAGGCCCTGGCATGCACACAAACACACACACACACACACACACACACACACACACACACATGTCTGTGCAAATAAATAAAGAAAGAAGGAATAAAGAAATAATTATCAGTATCATTTCTATAAAATATCATGGGAACCTTTTTTTTACATACAAAATATGTCCATATCTAATAATTTAAAAAGCCCTAAAATAAATAAATTTTAAATATTGAATAAACACTAGGTCTATATGAAACCATGATCTTTTCAACACATTCTTTTTAATTTCTTATATTAATTGATCATTTAAATTATATAATTTAATATATATGTAGGTACAATGTTGTTTTGATGTATTTTTACTGAATAGACATTAAGTTGAAATTTATCCTTTCTGAGCTTGTATACCGTGAGTGGTGAAGTATTTGGCAGAAAAATGTAGCTATTACCACAATATGTTGTATTCTGCTGGAATCATTTTGTGTTACTTTTAGGCATTCTTAAAATTTCTAATGTATTTGAGTAGGCAATATAAATCACAAAATACATAAAATGTAAAAAATTCATGGAGCCCTCAGTCTTTTTTCCCCACGGAGTCACCTCCTAATCAATGCCATTTGTACCTTTGTCCATTTCATTTAACACTGTAATCTGCAGATGTGCTCATATCAATGTACATCACTATATCAATAAAGTACATTCCTATTTATTTAAAGTTGTATTCTATTCATTGTATGAATGTATCATAATTTGTTCTCTACTAATGCTGAGAATTTACATAACTTCCATTTTTGCAGTTTATTAAATAAACAAGTTACTATGTGTGACATCTTTCACATAGGCTTGTTTCTGCACCATAAATTCTCACAATTTTATGACCGAGAAGTAATTAAGCAGTTCATTATATGTTGAAAATTTTCATAATATAGTCAAATTTCCCTCCTCCATTGGGCATGTTTCACTGTAATTATTTTGAAGCTAACACCTGGGCTGGAGGGATGGCTTAGCAATTAAGGCATTTGCCTGCAAGGCCAAAGAACCCAGGTTCAATTCCCCAGGACCCATGTTAGCCAGATGTACAAGGGGGCACATGCATCTGGAATTCCTTTCCAGTGGCTGAAGGCCCTGGTAAACCCATTCTCTTACTCTTTCTCCCTCTTTCTCTGTCAAATAAACAGATGAAAATATTTAAAAACTAACACCTACAACACCTTTGAGGAAATTTTCAATGACACCCAAACCTGAAGGAATAGAAGAACCCATTAAGAGAATCATTTCTTAATTCTTTTGAAAAAACACATTTAGTGTTGAAAAACTAAAAGATCAATATTGGTCTTTATAATTAAACATAACTTCTGAACCCAAACGACTGAGCACAGTAGCGGTAGAGTCAGCTGGGATATATTTCGTAACTCCACAGAGGTGCTGGGTGTCAAGTTAATCTTAGAGATTGGTACAGGGCTTGAGTTATTTGACAAGCTGCTTTGGTTTTACTATGCACTGGAGAGTTGCCGGGCTTTAAAGCTCAGAGAGAGGTATTATATTTATTAAGTTTTCTTTCTTTGTTCAACTAAAATGTCACTAAAGAAGAAGCTGCCACCGTGCTTAATGATAACCACAAGCCTTGAGCACACTTCATAATGTGGTGGAAAGAAACACTGATGATCAACAAATGTTCATACTGGAGATATTTTTAATAGGCTATCATTTTAGTTTGAAATATATTGTAGAAATGTATGCCAAAGCGTTTGATGTTTACACATATATGCACAATCACACATATATCAAGCTCTTATCTGTAGGGTTTAGTGGAGGTCACAAAGGAATCCTCAGAGCCTCGGTGCTAAGACATTCCCGGTGGCGTGCTCTGCCATGCGAGGAAGTGTTCGCAGAGGACCCAGAGCAGGGGGCTGCGTGCGCTTAGGAAGTCTTGAAGCAAGATGAGACACAGGCTAAAAGGAGGACAAAGTCACAGCCTTGGCGTAGAGGACGGCCCCGCACCCTGCGTATGGGGATTAATTTTCCAACAGGAATGGAGGAGTGAACAGATAAATGAATGCTATAATTACTTATTCCGAGTTGTAATGAATCTATCTTGTCACTCCAACGTTGCAATAATGGTGTGAGTCTCCTTTGGGACTTGCTTGTATCTTTCCCTCAGTGTGTAAGCATCACTACAATAATCCTAATGCACATCATCTCTACCTTTATGTATGAACATAAGTTTAGAAGGCAAGAAAGAACTGTATGTCATTGTCTTAAGGATATCACTTGGCAACAGAAAAATCTAGATATATATATATTTTTTCAATTTCTCATCATTAAAATTCTATTTTGTGAAGAAAGTAATGTTATTCTTTACTATTATCAGTAGGAAAGAAAAAATTCTTATATGTTTGTAGGGTGCGGACTTTAATTTGAATTAAATTTTGTATTCATGAGGTAGTCTGTGGTGTGTCAATACACATTTGTGAATATGGTTGCTATATTCCACAATTATAAATCAGACTAATATCTTTTATTATTAAATACTTATCATTTCATTGTGGATGAAAGCATTCAAAGTCCTTCCTTACAGCTTTTTGGTATATGTTGGTGTCTGGGGCCACCATGCTGTGCCAAGGCACAACAGAATTTATTTCTCACATTGGACTGTGATTTAGTAACCAGTGGTCCACCTCCTCCCACCCCCACCATCCTCTCCAGTCCCAGGTCCTGGTAACCACCATTCACAGCACAATTTCTATCAGAGCAACTGTTTTACATTTCCTCGGTGAGTGAGTTGGTGTTGCCTGTCCTTCCATGCCTGGTTTATCTCACTTAACACAGTGATCTCTAATTCAGTGCAAGTGGTTGAAAATGACGGACTTTTATTCTTGTTATGGCTGAAGCAGTCTTTTCTGTGTGTAACTATTATGTTTTCCTTATCCATTGGTCAACCAATAAAAGCTTAGGTGGGTTCTATTGCCTGACAACTGTGAATTGAGCTGCAATGAACATGATACGCAGATTTCTCTTTGACTTACTGATTACATTTAATTAGGATATGTATTTAGTGGTGGGACTGCTAGGCCATATGGTAAAACTATATTTAATTCTTGAGAACCCCCCCCCCACACACACACACTAATTTCCATAGCAAGTAAGCTAACATTGTGCAATGATTCTTTTTTCTAGATCCTTATCAGCACTTTTGACTTCTTGCAATAGTCATTCTTTCTGAAGTCAGGGGATATCATTGTGGTTTTGATTTACCATTCAATAATGATTAGGAAGTTTAGTATTTTAAAATATAATTTGACCATTCCCATATCTTTTTGTATTTTTCCAAACAGTCTATTTAGTTTTATGGCTGATTTTTAAATTGGGTATTTTCATTTTGTACTGTTGAGTTCTTTACATATTTGGAATATCAACACCTGATTTTCATGTCAGAGTAATATAGCCTCATAGAGTCAGTTTAAAAGAATTCAATCCTCTTCAGCTATTTAAAATAATTTATGAAGACTTCATTCTTCAAATGTTTGGTAGATCTCAGTACTGAAGCCATCTGGTCCTTCCCTAAGATTCTTGCACACTTTTTCTAAATGGATGAAATTTATTAAAAAGCCCACCGAAGAGAGCTGCCCTTGGCAATTGTGCCTTTTATTTGCTCCTTAAATTGGAATAGAAATTATAGCACCCTGGCCATTTTATTAGAAGTTATTTTTTAGGACTCCCAAGGTTCTGCCTTTGGCACAATGGTAGGAGATATAAAAGTAATCCAATTATACTTTCAAAGCAGCACTGGGTCAGCATGAAACACAGCCCATGCTCATGCCGCAATGAATGGGTCAAAAATGATAGACTTCAGTGCCTCATATAATTCCCGTGGTCCTCAACACAAGACAATATTTAATTTGGAAGGATATTTTCTCCTGATGGCATGAAAACTATTGTTACATTCCTGGTTTATTTGGTTTAAGTTATTTCTAATCATGTTTTGTGTTTTATAAGCCCGTCAATGATTAGTTTTCAGAAAACAGCAGCAGGAGACTGAACCAAGTGAGCCCACCCCCAACAGCACCCCTTCTCCAACAGGAGCCCACCTCCTACACTGCCACCAATTGGGAACCAAGCCTTCAGAGCACATGCGCATATAGGGACCATCTGACTACTTACCCATGCAAAGTGCTTGGAATGCTGTATTGGTGAAATTTTATCCATCTTGATTTCCTTTTGTCCAACAGACTCAGGAGTATGTTTCTTTCTGATGAGAAGGAATCATCGTAATCATGAATTAAGACTTAACAGGGAGATTTGATGTACAAAAATATTCTATTTTAAAACTTGTGGGTTTTTTTTTTTTTTGTCATTGAAGACAAATCATTTTTCCATAAATAGAAAGTTATTAGATGATTAGAGAAACATGATCTGCATTGTTTCTTGCTTTGGCCCCAAAGCCTTAGCCATATAATATAAATAGAAGAGATTTCAGGTTCTAAGCTTTTGAAGTGTGTCTAAATGTATTCCAGAAAGCAGCGTTTGAAATACTGGAAAGTGCGTTCTAGAGTAAGTCTCCACAGAATGGGAGCCACTACTTAAGAAAGAGGCATGCCGCTTTTCGCCAAGATGGCGCCGAAAGCGAAGAAGGAAGCTCCTGCCCCTCCCAAAGCTGAAGCCAAAGCAAAGGCTCTGACAGCCAAGAAGGCCGTGCTGAAAGGCGTCCACAGCCACAAAAAGAGAAAGATCCGCACGTCACCCACCTTTCCGGCGACCCAAGACACTGCGCCTCCGGAGGCAGCCTAAATACCCTCGGAAGAGCGCCCCCAGGAGAAGCAAGCGTGACCACTGTGCCACCATCAAGTTCCCCCTGACCACCGAGTGGGCCATGAAGAAGATAGAAGACAACACCACCCTGGTGTTCATAGTGGACGTCAAGGCTAACAAGCACCAGATCAAACAGGCTGTGAAGAAACTCTATGACACTGATGTGGCCAAAGTCAACACCCTGCCTGATCAGGCCTGATGGAGAGAAGAAGGCCTATGTTCGGCTGGCTCCTGATTATGATGCTTTGGATGTTGTCAACAAAATTGGGATCATCTAAACTGGATCCAGCTGGTTAATTCTAAATACACCTTTTTTTTTTTCACTATTAAAAAAAAAAAAAAAAAAAAAAAGAAAGAGGCATGCCAGCCCTGTGCCCCGTTCTGGTCCGATGCATGTTTGTTTTTTAAATTTCAAAAGACATTAGCACTAGTTTTGAAAGAGTTTTTTTTTTTTTTTTTTTTTTTTAGCTAGAACTCTAACTTTGCATTAAGTGATGTAAATTCCAGCACATTTCTATTTCTTTCTTTCTTTTTTTTTAATTAGTTTTGTACTCGGTGAATGCAGTAATGTTGGTACCATTGTTAGCCTCCTCCCTGTCCTCCCTGCTCCTCAGGGACCCTCCTCATTGGCAAATGTGGTTCGTGCATTGTGGGGGTGGTCATCAGTTATGGGTAAGAGGCAATGTCTCTGTGTATAATGTCCCAACTTGTGGCTCTAACATTCTTCCCGCCCCCTCTTCTGTGAATCTCCCTGAGTCATGTTGGGTTCATTTTAGTTCTGCTTTAGTGATGAGGTCTTGGGAGCTTCTTTGTCTTTCTATATCTGGTCTGGTAGGAGTTGAGTGTTCTCTGTGTCTATCTCCTTCACCCTTGTGCTGGTAGCAGGTTCACCAAGGAAGCAACACTCTTGCTCATTTCCTAAAACAGTCTTAGTTTTAACTGGGGCCCTTTTGAGGTGTGATAGGATAGTTCTCTCCATAGAATCTGCATCCATCTGAAAAAAGGGAGCAAATTCTCCAAAGGAGAGTGAAGTTAGTGCCAGATAAATGGGATAACCTTTGATTTTTTTAGAGAGAATTTAATAGGTCTAGGCCCTCTTGTAGCTCACAATTGGTGGGAGCTTGATAATGGAGAGCAGGCTCATTTTTGGATATGGTTCTGACTTGTTTCCCAGCACCAGCTATGGGTTCTGTTCCACTGAGCAGATCAGTTAGCCAAATCAAGAGCAGTTGGTTTCCCAGCGTGGCTGTGTGCCACTATTGTATTTGTGTGAGCATCACGTCAAGTTGTTTGCTGATGAGTAGGTTAGACCATGAGTTGCTTGGACAGATGTTCATTTTCCCCAGTCACGCATGTAGCACCTTATGGCACTAGACGAGTTGACTGTCTGGGGACTGACTCTCTTTCTATTTCTTTAAATTAAAAATTATTTATGTTATGCTTGTCATTATGTGAAAACAAAGAAGATACCACTACAATCATGTTTTTATCAATTAAAAATAGGGTAAGCATCACTGTTTAACTTTAAGCATTTTTTTATATTGTTATTTTATTTATTTAAGAGAAAGAGGCAGAGAGAGAGAAAGACAGAGAGAGAGAGAGATAATGGGCATGCCAGGGCCTCCAGTCACTGCAAATGAACTCCAGATGCATGCACCACTTCGTGCATTTGGTTTACATAGGTTCTGAGGAATCAAACTGAGGTGCTTTGACTTTGCAAGCAAGTGCCTCAATCACTAAGCCACTTCTACAGCCCAGCTTTAAGAATTTTTAATATGTGTTCTATTTAAAAATTTTATTTTAGGGCTGGAGAGATGGCTTAGCAGTTAAGTGCTTGCCTGTGAAGCCTAAGGACTCTGTTTCGAGGCTCAACTCCCCTGGACCCACGTTAGCCAGATGCACAAAGGGGCACATGCGTCTGGAGTTCGTTTGCAGTGACTGGAGGCCCTGGCACGCCCATTCTCTCTCTGTCTCTCTCTCTCTCTGCCTTTTTCTCGCTCTGTCTGTTGCTCTCAAATAAGTAAATAAGTAAAATAAACAAAAATTTTATTTTACTTAGAAAGATAGATTTTAAATTATTTATTTATTTGTAAAATACAGACACAGAGAGACAGACATGCAAAGAGAGTATTATGAGAATACCAGGGCCATCTGCTACTGCAAACAAACTCCAGAGGCATGGGCCACTTTGTGGATTGGGCTTTAAGTAGGTACTGGGCATTTGAACTCAACTGAGCACCAGGCTTCAATCAAACTGCTGAGCCATCCTTCCAGCCACTAGAAAGTAGACTTTTTTTTAAAAAACAATAACAAAGATACCCCCATCCTAAAACTGTTAAAAAATGACTGAGTATAAGGAATGAAGTATCAACTATTATTTAGTTTATATTGAATCAGCTGATAAATGTCTTCTGGTAAGGTTGATTTGGGACGGAAATCAGATAGCATAACATTTAGTCATGCTTTCTATTGCTGTATTTTATATGTTTCTTTGTGCTATATAGTATGCTAATAATAAATATTTTAATTTAGAGATAAATATATATTTAAATTTAAGTGTACATAAAGAAAATGTGCAGGGAATAATTAAATGTATCTGAGTAGAAAAGATCATCATGGATTGAAATGTTCAGAATCTCAACTGGGGATTTAATTATACTTGCTAAACCTGCTCAGTTTTTAAAGATTTCCACGTCTGTGCATCTTTGGTTTGAGATAATATGTCAATGGGTTGATGTGTATTAGAAACTGGATTATCTACTTCTCATTTAATGATCCTATGAATTTATTATTTCCAGTGTCTAAGCTGAACAAGACACATCCACTTATTTTTATCTAGCATCACATAGATGCAGGAAAATTTTTAGAAATGTAAAAATATACTGTTAGTTATTAGCTTTGTCATATGAATGAAGACACTGTTTGGTATTGACCTGTTATAATAAAAGGCTTTATAATCATTCATTTGTTCACCTTTGTTGATGATACCATTTTAAGTACATCAACAAAAAGTGCACTTTCTGAAGACTCCCAGCTACATGGAGCAGATTGCGGCTCAGCTCCAGCTCCAGGTACTGTAGTCACTTAGAGTACCCACTGGGTTTTAAAATGCCTACAGAAATGTATTGTGCAGAGACTTTGTTTCCTCTGATGCCTCTGAGATGAATTACATTGTTTCTTAAGGCAGTCAAGTCTAATGATATTATTACACAAGGTAAGGCCATGCTTTATGAGATAAACATTAAGTCTCAAAATAATGCAAGACATTTGAAAGCATAAACTAACAATTTAAAATTATGCTTGTCTTTTTCAAACCAGTCATTCAAGATTTATGAAGCTTTCAATGTATATAAAAGCCCAACAAGATTAAGACAGTCAAAAGGTTTAAGCAGTTATTGAGTTGAATATTATTAAAATTTGTAATAAATTCCGGGCGTGGTGGCGCACACGTTTAATCCCAGCACTTGGGAGGCAGAGGTAGGAGGATCTCCATGAGTCCAAGGCCACCCTGACACTACATAGTGAATTCTAGGTCAGCCTGGGCTAGAGTGAGGCTCTACTGTGAAAAACCAAAAAAAAAAAATGTTATATAGTTTTATTGCATATCAAAATTTGAATATAGAGTGGGTAATATACACATATGTAACTTTTTTCAAAAATATTTTATTTATGAGACAGAGAGAGAGAAAGAGAGAGAGGATGGGCATGCCAGGGCTTCTAGCCATTGCATACAAACTCCAGACACATGTGCCCCCTTGTGCATCTGGCTTAAGTGGGTCCTGGGGAAATGAACCTGTGTCCTTAGGCTTCACAGACAAATGCTGTAACCACTAAGCCATTTCTCCAGTGCCCCATGTGTAACTTTTTAAAAGTATAGAGTTAAGCTTTGTGGTATAGGCCTATAATCCCAGACACTATGAATGTTGCAAGTTCAAGGCCTGCTTGGCTAGTTAGTGAGGCCCTGTCTCACAATAAAGAAGCTGAAAAGGGGCTGGAGGGATGGCTTAGTGTTTAAAGTGCCTGCCTGCAAAGCCAAAGGACCTAGGTTTGATTCCTTAGGACCCACGTAAACCAGATACACAAGGTGGTACATGTATCTGGAGTTTGTTTTCAGTGGCTGGATGCCCTGGAGTGCACAATCTTTCGCTCTCTCTCTCTCGCTCTCTCTCTCTCTCTCTCACTCTCTCTCGCTCTCTCTGCCTCTTTCTCTCACAAATGAATCAATAAATAAAAATAATTAAAAAAAAAACTAAGAAGCAGAAAAGGGCTGGGGATATAGGTTAGTAAAAGAATGTTTATTTAGTGCTTGTTAGACTTTAACATTTATTTGATCCCTGTCAGCAAATATATGCATTCACATATATATGTTCATGTACACATACATGTGTATGTACATACATATGTACATATGCATGCTTGTATAGAAATTAATAATTTCCCACTCCTCCTAAGAGATAGCCTTATTCACTAGACTTAATATCTCTCAAGAGTGGTAATAAAGTCTTCACACATGCATATGTACTCATAAAATGTTGACATCATGTATGAAATAAATTTGGACATAATATGTCTGAAGAAAGAAGAAAGAAAGGAGTTGCACTGACAGTGCACATTAGTTAGGAACGTTTGGGTGTCAGGACATTGGGGTAAGATAGTGGACAGAATCTGCCTTTATCTGGCCTGATTAAGAAGTGTCATTATAGCCGGACGTGGTGGCACACGCCTTTAATCCCAGCACTCGGGAGGCAGAGGTAGGAGGATCGCCGTGAGTTCGAGGCCACCCTGAGACTCCATAGTGAATTCCAGGTCAGCCTGGGCTAGAGTGAGACCCTACCTCAAAAAACCAAAAAATAAATAAATTAATTAATTAATTAAATTAAATTAAATTAAAATTAAAAAAACACTCAAAAGAGAGCTACAATAAGACACAGCTACACCACTCCTGGGTGTACACCCAAAGGCCTGTAGTCCAACACGCTACACAGATACATGCAAATAAATACATGTTTGTTGTTGCTCTGTGCACAGTGCTAAAAATGGAACCCGCCTACATGTTCATCAACAGATGAATAGATAAACAAAGTGTGATATATGTAATCAATTAATTTTTTCAGTCTTAGTCAAAAATGAAATCTTAGTGGGCCAGAACTTGGGAAGCAGAAGTAGGAGGATCACTGTGAGTTCAAGGATACCCTGAGACTACGTAGTAAATTCCTGGTCAGCCTGGGCTAGTGTGAAACCCTACCTCACAAAACCAAAAAAAAAAAAAAAAAAAAAAAAGAAAAAAAAAAGAAAAAGAAAAAGAAAAGAAAAGAAAAAGAAAAAGAAAGAAAAGAAATTCTGACATTGTTCAGGAAAATGGATATGATTAGAAATGATTATGTTAAGTAAAATAGGCTATATTCAGAAAGACGCATACCATGTTTTCTCTCATATACAGATTTCAGGTTTAATTGTGTGTATGTGCCTAACATTATGTTTGTGAAGTTCACGTCAGCGGAAAGCACACCATAAGACAAGAGCAAGAGTTCTTAAGAGGAGAAGGGCAGAGGAAAAGAGTGTTTCATGGAGATTATGCAACAGGAAAACAGGAAGGGCTATGGAGAGGACGAAGGGGTGTGGAAAGAGAAGGCATGAGGGACATCACCGACAGAGACGGATGAAAAGAGCGAAGAATAAAAGCATACACGCATGAAAACACCGTAGTGAAAATTCAAGCGCTAACTTGAAATTTTAATTAAGGAGAAAGAACTGTTTCATTGTTCACCCTGCATGGCCAGCAAGAGTGCATGTGGCCAATGTTGAGGAAGTTTAAGTGCCTGAACTGTGGAGCTCACTGGCTTGGGCGACTCCAACAGCCAAAGCAACCTGTATGCAAATCGCAGATATAACTACTCGTATCATTTTGATATTTATTAACCCAAAGACACTGTATGTTCATAAAATCGTATATATCAAATGCCTCTAACGTTTTGCAGAGAGTATATTTCAAAGTGGAGTTTATATCTGAGCCACTCTGACTCCTGTTAAAGATACTTTCCCTAAGTTCCATTTACTTTTCCTAAATTCCAATGATAAGCAGTCTGAGCGATGCTGCTGCCTGGCTTTGGCCACATAATTACAGAAAGTTCTCCATGGAGACAGTCAGTGTTCTTGGATGAGTCATCCAGGCTGTTTCAGGTACACACAAAATGAAGGTTGATATTGGAATTCACCTTGAGACTTTCCCTATTTTGTTTGGTTTCTTTTTTCTTTTCTTTTCTTTTTTTTCTTTCTTTCTTCTTCTCTTTTTTTTTTTTTTATGTTTGAAGTTACTGGAGAATAGCTCCAAGGCCAAACGTTCACTCACCTTCAGTTCAAACTCTAAAATTGCAGTCATAAATTTAGTGTGCATTTTTCCTTGCTGAATTCTTAATTTTTTTCTTACACCACATGCATACCAGTTTACATGTGAAAGTGAGGAGATTTATGTGGGCAATTTTCGAACCTGGCAGGAACAAAATTAACCTTCTGTGACTTGTGCTTTCACATGGGGAGGGAGGGGGCAGCTTTCCTTATCTTTACTAGTCATTCTTCCTCTATATTCCCTCTTATTACAAAAAGATCTGCCTTTGCAATAAGGCCTTTTATTTTATGTCAAAATATAATTTTCCTTGAAGTATTATATTCATTGGAACTTAATTTGAGAAAATCACATGAGCTGGAATTGGCCATGGCACAAGCATGTCAGAATTTTATGTCTAAATCAATTGTGAACATATGTGGTGAGAGTCATTTTCCATATTTCAAACTACCTTTAATGCCTCTTTTAGCAGGCCAAGAGTTAAGCATCTTGGTATCTTTTATCAACTTTTTTTGTCACGAGAATGAAGGTTAGTAGTTTCTCCCATGCACATTAGATTATTCTGCAATGGGTATTCTTGCTTTAGGCTCAAATTACTGAGCTCAGATTCTGTTTATTCTGTGCTTTTTGACATAATCTCTGTTTAGTTTGCTGAACTTCCATTGGTGGAATGAGATGCCCAAGAAAGCCAGTACTCTTCTGCAGGCAAAATCTCTGTCTACGCTAGTCAACGTTGTCTCCCCCAACCTAAATTTCCACAACAAACGTGCTTAGACTCTACAATCATGTCCTAAACAAAGGTCACTATTACGTGTCATCAGTGACTCGGAATGGTTCATGCAACTTGATGAGAATTCTCCCTTTCTCAGGAATTTCAGGGTGGCAAACTGCAAACTATCCGTGACTTGTAGTGGCTAAGAATCCAGGTAGAATGGAAAGGAAGTTTCATCTCACAGGCTAGCTGCAAACGCACAAGTCACAATTCTCCTTCCGTCTCAGCTCTCCTACCCAGTTCCTCAGTAGCCCTGCCCACCTTCACCATGTACAACTGCCCCCTCTTAAGCGTCTCTCTCTCTCTCTCAATGACTGTGCTTTAACCTATACTAAACCTTTGCTAAATAAATACCAACTTTACTTTGTAAGAGCGCATAGCGTGAATATCTGCTACTTATATTTATTTATACTTACATAGGATCTAAGCTACCTAAATTTACTTATAAGCAGAACATTGATCAGTTTGTAATACAAGAGAAAGTAGAAAGTCTTTATACAAATGAGGAAAAAGCCTCTCTTAATATAAAAGTGAAGATGGCAGGTAACCAACATGATGTGGAAGGTACTGGTAGGATCCTTATTCAGGTACATAATGTCAAAAATTATTATCATACACTGGTCCCTCTTCAGATTTGCATTTTACAGATATCCATAAATGTGTCATTTGAAAAGGAGGTGACATAAACACTATTACATATTAATACGATTTCAATGAATGAAGTTATATTATTATGAATTCAGTTTTAAGGAATATATTGAGACAATGTCAGGCATAAAATAGTCAGTAGAGCTCTTCAGGAGAGTAGCTATTGGTGGAGTAAACCAAGACAAGAACAAGGTTACAGAGAATAATAGCAGATGAAGGAGAATAGAGTTTCAAGGACTACTCAAATACAACTTCCAAGTATCAATACAAGACCATATTATTTGGCTAGAATATTTTCCACCATCCTGTGAGCCAGGGAGGTTTGTTTCTGATAGTTTTCTGAATGGAATGAGATGTCTGGAGGAATAATCAAATACAAAAATATTCTCCTTAGCTATGCTCATTTAATGATTGAAATAGGCATTCCTCGTGAGGTGTTCTCCAGTATATTTCAGCAATGGAGACAGAATGGAGGCTATGAGTATTAAAAACATTGCCATTGCCCCTGTGTTTTCTCATAACCAACAACAAAATAGGAGCTTGATGTGCAATAGAATCATTCAGTGACACACTGTCTGTTACTGTTGATTTTATGCACAGGGCAAGTGATGGAACCTTAGAATTATGAAACCAATGAATTTCAATCCTGGAAGGAAATATAAGAATATGAATATACAATTCAAAGGGGACTTTTAGCCAAAGCACATGAATAAACTTCTTAAACATGAAACTAATTAATTAATAAAAAATGAAAGCATGGGATGGAAATGGCTGTCAGTGTTTTGAATGGTTTTAGGCAAATAATATTTTGAGTCAGAAAATATGTGAAAAGCTTCTCGCATATCAGATTCCATGCTATACAATTTGCTTTCTGTTGCATTCTCTGAGTCAAAGCAAATTACAAGACAAAATTCAAAGAGGTGAAGACAATATAGTTCATGATGAGAGAAGCTTCAAATGTGGGTCGTTTATAAGTCAGATGCTTAGGGGAGGATTATGGGGAATGTGCCCTCCAGCAAATCTTAGTAAAAAACACAAATTTTTATAACACTTAGTATAATGGAATTGTATGTGAGTTTCTGAGACATATTACTACTTTGAATTAAAATGCCAGCCCCATACTCCAACTAACTTTAAAGAAGTTATGGCATGAGTTATTGGTTTCAAGCATACAGCCACACTGCAGTGTAATGGTACAGAACTTAAGTATACTGAGTAAATGTTACTGAACTGATTAGAAATCCCCTAAAGAGATGAGGAAAAGAAAACATGTTATGAGAAACCCATCAATACAAAACACAAACTGCCTCAGGTTCTGAAATGGTCAATGAAGTAAATTCAATAAAATATTCTCCTCACCCTGGTTCCTTTGGTTTATTTTTTTTTTCTCTTGGGCCATGGGATTGTAAAATCCACTCAATCTTCAATCTGAACTGGAATTCAATCCCAATGTCATCCTGGTACATAAGGCTCTAAACTTTAATAATCCATTTTAGAGAAATATGAAAAAAATATTAATAAGGTTGTATTATACTGATTTTCTGCTAATTATTATAGACCATTATATAAAAATTATTGAAATACATGCCACAGAGTAGCTTTAAAACTAAATATGTAGATTTGAAACTTTGTCTATTTTTTTCCCCATCTGGCTTCAAACAAGGTTTAATAACAATTCTAAGATAAAGATCACTATTATATAAGTTTAACTGAATATAGCATATATATGTATGACAAAGGACTGGCTGCCTCTTGAATGATATTTTTATTTGTTCATTTTTTTGAGGTATGGTCTCACTCTATCTCAGGCTGACCTTGGAATTCAATATGTCCTCTCAGGGTGATCTTAAACTCACAGCAATCCTCCTACCTCTGCATCCTAAGCGCTGGAATTAAAGGTATGCATCACCACACCTGGCTTGAATGATTTTAACACATACAATACATAAGCTGGATTTCTGTATACTCTGGAAATGCTTGGCTCTAGTTTCTGAACATTGATGCAACATAAACAGTACCAGCTTTCGCAGCACTCTGTAAAGATTCACAGCCATTCTCCCTTATGTCTGCACATTCCTTTTGGGGAGTGCTGTAACATATTTTTGCACCCCTTCTGGGAACTGTCAGTCATGGTGAAAATGGATTAAAATATTGGGTCAGTAATTTGTAAATCAATATGTCTAAGAATTCAAAATAGTATCTTAAATTTACATATTTTTCAATATAATTTCTTTTGCTGCCCTCTAAAACTAGATATTTTAGAATTAAAATTATTAACAAGCATAAATAACATGAAATAGAAAATAATAGAAGATATAATTTGTGACTTAGGTTCACTCCTTTATTTGATTAGATTTATTTGACAGAGAGATAGAAAGATGGAGAAAGAGAGAGAGAGGAAGGTGATGGGCACACCAGGGCCTTTAGTCACTGTAAACAAATTCCAGATGAATGTGCCACCTTGTGCAACTGGCTTATGTGGGTCCTGGGGAATTGAACCTGGGTCTTTGGCTTCACAGGCAAGCACCTTAACTGCTAAGCCATCTGTCCAGCCCAGGCTCACTCACTGAAAAGAACAAAAGAAGCATATATTTCTGATACTGCCATCTAGAAAAGTGTTCATCACATCAAATTTTGTGAGTTTATATTTAACTGCAGTCTACAACTTCCCTTTAACAGTCCATCTGTGGGAAGATTTCTACAGTTTTATAAATACCATGTCAATGCAGAAACAGAAAACAAGGGGCTGGGGACATGACTCAGTCATTAGGTTGATGACGACCTTGCTTCCCAAGCATGAGGACCCAAGCTGGATCCAGTATGCTCACATAAAAATACTAGGCATGGTGGAAAATGATTGTAATCTCAGCATTGGGTATCAGAGGATAATGATAGTATCTGCCTCAAAATAAAGGACACCACCCAGCGAGGACAGATTGCTCAGTGGTTAAGTGTGCTGTCTGCACAAGCAAGAAGGCCCCAAATCTCCAGATCCCACTTAAACAGATGGATGTGGCCACAGGTCTTTAACCCCAGTCCCGTGGGGAGCCAAGACCAGAGAATTGCTGGTGCTTGCAAACAGCAAGCTCAGGGATCAGGAAGAGACTCCATTCCAAGCAGAGACACAGGTGAGGGGCACCAGACATTCTCGTCCACCCACCACAGGCAAGCACACAGTTTGCAGCAACAACATGTACACCCGCATACACCACACACATCACACATACAACGTACATCACGTACACTTTGTCTATGGGGAAAAAAAAGATGCCACCACCCAATGTCCTGTGGCATCCACACACGTGTGCATTGTGAGCACGTGCATACACACACACTCACACAAACACATACACACACACTCACACACATACACACACTCACACACACACACACACACACACACACATTAGAAACAGAAAACTAGTCCAAATTCACTGGCCTGTCTTTGTCAATGAGATCTATGAATGAAGATTAACAACAGTAACAATCACCAAAACAATAGTCAATGCATAGCCTGCAGTGGTTCAAAGGGATAATAACCTTTTATTATTTATTTTAATGAGTGACATAAGCAACTTTTGTTTGTTTTATGACTCCTATTTTTTTTCCCAAAAATAAGGGAATACTTGCAGTTTATCTTCTTGTGCTTTTCCTTTTCTGTGCTAAAGAAACTTTTGTTGTTCTAGGAACCAGCATAGCCCCTTTATTACATGCAGTCTCAGAGCTACTTGTTGAGAAGTCTACTGATGTCCACCTGACTTTTCATCTGACGCAGACCTCCACGTAGCACAGTTCTGTCTTTCTAGTGCCAGCCAGCTTGGTCTCAGTGGAGATGATGAATCCAGCCATGCACTAAAAGCAGCACATGTGTTACAGAGCCTGACAGTAAAGAGACAGGCAGCTAGTGTTAGGTAGTAAAGAGGGGAAGGCACTCCCGATCACATAATTAAGATATCACTAGTTTGGACAAGGACCTATTGAACAAAAATAGAAATAGTCCTGGGTTTTGTACGGCAACTCTGAAAATTCAAAATGTCATTATACTGCTCGATCATACAGATTCTCTAAAGTTTAAGCTCCAAAAAAGGAATAAGTCACAGTGGTGTCAATCCCAAGGTGCTTCGTTCTTTAAAAGAAAAACCCCGTTATTCTGGATATTAGTATTAAAGGTGAATTATGTCACACTATGTACACATTAAGCTAGCACTATCCCGGTCACTCTTTCTTCTAATATGGCACCATCAGAGAGAACAGAGAGCCAACCACGTGAAAATAACCACCAAAATCAAAGCTGAGAAAACTGATGTCACCTTTTGTATCTATAACAGCAAGCCAATGCAAGAACTGTGGATGAGGGCAAAGGGATTTCTAATTCCATTTGAAGCTATCACTAGATTTCAAAACTGTGTTTCCACTTGGAGGAACCCACTTCAACAAGCGAGGGTGATGTAGTATATCAAAGCAGGAGCGCTCATTTGCTTTGCCCAACCTTGAAACAGCTCCCAAGGACAGTAGAAAACGGCAGCTTGCCCAAGTTTTGAGTCTGGATTTCCACGCCAAGTTATTTCCAAGAACCTGCAATGTGCACGCAGCACTCACGTCCACCAGGTAGGATGGAGAATATTTCCCTGGACTCTGCTCTCCAGCATGCTCCTAAGGCGAGCGCCGCCCTTGCGGCAGACACAGACAGCGCAGGGTGAGCAACGGGTAGTCATGGATACGTCATCACCAGCTCAGCCCGGACAGCGCAAGAATGCAGGGCGCAGGGGGCCAACCACATACACATTAAAAGAGAAGACAGGATATAAATATCCTAGAGGTAAAAGTATAAAGGAAAAAAAAAAAGGAAAATTAGCATGACAGTGACAAATAGCCCAAATTTTCTTTTCAAGGAGAAATGGTAATAGTCAAAGTAAAAGCGTTGAGAAAGTAAAAGTGAAACCTGATTTTAAAAACAGTTCTTATTGAGTCATATATTTTAAGTCCCTTGCTCTGAAACCAAAATAATCGTTCGTCAAATTCTTCAGGATTTGCCATTCTCCTGTGCTGGTTTATGATGTCGGCAGTATTTTAAGCGTCGTCTTCGCCTCTTCTCCGCACATTCGGGCAGCGACACTGCCTTTGTCCTCGGGCTCTGGGGCGTCTCCTCTCGTCCACTCGCTGGCTCCCCCACCTCGCTTCTCACCTTCCAGGTTCTCCTTCTCCCTCGGGCACCTGACTGCTGCTGAGCGTGCCGTGTTTGCCGTTTTTCAGATGCACAGGTACGGTGGGACCCCGAGACCATCCTGTGCTCCTTGAACGCAGGGTTTCCCCTTGCCAGACCACGACCCCTCCTCCAGCGCCCCCTTCACTACCGGGGGTCCCCCACGCCCCGCGGCAGCTCCGCCCAACCACGACGCTAGGGTCTCCCCACCCGACAGCGCGTCGAAAGTTCAGCTCAACCCACACCACTCGATGGAATTCCCATGACCGCAGGGAGAGGAAGCAATCTTCCTTCTGAAACACTCACTATGTTCCTAATTACCCTGGCGCCATTCTGATTTTTTTTTTTTTTTTTGACTTCATTTATTTATTTGAGGAAGAGAGAGAGGGAGAGAATGGGCGCCAGGGCCTCCAGCCACTGCAAACGAACTCCAGACGCATGTGCTCCTTGTGCAAATGGCTTATGTGGGTCCTGGGGAATCGAACCCAGGTCCTTTGGCTTTGCAAGCAATCACCTTAACCGGCTGAGCCATCTCTCCAGCCCCTGTTTTTGTCTTTGTTTTTTTTTTTAATACGTAATTCATGAACTTGTCCTTCTGCCCCTGTTGGACTGTACAGTGATGCAAACCAAGACCGCAATCTGTTTATCAGCTTTACAAAGCAGTTTACATGTACAGTGGCCAAGGTTTTTTAAAATTTTTTTGTTACTTTTATTTCTTTATTGGAGAGTGACAGACAGAGAGAGAAAGAGGGAGGGGGAGAGAGAGAGAGAGAATGGGCCGCCTGGGCCTCCAGCCACTGCAAACGAACTCCAGACACGTGCGCCCCTTTGTGCATCTGGTTAAGGTGGGTACTGGGCAATCGAGCCTCCAACGGGGGAACTTAGGCTTCACAGGCAAGCGCTTAACTGCTAAGCCATCTCTCCAGCCCAGTTTTTGGTTTTGAATGAGTGAAGTGATGCAATTGAAAGTTCAAATATGAATGCACTTAAAGTTAATTTTAATGGGTTGCCATACTACCAAAATGAGAGAAAAATGTCAAAATTGGATACTGTTTATCCTGAATAAGCTAAATAAATTTATTTTATTGATGGAAAGTAACCTCATCTCTACCATCACTGTGCTGGTTTATGACATTACCAAACCTTGTAGCCAAGATAAAAAATAGGCATAGATGGAAAGAAGATAAAGTAATGTTAATAATGGCTATGTCCAAACTTTGGTACTTGGAATATTTTTAACATCTTTTTATACATTTGGAATTTTCCTATAAAGTATTTATTACATTTATAGCAGAATTATTTTGAATTACAGACATGTTTTAATACTGAATTTGCTTTGATGAATCAACTATTTTAAATATAAAAGTTTTTATTTATTTATTTACTTGAGAGAGAAAGTGGCAGATACAGAATAAGCAAGCCTTCAGCTGCTGCAAAGGACCTCCAGACACAAGCGCCACCTTATGCATCTGGGAATCGAACCTGGGTTCTTTGATCTTGAAGGCAATCACCTTAACCACTAAGCAATCTCCCCAGCCCCAAATATACAAGTTTTGATCTTGTTGTGCTGAAATCTAACAACACAAACTCACCTGTGCAAGTGAATTTGATACAATTTATATTTTGTGGCCATAGTCCTAAATGCAATTTAAAATTATAAAGAAGGAGGAAAAAAAATGATGGAAAAAATGTAAAGAAGGAGGTTAAAATTTTTGATGTCAAAATATGGAGTTAAAAATCTTGATGCAAAAAGGACATTTGTTACTGGTGTTGTAAACAATAAAATAGAAAGTTCAACTAAGAATCCAGGAAGTGTGATGTGGGGACAGAGGGAAAGGCTCAAAGTATGATGAATGTCCTCTAATTTACAAGTCAGGGAGAGGCTGGGAAGAGTAGGAAAGTCTCCTTGGGTGCAAAGTCTGCTCCTAACCTGGCAGGTAAAGTTTGTTTTCATTGATAAGCAGTGATATAAAATGATCCGGAAGTTAGTTGACACAATGAGCCATATTGATGGTTCCAATAGCAAAAGAATGGTTGAAAGAGGAATAAAGAAGATTTTAGGGAAAGGAATCTAATATATCATATCTTTTGGGATTTCTGGTCAGCTTGAGCTTCTGTCAAAAGAGGTAACAGAGTTTCCTGTAGAGTTTAAGGAAAGAGATGATGTCAAGAGCTGACTCTGAAAAGAAGATGGTGACAGCTTTGCCCCAAAAGAACAGGCAGTTAGTCTCTGAAGGGAATGTGTGACTGTAGGAAGAAAGGGATTGATGGGGAGCAGCGATTACAGGGTGACTATGAATGGAGTATGGTAGTGGTAGGGAGTCAGCTGTCTAAATTTGCAATTGATGGATCTCAATTAATTGACAGAAAAGCTCAATTTATATTGTATATCTTTAAGACCTTATTTGGCACCCTGGCATTTTATTAGAAAGACTATATTTGCCACTACTTTAATACAAAATTATAGAAACTGAGTAGTAGTTTCTTGTGTTATACCTATTTAGTGAGAGGCATTAACCCATCATGGTGAGTTTGTGCTACAAACTGTCAGCTGTGAAACGAGGAGGAAGTGCTCATTACAGAAAGTTAGTTTTATAACTCAAACCTACATGCAAAGTAGAAACATCTAAATCCTCTTACAACCATTTCTTCTGGTTGTTTTTCTGAAATATGTATCACTATGCTATGACATCTTTTACTTTCAGCTACAAACATTCCATTGGGCTAGATTAAATCAGTGGAACTGACTTACTTACTTAGCTTTATTTCAACATTCCCTTTATAGAAACTAAGGACCATCAAATGTCCACAGTATGGGTTACAGCAAAGAGTGCCCATATTTTATTTCTATGCCATTTTAAAATAATGTTATTTATTTATTTATTTATTTGGGGGGGGGGCAGAAAGAAAGGGCATGCCAGGGCCCCTAGCCACTACAAACTCCAAATGCATGCATCACCTTGTGCACCTGGCTTATGTGGGTAATTGAACCTGGGTCCTTAGGCTTCCCAGAGAAGCACCTTAACCACTGAGTTATCTCTACAGCCCCTTATTACCATTTTGGTCTTGAGAAATTAATAAAACTTTAAGTACCTTGATTTCTTTCACCTGTAAAGTAGATATTTCAGTTGGGTATAATAGCCAACACAAATTCCTGACTATTTAATAATCAGCTCTAGGAAGCTCATAGTGTCAGTGTAGGTTACATCAATATATGCCACATCAATCTTACCATGAGTAAAGAAGACAGATTAGAAAATGTTTTAAGAAACAGAGGACTCAAAGTAAAAGTTACATTTTAAACACAGGCAAACTTTGATTTCAGCCAATAAAATATCCAAATATAAGATCATTTACTTCAAAAACCATGAATTAATGATAATAGCAATAGAAGAATGTATGTATCAAGCTAAAACTTTGGAAGACTAAAACCTAGAGAGGAGATGAGAAGCTATACAAAGTGAAATTCTGGGTCTGGGATGGTGGTTCAGTAGATAAAATGCATAAGCATAACTACTTGAATTCAGACCCTCAAAACTCACATAAAAAAGCTGGGCATGGGGCTGGAGAGATGACTAAGCAGTTAAGCTCTTGCCTATGAAGCCTAAGGACCCCAGTTCGAGGCTCGATTCCCCAGGACCCATGTTAGTCAGATGCAGAAGGGGGCACACGCATCTGAAATTCATTTGCAGTCGCTGGAAGCCCTGGCATGCCCATCCCCTCTTTCTTTCTCTCTGCCTCTTTCTCTCTCTGTCTGTCACTCTCAAATAAATAAATAAAAATGAACAAAAATAAATTTTAAAAGCTGGGCATAGTGGCACTTGCCTGTAATCCCATCACTGGGAAGATGGAGATAGCAGAATCTCTGGTGCTTGCTAGTTAGCTTATCTAGTAAACTAAGAACTTTCAGTTCAGTAACAGACTCTATCTCCAGAAAACAGGGTGAAAGGGATTGAGGAAGACTCCTGACACTCTCATTTGTCCAACACACACACACATGTGCACCCACCCAGACAGACACATATTCACACTCATTTACATACACACATAAAAATAAAACACATGTTAATGTAGTTAGTAAGTCTGTAAAGAACAGAATTTCACAGAGGAAATGCTGCCACTGCTTTTTCAAAGTTGATATAAGAGAGAACACCTATGGACATTGTAGAATGAAGGAAGCAGAGGTGGCAGTGTCTTCACAGTGACAGCTAGCTAAAGACGATCCAGGATGGCAGAGCTGATCTAAGTGAGGAAAGGACAGGATAATGTTATAGAATTATCTAGTCCTAACTTTTTTTGTGTGTGTTGTGACTTTTAGGATATCTTAATTGTGAATCTACTCTAATTTCCACCCCAGATTTGTTTCCACCCATTCAATAAAACTCTAGCCCAGCATACTTCTTCGCTAGGGTTAAAGGAACTAAATTTTGTCTTTAAGACTTTTACTTGATCCTTTTCTATGCCCTACATTCATCTCAAATATTTTTTTCTTAAACCAGTATATATAGATAAAATATTTCAGGAACATGTCATTATTCCCCATCCTTCCCTGCCCCACATGTGCTCACACCTAGGCTGCCTTTCCATAGCTTTAGCTTTGCTTTTCCCATGTAGTGTTAGAAGAGCTCCAGGTAGTTGGGTTCAGCCTTAGCTGCCTTCCTTCCTTATAAATATATAAGACCCAAATGTTTTCCTACACAAGCATCTAGGGTAAATAAACATTGTAGTAATTCTTTTCTAGACTATCTAAGATATCCATCCCTTACACACTAATATCATGCAAAAGCCTATTTCATTTTGTTACATACAACGTGCTGATAACTATTCCCTAAGGAGAGAACCCCCTTTCAAAGCCCAACTTGTGATTAGATAATGAGGATTATTCTGTCATCCTTTTCTCAATTTTGGGTAGGTTCAAAAGTGGAACTATTGCTCCAAGATGGCTAAATTTCCAAAGTGAACATCAATTCTAAACCTTGTGAATAACAAAGATTTCTTTTAAGATTTTATGCATTAAGTTTGTGTATATTAATTGCAGAGTGCTGGGTTCTATGTGTATAGTCTTCCCCTCTTAAGATGTACTTTAACTATATTCAGCACCCTAGTTTCCTTCCACTAGTCCCTCTTCCCCCTTACCCTCTCACTAGTCTCCTCATTTCTCTAGCCTCCTTTCTGATTCTAAGCATTTTTTATTTATTGATGCCAAAACTATCCAAACTTATTAAGACTGAAAATCCATTGTCCCTCTAGTCTATGATTAAGACAAATGTAAGCTCAAAAACTCAACAAAATGTGTTATTGAGATCATTCAATGGCATGGTGATTATTGTCCAGGAGCTCCTTCAAAGATAACCTGATTTTCTAGAGGATTGCAATTTTGATGAATCTTCTATTGATGAGGGAATTGCATGTTCTTTAGATTTAGGGATTAACTTGTACAAGTTAATTTGTAAATAATTTCAAATGATAATATGAATTAACTACTTTTTATAAGTATGCAAGTGAAATTTATTCACTACTGGTAAAATTGAATTCCTCTTGGTTGAAAAACTAATACAAATATTACAATTTATTAACTAGTAGGATGTCACACATTGTTTGCTTCTATTAGAAAATGTGTTTCAGTATTTGTGAGTATGTGCATGCTATGAATTATTTTGAATCTTATTGCCTTTCTTGTTCAGAAATTATAAAAATGCATGCATATTTATTTAATTATGTTTTGATTTTTTGAGGTAGGGTCTCACTCTAGCCCAAGCTGACCTAGAATTCACTATGTAGTCTCAGGGTGGCCCTGAACTCACAGCAATCCTCCTTCCTCCCTCTACCTCCCAAATGCTGGTATTAAAGGCATGTGCCACCATATCTGGCCATATACTTATTTTAGATTTTTGCAAATCTTATTATCTTTATAAAAGTTTATTTTTAATATTTTATTTCTTTATTTGAAAGAGAAGGAGAGAGGGAGAGAGGGAGAGAGAGAGAGAGAGAGAGAGAGAGAGAGAGAGAGAGAGAGAAGAAGAAGTAGAAGAAGAAGAAGAAGAGACAGATAGAGACATGGGTGTGCAAGAGCTTCCAGCCACTGCAAATGAACTTCAGACAAGTGTGCCACCTTGTGCATCTGGCTTACATGGGAACTGGGGAATCAAACCTGGGTCCTTAGGCTTTGCAGGGTAGTGCCTGAACTGTAAAGTCATCTCTCCAGCCTAAAAGGTTACTCTTTTTATTTACCGCTAACTCTTCTGTGATTTTGTACTCTAAAAATCTGGAGCCACCTTGCCAAGATCTTTTGAATTGATTAGACAGATAGATTCTTTCACATGATTACCTCTTCATTTCCTAATTCTATCTCATTTGTTCTTGATAAAGTGCATGTCTATAAAAGATATGTGTCTCTTGATATTTCTAACTCCTCAATTTCTCCCTTCTCTATAATCTTATTCCTCTGCTACTTATGAGGAGAAGATTTCTTCTTAAGGCCTAGTAAGCAGAGAAAAAATGTAGTTGGCAATTTCCCAAACTTAAGTATTACTTAATCTTTTTTTTTCCAAAGAAAACAAAACAAAATAAAGATACTGTGAAAATCTATAATCTGTAAAAGCACATAATCAGGGTTACCAAAAAATTTGTTCTTAACATGCATGTATTTGATTACTAACATGCATGTGTATGATTATGCTATAATCCTTCATTTACCAGTGTCTCAGCCCCCACTTTACCCTCACCAACAAACACACACACAACAGAGTATATGAACATACACACACACACACACAAAACCAGAGTATATCAAAAACTTTTCGCTGTTGTCCAGAACTTATGTCTAAATTATGATTATTTTATTTATCGACATAAGAGATGGCAAGAAGCAAGAGAGTCAGGTCTCATGGAATAAACTTATTTATGAATACATTTCAACCTCAAAAGACCAGAATCCAGTAGAAATAAGAAAAAATATTCCTTTGACTATGTCTTTAATGCAGTCTCTTGGCCTATAGTAGGTACTCCATGAACACTTACCGCCTGTATTTTATCTTAAGTGGCGAGGATAGGCTTCATAGAAACAAAGAAATCGTCTTACTCTGTGATGAGATGCTTGCCCTTGCGAATGTAATAAATGTTTTCGACGAACTCAAGTCCTACTTGACAGCTAAAAGTGTTCTGAACCAAGGATCCCTATAAAGCAAACTTTGCAACACAGTTTTCATTCTTTCTCCTTTACTCCGGTCGCTTTTCCGGGGTGAAGCAAGTTCCTAGGGTTTCATAGCTGTGCTCTGCCCTTCCTGAGTCAGGCGGCGACTCACCGTGAGCTCAGCTCACGTCCAGTCTGCCCGCCCTGAATTTCCTTTGACACCTTGGTTCTGCCAAAGGACTTTCTGGTAAGAAGGAGTTCATAGACAAGAAAAATGAGTGGGTAGAAGGAGAAAGTAAACATACACAGGCTTTGAAGTAAGAATAAATAAATAAATAAATAAATAAATAAATAAGTAAGTAAATAAACAAACAAACAAACAAACAAACAAACCAAGGAGCAGTGTTTGTTCAGTTGTGATGGACTCCGCTACAGAAAGCACTTTGCAGAGTTTTTCCTGTGTAGAGATTTGCCAGAGATTCACCACGAACGGAAAATGCCTCATTCTATCTGAGCAAGACTCTGCTGTTTCCCTCACAGCTCTCATCCGCAGCTGATGTCAAACTTCATCTTTTTCCGGCAGGAATCAAAACTGCTGTCATGAAGTCAGTCTGGAAATCTGCTCTGTGCAGAAGGTCCTTAGGCCTGCAAGTCATTCTCAGAGATGTGGAGGCCTCACTTTTAATATGAGTTCTAGTAGTTGGTTTCTGAGGAAATGTACCACTTGTAGAGTTCAAACTCAAACTTCTGGACCATGCGTCATTTATATGCAAACTATTTTAAAGATAAAAAGACAGAATTTTCCCACAATACTAGGGATCTAACAAACACTGACTGAGAATGAATTCCTGCTTCTAATCATTAATATCCTACCTATAGGAATTTTAAAGCAAGCTGAATGAATTTATAAGTACCACCACCACCAATATCCAATGCCCAGTTCTTTGGTAGTTTGTGCAAAACACAATATCCAAATTACTGAATTGAAAAATAAACCCTTTTGCCCTGTCAGGATATTTTAGAAGGACATGTCCTCTAATTTCCTAGGATGTTTCTGATTAATAACAAACATCTCAAACACACCTTTCCAATTTAATACTAGCACAAACATTTCAGTATGTTTTCATATAATATTTTTAAAGTTTTTTGTTTATTTTTATTTATTTATTTGAAAGTGACGGACAGAGAGAGAGAAAGAGGCAGATAGACAGAGAGAGAATGGGCACGCCAGGGCCTCCGGCCACTGCAAACAAACTCCAGTCGCATGCGCCCCCTTGTGCATGTGGCTAATGTGGGTCCTGGAGCATCGAGCCTTGAACCAGGGTCCTTAGGCTTCACAGGCAAGTGCTTAACCACTAAGCCATCTCTGCAGCCCATCATATAATATTTTTATATAGCAAACTATCTGTGGAAAACTCCAGATTGCCAAATAAAGAATTCTTTTATAAGCAAAAGAAGAACTAATATAGGCTCCCTAAAATGCCAGATAGCTATTTCTAAAATCAATAGAAACAGAAAGACCAGAAATGTGTTGAGTCACCTAAAATATTAATAAAGAGCACGGAAAAGAGAAGTGAGAGCTCATTGAGTGTCTACACGGTTTCAGGCATCCAGACTACAGTTCAGCTTATGCTGGAGCCTCGTTTCCTCCCCAGGACCACCATGGACAGTAGATGACACCAGTAGCACACAGAACGTCTAAGAGGCAAAGTGTTGTGCCGAGATCACGTGGAGTATGAGTGCAGTCTGAACTTGGTCTATCTGTCTCCAAAGTCCATTCATCTGATGAAACGCAAGCTGCACAGAAAGGACTCCTGAGACACCCAAGGCGTGCTGACTCGTGGACAGCACAAAGACTGGCCAGCTCACCTCTTTGGAAAAATACATTGGGAAGAACTTTTTCGTCAGAGATGCTCATCTCCGTAGACAGAGGAGTAATATAAATGTCACAAAGAGGTGAATAAATTTCAACAGTAATGTTAACATGAAGTACAGAGCAAACTGTAAAGCACCAGGCAAAATGGAAGTTGGTATTTTTAGGAACTGGTGTATCTTTTATAGTTTTATTGATACATGTATTCAAGGCTAAGAACATGATGTTTTGGTTGACATGCACTGTGAAATGATTACCAAACTTTAACATATTTCTCACCTCACAGTTATATGCGAATGTGTCAAAAGTCCTTAACCTCTCTTAGAAATGTTCAAGGATCTAGTACAGAATTTTAACCCTAACCACCCTGCTATATATGAGCTATCTGGAATTGATAATATTATGTATCTAAGTTTGTTTGGTATTGGTTCCCAATGAGAGATAAAGCTTAAGGACAGAATTTAACAGGGCGACCGCGCTCTTAAGTCACTGTACCAGACACCATTGCAGTCATGCCCTGCGTTGTAATTATTTAGCACAGCAGCAAAGTCCTTTCATATTACAATAATTTCTTTGTAGAATTTACTTACTGATAGATTTATTAAAAGGTTGTGCTCTTATATCCCCTCTCCTTTGCCCCCATTCTACTGAGGGTCAGTGGGTTACCAGTATTCATTGTCTTGCAGGTCTCAGTCATTCTCCTGCTCTGGGTGGAGGGAGATGGTGCCTTGGGCTATTCCTACCCACCCTGAGGCTGTTACAATCACCCAAAATGTTCCCTGAGCCTTGGCTGACAGGTTAGAAATCTGATTTAGTGTTGAATTCCCCTGTAGCCACTGGATCTCTGTTTCGATGCATTTGAGTGGCCGCAGTGTCTGTCGCCATCTCCCTGGAGTGATTTCTGTGCAGATAATGCAGGCTTTTGTGAGTTTCAGAGCTCGCCCAGGTTCCAGAGCTGCGCAGAGGTGGGGCCAGTGCTGTTACACACCGGGCCTTTGTTCCTTGGTACCCAACGCTGATAAGTGCCCAGGATTCTCCCCCTGGTTCCAAACATTGATGCATGGCCAGCGTGTGCTCCTTGGTAGCCACTCTGTTCTCCCTTCAGTGCAGCTGCAAGTCTGTCTTCAGAGGAGGAAGAGAACAACAGAGAAGAAGCTGTGAAGTGATGATGAGCTCAGCCTTGAAATTCGAGCAACTTTTCTTAACTTTTCAGGGCAAATGATCAACTCTACTGAAGACCTTGAGTTAATAACAATCTTGACATTTATTCTGCAGCTAAGGAAACCAGTTACCCGGGATTATTTGATGACATCTTCTCTGGATATGCTAGCCACAGGCTAGCAATCATATCTTTTCCCTCCCTCTATTTGAAAACAAGCAAACTTATTCAGATGATAAATTTAAGACCCAAACAGTTTACAAGACTACAGAATTCATGACAGAATAGGAGGAATAAACCTGAGATCATAACTTTCCACCTCATCTAGCCAGGCATCCAGCCACCATAGCTACTATTTGCAGAGTACCAGAGCACAGCCTCACCCTGTGGCTCTTTACAGAGAGGCGAAGAGCAGAGTTACGTACTGTCTTCACGTTCCAGTCGAATTTTGTCAGCAGAAGCCATTTGCATTCCGGCAACAGGAGCCCCTGATATTCCCTTTGGCATATTCTATGTACATGCTGGCCTGCTGTGACCTAGAAAACCGTGAATTGATTTGCATAATCAGTGCACTGTCCTTGCTGAGGTATATTTAGAAGGGCCAAGTTTGCAGGAATGTGATCAAGACAGTTTTAAGAAAACCAACATGCCCTTTCTTTTAAGGCTTGGAGAGATGTATTATTCAGGAAGAGCTGCAGTTTCTTGCCCATGTGGGATTAACGTAATAAGTTACAAAAGAGGGGGATTAACTTTTAAAACATATTACTTCAAAAGAGGTCTTATTCAGAAAGTATAAGTTCATTAAAACATATTTGGGTACATTTATCAGTGTCATGGCTGCTCGTGACTGCTAAAGGCTTTTTTTTTTTTCCCCTAGTGAATTTCTGGAGGAAAATGAATCTTCTGATCTCAGGGTGGTCAGGTCCCACTAATTTGTCATATCCCTTCACTAGAGCACCTAAATTTTCCTGGTATCTATGTCCTCATTTGTGCAAGGAAAGGTTAATTTCAGAGCTCATTGATCTATAGCCCCTGGGTGGAAATTGGCAAGTATAGATATTTATACATCCATCTGAGAATTCTAAGAAATCATGATTGAGAAAGTTATTCGAATTCTCCTGCCTATTTGCTCATATTGCATGCACCTGCTCCTAGCATGAAGAAGAGCTTTCTCCTATCTCTCAGAAATCTCACTGCGGGAGCAGAGGAGACTGCTCAGTGACTAACTGCCTGTCCTCATGAAATCTGTCAGCCAGAGTTCAGTTTCCCGAGGACCTCCCTAAAGCCCAATGCATATATGATCCTGTAGGAGACTCAGTAGAAAGCTAGCTTCTTTTAGATAGTTTCAGTTATGGGCAGAAGTCCAAAAGTGAGAAATAGAAGGTACGACTCTGCCCTGGCAGGAATGGGACTCGTGTCTGATCTAGATTCGTCTACAACAGCTGCAGTACTGCCCACAATCTAGAATGCTACCTAGATGGGAGGCCTTTACTACCCTAATGGCTGGCCCTGGAACATGCCCTTTGAATCTACAAACCAATCAGGTCATCCCTTTACATACTGAAAGCTGATGAAAAAATACATTTTCAATCGCATATAAAGGTGGTTTCCAGCCCTCTCTTTCTCTCTCTCTGCCTTTCCTCGCCTGGTCACACTTGGGTATCTACACTTGAATCTGGCTCTCTCTCATGCCCCCCCCCCCCGCCCACCCACCAACCCAGCCTGGTTGGGTGGAATTGGGGAAGCAGATTAATGATTTTTGGCCTGGGTAGTTTTTCTGCTTGCTTCTATTTCCTACTTTGGGGTAACCTCTCACTTTAATTATATGTATGATTTTCCTTTGGTCTCTGAGTCTACCACACGTGTTTTCCCCTCACACTCTAGATCTACCATGTGGGTGCTTTCTTTAAACTCTGGGCCTGCTGTCTGTATAATTTCTCTAAACTCAGAGTCATCATGGATGTCACTGTATTTACTTCTCATCTGAGTTTCTTGATCTCTGCTTTGATAATTTCTCTTTTCTATTCTTTCTTAAGCCACCACAGTTTGCCTTCTTAACTTTCTTCCATGGGGAAGCTCGGGGCAGATGCTGCATGTGTTTCTTCTAAATCTCCCTCCATAAACACCAAGTTAAATCTTTCGCATGTTTGTGGATCCATTCCAGTCCTTCCCTAAGAACCCCAATTTCTCTTAAGTTATGCTGTGCCTTCCATGTGAGTGCAAGTTTTCTACTTTCCATTTGCTTATGACTCTACTCTAGCCTTCTTCCTAGATCCTAACTTTCCTTAACCCCACAATTTGTGATTTCTCCCTAAATAAACTTAATAATTCATAACTTACCTTTCTTGAGTCTTTTTTTATCAATTATTTGTTAAAAATAGGACAGGATATAAAATTGAGGCTCATAAATTCTGGGGACACCTCCTGAACCCCCAAATGCTGCATTAATCCCAAGGCACCTATGGCAATGGGCTAAAATAATTCTAAACTCAATGTCCAGCTGGTCTGCTTTGTAATCTAGCAGTTTATTTGCAGCAACAAGAGGATCTGTCTCAAAGAAGATGGAGCCCACACATTTGGAAGTTGTCCTCTGACCTACACACTTACACTGTATCAAGCTCTCCCTCCTCAAACACATACATAAATAAATATTTCCTAAAAAGAAACTCATTACATTAAATTTTCAACCCTATTTTTATCATTTCTGCCTCATCAGATGTCAAAGTTAATTTGATATATGGGTAAGATTATTTGAATACAGCAAGATTAAATATTATGGAAGTACTGTAGCAAGGCTAGGAGGTTCAGGAATGTTATGCATCTAGCCCTAGACTGCATGGCTAGCTGCTACCTTAGCACCAGTGCCATCAATAGAAGTCACAAACAATGTCTAGAACTACCATCATAGCTCTGCAGAATGTGTTTGGTGACAATATTGGGATGAATCCATGCATAAGCAACTATGCAGTACCCATAACTCTCATCTTAATACATGGTCATTTCTTTTTCTCTATGCTCAAGCTTTTCTATTTCCAGTGTAACTCACACTGGTCTTGAAAGACAGACTGTGGATTTCCCACTGAGAAAGCAAGGCTAGAACAATTCGACATGGCCAGCCATGTCGGGTGTCAGCCTCAGGGCACATACAGGAAGCAGCTGGCCCTGCTTACACCTGTGATTTGATCATCTATGCTGGCACTTGTATAAAGACCTGTAAGATGTCAGTGTTCTAAGGCTGCTCAACAGTGTGTTATGAGGTAGAAAGTAAGAACAATTAAGGAGCAGTTATAGGTAAATCAAGTGTGTGAGATAGAAGCCAGTCATACAGTCAAGACAGAGAACAGTCTGAAGGCTTTCACTTATAACAGGCATTTTCCACAGTACAGTATAATTGTAAAGCTGTATACATTGTTGATAGTAATACTTATTAAGAAATTGTTTCCAGTAAATATTTTTTTGTGACAATGAGCTATAAAAAAGAAAAAGAAAATGCATGTTAAATACAAATTAAGTAGTGAATTTTCATTTTACAGAAAGCTAATAAAGCAAGTGTAGTGTGCACAAGCTATTTTTGGCATTTACTACCTACCATGGGAACAATAATAATATTACTAACAACATGAGAAGCAGAAGGCACTTCTTCTGAAAAACCGGAGTGCCTGCTTCAGATACTAATTCTTTGGAATGTTGTACCCAAGGCAAAGTGCCAACATGACTTTTTAATACTCAATGTCATATCTAGATTATTTCACTCAATTCCAAGTTTTTGTGTAGATAAGTGAAGTTATATATATAGTAACAGAAATTCAACTTCACCATTAAGTAAAGACAGTTTCATGTGTGGTCCTTAGATTTTTCAGATAAAAAATTCTTTTTTACTCTAATATTTTAAGAGGTTTGTTTTGCAAACAATGAGCTTGCAGGTCCATAGTCTATATTATCTGTCTCACAAGTATTCAACATCAATGCACAGAAGAGCTATATGCAATTCATAATAAAACTTTGTGTATAAAATGCAAATTTTCCTTCAAAAGTTAAATATATGATAAATTCTACAAAATTGTATTTCTGCTGGTTTCAAGCTGCTATCAGCAACTTCATATTTCTCAATTGTTATATGATGTATTTTCCTACAATGGAACTACCACTCCAGTACTAAAGAGAAGGCAGGAGCCTGGACGTGCTCACCAAGGATGACCAGTAGCTACTAGGTGAGAAAGCAGAACTTTCTGTGTATAGTACATGGTACATAGTATGTATATGTACAGTACATATTGTATATATATGTATGTATATGGTACATAGTATATACTATATATGTATAGTACATAGTATATAGTATATATATAGTACATAGTATATACTATATTTGTATAGTACATAGTATATAGTATATATATAGTACATAGTATATACTATATATGTATAGTACATAGTACATAGTATATAGTATATAAATATACATATACATACATATATATATATGTATATGTAAATATATATATATGTTTATATAGTAAATAGCACAAGCAAAACACAAAGTGAAGCATTCAATTTTATATTTCCTTTACTACTTTAAAGTCCATGAAAAGATAAAAATGAAAATATTACCAAGGCAAAGAGGTAAAAATGAAAATATGAGAGATGAGTCTGAGTAAGTAGACATTAGGGGTAGAAAACATTTTATGTTTATAATTTTGAGTTTCAAAATTTGGATATTAGTATAATTGAAATGCTTAGCTAAATGTTTAAAAACAGTTCTAACATTTACTTGCAACATCATATTTTCATTTAGAATTATCCTGTACATATTCTATTTATATGTTTGCTTATTTATGATTTATTTTATTTTATTTTATTTTATTTTTGATTTTTCAAGGTAGGGTCTTGCTCTAGCTCAGGCTGACCCCAAACTCACTATGTAGTCTCAGGGTGTTTTCCTCATAATAGTAAACACTTTCGTAATATTCATAAATGACTACTGCATTTTGATTACTGATTGAACTACATTAGCCAAGGTTTTAGCTGTTTGTATTATATTTAATCATCCAAATAATACTCTATTTTCATGGCATATAAATTGAAGTATTAACATTTAACATAAGATCTGCTCTCAATGAAATTTGAAATGTACAATACAGGACTGCTAACTATACCCAAAGTTGTAAGGCAGTTCTGAAGACACAGTCACCGTGTCACCAAAACATAGCCATTAAATAGCAGCTTGTCACTTTCCTCTTCCAGATCCTGGCAACCAAAGTTTTACATTCAGCACGAGTATGGAGAGACTTCACAGAGCCTGAATCACAGTGTTTGTCTTTCTGGGCTTACTTATTTCCCTTTACATACTCATCCCAGGCCTTTCTATTTTTGCTGGCTCGTTTGGTAGATAGTTTTACTTCTGATGAACTTCAATAAATTTCCACTTTAACCAATAGTGTACAAGGTTTCCAGTTATCTATGCTATTTTAAAGGTGAACGACTATGATTCAGATAGAGCTACCAAGTTTTCCAAAACTACAAACCTAAATGAGTTGGACCTGAAACTCAGACCCTCATCTGACACCATAGGCAAAACTGCTCCCCTTTTTCTTTCTCCCCTTTTTTCTTTCCATTACTCTCCATTCCTCCTTCAATTTACTATTATCTTATATAGCAAATATATGCAAATTTTAAAGCAAATCCCTCCCATTTTTTATCTTATACATTGTCAAAGAAACACTTTGAACATGATGGATTTAACAGTGTATTTGAACAAATGATGATTCATGGGTTGGGCTGTCCCAGAACCAAAGGGAGTTCAGAGAGCTCTGTTGCAGTTAACTTTTATAGACCAGATGTGGAACAAAGTAGGGAAGTTACTGGGTTACTATAGCTAGGTGTCTGCCTTATTTGGGCATGGTATGACAGGGTCTTTGCCTAATGGGGACAAAGTCTGATCAATTTTCAATTTGTGCATGAGTAAATCTGATAAAATTATGATTGGCTAAAAAATATTTGTGAAAGAAAGACAGAAAGAAGAAAGAAAGAAGAAAGAAAGAAAGAAAGAAAGAAAGAAAGAAAGAAAGAAAGAAAGAAAGAAGGAAGGAAGGAAGGAAAGAAAAGAAGGAAGAAGGGAAGGGAGGAAAGAAGGAAGGACAGAAGGAATAACTAGATTTCCAATTGTTCACCACACGTTTGTTGCAGTTGGTTACAGAGACACTCAAAGTAGCCTCAAACTATGCATAGTTGCAATATCCAAGATGTCCAATAACCAAGAGTAGGCAAATCTCCAAACTAAGCAAGTTAGAGAAGATTAATTTGTCACAGCCTCTCACTCCCTAACAAGTTGACTTCTCTAACTGAGACACTACTTCATTTTCACCTACATCTCTTCTACCTATTGTAGTAAAAGCTTAGGACTCAGTTCCAAGCCCTCCTGAACAACCTAGGGTCCAGATACTTATAGTTACTATATGTTTGTTATCCTAAGCTAAAATGTCCTATGCAGAAAGTATATGCTTACTGATATTCAAACACTTTTAGCTACACATAGAACAATTTCATCTATTTGTTTCTTTTCACTATTATTAATAAAAATCTGTGAAAGCAAGGATTATATCTTGATTATAGATAGCCATAGCAGCTGGAATATGTAAGGCATTCAAGTAAATTTTTTGTAAATAAAAACAATGCAAAAATCAATGGGTAAACAAGCCTAATTAATCTACTGAAAACTAAATAGTCCCAATTCTAGTTACTCAAGGTTATAACATAATTGGTTATAGAGGCTATCAAAAAGGTTTCAAAACAAGAATATATTTGTTTTATGTAATTTTCTAATAACAATAAAAAACTAAAGCTGAAGGACATATGAAATCAATAGAAGGATTTGCTGCTGTTCTGTTTGGTTTGCATTTTCATTTTGTTTGGCTGTTTGTAGTCCAAGTGCATATGATTTACTTTTGCATGATTATAAATTTACCAAGGTTACTACAAATTGACTATTCTCAAGGTATTCCTTTAAACTAAGGCTGATTTCCTAAGTTTAACAAGACCATACCCAGCATGAAGTGATTTGTGTGTGATGTTTGAAAACCAGTTTATTCCACCTCTGGATTGCAACTTGAAATACAGAAGTAGGGGAAATTACATATGATTAAACTATACATTAAACTAGAGTTTATAAATTGAGCTAAGTTGCTATCCTTAAATTCAGAGGTTATCATATCCATTTATACTTTTGTTCACTTTCTAGATGCTCTGAGAGTGTAATACATGTGATTTTCTCTGCCACCTGAACTCTCAGGAGGACTGTCTAGTAGAACAATGATGCAAATGTCCTACACTGCATCTCCCTGTATTAAACTTCATCCATTCATGTCCCCTGGGCACTTAGAAAATAACCAGTGTTACAGAGATAACTAACTTTTAATTAATGTGTATAAAAATAGCTACATTCAGCTAGTGAACATTACTAAGAAATTCCCTTTAATTTTTTAAAATGCCCTCTCACATTGGACCTCAGTTCTTGGCATCTTATATTTTTTTAGCTGATGTTCCCTTTCTATTGCTGCTGACGCTGTTTCTACATTGCTCTCCCCTTTATAAATAAATGCTTTCCTCCGAGGGCCTCAGTCACCTTCATCAGGAAATGTCCTCATTTGCTCCAACCCTTGACGAGTCACTTCACTGATATGAAGGGCTGTGCTGTCAGCAATGTCTCCTCATCTACTGAAGCTTCTGCCTCCTTTGTGTTATGTGATGATAGATGAGGGTCCTGCTTAAGGTCCTCATCAAACTCATAAGTTTGCTCCTAAATTGGGCCAATCAAGCTCTAACCTTGCCCAATCTATCTCATTTTGTTCTTAATTTAACAATTTCATGTATACACTAGCTATTATTCCTTTATCCCCTTTGTTTTAATATCTTTTTGAGGCTTCTATGTTATTTTACACCACCAAAATCAAATGTGTATTTTGATTGTTGACTGGAAGGGAGTGTTTTGTCTTTGCAATTTTGGAATGCAGCCTCATTTAAAAGGAAGATTTTTCTCTCATTCCTAATTTGTCACTGACACTGCCAATTCCTTGAGTACTCATCTTTATTCAGTCTTCTCTTGGTGAATGGGGCTCCTTCACAAATGATAGGACAGAGGATACAAATCGTGTCCATCCAAGTGTGCAGTTTAGTTCACTTCCTGCTAAAGAGGCATTTTCTATGTTACCTACCTACCTACCCTAGAGTGTTAGCTATAGACACAGGAATTTGCCTACAACTGATGTCTTTCAGGCTCCCTTTGTGCACAGGTATAATGTACCCCATCAATGATCACTGCTTAGTGTCCTCACGTGGACATTCTGAAAACTAAACTCTACCTCTAATCTCTATATTCATCTGGATCTGAAGTGCATCAAGATCATAACTTCAGTTCTCTCTTGGCTATGTAAATGTCTCGTTTCTAGTTCACAAATTTGTTATTTTCATGTGTATACTTTATCACAAAATTATAATTTCAGTTTGAAAAGAATCTACCTCCAGCATTTCTGCCACAGGTTTGTCCACTGAAAGTATAGACAATATCTTACCTTCATTATATCTTTAAAAATTATAATAGCAGCCAGTAGTTGTGAACTAATAAATAACAATTCTATTGAACATATGTGTAAAGATTTCCCTTCCCATAAGCCAAGTAGCTTTAATTACTTGCACTTAATGCAACTCATATATCACAAGCTATGTAAGAAGGTCAGGCCATTCCTACAGTAACTTTCCAACCACATTATTTTATCAATAAACATTAACAGGTAAAGATAAGCCTAGACACTTCTTCAGAGACCCACAAAAGAAATTTCTTAGGCAGTAAACAGTTTTATTCACTGAAGGTTGTTTATACTCACAATAGTTTTAAACATTTGGATTAAATTATCAAGTTACAGTTTCACTTTGTTTATCAATTTTACTTGATTATGACAGTAGACACTCAAGAGCAGCAAGATAGAAGCTAACCACATTTGGATCTTAATGCATATATGCTACATTTACAGAGGCACCTCGGGCCCTTGCTTGAAGTCTGTTAAACTTCATTTTTTCTATAAATATTATTAAATTTCATCTGTCTGGCTTCCTAGAAGACCAAAAAGGAGGTAGATGAAATGCTAGGAGCAAATACATACAATGAAAAAATGAATACTGGTAAAACAAGCACTCAGGAGAAATTTATAAAAGTCATTTGCCAAACCTATTTTTTCCTTTTGCACTTAGAGAATTACTAGAACATATGTTGCCACATTTATTGGCTAATAATTTATACTGACTCACTGAGAAATTGTTAAATTATTTTTAATGTACTCTGATTAAATGGTTAGGGTGAGTATGGCAACTATTATAGCATGATATGCGAAATGATTTGTCATTATTCAAAATAATATGCAACCCCAAACTAAAGATATTTGAGATGGATAATAGAGTCATTCCTATTTCATTTACTTCCTCCCCCAAAATTAGCTGTATAATATTTTAGATGCATGGGGTGGAATAACTGAGAGTTTCAATATTGTTGGTGTTTCCAGTCACCATTCTAGTCAGTGACCTCCTGTCCTGGAATGAATATGAGACGGCGAATGGGATGAAATTCTTTCCACATACAGCTTCAGTTCCTACCAGCCTTTCACCAAAAAGCATATCCAAGCTTAGTGAGATACTAATTTTTAAAAATAGGGCTAGGGATGGTATACAACAGTGTTAATCAATTAATTATATTGCTTTTAATTCCACTGATTTGTTACAAGGCTAGGACTAGGAAGTGTGTTGTCAATATCTTTAAAAGATTTATGGAACAATGGTAGGTTAATTTATAATATGGCTCCTTAATAAAGAAATTTCAAAATAATGTTGTTTCCTCTGATTTTTGTCATATGTCCTGTGATGGTTAATATCCGGTTGTCAACATGACAAGATTTAGAATAACCATGAAAACAAATCTCTTAGCAAATCGATTAGGGATTTTCTACGTTACAACAATTGAGGTAGGAATACCCACTCTAAGTGAGGTCAGGGCCATTACATGGGCTGGGGTTCCTGGACTGTATGAAAAGGAGTAAACAAGGGCTGGAGAGATAGCTGAGCAGTAAAGGCACTTGCCAGAGAAGCCTAAGGACCCAGGTTCAATTACCCAGTACCCACATAAGCTAGATACACAAAGTGGCACGTGTGTCTGGAGTTCGTTTGCAGTGGCTAGAAGCCCTGGAGCACCCATTCTCTCATTCTCTCTCTGTCTCTGTCTCTCACTCTCTCTCTCTCTATCCACCTCTACCTCTTTCTCTCTCAAATAAATAATAATAATGATAAAATTTTAAAAAAGAAGAGAATGAGTAAACCAATTGAAGGCCCATGTAGGTTCTCTTAGTCTTTCAGGAGTGTTCTAAATTTAACTAGCAGCTAAGCGATTCTAATTAGGCATATGAAACAAAAAGCAAGTAAAATATTTGACTTTACTGGAGAAATTGAAGGGGAATTAGTAGCATGATAAATTATATATATGGGCTGATTTATGTTCATCAATTCTGAGATTTTTAAGAACTTTAGGATCTATAACAGAAAGTAAAATTTCTTAATGATGCAAACAAGTACTATACTAGTTGGTTGTTATTATTATGTATGCATGTGTGTATATCTCATATATAATTTATATGTGTGTGTAAAACAGCACTCTATTTCAAGACACATTTCATCCTTTAATGTTGATATATATATATATATATATATATATATATATATATATAATTTTTTCCACTTCATTTTCAAGGTAAGGTCTCAATCTAGTCCAAGTAAATTTGGCACTCACTCTAGTCCCAGGCTGTAGTCAAACTCAAAGTGATCTCCTACCTCTGCCTCCCCAGGTGCTGGGGCCAAATGCGTGTGCCACCATGCCTGGCGATGCGTGTTGTTATATTTTAAATGAATCTCTCCCTAGACTATCTCACTTTTGCTGTTTATTGGATTTCTACATCATTTCCAAAGATGAAGCAGAACTCCTGGGCTCTCGAACCTACATACAACTAAAACAAAGTCTATATATTACTCATTTTTATTTTTTGGAGACTGTATCTCACACTGTAGTTGAGTCTGGGCTAGATTTTATTAAGTAGCCCAGGCTAGCCTTGAACTTGTGTTAATCCTCTTTCCTCAGTTTCCGTATATATTCAGCTTCTGGAGTAGTAAGTGAAGGCCACCATGCCTGGCTCAGATAATTATTTAAATTATTTTTAAGTTTTAAACTTTTTCTCAACTTTTTTTTTTTGATTTTTTTGAGATAGGTATTCACTCTAGTCCAGACTGACTTGGAATTCACTATGTAGTGTCAGGATGGCCTTGAACTCATGGTGATCCTCCTACCTCTGCCTTCTAAGTGCTGGGATTAAAGATGTGTGCCACCACACCTAGCTACATATTTTTTATATTTAAATTTTATATTTAACTTAAAAATAATTTAATATTTTAAAATTATATTTGTTGGACTGAAGGAAGTTGAGATAGTCTGAATTGAAATTAATAACTAGCCAGGAATAAGAGATTTCTCTTGTCCATTGAATAAATTATTTTAACCATGAGAGCCTGCTTAGAAAATACAAATGCAGAGGGGAGTTACTTTTACCCTAAGGCTGAGTTAGTTAAATGTCATGGTGTTTGTAGGAAGAAAATGAGCAAGAAATAGTAAATCAGAACCACAAAATGAACACAAAACCATCGCCTCTGAGACTCTTTTTGCTTCTCTTGGGTGCATTCAGGTTTTTTTTTTTAACCTTTAATGTCAGAAATGTTTGTTCTCTGAGACTTCTGAAAACCTATTACTTGACATTTTAAAAATGAAATTCTAATGTCTATATTTTTTAAGGTCCATATTCAGCATCTATTCACTTGTGAGCATGTCCAAACAGCAAATCTTCTGACTTCAGCAACCACTTTGCACCATTCTCTACGTGGTTTAAGACAACTGTACCACGCACGGCACCAATATGGAGAAGGAATGCCGTTACTGCCTTACGCTTAAACAAGGAACACATGTTCGTACATTGCAGTTCAACCACTGGGATGCTACCTATTCACGCATGGCCCCCTTCAGAAAGATTAATATAAGGTAATTCTCCTTTTTTAATGTACAGTTTTTGTTTGGTGGAGACCCTAAATATTTAAAATTTGTTTGCTACATACACACACACACACACACAAAGATAATAAAAATACAAATAAAGCAGTGTCTTTGATGTGGCAATATAAAATTTAGGACAAACAAATATGTTTGGCATGTTTTCTGGCCTTCAATCAAGTAAATGAATGAATTATAGAAAATAAAAATAAAATATCCAAAAAAGAAAAAACTGGGGAAGCAGGGAAGATAACACAGGACAAAGAAAGACTGTTCCTGGGATCCTGTTAGAGACAAAATGAAAATATAAATCAAACTGAGAAGAAAATGTCCTTTGAGTGGCTTCCTGACGGAACGACACAATAACAGGTTGGAGCCATGTGGGAGAGTTCAAATGCCTTAGACCTGGGCCCACAGGGCAGAGAGGAGTCTGGCTGGGAGAATGATTTGTTTTGTTTCTTGGGAGCTAGGCCAGGATGAGTGATGCTTTGACAGTTTCCGCTGGCTGATCAACAACTCCTCCTACTTTTTCTTAACCTCTTGTGAGAGAAAGCACTGGAAGGCCACAGACTGTGGGAGGTGATGACAGAGAACAGCACTGAGAGTGAAAAGAGGGCCTGACGTGGGGAGCGCGTTCTGGACAAGGACAGAGGCTGGACCTGGTCACGCTGCCCAGAGGGCTTCGCGTGGCACCGTCAACCACGTGCTTCCTGAAACAAGGCAGGCTGCATCGCCAGCACCACAGGAGCATGCCAGAGCCCTTGTGACAATGTGCATATATAAATGTATGTATACTACATGTACATATACATATAGTAACACCACTTCCCTTTTTTATAAAGATTTTGAAATAATTACTTGTTATTTCTAAATATACTTTGTTCAGGGTCAGATGCTTATTTACCACATTTAACCCAGAATTTCCTCCTTTAAAGAAGTGAGAAGTGAGAAGTTTAAAAACCATAGTAGGAAAAGGAGGACTTGCATTTTCAGCCTATTGAAAATGAATAATGTTATATTTGAAAGTATATTCAAGCAAGATCTTCTGTCTTGTCCAGTCTGAGCCAATCTGTAACATTGAAGTTCTCTCACACCAGAACATTTGGCCATCTCTCCTGCAGGTAGCAGATTCACACTTCTCTCCTGCAGGTAGCAGAATCACACTTCTCTCCTATGGGTAGCAGATTCACACTTCTCCCCTGAAGGTAGCAGATTCATACTTCTCCCTGCAGATAGAAGATTCACACTTCTCTCCTGCAGATAGCAGATTCACACTTCTCCCCTGCAGGTAGCAGATTCACACTTCTCCCCTGCAGGTAGCAGATTCATGCTTCTCTCCTGCAGATAGCAGATTCACACTTCTCCCCTGCAGGTAGCAGATTCACATTTCTCTCCTGCAGGTAGCAGATCACACTTCTCTCCTGCAGGTAGTAGATTCACACTTCTCTCTGCAGGTTAATCTGCTACCTGCAGGGAAGTACACACTCATAACAAGACATTGCTGACAATGGCTTTTTTCTTTAAAATAAAAAAAAAAAGATGGCTAAAGAAAAAAATATTTAATTTTGTTTGAAAAGAAATCACACACCAGAAATTTAAAGTTTATGCAATATACTATGTAATATTGGTAAATTTCAATTAGTTGTAAAACTCTTTCTGAGCAAAAAAAAAAAAATACTATTACAAAATCAGCATTTAAAATACTTTTCATCAGGCTAAGGAGATGGCTCAGTGGGTAAAATGCTTCCTCATGAGCAAGACACCCATAGTTCAGATCCCAGAACCCACATCAACTCACAATGTAATAAGTGTCATTAATCCCAGAGTTCCTATGGTGAAATGGGAGACAGAGAGGAGAATCCTTCGGCACTTGTAGGGTATCTATCCTAGTGTAACCATCAGGGAACAAGAGACCCTTCCTCAAACAGGGTGGAAGAATGCCTCTTAACTCCACATACACGCTGTGGTATGTGCACACCCGTCCACACACACAATTATAAAATGAAATAATAGGATACTTTCAATTGTCTACCATTAAGAGCCAAATACTTCAGAGCAATGAAAACTTTAGGAGATGATTTTGTGCAGGTAAATGTAAATATTCACAGGTTGAATAATTTCTCAGGGCAAATGAAGAGGGCCTGAGGCCCAGGTTTGTACAGTGGTGTTCTCTGGGAATCTTCAGGAGCTGCCAGGAGAGGATGGGGTCGGAGGGGAGGAAAATGGGTGCTATGAACATGGGCTATGAGGTGGACCAACTTGTCATTTCCTAAATCATAAACAGCTGGGGGATTTTGCTGTTTCTAGTGGTGTACTTAGTCCAGGGGCTTAGCTCTTGAATTAGGAGGTTGTACCATCAGCATTATTTTATCTCCAGCCAGAAAGATCAAGGCTGATGCCACTACGACCATCTGGGGAAGAAAGTCAGTGTGAAGTGCAAGGCCTATGACACCATCGGGAACCATAAGAAACTGATTGCAGCTCAAACTGGCACCCGTTGGAAGAAGATTGTTCTTAAGAAGTGACACACGAGTTTTAAGGACCGTGTATCTCTGAGAGGCTATGAAATCCATGATGGGATGAACCTGGAGCTTTGTTTCCAATAGAGCAGAATTCTTCCTCCTCACCTTTTCTCCCCCAGCCCAGGGCATACTGGTACGAATGCTTGTTTGTAGCAATTCATATGAAGGAAAACATAGATGCTGTTTTTAAAACAAAATGAGGATTTTCTTTCTGTATAATATCATAATAATATATATGATACATCAAAAGTAACAAACGCACAAAACAAAAATAAATGAATGAAGAGAAGAAATGGGAGGGAGAAGACTGAAGAATAAGTAATTAACATTGCAGTATTAACTAGGCAATGCAGTTAGTAATTTCAAAGGAATAAAAAAGGAGTATACAGAAAAAATAAACATGATTCCAAGGACTTAAAGTTCTATAGACAGATAAATAGATGATAGATACATGATACATGTATAGATAGATGATGCATAGATATAGGGTTATCAGAGATAATGATAAAAGTTTAATATTTTTTTCAGAGAGACCAGGATTATGGAATCCAACTAGAGAGAACAGATATTAATAAAATGTATGTGTATATAATAATGATTTGCTATAGACTGAATCTGGAGTGTCCTCTTATGGTATGTGGGTTACAGACTGTGGGGCTAATGTCAGGAACCTTTAACAGGTAGTGCCTAATAAGGGGTTCTATGTCACTGAAGATGTGCCCTTGAATATGATACTGTACTGAGGTTGCAGCACCTTGCTGCTTACCTCTTCAGCATCCCAGCTATAAGGTGATATGCTTTGATTTATTTTGCACTCATGAGAAAGTTCATAGACGACTTATAGAAATCCTTTCAAGGGATAAGTGAGGGTCTGAGAGGATGGCTCAGTAGTTAAGAACACTTCCTGTACTCCAGTTTGGGGTCTGAAAAGGTCTGAGAGACCATATAAACAGTGGGGCATGGCTACAGGCACCTATCTGTAACTCCAGCTTTTTCTCATTCTGTTTATCTGTTTGAGAAAGAGACTGTGTGTGAGACAGAAAGAGGCAGATAGATATATATATAGAGAGAGAGCGAGAAGCAGAGCCAAGAGAATTGCCATAGCTTGCAAGAAAATGGAAAACTCCGGGATCAGTAAGAGACTCTGGCTCAGGCAAGAATGGGGGGAAGAGCAATGAAGTGGAGCACAGGAAGTTCTGATCCAATCACAGTAGGCTAGTTACCCCTCCACAGGTTCATGGGGTGTTGCTTGTGGAATGCATGTGCATGCACACAGCAGCACACACACACACACACACACACACACACACACACACTCACTCACAAAGAGATAAAGAGGAAAGCTGTGAGTCTCTTAGACTTTGAAATTTAACTTGCATAAGTTAGAAAGACAAAAAATTCAGTAAGTCATAATTACTAATTATCTTTGAGCATTCTCTTTCAGACACTTTTGAGAATATTTTAATTGGGATTACAATTTTCATTTTGATTTTTAGTAGTGTTTGTCAATCGTACAAAGTGCAGTGTTTCACTATGCCATGTCTATGCACACCCATGATGAACTTTGAGCATATTACCCTCCTTTCTCACTTTCTTACCCCCTTCCCTCCTTTCTCCTTCCCATTCCACATATCTTGAAGTATCTCTTTTAGTTTCATGAACGAAAACACTAGACGAGCTTCTTTCACTGCACATGATGATCTCCCCTTCCATCCATTTTCCTACGAATGGCATAATTTCACTCTTCTTCATAGCCGAGTGAAACTCCTTTCATTTCTTCTGGCCTGCATTTAGTTTCCATTTCTCTTTAGTCTGTCCATGCCACGATTCCCTTCATTTTTCATTCCTTACACATCTGAAGAGTACTGGCCATACCACATTTGTCAAGCTATGATAGCCTGACATGGCTTCATGATTAAATACATGTTATGTATTTTTGACTGGAACACTGTAGTCATGACATGCTTTTCCCAGTGTATCCAAACAAGTATAGTGGCACAGGTTTTTTTTTTTTTACTGGTTTTATTAATTTTAATTACCAAGTTAAGATAATATTTTCCAATTCTCTCTTTTGTGGTATTTTCAAAATGACAATGCTTTATTTTCATCATTTCTTTTTATTTATTAATTGTAGAACCACAAGGTGAAAACATTGTTTTCCATCCTTCATTCACTTTTCATCATCTGAGTTATAACTAATTGCCTGTATTATTCAATTTGCAACAGACTGACCCTTGGGAACACCTTCAATAATGCTTCTATATCTTTTCAACCTGTTTGTGTTGCTTTGAGGTTTTGTGACTTGCTAGTACCACAATGCATTCCAGACTGATCTTTCTGTTACCTGCCCTAGTTCTAAAGAGCAGTCCTTTCTCCAAGGAGTACTGTTAGGAGAGCAGCATGTTTGAAACCACAGTCTGGAAGCTCCGAAAACACGTTGCTGATGTGGTGTCCCTGCCTCTAGGCCCACACACATGCCTCTGGTTTAAGAATGTGTCTTCCAGCCCACATAAATGCAGACCTTCATTTCTGTCTCTATTGTTTATTATTCAATATAGTGTATTCTTTTTCTAATTTAATACCACTTGGTACAATCTAGTCTTCATCTTCCTATTGAAAGTTCCTTTCTTCAAGAGGTGGAAAATTTGGTTATCCTCAGGTAACAATTCTTTTACTTACTTTCTCAATTCTTGAATATATATGGATACTCAAATTTGCCAACTAATGCTTATATGAAACACAATTGGACTTACTAGTTCTTTTTTTTTTACTGTACTATGTATAGTCAAAATGCTTCACTCTCCGTTGAGAATCTGCTTCTCTTTTTCAGGTGGATGCAGAACCTGAGGAGAAAATCAGCCTATTACACCTCACCAGGGCCCCAGTTGAAACCATAGAGTAATTGGGGAAATGAGCAAGAGCTGCTTTTTTATTGAACCTGGTATCAGCACATGGGTAAAGGAGATAGACACAGAGAACACTCAATTCCTACCAAACCAGATATCCAGAGACACAGAAGCTTCCAAGACCTCATCACTGAAGTAGACCTAAAATGAACACAACATGGCTCAGGGAAATTCACAGAAGAGGGGGTGGAAAGATTGTTAGAGCCACAAGTTGGGACATTATTCACAGAGACATTGCCTCTTGCCCATAACTGAGGGATACCCCAACAAGGCACTGGCCACAATCCCCAGTGAGAAGGGTCTTTTCAGAGGGGGAGGCCAGAGAGGAAGCTAAGGGTGGTACCAACATAGCTGTTTAAATACTGAGTATGTGCATAACTAATAAAGGAGAAAAATACTATGTTTTGATGTTACTTAGATAGCTTTTTCCTCTCTGCTCCTTTTATTGTGATAATCTTGTTCCTTTTCTGTACATTTGATTCATTTATAACCGCATGCTTCTTTTGGCTGGATTAGACTCTCTATGAGTTGTCCAACCTTAGAGGATTAGGCATTGAGATAAACATGGGACTTCTTATATTAAAGCATGGAGTGAGTCATTCAATGGCGTCTTTTCTAGGATAGTTAATTGCCCAATGTCCCAGCAACAATGAAGCACAGCAACGGCACATGGACCAGGACAATTGCCAAAAGGTCTGCCAGATGTAAGCGACTAACGTAATCTTAGTTATGGAGAAGTCTGCACAAGATAACCCTTCCCCCCTCAGCCTGTTTCCCACTGGGCAGTTAAAATCTGGAGGAAATGAACAATGAGGCCAGGAATGGTGGTGATGTCTAGAGCAACGTGTAGTGCTTCGATGAACAACTTGGTTTCCAGAATTCCAAAGTCAGAGACTCAGCTGTAGTCTCTGGGTGGCTTTATGATTATACCTTACCTTTTCTGTTCTTCCTCATGCTGAGAACCTAGAAAAATAAAACAGCTCAGGGATGGCAAGGGACACTTGTTTTTCCGAAAATGATAGATATGTTCAATGTATGTAAGCATGATTTATATGTGAAACTCTAGTATTTCCAGGTATTCTGGTTCAAAGCATTCTCTCTACAGTCATCTCTGATCTATTAAAATGAACCACACTTTTGTCCCAATACACAATTAAGGTATTTGTGTGCTGCTTTTCTCTTAAGTTAAGCATAAGCACTGTTCATGATGCTTGCTTCTCTTTTATGCCCTCCTTACAAAACTGCACTTCTCTTTTGGCAAAATTTTTAGGTAATAGCTTCCTGTTTTGAATAAAACATTCAGTAGATTTTCTCATGATGGCTTAAGTCCTGTTTGGTTGGACAATTTTTTTTCACAAAACCATCAGAAACAGACAGCTTCAATTATAGCTATGAAATCTGACATCTTCGTAATTGCCAGAACACCACTGTGTTCTGATGTGATAAATATACAAATAAGCATATAACAGTATTCATTGCAAATAGCAACTTGCAATGAACTTACTTTTCTCAGGAGTGACCAAAGGTCACTGCTATGCTGTTTACTCAATTCTGAACCACTATTCAGTTTTTGGTAATAACAAGAAAGTCTGTGCTATTAATAATATAATAAATGATTAAAAGAAAAAGAAAATAGAAATCTTAAAGAGCTAGAGAAAGCAAAGTGATTTGAATAAGAAGGAAGAAGACAGTGTTTCATGTGATATTTTATCTTACGAGAGGAAGCTTTTAATAAGTTGGTGGGAGGTGAGAGAGTCAACATGGAACAAATTATATATTTTCATTTCATGTTTGTTTTCAGTGATTTGAGACTTCTGGGATTTCAAGCTTCCGTAGCAGTAACTCAGCTCAATATTGTAGCATGTATCACCTTGAAAAAGCAATTGCAGACGCTTGTTTGTATTCTCTTTGTGCACTGAGTAGGCTGGAATCATTCTCTTCAAACATCATTTACAACTCAGTGTAATGAGCACATGTAGTCAGCAAGGCTTTTAAAAGTTAATGAGAAACAGAAAACTTTAGGAGGTTATTTCTCAATATGCTCAGTATCCACAACTAGGTCTGTGGTTTAAAAGGAGCACTTGTAACAAAGTGGATTTTGTTTTCAGGACAATGGACTGAAAACAAAGGCATCTATCTTGTCTTGAAACTAATTAAAAAGAAAGCAAAGGAGGAAATAAATGAAGGAAAGGGAAGACCTATGAAAGAAGGAAGACAAGAAAAATATAAGAGTTTTTTTTTCTCCCTCTCTCTCTCTGATGTCTACCAAATAAGGAAAACAATCTTATCTGAGGATTCAAATTACGCACAAGCAGCCCAGGCAATAATCATCAGACAAATAGCAGGAAGTGGATAAAGTGATGGAAACACAGCAAAGTGAAGTGGATCACTTTCCTTGTACTGTTTCTTGTAGGTTTTAAGAGGTACACTGGAAAGGCTCTTTGGGATGATACAGTTAAGGTTGTACACAGAGTATAGTCAAGCAGAGGTGGAAACTCCATCTTTGCTAATTCATTAAAGAATATACGTGTCACAAATGTCAGGAAAAGTGCAAGTTAGAAGCCTGTTACTCTCTGTGACTCTGAAGTCCCTGGCCTCTATGATCTTGACAACTTAATAGGCTGCTCTGAGAAAAAGCATCATTGTCCCTAAAAGAAAATGTTTGGGGAAAAGGCCCTCTAAAAATTTAAATTTAAAATTAATTTATTAGCTTAACTGAAATTTGGTGTTTATAAGATTATATAAAAGAACAGAGGGCTGGAGAGATGGCTTAGCAGTTAAGGTGCTTGCTGCAAAGCCAAAGGACCCAGGTTCAATTCCCCAGGTCCCATGTGAGCCAGACACACAAGGTGGCACATGCTTCTGGAGTTCATTTGCACTGGCTGAAGGCCCTCGCATGCCCATTTTCTCTCTCTCTTTCTGTCCCTATCTGCCTCTATCTCTTTTCCTCTCAAATAAATAAATAACTTTAAAAAAAAGAACAGAGACGTCAGTAAATGTTAAACACTTTTTACATACTTTTGACAATTTTTGAACTTCAACATATTCTAATACCCTTCTAATACTTTCTTTTGTCCCTGTCCTCCTACCACCCTCTCATGAACTTCTTCTTTTGGACCTATTTTAATGACTTTTTTGTTGTTGTTTTGCCTGCCACCATCATCTTTGTTGTAGAAATATTGAAAAGCTCAATGTTACAAAATCTTTGTGAAGGTAATGACACTCTGAAATCATGAAATAACCTATACTTTGCATCCAGAAGATAGTGTCCTAACACACTATTTTCTATCCTCAAGCTATTACATTCTTCTAACCCCTCTTCCACAATGCTTCCTGACCCTTGCAGGACATGATAAAATGTTTCCCTTAGAAAAATCCAAAAGTTTTATAATAAATTGACTGTCTTCATGTTTTCCAGTTTTCCATTTTATTCAATGAATATATCATTATCAAAGAGTAATTGACATTATTCTTTCATACCTTAATTATCAATTATTTGAGAAGCTGATTTTATAAAGGAAAAAAACAAGAAAATGGAGGTAATACATGCTGAAAAATCACTTACTGCATCAAGGCAACTAATAACATTTCCTATAAATATCATAGTCAGCAACTTCATAACTTTGCTATTTACACATTTGTAAAGCAGTGTTTATGTTATTATGATGCAAGGAGTTTTCTCTTGTGGAAACCTCCCAATTATGGACTTAAATAGTTATTCATTCCTTTCCTCACCCCTGAGAAAGTACAGCATATTTTTTCTTTCAACTTTTAAATTAAAATCTACAATCCAGGGGTATACAAAACAAGATCTATTGTGACAGAATTAAATTCCAGTAAAGGTATCTGCTAGTCATACACATTTATAGGGTTCTGCGCTGAACCTTCAAAACTAATCTCTGAGAAGGGATCCTCTGTAAGCTTAATTTCCTCCTTGAGTCCAAACCATATGCTGCACAAAATTCCAGAAATATCTTCAGGTACAGATTACATATTTAGTGGTTGGAAGCATCAAAGCCTTTTCATCTCACATGTAGCAGGAGGATTAAAAAAGCTGTCTATTAGACTACTGGAATTTAGAGATAATAGAAAGTGAAGTTCCAAATATGCTAATTATAGAGACAAAACAACCCAGGTGGCTTTTCCAGAAAGTCATAAGACAGAGTTTTGACTAGCAGATCGGTCATCTAACTTCAAGTTATGTCTACTCCTATGCACATGTTCATTTCCAACTGTGGGTCATTTCATGAGAAAATCCAGAACCAACACTAGCTTTTTCCTCAGAATCAAACCCTTTGTCATGTATCTCCACTTGGAGAACGCTCTTTTGTTGTTGTTGTTGTTGTTGTTGTTTTTTCGAGGTAGGGTTTCACTCTAGTCTAGGGTGACCTGGAATTCACTCTGTATTCTCAGGGTGGCCTCGAACTCACGGTGATCCTCCTACCTCTGCCTCACGAGTGCTGGGATTAAAGGTATGCACCACCACGCCCGGCTGGAGAACACTCTTTTTGAGACAAGATAAAAGGACAGGGAAAATTACAGAGATACAAGCAGAGAAAGGAACCCCACCCCTCAGCTCCCTCCAGCTGAGGGTCAAGTATTCTAGCATATTTAACAACATCTGCTATTAAGGTTGCCAACATAGGTAATGTTCCTTTCATATAGAGACATAATATATTAAAACAGTAATGAACCAGTTCTTAAGATACCCTGCCTTCCCACATCTCTGTGATCTACAGCTAACCGTATGAATGGTACTCCTGTCAGGTGCACCTCGGGAAGGTGTGTGGTCCGTGAAGCAGTCACTGGTACAGGCTGTGATCTCTACAGTTGAGAAAGCCTCATTTCTAAAGGATAGACTGGTTTCCTTCAATCCTCTTGGTTGATTAACTTCCCATTGGCCTTTACCGTTAACTATGATGGTCACTGGAGGCGCCAGCAAGACGGCTCCAGGAGAACAGCATGTGCTGCACAAGCGTCGGGGCCCTGAGCTGAGGTCACCAGAGCTCACATAGAAGCCAGGCATGTTGGCATAAAACCCTAACCCAGCACTGATGAGGCAGAGACAGGAGGATTCCTGAGACTTGCTGACTTACTTCTTGCCAAATAAGTGAATACTGGACTCTGTGAGAAACTCTGTCTCCAAAACAACAGGATAAGGTGGAAGACTGACTAAAGAAGATACTCAGTATCAACCACCTCTGGTTTCCACATGCTTACACACACATGCATGCACCCCTGTACACACGTATATGAACATGCATATACATATGTTTGTATACCACACACACACACACACACACACCCCAAAAAGCAGACAATTATTTGACGTCCATCTTCGTAACCTCTCTCTAGCCCACTTTGAAATCTTCATGAAAATTGCCCTAAATACCACCTAAATTTTCAGCCTAATAATTTATGGTTTTTTAAAACAGTCTTAAAGGCACTACTCTGTGTATTAAAGTGCCCATATGAGCATCACCTGGGCTAAGCAATTCTGAAGAGAAAATATTAATGTTGGCTCACAGGCTTCTGGAACCCTCTCCACATTCACAGGAAATTGAAGTCATCTTCAGTGGAATAAACTGTTTTCCCTTGTAAACGCAGAAGTAGAAGCATGAAACCTTTTTCTTTGCAAACCTTGATCTGTTCTACCTTTAGGAAAGTACAGGGAGGGCAAGAGAATCTCTTCAGTGCTTCTTGATTGTCCACAGCTCATCAACCCTTAATATTTGGGACGGCCCAATCGGGACAGCCACAGTGTGCACTATGTCAATTCACCCCAACAGTTTGATGCTACTATTATTGTTTTCATTAGATTCGATTGAGACTTCCTGAAGTAATCTTGGACATTCCTTCTGTTCTGCTTACATTAGTACATGGCTTCTTTGGAGAAATTTTCACGCTCTGATTAGCTTACATAATTCTGTTCTCTGTGTTCTGTGACTTCCTCAAGAACCGTAGTACTGACAATATCTATGTCCCCAACTCCCAACAGAAGCGTGGCAAATAACATAAGCTTAGTGGATGTTTGATGAATGACTAAATAAAGGGGTAATTTTAATAAATGAATTGATTAAACATTAGAAAGTCATATGTCAAGGACATAAAATTGATAGCTAAATATTACATGTGGGAACTTGTTTTCATGTAGTCATGAAAATTATTGTGAAAACAGGATGAAACATGTCTGAAGCTTTACAGATGGTTTTCTTGCATATAATAAGTGATTTGCTCCTTTTTGACAAATTGAAAAGATTTCTTATGTATGCTGGGTATAAAATCCTAGATACAAAGTTTGCAAATATACTATCCCATTCTCTACAGTCTCTGCATTTTTTTCCATGTCCATAGTAACTGTCTCTTTTAGGATAACGAAATGCTTCTCTGTGTTTCCTTCAAGTTCATTGTGTTTCCTTAAACAGCTGTTTTAAATTCTCTTTCTTGGTCTCCCAATACATATCACTATCTGGCTAATGTCAGAGTCCTTATTTGGATGGCTGTGTGAGGTCATGGTTTCCTGAAAACCCTTGATGCTTGTTGTCATGTGACATAATCGAAGGATGGAGAGGTTTACTGGTTATTCCACTCTTCCTAATCTAGATTCATTTATGCCTATCTTTAAAGGGCTTAAAAGCAGGTTACTTACTTGCTGCGAGCCTGAAGTCATTTCTGGTGCTTTAGAACTAGATTGTGCCAGGTCTGTGTGAAAGCTGCCATGGCTACATCATCATTTCTGCTCTTAGAGGGTAACATATGCCAGGGCTTTCCACTAAGCCACAGTAGTATGGTCACCTTGTTCAAAATGATGAGGAAAATACTGAGAAAGTGAGGTCAATCCCTGGGCCTCTCTCTTGTCCTCAGGTAGGCACAGAGGCCTCAGCCACTGTCATTGACTTGTGATCAGGCACCAGGGTTTCAGCTTACAGTTGGAGGGACGATAAAGGGATAAATCCTAGGTCCTATACCACGTGCATGGCCACCAATACCAATAGGTTATGCCGTGCCTCAACTAGAGCCCACAACCCACCAAGACACTCATAGCACTATGGAAGGACCAAGGCTCATGCTTGTTTGTGATACCAACTAATGAGATGAACTCATGGCCCCAAACCTCTGTACCAGTGGCAGGTGATGCTGGCTGTACTAACGTCCAGTAGCCTGGAGCCATCGGTCTTCTCAGCTCTTACAAAGCTCTGTAACAGACAGGCATGCTTTTGCTAACCATGGCAACGTAATGAGATGCATGGATAGGTGTTCAACGTAATGTGTATGTAGGCAGAGAATCACTGGTGGATTATAATAGCCACCACCTTGTTCTGCACAGAGAAGGATTTATTGAGAATCAATTGATTGACCACTTAGAATACACTCTCTCATTTATCCTGTAGTTGACTCAAATAGGTTATGTCTAGAAACCATAAATTTAAAAAAAAATGTGATGTCCTAATTTTAACTTCTTATGGTTCTTCTTTAAGAATAGACAAGTGGACCATTCATGAGCATTTATTGATGAGTCTAGAACGTGTAGTGTGTGCCTGTGCAGAAAAATGTTAATTAAAAATTTTTAAGTATAGTTCATTGGAAAAATATTTTAAGGAGCGTGGGTGTGTGTGTGTGTATGTGTGTGTGTGTGTTCACATTCAGTGCTATATATACACATCATTTTGTGAATCTGGCTTTGAATGGGTACTGAGGAATCCAATTCTGGCCATTATGTTTTGCAAGTAAGTATCTTTAACCACTGAGAAATCTTGCCAGTCCAGAAAGTATGGTTTAAAATGATCTCTACTCCCTTATTATAGCAAATTCTCTTCCCATGGCTAAAGATAGTCCTTGTGCTTAATCAATGCATTCTAGTTTTTATTCCTCTTACTCTTGAAGCCATGATCATAGGATGCCTAAGTTTACTGAAAGCATCTTAATTGTCTGCATTTGAGTCTGAAGATTAAGTCAAATGAGTACAGAGTTTCAACCTGGAATATAATTTGTCAGTTTAATTAATTCCTTTCAGCCTAGACCTTCACTGTATTAAATAAATGCTAGTGAACTAAGCAATTAATTCATGTGAAAAAGATGACTTATTGACTTGTAAAGAATAGCTTAGAAGCCAGGAGATTTGGACTTAATAAAATACTTGCTCTATACTAATACTTCTAATACAGATCACAAGGGGATGTTGCATATGTGCAGAAATACTGAGTCAGCAAAGCTGAAGCAGGACTGGGGAGTATGCATTTCTAATAGGATTCAAGGTGGCGAGGATGCCACCTGGTAACTAGCCATATTGTGGGCAGTGGGGGTTCCATATGAGAAATCTTATTACACAGTGTTTGCTTATTAAATACAATTAGGAACCCTCAGACTGACTTGGGTTTACAACTACAGCACACTGAGTGAAAGAAAATCTACTGTATTTATACCACAAGAAATTTCAAGCACTCTCTTTTCCTTAAATAAAATTTTCAAGTAAGCTGTTTTAATATGTTTGACATTGTTTCCTATTTATAATTTTATTTTCTACTTCTTTTTTTTGCTTCTTCGAAATAGGGTCTCACTCTAGCTCATGCTGACCTTGAATTTACTATGTAGTCTCAGGGTGGCCTTGAATTCACAGCAATCCTCCTACCTCTACCTCACAAGTGCTGGGATTAAAGGCATGAGCCACCATGCCTGGCCTATTTTCTACTTTTAAGATAAGAGGAAAAGCACTATTTTAATGGTAGATGTATTAGAACATCAGCAGATGGTTTTGAACTACTAAATAATGGCTTCATAGAGGATAGATGGATGATGATAGATAGATGATAGATAAATAGATAGATTAGGTAGATAGATAGATAGATAGATAGATAGATAGATAGATAGATAGATAGATAGATGGATGGATGGATGGATAGATAGATAGATAGATAGATAGATAGATAGATAGATAGATAGATAGATAGCAGTTAGATTTGGCTCTATATTTCTTCTTCATGCTGAAGTGTCTTGATATCTAATTATTTCAAAACGTTTCCTTTACAGTTTACCCACTCTTTGTATCTGGTGTCCTTCCTGATGTAACCACTACATGCTTTTGATGATCAGGCTATTGCTTGAGTCATTTTTATATTTTATTTTACTACACTTCTAATCACTTTTACCCCCAGTCTTATGAATATAATTCTATTGATTACTCAGGTCTCCTCTTTGTACTGGGAAAAGATCGATGTATGACATGGCCTTAGGTGCGTCATTGCTCTCAGTGTATCCTGATTTCTCATAAGTTACGTACAAATTTAGGAGATCCCCAATGGTTACTCCTAAGGTTTGAAAACTTTCTAGAACAGTTTATAGCACTCAAGAAAATGCTATCTTTATTTTTGACAGTTTCATGTACCCCAGGCTGACCTCAAACTCACTATGTACCCAAGAATTATCTAGAACCTTGATCCTCCTGTCTCCACCTCCCAAATGCTGAGATTATAGGCATGCATCACCCTATCTAGTTGATGTAGGCCTGTGGATTGAACACAAGGCTTTATGTATACTAGGAAAACACTCTACAAAATGAGTTGCATCCCCACCTGCTGTACAACGCTACCCTTATAACTAAAGTTTTATTATAGCAAAGAGATATTCTTTAGAACCAGCCAAAGGAACACAGAGCAAGGATTGGGCAGATTTTGTATGTAAAGCTTTCATATCATCAGGAAGCGTCACTCTTGCAGAGTATAACAGTAAATGAAGAGAGACTTGCCCAAGCATCTGTATCTAGAACTTTAACTGGAGGTTCATTATGTAGTTAACCACTGAATGAATCACTGGCTGTGAACATGAGTTCAATTTCCTGCTCTCTTCATCTTCCAGGAGATTGACCCAAAACTATAATTCTCTAATCAAATAATTGTCTTTCTGAAATGACCTCCCCATTTGAGCTATCCATCACTAATATGAACCACATTTGTAGGGACCATAGATGATCCCACCTTAAGTCACCTTGTTAGCATAAATTGTCAGCTGTAGTCCTAGAGCCCACCATGAATATGAATAGCAAAGACACCTCAATCACTCAGAAAATTCTGAGGATTTAAAACCTGCTTCCCAGTGACCATAGACAGAAGCCAGGCAAGTTCTTTATTATATACACGTATAGTTATTTCAACAGCGTGCGCATTTTCCTGACACAGACCATAGCGCAGAGCTTTTGCAATGGGGAAGAAGTCCAGGAGAGAAGTAGAGCTGAGCTCTGGGGTCTCTGCACAGTGCAAGTATTCACTACGTAGGTGTGCCTCCTTCTTCCTATCATGGAGTAAGCTGTTACGCTGACCAAAATAAAATCACTCTAGAACTGCAAAATAAACAGATGAGCTGGAAATGATACTTTGCTTTTCTGAAATGCAGATACGTGTGGAGCCAGTGTGAGGAAGAAAACTCTAGAAATGAGCACGGGCCGCGCTAGGCAATGAAGACTTTATTAGGAGCGTTTTGGGCTGCGTGATGAAAGGTCCTCTTATTCTAAGTGCTGTTACCTTGTACAGGTAGAAATAGAAGTTAACTGAGATATGAAAGAAATTTATTCTATTCCTTCTGTTTAATCTGGAAGTAATTCTCTTGTTGTCTATCAAAACAAATGTTTAATTTTCACATTAATATTATAGTGTAAATTCTCAAATTCAAAAGAAGGTGTGGATTTTGTGTTGTAAAGTCACACTGTCACCTAGTGGCTTCTCACACATAAAATCTGAACAAAAGAAATGGATTATTTGGATTTTATATTGTCATTATTATCCAAAATAGCTAAAGAATTATTTGATATTTTTAAGTTTTTTAAATAGGTTTAAAATAGGATAGCACAAGTAACTCATGGAGTCACATGGTTTCCTCTTTTTAAAAAAAATATGTTTTATTTATTTATGAGAGAGGGAAAGAGAGACAGTGTGTGAATTGACACTAGAGCATCTTGCCACTACAAAGGAGCTCCAGATGCATGCACATGCCACTCTGCATATCTGGCTTTACGTGGATACCAAGGAATTGAACTTGGGCAGGCGGGCTTTGCAAGAAAGTGCCTTTAACCAGTGAGCAACTCCCCAGCCTGTTTCCTCTTTTAGTCTATGCAGAGCGTGCAAAAGAATAGATAATGGAGGATGGCTTTAGTTTCTGTAGATTACTTGAAAATTTGTTGGATTTAAAAAGATAATAGTTTTATAAACAAATCCAGTATGTAATCAAAGTTTCTCATTTTCCTTATAAATACTCCTGTTAATCTTAAGCTAACAACTTTGTGAGTTCTCTTTCAGCATTCTTTGCTGTCTTCCAGTCTTCTTTCTCTTGTGCACTAAATTTAATCAAGTTTTGTTGATTCTGATTATAAACATTTCCCCACAATCATAGAAAACTGAAAATATAAGTTAAAAGATGTGACCTCAGTATCGTATTTATCACAGAGGACTGATCACAAAAAAAAAAAAAAAGGTTATGAAGCCACTGAAAATTAGTGCTTTTCAGTTCTCCCCAGTTTGTGCTTTCCCAGAAAGTTCCTTCTCACCATGCAGCTACAGTTTTTCTCGTCAACCCCTTGGCTCTTTCCCTTTAACTCCACGCACGTGGGAGAAGATTTCCTCTGTCTTCCATCCTCTGAGAAAGAAAGTAGACACCAAGGTAACTTAAGTGGGCAACTGAAGGGAAGCAGAGGACAGAGACTGTGACCATTGTGGCATGTCACCACCCATGGTGAGCTGTTGGCACAGAAGAGCTCAAACAACCATGGGTGAGTCGTGATTAGTCTTCCTTACTTGTAAAAAATACAGTTATTGAATTGTTATTGTTTAATGGTTTCTGTTTCATTCTCTGTTGAAAAAAAAATCAATAAAAACTCAATTTGACTTTCCAAAAGAAGAAAACTTAGATTGCAAGTAGAAATCAAAAGAAATAATTAGCATTCTTTCAAGATCTGAATACACAATTGTTAATGTGTTCTTTGGCTAAATGAAAAACAGCCTAGACTCACAAAATAACTAGCAATTTTTTGCAGTTAAATTAAGCAGTTTTTTTCCCTCACGTTTGAAATCCACCACCATATTCACAAGAAACTCCATTTCTTCTGTGTTTCCGTCAATACTGCATATTACCTCTAATTCAAGTAGAAGGTTTTATGTTTAAAACAAGAATCCAGCAAATGTCCTTGAAGGATTTTGATATTCATTGTTTGGCATTTTAAAGTAGGTTTCAGAATTTTTACTTTTACTGATAGAATAGTAACACAACTTCTTATAGGGAATTACAAATCAACTTTAAAAATAGATAACTAGTATCTGTGTGTATAACTTGCTGCAATATTTATGGGAAATAATTTATCTGCAGAGTGTTGACAAAAATTGATGTATGGGTATACAGCTATCTGATACCTAGGAAGAAACATGTTTCATGTAACTAAGCAACTAAGAAAATAACAATAGCCAACACTAAATACAGAGCAGGACCCAGAGACTCTATTCTCAAGTAACATTTATGTTCTTGTGCTTCATGGCGCCCAGGAATGTCACCGTTGTGGGAAGTGTGGCAAACACATCAAGAAATTTAATGGAGATCTTCTTTTCAGAGATCCAACATTCAAAGGACATATCAGATGCCCAGATAACCATAGCTTTATATCAAGAAACGGAGAAAGATGGATGTTTTAGAATTCAAAGAACTTTCCTGGAAAAAAAATATTGTTTACCATGAATACAAGTTAATTAAAGGTATATTATATCATCATCAAAAGTATAATTAGGGCTGGAGAAATGGCTTAGTGCAAATGTCTGCAAAGTCAAAGGACCTAGGTTCGATTCTCCAAGACCCATGCAATCTAAATGCACAAGGGGGCACATGCATCTGGAGTTTGTTTGAAACAGCTGGAGGCCCTGGCATGCCCATTCTTTCTCTCTCTCTCTCAATCTCTCTCTCTCTCTCCCTCTCTCTGTATCTCTCTCTCTCCCCAATAAATAAAGAAGAATAAAATATTTTTAAAAGTATAATTATTTATGAAGAAATAACATTTTGATTGAAAATAAGAACTTCATTTATATTTATTATATGAACATGTATTTACTAGCTCTGGCACATATAATGACAGTATAATAACAGGTAAATACATAAAAAGCAGAGGCTCTTCACAGTCTATTAGAACAAACCTTTGTTATAGATCTTATGGGACAGGGAGTACAAAAATACTAATTCTATGCACCAATCACTCAGGTGTTTTGTGTTTTGAAGGACAATATTAGTATCTCTTCTAAATTATTTTAAAGAAACACTATTCCTTCTCATCATTATATAGAAGTTTAACTTTTTAAATTACTACCAAATAAAATATCTACTAAACCATAGTGGTAAATATTATGGTGCTAAATGTTTCTCATTTCAAATACATGAAATGTAATCACTTTGTAGGGATCAAATCAGGCAGATGATCATGTGCAACTCACAATACGCTAAGAACAGAAGTATCTCAGGATACATCTACACAGTGTTATTGTGACATGCATTTGAGCGTGGCTCTGTCATACACCATCTAATACTATAAAACATGGACAAAAGAGAAGATGGAATGCAGAAACATCCAATGAAGTCTTCCGATAGGTGTGGGTATTTTTCCTATAAGATCCTGGAGAACAAGAACATGAGTGTTTATTGTCAGAATGTGTTCTTAAGAGACTCTTAAGTGTAGCAAATATGGAACTGTCTTGGATTCTTTACAAGAATTACTTACTTGCAAAGGGCAGTCACATTATTATATGGTACCTTTGATCTTATTTTATTTATTCAACAAATATATAAATGTGTACTTCTAATACATGTAAACGTGTGTACATATATGCGTTTCTATTACATATGCATACATACAGAGACATATACTATAAATAGTAGTGCTGCTAAACTTTCGTAGAACAACTTCAGTATTTGGACTCTGAGCATTGCAGAGTGGGTTACCAGAATCATGATTATAACTAATTAAAGCCTGGAATTATGCACGTTGTCAAAGTACATAATCTCTGAATCAGTTGAGATGCAGTCAGAGCCCACTCAAGTTATTTTGCAGAAAGAACTTAATATAAATAGTTCTGAAGTGAATAAAACTGACAGCTGTCAGGAAGACACACAAAAAAACAACAAACAAACAGCAAAGCAGTCATGAAAATAGAAACTGCAGGAAGCAGCCACTACCCCTGGGGCCAAGGAAACAAGAAACGATGTGGAAATTATTAACACATAGATGTTTGGTAGAAGAATCCTGTGGAGTTCAGACATCTGGATGCTGCCAACATTTGCTGGCACCTCAAAGGGGGCACCTTGTGGCTGGGTCTTTAAAGCATGGACAATGTAAACCTGGAAATTCTGCGAGGAAGAGGTATTTCTGGAAAGAAGCTCAGAGGCACTGGGAAGAGAAGAGACTAGCTGGTCAGCAGTAAGTGTTCAGGCAGAAGTCCCTCCTTTCTCCTCCAGCCTCCCAGGCTCCCTTACACACCCATCTGCCCAGGTTCCAGCTTTTGAAATGGCGGTTTGCAAACTCTCAGCCCTAGTACCAAAGCTAAGGAAAGTGGACCCAGCACCGAGTCAATATGTTACAACCTACACAGCACCTTCTAACATAAAAGGATATTCCTCTTGCCTTGACTTTGGTCTCCTATATCAAAATTTAAATTCATCTGCTTTAGTCTATTTCTCTGAGAAGAGGTAAAGAGACTTCTTAATATCATCGCTCTTGTCCCTGGAAACACTGACATATACTCAGTGCTCTCCACACCACTCACAGAGTATATACTGTGTCTGTAACAAATATTGCTCAGATGAAGGAATGTGTAGAAGTGTATTCTCAGCACAACTCAGATGACTTCATTCTCCAGAAGCAATGCATTTTTCATCACCTTTGTTCACTGGAATAGACTGTAAATATTTATGCTTCAAAAACCATGGCACCATAGAAAGATGAACTCACAACTTCAGAAGCCCTGGTATCCACAAAGGCAGTGAATACAGGTTTTGCATATTTCTATCTTAAATCACGTGAACAAATAAATTAACTTTCCTCTTCCTTTTTCCTTTCAGTAAAACTAACTTTCGCAAACTCCAGTTTTACATGAAGCTACTCTTTGGCTCCTCCTATTCACATTAAATATATGGCTATACTCCTCAGTCTTCTGGTGAAAGAGGAGGAATGAAGTATTATCTTCCCTTCTCTTACTGTGGGCGTCATTCTTCTCCATCCATCTTAATATCACTCAGGCCACAGTCCTCTCCAAGCCTTAGCTGCTCAGTCTATGCAGCCAGCACATAACCTATACTGGGGCTGACCCTTACAACATGTCCTTGAAAAAGAAAGATCTAATGCTTGCAAAATCCATTCATTTTACAGCAGTGTGCATTTAATTTTCTATTTAGAGTACACTATTCAAATTTCATCGCTGGATAGTTATTATTTCCAAAAGCAACAAACATAAACTTGAACCTAAAAGAGAAAATGGACTCATTTAACAAGGACTTTCCCAAACCAAGCACTTTTCTCTAAAGATGGAGGGAGGGAGAGAGACACACACACACACAGAGAAACACCTTCTTTTTTTAAGGTTATACTCTTTCATCTCTTCTTCCTGACCTCTATTCCAGTGAGGGCCCTCCTCAGTGGAGTTATTAATATTCACTATGGGGTACTGTGTGTGGGAGTGGGGGATGGCCAGGCCTAAAAATATTCCTATATTCCTACCTACCCTGTGATTTTTACAATCTTTCCTCTAAACACCCTTCATTTGTGGAAGTTTCCCAAGTCTTTCTCAAATGTATTTGCTGACATTGTTTTGTAGACATGTTAGAAGTTGAAATGTTCTTATAAGAAGTATCTCCCGATATTAAACAAACAGTTCGGGTCTAAAGAACGATTGGCATAAACACGCATATAAACTCACTTTATAAGCTGTGTAGTCCACCTAATACTTAATCCCAGCTATCTATTTCATTTTATAGTACGTGCATTGTTACTTTTTCCTGACATTAATCGTTTCATTAGGAGATTATGAAGGGCTGATTTCATTTGTTTATGACTCTCCTCATGTTCCAGAGAAGAGTGCTATGGTGCTGCACAATAAAGCAGTCTCTGCTCATCAGGCTGAATATGAGAATAATAAGAAATAAAGCCTCTTAGCTGTATGGCCAGAGCCCTGGTTTTAGCCATTAAGCAGATCCCTTCGTTCAATGGACTGACTAAACCCTTAAAACTTTTGTAAGTGTAGTTGTTAAGTTGGAAACTAATTCTAAACCAGTGCAATCCCTCACACTGCAGAATTCAGTCACACCCTGACCTTAATTCACCCGATGCCAGTTGCGCTTCCCTGCAGTGTTCAATCCTAAGAATGTTTCCAAGGGAACAAATTTCGCCCATCAAGAACCACTGCCTTAGATCTTGACTACTGATTTTCCATTCTGTTTAGGTGTCTTATTTCCCTTTGGGACCCATTATGGTATACAGGGATTCAATGTTCCTCTTTCTAAATTATTTATTAGGTTGCATACTCCAAAAGGTTATCCTATGTTTACCCAGAGGGGAGGTCAAATTTAGTGTAAGAATGCTCTAACTGGAACTCATGAATGCCTGGCATTGATAATTATGCTCATTTTCCTCTGAGGGTGATTCTAGGGATGCTTTACATTACAGGTACCCAGTACTTAAAGTGGCTTGTTCTAAAAGTAGGGACAAGGTAAGCTACATAATTCATAGGATTTGATATTGTGCATTGGCACTACAATATTTATTATTTTTTTTTACAAATTTATTACTTTGTACACAAATGATTTTCATCGTATTTACTCTAGGTTATTAATAATAAAATGATCATTGCTTCTCAGCTTTTGAATATGATCACACATAATAATATAATTATCATAAAAATTCAGTTCTGGTTATTTCATTAATTATGAAATAACATTATCATATGTTCCCTTGTTTTGTATGTGCATATGTGTTGTGTGTGCATGTACATATGTGTGTGGAAGTGTGGGTACACATGTTTGCATGTATGTGGAGGCCAGATGGTAGCATCAGGAGTCTTCATCAACTGCGCTCTATCTTGTTTTCTAAGACAGGACTTCAGCTCACTAATTTGGCTACAGAAGTGAGCCAGCAAGCCCTGGATGATTCTTCAGTCTCCTCCTCTCCAGTGCTGGAATTACAGGCACTTGCCGCCATGCTCGGCCAGCATTTTACGTGGGCGCTGGATATGTGAACTCAGGTCCCCATGCTTCTGAAGCAAGCACTTTACTCAATCTCCCCAGTCCTCCTTTATAGATGTGAATTATATCTTTGATTGTATTAAATATATATTCTTAGAAACTAATTGCAATTGCTATTCTTACATAAGTTGTCAAAGCATAGTTATATTGGTTTTGAATGGGAAAAAAATGAATACAGAAATGACGAGTCCAGTTACCCCTAGTTTAGCCACAAAACTGTGCTGTGCACAACTGCTCGCCTTCAGGGTACAGCCTTACGAGACAATATTGGACTCTCAGTGCACACAGGGATGCAGTCGTTCACTAACAGCATTTCTAGTACTTTACATTATTCTAAATTATGTCTAAGAAATGAGAAAATAATGAAGCAAAGATAAGCTCTTATCATGACCAGCAAAAGAAAATTTAACCTAAGAAAAGAAAAGAGGAAATTTATTAGTACAGTTATAATTAGTACCATTATATTGAAATGATACATGATCTTTAATAACTAGAACTTTATTAATCCTCATATATTAAGCAACTATTGATAACCACAGCTGTTACACAACCTTTAGCATACAACTTTTAGATTTTTTTATTTCATCACTATATAAGATGAAACAAATTGGATCTAAAAGCAACTAATTTGCAGTCAACAAAGGCTTGAAGTTTTCCATGAAAAAGAAACAAAAACTAGTTTTATTAAAATGTTTATTCAAATTGTTGTATGCAAGTTATTTGTTCCTCATTTTGTCTGACTTCATGATCAGGGCTTCTAAAAGAAGGGACCATAAATTTCAGTGTCCACACTGACTTATCTATCAGAAAAATGTGAAAGACAAGATGGAGCTGGAATTCACCAAATGTAAGACAAGATAGTACATAATATATTGTCAGAGTATTTAAAATGTATTAATTTTTACATATGCATACATGTCATTGACACATTTGTCTAAATTATAGGATGTATAATAGCAAAAGTCAACCCTAATAAAAACTATGGACTTTGGGTAATAATTACCTGTCATTATAGGTTCATCAGTTGTAACACTGGTGGAATGTTAATAGTATGTGAGGCTACACCGGTGTAAGAGGAGGGAATATATGAGAAATACACATCTTCCCTTCAATTTTGGTATGACCATTAAGACTGCTGCTTAATATGTAAGTAAGTCTATCTATCTATCTATCTATCTGTCATCTATCTACCATGTATCACCTATATACTAGTATCTGTTAGGAACTTTGTGGGAAAATATTCTTATTGCTTAATTGATAGTAATTTGAAACAGTTACAGAACATTATAATAGGGTATCATATCTAACCTTTTATTATATGATACTTATATTAATGACTTAAATGAAGCAAATGTTTCTGGATGTGTTTTATAGATATATCAATAATATGAAGCCAAAAATGAAAAACCAGCATACTCAATCAGATTCAACCATGTGATTTGTTTGCCAAAGAACAAACGTGTTTTGAAGCCATGCCCGTTAATGTCTATTTACCTTAATATTCTAATATCTTTCTAAAATCTATCATCAAAGTGTTGGCTTATTTCTTAGTAACAACTATTTATATGAAGGCATCATTTGAACAGTAAACATATAAGGAAGGATTGTTCTTTCAATACTATTATGGGGGAAGGAAGGGTGAATTGATAAATGTATTTCTTTTTTTCTGATAGAACTTTCATATGAATGAAATTAATACCATAGAATATTGAATACCACAACAAAGAAATTACATGAGCAACAATAAGCCTTTGCTTTAAACTGTTGAGGTCTTTCCAGAATAATTTTAAATCCTAAAAGAATAACAAAGGAAACTTCACACCATGCCATTTGTGCAATAGTTGAGGAAACACTTCATACCTGGAAACATAATTGTTACTTTCTGATATTTGAGCAAAAATTATGTGGAAGAGGAACCATATTTCTTTTTTATAGGCAAGTCTTAAAGTCATACCTAAATTATTTCACCTTATTGCCATCCAAGTATCTGTACAATAGCTACCCGTCCATACTTCTCAGAAAAATTAAAATGTTGACAAACATTAACTCCAGGACATTGGAATAAGTCCTCTACTTTAAACACCTTCAAGTCTTTGTCGCATTGTAGAAAAATTCCTTCAGGCATCAGCTGGAAAGGTTTATAATATTGAGGTTTTGCCCATATAAGTCTATGCACAGAGATCTTCCATAGACTAAGTCATATTAAGTAAATGTAAAACACCAGTCAGTACTGCTGACATAGCACGGCCACCTTGAAAGTATCATGAGCTTCAGGGTTACTAAGAATGAGCATGGATGAGTCAACACATGGTCACCCACCTCTTTAAGGAAGAGTACAAAACCGCCATTCTCTCAAAAACATATGGCATTGCTTCATGAGAGATGGCCTTATCAGAAAAGTCATAATGTTCTTTTAATAGAAATAGTGATAAGAACTATTATCTTTACCAATCGAGAATTAATGACATCATTTTAGATGGACAGACCTCATCTATTAACTTTTATAGCTGGTAATTCTAAGTGGCAAATATCCTTCTGTCCCCAGCAAGTATTTGCAAAACATGTTAACTTTTTAATTTTTTTTCTTTAAACAAAGGCATGAAATATATATTGTTTAAAACTTCAATGTATGGTATACTATTGTTGATCACAGATATGCATTTGTATAGCAGGTCTGTAGTATATTCACATTATTTATGTGAAGCTTCATGCCTATCAGCGAATAACTCCATTAGACCATGTCAGCCTTTAATTTTATGAAATTGCGTATTTTAGAAGTAATTGAAATTCTATCATTCTTTTAAATATATTTTATTATTATTTATTTGACAGAGAAAGAGGGAGAGACAGACACAGAGAGAGAAAATGGGTGCGCCAGGGCCTCCAGCCACTGTAAACAAACTCCAGATGCGTGCGTTCTCTTGTGCATCTGGCTAACGTGGGTCCTGGGGAATTAAACCTGGGTCCTTTGGCTTTGCAGGCAAATGCCTTAACCATTAAGCCATTCCTGCAGCCCTGAAATTCTATCATTCTTTTTTTTTTTCCCCTAGGTAGGGTTTCACTGTTGCTCAGGCTGACCTGGAATTTACTATGTAGTCTCTCAGGGAAGCCTCGAACTCACAGAGATCATCCTACCTCTGCCTCCCAAGTACTGGGATTAAAGGCATCCACCAGCACACCCAGCTTCTATCATTCTTTATTACCCTCTCTAATAATAAATTTATTTCTAATTTGGGAGATAGTGATTTCTTTGTCCTGGCATCCCTTTTTCTATGGCATTCATTTAAAAAGTAAATTTTGATTTCTATCAGAGAACAGACATATTTACTGACGAAAAATTTATTCACTTAAAACTATTGAGAAAAAAAAAACATTTGAACTATGATTTTAGGTGGAAACTTTAACAATTTATTTCCCTGTAAAATTGAGGATGGGAAATAATGGATTTACTTGGATTCAAAAACCAGGCAAATCTTTTGCTTTCCTATGATTCATAGCTTCATGCAACTGGTCTAATCATTTCTCAGAAATTAGCCATGTATCTGAAGGTCATGCACCCCTTTGGCCCACCTGGGTTTTATTTTGTGGAGGGCTTTATGCTGAGAATTGGAAAGGGAAGAGGTCCAAAATCACTTTCGTTAGCCAGACTCCATCCACAGTGAGAGGTTCTTTCTGTTACTGCTACTGCTGTTACCAAATGGTATAAGCATGGAACACTCAGAAGATTTATTTTTCATCTGAAGCTTAGAGAAATGTACACTAGAACCACACATGACAAATGCCATAATTGCTTAGGGGTATGATCATTCCTAGTGTGTCAGATCATATCTGGAAGCTTAAAAATAAACTAAGCAAGCATTCATTCTGCCGAGGAGAGTGAACCAAGCAATTGCTTACTCTTGTCAGGGTTCAGCGGAAAGCCAACTGTTAGAGCCAAGCGACTGCAGCTTTGTCACCGAACAGCAGTTGTGCTCGGCAGAGCTTGGCTGGTTTTCTGTTATTCTTTACTGTGCCGCCCTGCATAAGACATAGAGCAACTTAACGAGGGAACAAGCGGGTTTGTGGCACTGTTGCAAACATAACTTTTCTACCTACTTCAAATAATACATTTTTTTTTTTCTAAATGACTCTCTCATTCACAAGTGAACAATGGCTTTAAAGCTAAAAGGCATGACTCTAGATGTAGGCGCACCACTTTCAAGTTGTAGAAATTGAAATCAACACTTGATCTTCCATACCACATGTGTCATAAAGTGAAGATGATGATATCTGTACAGTTTATGTGTGTGGATGTCTGTGGAGAACGCAGACGTGGCAAAAGAAACTGAAAAATCAGTAAATCACGATTTTAATATTGGTTGTTGTATTCTATATAAATACACGTGAAGGAAGAGCCACAAAGAGAGAGGAGATAATACTTGCTTGAATTCCTGATACAGGTCAGGAATGTCTCTATCACCAAAGAAACCACTGTGCAGTACTTCCCTTCAAGAATTCAAGAACGGCAACAGCACTGTACAATCAGGAGGCAATGAAAAATTCAGGCCATGGTACCACATCTGCGATGGATGTGGTTATGACACTTGGCATCCACCTTAGCTACACGCTTGGTGGAAATTGCTGATTTAGGAAAGGAGACTCCACAGCACAAAGGGCGAAACTGCTGTCGCATGTTCTAGGGAAGCGGGACAAGGGGGGACAGCCTAAAAGAGCATGCTGTCCTCATTGCAGCATCACGATTCTGGGGAGCATATATTTTATGTGCTTTCTTAACAGAAAAAAAATCATCTTTATGGAGTAGTTATTAGAACAAAAATGATTAAATTGATACTGAAAGCACTTAAGGGAAGGAATAGAAAGATTTAATAACATATTATAGAGTTGTGTGACTACATATATATGTATTTAAATATTTTTATTTATTTATTTATTTATTTGACAGAGAAAAAAGTGAGAGAGTGAGAGAATGGGCTCACCAGAGCCTCCAGCCACTGCAAACAAACTCCAGATGCATGCTCCTCCTTGTGCATCTGGCTAACGTGGGTCCTGGGGAATCGAACCTGGGTCCTTTGGCTTTGCAAGCAAATGCCTTATCCACTAAGCCATCCCTCCAGCCCATGTGAAAATATATTGTTTTAAGAAATGTTATAAGATCCTCTTTTAGAATAAAATAAGACAAGAGGAATGAGTCCATCATGCATGGAATTTAAATAGTCAAATTTACACTTAAGAATCTACACATTGTTGGTATATCAGTAACTGGTTATTTTCAAAGAATTTTCCAGCCATTTATCATGCTGACATCTTATTTCTTTTTTGTTGTTGTTGTTTTGTTTTGTTTTTTTTCGAGGTAGGGTCTCACTCTATCCCAGGCTAACCTGGAATTCACTATGGAGTCTTAGGGTGGCCTTGAACTCACGGCGATCCTCCTACCTCTGCCTCCCAAGTGCTGGGATTAAAGGCGTGCGCCACCATGCCTGGCCTCTGACGTCTTATTTCAATGCATATAAATAAAGCAAGTCTTGAATTTTTCATGGAACCTTCCTCTTAAAATGCTTAAAAGGATTTTCTTTGTTGTTGTTTGTTTTTTGACGTAGGGTCTCCCTCTAGCCCAGGCTAACCTAGAATTCATTCAGAAGTTTCAGGGTGGCCTTGACCTCATGGCAATCCCCGTAACTCTGCCTCCCAAGTGCTGGGATTAAAGGCGTGCACCACCATGCCCAGCTGGATTTTCAAAGTAACTCATTTATTTCCCCCCAAACACTGCTAATCAAATATGACTAGGTTCCTGTATCTTAACAGTACCTCTTCTGGTTTTGCTGTGTATGTGTATGCGTGTGTATAATGAATGCAGGTGTTTGTGTGAGTGTGTGTGAGTGTGTGCTCTAGGTCAGAGAACAGCTCTCAGGTGTAGGTCCTAACTTTCTGCTGTGTGAAGCAGGGTCTCTTTGGGGCATCCTTCATTGGTTTCACCCCATTTGAGGCAGGCTCTCACTGATACATGTGTGAGGCTGCCTCGCCCATATTCTTCCAGGAAATGTCCATGTCTGTACTTCTGATGTCACCACAGGTGTCACGTGATTACAGATCACCTGACACAGCCTCCAGCTTGAGGACCTGAACTCAAGCACTTGTGTTTACATGGAAAGCACTTTTTTGGTATAGGGTGAAATTAGGGATGAATTTTTTTTTTTTTTGTTCTTTGCTTTCTTTCCTTTTTTTTTTTTTTTTTTTTGATTGGGTGATAGGCATATCACAATATGGTAGGATTTTAGGACATTTTTTAAAACTTTATACTTTCTATGCCTTCTGTATTTATTATTTCTGCTATTTTAAATTTTAAACAATGAACTATACTATTTATAATTTTTTAAAACAAACAGTATGTCTTTACTCAGAATAAAAGTTCAGATCTCATTCCTTCTCCATTTAAACATAAGTAGTCCAATGTGACCCATCAGATGTAACCCGTTTCTTAATTTTTTAGTGTTCTTCTAACACTGGTTTCTTAATTTTTTCCAGTTACTCCTGTTTTCAGTTATTTTGAATCACAAGGAATCTTCTGAATATTTCATAATGCTTCAATCATCTGATCTTTGAAGTCATTCTTCCTTTTCTTTCAAATACCTTTTCTACTTCCCTGCCTGGAAAAAGCTTCCTGTTATGTTGCGGACTCCGATCTCACTTTTGGTGCGTGTAAGACATTTTCACCAGAAGAAAAAATACCACTAATTATCACTAATTATTCAGCAAATGTTCACTGAGTATCTATATACCTAACACAATATTTTATTTGAAAGTATCAATTCCAATCTTTATGAAAAATGTGTAATCTGGGGATGACACAGTCTACTAAGGCAACAATACAGCTATGTTAGGTCCATGCTGACAGACGTGAGACATGGGCTGAAGGAGGGGGACAGGAGTCAGGTCAGTGGAGAAAGTCAGGGAAAGCTTTGCAACGTGGTTAAAGTTACAGTGAAGTCTTGATGCACATTGAGAAGTGGAAGGTGGACTTCCAAAAGAGAGTGCGCAGCCCAGTGCAGTGGCTGGCGCGAGTCATCTCAGCACTTGGGAAGTTGCAGTAGGAGGGTCACCTTGAGCTCAATGATGGCCTGGGCCACAGAGCGAGACCCAGGCCAGCTGTGGCTACAGAGAGACACTGCCTCAAAAAATAAATAAATAAATAAATAAATAAAAAGGAAAAATAAAACAGAAAAGAGAAAAAGCAGGGACAGTTCATGCATTCCTAGCAAGGGAAATCATGTATATGAAAGCCAGGGGCGACCACAGCCATGTTTCCATGCTTCCGGAATGAGAACTGCGCTCTAAACCTGGGAAGTGGCCATCAGCTGAAGGGGCTGTGGGTTTCCTGCAACGGGCCGGAGCACCGTGAGGACACGGCCGCAGCCCGCAGCCCGCGGTGCTTCCTCAGCAGCTGGTGCAGGCCTGACACGGAGCTGTCTGCACTGCCCTGAGCTCAATGCTGTCCCCTCAGGTCTACTGAACATCCCCATTTGGCCTGGTCACTTGTAACACAGAAAATTTTCTAGCTACTTTTATTTTCAATTTTAATTCAAACCAAGTTTCTGAATCCTTTGTGGAATTTTCTTGATTTGAAGCAAACCATATTCCTTTTGGTACTTCATCTATGTTCCATTTGGTATGTAATTTTAATTTCATTATCATATCCATCTATTATCTTTTATTCAAAAAAGAAAAGCAAAGTATTCGATACATCAGTGAACTACAGGAACAATTAGCACGGTTGATTTTTTTTTTTTTTTTTTTTTTCTGAAACAAGGACCCAGGCTTTTATCTCTTCCTCCCAGTTAAGGGAAATGAAGTTACTCTCAATTTCCCAATAGAAGATTCCTATCCCAGCTTTTATTATTAAACTTTTATGTAACTCAAATTAATTTTACGCTTAGCAAAGAAATACATGTGTACTGCTTTTAAATTAGTTCAATGCAACTAAATTAAAAACTAAAAATCGGTGGGAATTATTTATAGTACCCTACCAGTTATCTTTCCATCCTTAAGTCTCAAGGCATAATTTTGAGCTCTTTTGCTTTATTTCTAGCATTTCATTCAACTTTCTAAATAATATACCTAAGTTTCCAGCTCTTCACTCACTTTAGACATTGGCTTTCAACAATACCTTATTTCTGTATGGAATGGGATGTGTACATATTAGCTTAATTAAATCCTGGAATCACTCTGTAGTCCTAGTCAGTTCAGAGACTGTCACTAAAAATGCCTCTGTTCTGCTTCTCCCTTATATCACAGAGCTTGATGACATAATGAATGCAAGAAATATCAGATTTCTGGGGCTGGAGAGATGGCTTAGCGGTTAAGGCACTTGCTTCCAAAGCCAAAGGATACAGGTTCAATTCCCCAGGACCCACATAAAGCCATATGTGCAAGGTGGCGCATGTGTCTGGAGTTTGTTTGCAGTGGCTGAAGGCCCTGGGCTACCCATTCTCTCTATTTGCCTATCTCCCTCCCTTTCTCTCAAATAACTAAAATTTTAAAAATAATAGATTTCTACAGGTAAAAAAGTATCATATATAGAATTTTACGGCAAAATTAGTAGCATTGAAGATATGAAGACTAGCTGAGCTGTTTTATAGATTTCACAGCATTACAGTAAAATAACATAAAGCTTGATCCCTGAAATCCCAAGAATAATCTGAATGGGTTCCAGTTGTTGGTTGTCAAGTATGAGGTTAACTGAATATTACCTCAAAAGCCTTTTTTTTCCCTCTAAATTCCTTGCAGGTTTGTTCAAAACACTCAAAAGTACAAGAACACAACTTCCTGAGTCATGTAGATGTTTATGACCTATTGGCTGAAAAAGACTTTGGTAAAAAGGGTAAAATTAGGGAGGAAAAATTTTTTATTCTTTTTTTGTGGGTGGCATGCATGTGTGTTAATATGTCTGGAGACACCTGCGTGTGCAGTTGTGTATGAGTGTGTGTGTGTGGACGTGGAAGCTGGACAGTAACTTCAGGTCTTGCTCCTTAAACAGGCCATTCACATCCTCTGAAGTAGAGTCTTTCATTGGCCCGGAGCTCACCAATTAGGCTAGTCCTTGTTGACAAATGCATCAATGCGTCCAGGGATCCTCTTTTTTTATTTAATGTTTATTTGTTTATTTATTAGAGAGAGAATGAATTGGTGCACCAGGGCCTCTAGCCACTGCAAACGAACTCCAGAATGTAAGAGCCAAAGGAAGGGTAGGACTCCTTACAATGTGCTCCCTCCAGACACAAAATGGCCTGGATATCCATGACCTCATAGTGCCTAACACTACCTACACAAGACCATCATAAGAGGAGGAAAAGATCATGACATCAAAACAAAAGAGAGACTGATTGAGATGGGGAGGGGATATGATGGAGAATGGAATTTCAAAGGAGAAAGTTGGGGGAGGGAGGGTATTACCATGGGATATTTTTTATAATCATGGAAAATGTTAGTAAAAATTGAGAAAAAAAAGAACTCCAGATGCATGCACCACCTTGTGCATCTGGCTTACGTGGGTCCTGGGGAATTGAGCCTCTGTCCTTTGGCTTCACAGGCAAGCGCCTTAACTTCTAAGCCATTTTTTCAGCCCTGGGGATCTTCTTGTATCCACTTCTCCAGGGCTGGCATTACAAGTATGCACCACCATACACAACATGTTTACATGGGTACTAGGGACTGAACATAGGTCCTCATAATTTCAAGGCAAACATTTTTCACACAAAAGTATCTCCCTGGTCCATGACATATTTTTTTTTTCCAGACAGTTTCCATATTTAGTGAAACTTGGTGTCAGATGTTAGGTAGTGCGTACGTGTTATTTCAGTTTTTCGTGGATGCTTCTATACTCACTAAAAAGACTCTAGGAGTTATTTGAACTAATTTGGCTAATTCAGCTTTCAACAAATGCTTTACAGTAGATTATTCAGATTTTTAGACATTTATTTCCTTTCCCAATTTTTGGTATATAGTATATAGTAATTTTGGTAAATTATTATGAAATGTTTTCATTATTAGTATTATAAAAATAATTTTCACTGGGCATGGTGGCACACGCCTTTAATCCCAGTACTCAGGAGGCAGAGGTCGGAGAATCGCCATGAGTTCGAGGCCACCCTGAGCCTACACAGTGAATTCCAAGTCAGCTTGGTCTAGAGTGAGACCCAACCTCAAAAAACCAAAATAATAATAATAATAATAATAATTTTCATTGCTGAAGTAATTAGTGTATTGCATGCTCTTTTATTAATAACTTACTCGCTGGCTTCTCATCAATGCCACTTTTTTCATTTCTTCTTTTATTCATTTCTTATAGTACTTTTATTTAAATCTTTTTTATTTTTATTTATTTATTTATTTGACAGAGAAAGAGGGCAAGAGAAAGAATGGGCATGATCCAGGGCCCCCAGCTGCTGCAAACAAACTCCAGACTCCTTGTGCATCTGGCTAACATGGGTCCGGGGAATCAAACCTGGGTCTTTTGGCTTTGCAGGCAAACGCCTTAACCTCTAAGCCATCCCTCCAGCCCAACTTTTTAATTGTTATTAAATTTCCACACAAAAGACTCTACCCAACAGTCTAGCAGTCACAGTACTTTGTTATAGAATCTACCTTTCTGCGTCAGCTCTTTGCCTACCTGATACGTCATGAGACTGTCTTCTGCTTGAGGCAGCCTTTCTCCTCTGTCTGGAAACAAGACTCCTGTGATTCGAGTCATTTTCTTTTCCTCTCTTGGCTTATATTTTTAATATGATGGAAAAATTCCCTGCTACTTCCCTGAGAAGCAATGCATATAAGGCAAAAACTTGAAGTTCTTGCATATTTGAAGTCAGAATGGAATGAGCAGGCCACATGACTTTGCATAAAGTGCTCAAACTTTGTTACTCTTTTCAAAGACTATCTGATTAACCTAATTCTTTTGCTTTTTCATATAGATTTTAGAAGTGGCTTATAAATTTCCACAAAACTGTCTTCACTGAACTTGACAGTGATGATATTAAATCTATAAATCAGAATGAAGGGAATGAATATTGGGGTTTTTTTTTTTCCCCTGACTGATAAATACGGCATTTCTTCCCATTTCTTTTTGGTTTTCTTTGATTCTTTCCAGAAAAGAGTTTTAGAGTAAAATACAGGATACACATATTTAACACATTTGTTTCCAAGTACTTAGTGGGTCTAATGCTATTATAAGTTTCTGAATGACTATTTTTAATGATTAGTGCCAGAAATAGAACTGGTTTTGTACATTGACTGTTGTAGTCAGTTTCTTGCTGCTGTCAGAAAGTACCCGACCAAGAGCAGCTCATGGGAAGAAAGGGTTCACTTTGGCTTACAGACTCGAGGGGAAGCTCCATGATGGCAGGGGAAAACGATGGCATGAGCAGAGGGTGGACATCACCCCCTGGACGATATCAGGGGATCAACAGCAGCAGCAGAGTGTGCAGACACTGGCATGGAGAAGCTGCCTATAACAACAAAACGCCTCCTCCAAGAGGTTTCAATTCCAAAACTGCCACAAGCTGGGGACCTAACACTCAGAACACATAAATTTACGGGGGCACCTAAATCAAATCACCACACTGACCTTGTAGTTTTCAACCTTGTTAATTTATAAATTCTCATTGCGCTTTTAAAGATTCTTTAGGAATTTGTGCATCCATTTTCAGTTTGTCTGTGAGTAAAGGCAGTGGAAGTTCTCCTTACGTACAAATCTATCTCTTTATCTTATTTGATTGCACTGGCCAGGACCACTAGCAGAGTCCTGAATAGAAGTGGTGAGAGCAAACATTTTGCACTCAACCTGTATGTTAGGGAGAAAACATTCAATCTTCTCACCTCCAACCATGCTGCTAATGGGTTTGGTTTATTTGGTTTTTTTTTTTTTTTATTCTATAGGCATTCCAGTTCCTCTCTATTACTACCTTACTGATAGGTATCAGTTATGATGATGAATTTTGTTAAATATAATTTCAGCATATATATGTATATATATAATATGTGTATGGTGTGTGTGTGTGTGTGTGTTGTATTACTTTAACTGACTTAAAATGTTAAATAAGCCTTGTATTTTAGTAAGAGTTCATCCAATGGGTTGGATCTGCAATATTTTTTCTTTTGGTTGTTTGAGGTAGGATCTCTCGCTCTAGCCCAGGCTAACCTGGAATTCACTATGTAGTCTCAGGGTGGCCTTGAACTCACAGTGATCCTCCTACCTCTGCCTCCTGAGTACTGGGATTAAAGGTGTGTGCCACCACACCTGGTTGTATCTTTAATTTTTAAAGGTTATTTTGGCCTTTTTTTTTTTTGCTACCAGAGTAATACTAGTCTGCTAGAAAAAGTTGGAAAGAATATCTTCCTTTTTAATTTTTTGAAAGTATATGTACAATTGATAGCATTTTATCTTACAGATTTGGTAAAAATTGTCTATGGAACCACTAAACTGAAGTTTACTTGTGAAAATCTATTCAATATACACAGAAATATTCAGCTTCCTTTTTCTCATTTTTTTGCTTTTCCTTCTTTTGAGTTGAGGTTTTAAATCATGTTTTGTGGAGAGATGGTTTAAGCCATTCAGGTGCTTTCCTGGGAAGCCTAAGGACCCAGGTTCAGCTTGTCAGTATTCACGTAAGCCAGATGCACATGGTGGCGTGTGTGTCTGGGTTTGTTTGCAGTAGTTAGAGGCCCTGGTGTGCCCATTCTCTCTCTCTCTCTCTCTCTCTCTCTCTCTCTCTCTCTCTCTCTCTCTCTCATAAAATAAAAGTAAAAGCATGTTTCTTGAGGGCTTGAGAGATGGTTCAGCAGTTAACATTGCTTGCCTCACAAACCAGCCACTCCATTTGTATCTCAGTGTCCATACACAGGGACAAGGGAGCCAGGTGAATACCACAACCCACTGGCCAAATAATATGTTGAATATGAAAAAAAGTTGACCTTATAGAAGTTGAGAGTGGAATGGTGGTTCCCAGAGGCCAGTGAGAGTTAGCGGCAGGAGAAGTGAAGAAAAGGTAATCAGTGGGTACTAAGTTATGTTAGATAACAGTAAGAAGTTCTGGCCTGCTATTGTACAAGAAAGTGGCTATAGATAATGACAGACTGCAAATTTTACAAAGTTAGAAGAAGTAAATTCCAATGTTTTCACCTTTAAAAATATGTAGCAGTGTTAACTATTAAAATGTTAGTAAAACCATTTTGTTATTATCAATGTGAGTGAGACGCATGTGTGTGCTAGGACACAGCAGATTCATTCTTAGAAAAAAAAAATGACACCACAGGAATCAGTAAACCAGCCATGCTGTTTTCATGTGATGGGGTAGCGTAGGGTGGGAAAGAACAATTACTACATGCAACACTTCAGGTAAGTCTTGGACTTGTTCATGACAGTGAAGACAGCAGGTCTTAGAATTACTGTTCAGGAATTAATTCCTTCTATACAAATTAAAGTCCAGTTGTTGTTTTAAAAATGAATAAAACAAGAGTAGTGATTCCTTCTGGGATATGAGTATTAGACTTGGGACTTGAGGAAGACGCCTGGAGTGCCAGGGTTGCTTGCTTGGTGAGAACTCGGTGAACTATGTACGTATGACTTGGGCCCTTTGCATGTCAGGCTTCAATAATTTTACTTAATCAAAATCTTATGTAAAGAAACATGTTTAAGCCGGGCGTGGTGGCGCACGCCTTTAATCCCAGCACTCGGGAGGCAGAGGTAGGAGGATCGCCATGAGTTCGAGGTCACCCTGAGACTCCATAGCGAATTCCAGGTCAGCCTGGGCTAGAGTAAGACCCTACCTCGAAACCCCCCCCCCCAAAAAAAAAAATATATATATATATATATATATATATGTTTAATTCTGAGGCAGAAATCATTGACTTCAGCAATATTAGTGTTAACCTTAGGAAGCTGGGTGCTAGAGAGATGGCTTAGCAGTTAAGGCACTTGTCTGTGAGGCCTAAGGACCCAGGTTTGATTCCCTAGTACCCACGTCAGCCAGATGCACAAGGTGGCACATGGGTCTGGAGTTTGTTTGCAGTGGCTAGAGGCCCTGGCGTGCCCATTCTCTGTCTATCTGCCTATCTCTCTCTAATAAATAAATATTTTTTAAAAGAAAGTGACTCACATTAGCTGTTCTTTCAGGGTTCAAAGTTACTCTGTAGCAAATAGCCTATAGAAATCATATCCAGATGATCTCAGCATACACACCTACCTGTAAAATTAGACAAAGCGAGATTACATATTTCAGCCTTGTGAAACATTTAGTTGTTCCTAGTCATGAGAACAAAGCAAAAATTCTATTTTTTAAAAAATTGGACTCATTTTCTTGTATAGCTGTATTTCACATGCAAGGGTCAGTAGGCCTAACTTTAAAATTAAAATGCAGATTATTTATTTTTAATCTTTTAGAATAGAACGCTGACTTAACAAGTTTTTTTTTCTCAATAACACTTATCATTGTTTTCTAATTATGGCTATATACAATCTTTACTCTTTAAGAGCCTTACTTTGGAATTGACTGTTACCCAGCTATTATCAAAATATAACTAAAAGAAATTATATTTGAGAAAAATAGTATTAGTTTGATATTTAGATAACAATAGCCTTCATTCATTTTATTTCATTAATAACTTATTGTAGCTCCATACACAAATCCCTTCACTGAGTTATAAGGTAACATCAACTTTAATTCTCTATGAAATTTTCCATAAAAATGTATACATAAATTATTTAAAATGTCTGTTTTCATATGTGAGTTTGAAAACCATATCCTTCATATTGTAACATTAATGAAACATTTAAATAGCAAATTTTGCTTCTAGTTCAATGCCAGGAATCTAGCATTTATCTCTATAAACAAAAAATTCTATACATTTATGTAACTATTATTGTTTTTATTGTTTGTTTGGTTGGTTATTTTTTGAGGTAGGGTCTCGCTCTAGCCCAGGCTGACCTGGAATTCACTATATAGTCTCAGGGTGGCCTTAAACTCATGGCAATCCTCCTACCTCTGCTTCCCGAGTGCTGGGACTAAAGGCATGTGCCACCACATCTGGCCTATTGTTTTGTTTTTAATAACCCATTCTCTATTCATTCTTCCTTTTGTTACAGTTAAAAAAAAACTCAGAATAATGTTAAAACTGAAAATATCCACTATAATGTTTTTCATAAATATCACTTCCATTGTTCTTCCTGATATCATTTATCTCCTTCATTAATCTCTATTGCAACTGTCCTGTTGTTTTTAATTATAAGTATCTTTAAATTATTTTAAGAAATAAGAATGGACAGAGGAAGTACAAAATAAATTTTCACTGAAATGCATTTGCATTTCATTAGTTTCTGAATCAATATTATTTCTCATTTCAAGAGCAGCCCAAATGAGCTGAAAGGAACAGGTAAAGAGAACTGCATGAGCTGATTTGCAAAAAGCAAAGTTTGGGATTGTGTGACCATGGGTTCAGGTTACTTAATGTAGTTAGTCAGCATCAAAGAACATAGGCCCTAGCCTGATGTTCTAAACTGTCACCATAGTTTCCAGACCTGACACAGTCCCATGAGTATAACAGATGAACAGTCAAGGCAGGGAAAATGGCGCGGTGGCTAAGGCTCTTGCTTGAAAACTTGCCAGCCTGCTGAGTTCAATTCCGTGGCAGGCATCCACAAAGCCACACACACAGTTGCGAGCATGCCTGTGATCCCAGTGCACTTATGGTAACGGGGAGAGAGGAACCCTCATTCACTGGTAATGGGGGTGCAAACTTGTACAACCGCCATGGAAATTAATGTGGAGAGTCCTGAGAAAGATGAAAACAGAACTACCAACAGGGCCAGGTATGCCTTTACTGGGTGTGGTGGTTTGATTCAGGTGTTCTGAATGCCAGGTTCCCAGCTGATGGAGATTTGGGAATTAACGCCTCCTGGAGGCAGGCTTGTGGGTGTTACAGCCAGTGTCCTTCTGCCAGTGTTTGGCATACTCTCCTGTTGCTCTTGTCCACCTTGTGTTGGCCAGGGGGTGATGTCCACTCTCTGCTCATGCCATCATTTTCTCTGCCATCGTGGAGCTCCCCCTGCCACTGAGCCTATAAGGCGAGATAAACCTCTTTTTCCACACAAGCTGCTCTTAATTGGATGATTTCTACCAGTAATGTGAACCTAACTGCAACACTGGGCATTTACCCTAAATGCTCCATGCTTCACTACAGAGTTATTTGCTCAACCATGTTTATAGCTGCTCAATTCGTTATACCAGTGAATGAGGGTTCCTCTCTCCCCGTTACCATAAGTGCACTGGGATCACAGGCATGCTCGCAACTGTGTGTGTGGCTTTGTGGATGCCTGCCACGGAATTGAACTCAGCAGGCTGGCAAGTTTTCAAGCAAGAGCCTTAGCCACCGCGCCATTTTCCCTGCCTTGACTGTTCATCTGTTATACTCATGGGACTGTGTCAGGTCTGGAAACTATGGTGACAGTTTAGAACATCAGGCTAGGGCCTATGTTCTTTGATGCTGACTAACTACATTAAGTAACCTGAACCCATGGCTAAGAACTGGAATCAACTAAGGTACCCACCATTAGACAAATGGATAATGTAATTCCACTCAGCAGTAAGAAAAAAATGACACAATGAAATTTGTAGGAAAATGGATAGATGCACAAGGTGGTGCATGCATCTGGAATTCGTTTGTAATAGCAAGAGTCCCTGGTGCACCCATTCTCTCTAATTCTCTCTCACACACTCATACATTCTCTCTCCTTGCAAATAAACCATATATATATATATATATATATATATATATATATCTATCCTTGGCACTGGAGAGATGTCTTAGCAGTTAAGGCACTTTCCTGCAAACCCTAAAGGACCCAGGTTTGATTAGCCAGTAGTCACGTAAGCCACATGCATATGGTGACACATGTGTCTGAAGTTTGTTTGCAATGGCTAGAGGTCCTGGTGCACTTCTCTCTCTCTCTCTCTCTAATAAATAAATTAATTAATTAAAATACAAATATAAAACAATATCTTCAATGGACAGTGAAAATACAAATGCTATTATGTAATTTTGTAATATATTTCTTTCTGCTGTTTTTTTAACGTGTACAAACCTGCAAATGCTTTATTAAATTCTCCCATTTCATCTGTACAGACAAAAATGCACATGACATTCAGAATCTCAATAACATCTCACATTCACACATCATGAACAATATATTCCTTCATTGATATTCAAATATCTTAAAATTAATATTGCATACCAAGCAACAGAAAGGAAGGCAATAACTTTGTTCAAATGCCTAAGAACCACATACACAACCAGTGAGAGGTGGGTGTGCTGACACAGTCCTTTGATCTGATCCCTCAGGGTGAAGAGGTGGGAGGATCGCTGTGAGTGCGAGGCCACCCTGGGCTGGACAGAGACCATGCCTCATCAGAGCAAAATAAAGTGATATTCTACACAGTATAATTCTGTCTAACTAAATTTAAGAATATTCAGATTCAGCCTAGGAAAACCCCTGGCTTTTCCTTCGCTCGTAACGGGTTTATGAGGCGTCAGTAAGCGATCGTGTGTGTCTTGATAAATACGCCCAAATCTCATAAGCCTATAAAATATGTTTGTCGGAATGATGCAAATCTCAGACATACTGGTAAGGTTCAGCTTTCCTAGAAGCATTCGTTGCAGAATTCACGTCAGGCTTCATCCTCGGATGTGAGTACTCAGGGTTTAGGAAGTCCACGCTGAAGCACTGCACAGGTGACAAGTAATTCCTTGCCACCGTTTCAGACCCTTGGAACGGTGACATAATATGACACCACATGAGAGGAAGCGCCGACTTCATCCCAGTGCTGTTGCTTTCGCGCTGAGACAAGTGGGCTCTTCAGTGGCTTTTTCCAGGCCAATCTTTTCACGGGCACCATCCTCTGCAGATAGTAATCATGACCCTCATTTTAAATGTGCAGCGCTTCATGACGAATTTGTATTCATGGCTTACTCTAGTCAATGAGGAATGAAATGCCGCTGGTGTAAGTGACCCTTTTTAATGGCTATTAATCAGGATAATTCAGTTCCTATGATATATTAAATATTGCCTTTCTGTAATGACTCTGAAAGGCATGATCATTTATGAGGTGTTTCTGTGTTAACTTCCAACTCAAGTTAGGGAGTAGAAGCGAGGCTTAAGGATTCATACACAAGTACAAAGTGTGAGCATGTTTGTGGCTGCACGTGCGTATGTGCATCTTACATATTGCAGGCGTGTGCAAACTGAAGCCATGTTGTGCATGAACACAAACACAAACGTAGAGACATTTAATATTACTTAAAGCACTGTTTTGTTAGTTTAGAGCTGCCATAGTAAAGTGCTAAGTGCTGGGTGGCTTAAAGCAACAGAGGTTACTTATTGTCTGCGCTAGAGACAGGGAGTTGAGAATAACTTATTGTCTGCGCTAGAGACAGGGAGTTGAGAATAACTTATTGTCTGCGCTAGAGACAGGGAGTTGAGAATAACTTATTGTCTGCGCTAGAGACAGGGAGTTGAGAATAACTTATTGTCTGCACTAGAGACAGGGAATTGAGAATAACTTATTGTCTGCGCTAGAGACAGGGAGTTGAGAATAACTTATTGTCTGCACTAGAGACAGGGAGTTGAGAATAACTTATTGTCTGCGCTAGAGACAGGGAGTTGAGAATAACTTATTGTCTGCACTAGAGACAGGGAGTTGAGAATCAAGGTGCCACCAGAGCCACACTTGCTGGGGCCTGAGCGGGGCTCCTCTGCCTTGTCTGGCTCCTGCTGGCCTGGTGGCCATCTTCAGGTTCCTCTGGCTCGTAGATTCCTCACCTCACCCTCAGCCTTCTCCGGCCCACTTCAGAACGCTCTCACGTCCCTTCTCTGTGCACGTGCTTGTCTTTGTGTCCACGTTCTTCTCCTTTTCTTTTGCTTGTTTTTATTTTTAAAATCTTTTCATTCATAACCTCCATACACACAGTAGGAAGGCAGTCATGTTGGATTTAAGCCACCCCCTTTTGACGCATTTTTACTGGCAAGTTCCATGTCCAGATAGTCACCTTCTGGGGTACCGGAAGGGAACATTTCTGTGGATCGTCTTGATGGACAAAACTCAACCAACAAAATTCTGAAAGACCTTTATTGAACTTTTACAATAATAATGATCAGTGAACAAGATGCCAAGTGGAATTGCCAGAAGGAGCCCTATGTTTATTTAGTACTGAGCATGTGTCTCCCTGAATTCTGAGGTCATGACTGTATATGAATTTTGCCTCTATGGAGGAAACTGAGGCACAAAGGAGTTAAAAAGTGCACTCAGCGTCTCACAGCTATGATGATAAAGGCAGGAGTCAAAAACTTAAATGTGTCTGAATCAAGGGCAGATTCTCATAACCACTGATGTCTGTATTGGTTGTTTGTGACAGTTTCTCTCTTAGCCCAGGCCGACTTGCAACTCTGGGTAACCCAGAATGGCCCAGAATGCCTGGTAATCCTGTAACTCAGCCTCCCAAGGGCTGGGATTAGAGGAGGCTTGTGCCACTCTACCTGGCTATAGTCAGTGACATTCTCTTAAACTTCTTCATGCCAGGAACCCCTTAGTAAGCCCTAGTATCCTATGGATACCTTTCTTAAAAGTATAAAGCACACACATTATAAAAATATACAATGTCGAGCTGGAGGGATGGCTTTGCAGTTAAGGTGCTTGCGTGCAAAGCCAAAGGACCCAGGTTCAATTCCCCAGGACCCATGTAAGCCAGATGTACAAGGGGTCACATGCATCTGGAGTTCAGTTGCAGTGGTTAGAGGCACTAGCATACCCATTGTCTCTCTGTCTATCTCCTCTCTCTATCTCTCTCTGCTTGAAAATAAATAAATTAATTAAGTTAAATTGTACATGTATATACAATGTCATTCAACTATATTTTTCTTTAAAACATTATCTTAGCTACACAAAATCCATTTTTTAAAGTTTTTTTTTTTTGTTCAGTTTTATTTATTTATTTATTTGAGTGTGACAGACAGGGAGAGAAAGAGACAGCTAGAGAGAGAGAATGGGGACGCCAGAGCCTCCAGCCACTGCAAACGAACTCCAGATGCGTGTGCCCCCTTGTGCATCTGGCTAACGTGGATCCTGGGAAATGAAGCCTTGAACCCAGGTCCTTAGGCTTCACAGGCAAGTGATTAAACACTAAGCTATCTCTCCAGCCCAAAATCCATTTTTATGTAAAAAAAAGTTTACAGATATGAATAATTCCCTAATTTATCCTGCATAATATTAGTTTTCTTTATTAATATGTAAGATTACATTTAATAACTATGATGTCAAAATAATGGTAACTATAAAAAATATTTCTCAATTTGCCACAAAAGTAAAATGCTATGAAAGTCTGGGTAATTTCTTTAGTGACCAAATTATCTAAACTGCTAATACTTCTGTGATTTCTTTCCCAACTTAATAATTGAACACAATGATAAATTTCAATTAGAGTTTTGTAAAGTAAAAGCTACAAATTTTCCCATGAAAATTCACAGACTCTTATAGGGTACCAAGGAGAAACCCAAAAGCCCCAGCTAAGAATTGATGGCAGATTTAGGTCTCATACTTGATTATTTAATAAGTGTGCTTGAAAAAAGTTTCACTGGCCTTCATTTTATTTTTAATATTTTTAGGACAGAATAAAACTTCTCAGTGTCTGACATATAGCTCAGTTAGAAGAGTGCTTACTTATCACACACAAAGTTTTGGGTTCAAGCCACAGCACTGTATAAACCAGGCATGGAGGTGCATGCCCATAATTTCAGTGCTCTTGAGGTAGAGGCAGGAGGGTCAGAAGTTCAAGGTCATCGTTGGCTACATAGCAAGTTCGTCAGTAAAATATGAGACCCTCTATCACAAAAATGCACTGTCCACTCATGTTGTGTAAACTAGGTGAGCCATTTTGCTTATCATTCTTCAGTGCCCTTGAGGAGTGCTGCAAGGAGATGGTCACATGCAATTGGCTATGTACACGTAACAGTGTTCAGGAAATCTAACGTGAGTAAAAGATGACCCCAGAGTCACTTGCATACTATGGTTTGGTTATCGCTCATCTGATTTCAGCACTCAGCAATGTGCGTGAGCTCCTTGTGCATTAATATGGTTTAGTTTGGGCTGGAGAGATGGCTTAGTGGTTAAGCGCTTGCCTGTGAAGCCTAAGGACCCCAGTTCGAGGCTCGATTCCCCAGGACCCATGTTAGCCAGATGCAGAAGGGGCACATGCATCTGGAGTTCATTTGCAGTGGCTGGAAGCCCTGGCGTGCCCATCCCCTCTTTCTTCCTCTCTGCCTCTTTCTCTCTCTGCCTGTCACTCTCAAATAAATAAATGAAAGTAACAAAAAAATTAAAATAAAAGAAATATACTTTTTAAAAATATGGTTTAGTTTGATGAGAGAACAAAGATGACCACAGGAAGAAGCTTAGAAAGAGGAGTTAACAAGGTGAAGGTCAAGAGGGCATCGCATACAAGTTTTTAGAGGCCTCTCCACTAATTTTTCCATTGTATCTTCTAATAATTTTCTGACCTCCACTGAAAAATTGACTCTGCCCATACCAAAGGTGCCCTGCAAAGTCACACGACCAGAGAAAGAATTTTTCTTTAAGACACAATTTCATTTTCTATTATTAAGTGCATTAGAATAAAGAACAAAATTAACCCAATAACACCAATACATTTTCAAGAACAGCCAACTGTAAAAGAAAGCGATAAAGCAAGCAGTTTGTAAATTTTCCTTTTACAACACTCTTGTTAAACTAATTTCAGTGTCCTGCCTCCAGGAGCAGCTTAGCGAGGAGACACTTTAAGTGATTATTCCTAAATAGGTTATTATTTTAAATGGAGTCCTTAAGAGTCACATGTGTGGCATTTGGTTAATCCATTACATTTGCAATTACAAAGCAGGGCTTTTTATGGCAGGCAGATGATTTTATACGCTCCATGGCTGCACTTAGGACAGAAGGCAGCCCACGCCACTCCTCCTGAAAAGCACTACAGGAGGACTATCCTGGGCCCAAGGGTGATTAAGCTTTGTAAATCACTTCTGAAGTACAACAGAACCGGCCTCTTCTAATCCCGCGACTCTGAGGAGTGAAAGGGACAGAATCTTTCTGCTCCCGGATGTAGCCGGGGGTCCCTTTCGGCCACCGCGGCAGAGCACTGGAGCCGCTGAGTGAGCTCCCTACTGCACCAGTGCCTTGCGCAGCCTTGACAGGGGGTGCCTTGAGACACATCCTCACAGACACATGGGAGACTCAAAACTTGTTCTACCCAGCTGAAAAAACTCAGGGCTAGATGCAATTTAGAACATTACTATAAGACTTTGACTTGATCTTAATTCATGATGTGTCATTTTATTCTCCTTTTGATGGTTAAGTTACATAACTTTCTCAGAATCTAGGCAAAATAAAGATAAATACTTTCCTGGTAGGATAAATTTAAGAAATGGATGCTAAGAGGTGCTTTGTGTAAATATTGAGCCCTGACCCCAGCCCAAAGTAAATACTCAATAAGTAACGATTGTTGCAGGGTTGACAGCTGAAGATGCCCTTCTGAGCTCTGGATGGGATTAGAACTCTCCAAGCCAGTAGCTGTCAAGAATTTGTCTGCAATTAGCGAAGAATTAAAAAGAAAATGTACTCACAAAAAGTGTAAATTATGAAATGAAGAGTACAGGTAAGAGAGAAGAAAATCAGGAAAACTCTCAAATTGAGGTCCACAGAGAGAAAGTCCAGGAAAGCGCACATGACAGCAGTGAACCAGAGACTTTTTATAAATTAGAGAACTAGAAGGAGGAGGATCACCATGAGTTTTTGACCAGCCTAGAGCTACAAAGTGAGTTCAAGGTCAGCCTGGGTTAGACTGAGATCCTGCCTCAAAAAAGACAAAAAAATTATTAATAATAATAATAATCAATTGGAATGAGTTTCATTGCCAAGTCCAAATGCATATGAAGGACCTGAATTGATTGGTGGACTTGGGAAGAGCTTACAAAGAGCCTGCCTTCAGAGGGACAAACCCAGGAAAAATTACGAATGGAGAATCAGCAAGTTACTTCTTATTGGCATCTTGAATCAGACTAAATTCCTCTTCCATCCTGCTATAGCAGGGTGGCAGCTATGTTAGTTTAGGCCTGTGCTCCTAAACTGACTGCGTGCAAAAGAAAGCTACCTTGTTCCTAGCCTCTGCACTATAATTGTTATTATTATTATTATTTATGGAAAGACATAAATGAGCCTACTCACCCTCTACCTCAAAGAGGCTTAGGGTTTGACCTTTCCTGGCTCCAATTAGATTCTCACACAAAAGTGTTAAAGTGAAAGATTTTCTACAAGGTGTGAAGAATAAACTGGAAGTTGAATTCCACATGAGAGTTCTTGAAGAGAATAAGATTTAAGCTGGAGAAATCAAAATGAGTTGGCAAGTCCAAAAGAGAAATGTAAGACTAAACCCTAGAGAAAAATGTGTAAGTTTACAAGTTCAAGTTGCAAGACTGATAGAATTTGATTGTATGTAAAGTACGTTTAATAGAAAAAGAATGGTGACTAGTTGGGAAGGGCTTTCTTCTTCCATAATTTGCTCCCATTTGCCATCAGAAACAGGCTTCGGAGTCACTTAGGCTCGCTCAAAGATTACAGTAGGCAAAGTGATAGTGTTCTAGTTACTCATTTATTCACTTTCAACTGCGTATGAACTGTCAGCCTAAAGATCTCATCCTGGAGAAAAATAGGTGCAAAGATGGATTTTGCCTTCAAGGATCTTAGAGGAGAACAGACATCTGACCTAGAAAGAAAGAGCGATTCTCAACTTTCTTGCTTGGCTGACAGGATGGACGGCGCTGAGTAAATCACACAGCTAAGGAGCTCACCTGGGTGCAGGCTTAAGGGGAGAGAAAGTGGCCATTGCTTCACTATGCTGTCGTGGACTGCTCGGTGGTCACCCAGAGTTAAACTAAATACTTACCTGGACCTTAGGTAGGAAGCCCTGATCTTTATCCTACCCAGCATGTGTACGGTAACCACAGCTATTGGATATCATATTCACCTGTCACAAAGTACCACAGGTGAATGGCTTAAACAACAGAAATTTATTTTTTCTCACAGTTCTGGAAGCTGAGAAGTTCAATGAGGCTCACACATTAGCTTTCTGGTAAAGGTTCCTTGTCTGTCGTGAGGCTGCCTCCTTATTACGTGCATGTATAGCCCTTTTTTCTCTATGTGCATGCAGAGAGAGAAAACACAAGCTCTCGGGTGTGTGTGCATGCACACTGAGTATGTGTGTTTGTATGTGGCTATGTGGGTGTGTGCACATACATGTGCAGGCCGGAGGTCAATGTCAAGTGCCTTACTTTATTATTCTCTGTCTTATTTTTGGAGACAGAATCTCTCATTGAACCAGAGATCACCAGTTTGGATAGGCTTGTTCGCCAGCTTGCTCTTGGGAAGAGCCTGTCTAGCTCGCCCAGCCCCCACCCCCGTGTGCTGAGATTTTAGGCAGTCACTTGCCACAGCCAGAGCTTCTGTGGGTGCTGCAGTTCCTCAGTCACACATGCCAAGTTCTCCAAGCCTCTTGTGCCTCTTTCTAATAGAAATGTTAATCTCATTATATCAGGTTCCCCACAATATGACCTCATTTAACCTTCAACACTTCATTTGAATTTCTGTCTTTGAATGAAGCTATTCTTGGTATTAGAGTTTCAAAACATGATTTTAGGTGAAACAACCTTTTAGTCAATACCAGATAGGATAAATAGTGAAATCAAGTGTAGACAAAATGACAGCTGAAACTTCCCAAGGACAAAAGCAGGATGGAATCTTGCCATATAAGGTGGGTGGTAGAAGAGGCACCAAAGTTACTTCAAACAGTAGTCAGAGAGAAAGGCGCAAGCTGAATGAGAGCGGTGTAAAACACTCTAATAGAAAAGTCAAGTACAAAGTAATAAACCAGTAAGAGCTACTTGGTTATCCTATGTGCACTTGATAGTCAGTCAAAAGCATTGGTAAAAAGCAAAAAAATAAAAATAAAAATCTTTGAATGGCATTATTTTAATGTCAATTTTTATAATGTCTATAAAAATAAGAAGTAAATACAATGTGTTCCGATTGTCTATAAAAACGTCCTTCTGATATAACAAGTTGCATCCTATTTTCTTAGTGTATATTTAGTGTACAAAATAATGATTTTTATGATGATGAGGCAGTTTGGGGAACCCCCAAAGTAGATGAATTTCTCTTGGCTAAATATAGGGATTGTCTTTGGGCCTGCAGGGGAGGGTTCTAAATCATCCCACTTTGCTACAGATTACAAATATCAGAAAGGAAAATCTGGCTGTTTTCTTAACTCCTAAAACCTCATCAGAGGAGGTGAATGATTGCCTCCCCTCTTACCTCTTTCTCTCCTGGGAGTGGAAGGTAAAGGGATTAGTCCTTTCCTAAAAGAACTGATCCCACACACCTGATGTCAGGGCTGGACTGACTAGTCCAGCCACCCATCAAGGGACCCCACACAAAAAGCCCCAACATGGATCTTGAGGTGGACTTCTCTTTTCTGGAAACTCCCTCTTGCCTTGTTGAGCCAGAACCCTGTTCTTCTTCCATCTCTTAGGTTCTATCTACAATCTAATAAAATCTCTGAGCATCTTTTCCTCTGGTCTGTGGATTTCAATTCTTTTATAAGACAAGAATTCAAAGGTTAGTGTCTCAGTGGGAGCTTTACTTGATTCTTCTGTTTTCCAGGACCTTGGTCCCAGGGTTACTGTTTACCCAAGAGCCAAGATAAGGTTGCAAGGATCTTAAAGATACCCCCAAGTTTCCATATCAATGAGAGTTTCATACATGCTTCTACCCATATTTTGTTGATGTATGTCACCCCATTAAGTATATTTAGCTCCCCTTCCTCTTCGCATTGTCCTGCATCTTCTCCCTTAATCATCCCCTTTCTACTTTCAAGTCTTCAAAAATTTGTATTAGAAATAAGTTTGTTGTGTTCCATGATTGGAAGAAAGTGAGGATGTATGTGCTCTGCTTACAATTTAGTCTGTCTGACTTATCAAATATAAGAACATTATTGAGAACTTTGACCCTGTTTTAATTACTAAAATATTAATATCTGGGTATGTTTGGAAAGGTCAACATGGAGACATCAAATTTTTCATATAGAATCCAGGTACACTTATTATTTTATTTTGTTCTCAAAACAGCTTATACTAATGAGATTCTTCTTGTCCCTGCTTTAATAAATGATGTCTCTGTAGCCTGATCTTGTCTGTCTTCACAGACTGCAGCTTGCCAAAGAAATACTGTTGTCTCCCACTCCCCACTCTTCACCTTCGTAAATAAATACATGTATTCATAGATTGAGTTCCGATTTGGGGTTTCCTTTGTTTGGGAAGACAAGTGTAATCTTTCTTTGTCGAGACCAACAAAGGCATTTGTAACATTATTCCTTTGTGTATTAACGTGACTGGCTAAAACTTTTTATTCCCTCTTAGTGACGACTCGCTTCACAAACTACAATCAACACTGAGTTGTACTTGTAGGGCTACATCGAGGTGTCTTGAAATTCTCCTGTGAAGAGTCTCAGTTATACCGATAAGACTGCATGAGGCAAGCTAAGAAAGTTTTGCAGCAAGCATGTCTATCAACAGAGGAACTTTTAGGGACCTATACTAGTAGTTATGCCTAACTCGTCCTCTTTCGGGTATGTGAAGTGTTCAGGTTATATCCTCTTTTCCCAAGGATCTTTTTTCAAGAGCTCACGTAGGATTAAATTCGGTTATGTAAACAGAACTCACTATAACAAGAGGCAGGCTGGGATGCTGGAACTGCCTCAAAATCAACACTTGAAACTATAGCAAAAGGAAGAGAGGAATTAGAAGCATCCATAGATCCATGGACATTTGAGGAGAAAGTCTTTTCGGAAGATCATCCGCTCTGCTGTCCTGTCTCACAAAAAGGAAACATGAGGGAAAGAAGCAAAGCATCTCCATGGGGCTAATGCCTGACAGACTGGGCGCCCGGGGTCTGGCCGCCACATCCTCCATCACTTCATCGGCTCTTTGATTGTGTGGAGGTAAATGAGGCAAGAAAGGAAGCAAAAGATAAGGAATTATCAGGGACATGAAGAAAGCTGGGGGATTGAAATTAGAAAGCAAATGCCAGAATGGAAATTGGAGTGGAATGAATCTGAGCAAAATGCAATTGAGGAGTTTCAAAAGACAAGATTTTCTTAAAAAAAAAAAAACAATCCAGAGTTTAACATCACCACCACTAACGTTTGATTGGGTTTATTTAAAAACCTCACAGTTTTTCTGAGTCAGGGAAAAGTCAGAGACCACCATAATGAGGCCACAGACTTGAAATCTGCAGACGCTGTGGCAGGCTAGCTGTAGGGCAAATGAGCATGAACAGGGGGAGAAGGTGTCCCACACTTGATTGTAGGGGTGCAGGAGATGAGATGATGGCCAAAAATCCAGTATGTTCCTAATAGCCAGCTTAAGCAGGGAGGGGACAGTGAAAAGAAACGGAGAAATGTAAGATGCCTAAAGGAACAATAGAGCCTCGTGTGTGAAAGGGCAGTGTTAGTGGTAGGTCAAACACAGAGCTCAGTATGCTAGGTGAGTACACCGAGCTGCATCCCAAGCCCTTAACGTTTTGAGACAGCTGATCTTGAACTCACTGTGTCATCCAAGCTGGCCTCAAACTTGTGATACTCCTGCTGCTGTTTTTACTACTATAACTACAGGCCTGTGCCACCATATGCACTTGTAATCATCTTTTAAGGTATTTTCATTCATTGACCCTTTTCAGTTTACATTGTAGCATTTGAATTCCACCTATCTCTGCCTCTTTGGGCCTCTGTCCAAGCCCGTTTCTGAGATCAGCCATAGCCTGCAACAGCAACTTGCAACCTGCTACAGCCATCAATATTACATCATCAAAGTCCTCTTCACACAGGGCAGTAATGTCATCTGAGTAGCCTGATTTCAACTAAGAAACATTTGAATAGAATACTATCTTCCCTCTAGTTATTGTTATAAGATATTCATGATTATTCCTATAAATCAGATTATATTCTCAAGGAAAGAATAGTGGTTGAATTACAGAATACAGACATTGTTTCTTCTCCTGCTGAATGTGTGCTCACTGTCGTTTGAAATCCTCTACAGCACCCAAGCTGCCGTGGTCACTGGCGACCACCCACATTGTAGGAATGATGTCTTAAACCTCAGTGGGTTTCATACTAGTTTTCCAGCCCACAGCAATGTTTTGTATTTTATAAACTTTTGGAAATTTCTAGTAAAAATTGTACCAAACCAGAAAACATATAAGATTGGAAGGTTGGAAATGATAGCCAGTGCTTTCCCCAAAAACATACTGATGAAGGAAAGTAGGAAAGCAATTCTTCTTTGTCAGTGATGTGCTTCTGTGAGGTCACCTCCTCTTCCTCCTCTTCTTCCTCACTTGCTCATTGTAAAAATTAAAGCACACTTTATGTTATCTATATGCTTTGAAAGAAGAAAAACATTAACCCTTCTCTGCATTTCCAGGTCAATATTATCTAAATAGTATTTTATTAAAGTGCTACCAAAGATGACCCTTAAATATAAGATGGATAGGGAAATATCTTGGCTACTTTGAGCTCAAACTAAATCCAGACAAGTCCACAAAAAGTATTCCTTATGTAGCAAATTAAGGAAATTTCACTGATCTATTTTTATTCTGTTATTTTCAACTTACATACTAAGAAAAGCCAAGGGAGGAAATGAAGAAGGTAAGAAAAATCACATTCAGAAAAGAAATGCTGTCTTGGGCTGGAAAGATTGCTCAGTGGTTAGGGCACTTGCCTACAAAGCCTAAGGATCAGAGTTCGATTCTACAGTAACAATATAACGCCAGATGTACAAGGTGGTGCATGTGTCTGGAGTTCATTTGCAGTTGTTAGAGGCTCCTGGTGCACCCATTCTCTCTGCCCCTCTCTCTCTTTCTCAAATAAATATTTTTTTTTAATGACATGTTGTGGCTTCAAAACAGTGATGAACAGAAATCTTAATAATTTTAGGTGGTGAAATGGGCTGCGACATGTTAAGCTGTTAAGGTAAAGCTAATTGGTAGTCAAAATAGGGATTAATCGCCACTGATGAAAATAGAGGAATAAGAATTTTTTTAATATTTTATATTTCTTTATCTGTTTATTAGAAAGAGAGAGAGAATGTGAACTCCAGGTCTCTGACCAATGCAAACAAATTCCAGACATATGTGCCACCATGTTCATCTGGAGACTTGAACCTAGCTCCTTAGGCTTCATAGGCAAGTGCTTTAACCACTAAGCCATCTCTCCTGCCCTGAGTAAGGATTTCTTGATGCTGAAATTGCCTCACACATTTTAGGTCCCTTTTACCCAGGAATTTAATGCTTTGAATTACTTTATATATTTATTTAATTTTTAAAAGGATTTTTTATTTTACTGGGACAGTTTTACTTGATCCATGAAAATTTCCACAGAGAAGAATTGTATCCAGACTGTAACTTTTACGTGAGACATATGCCTCTCCTTCTGGCCCTTCCACACTCTTTCACAAATGTGTAAAGCATAGAACTAAAGGGAACTTCAAGTGGTTCATGTCTAGACTGGAGGTGGAAGTGGCTTGCAGAGATAGAACAGGAAGCCAGGACCAGGATAAGACAAGATTAAAAATAAATGTCAGATGCCATGCCAAGTGCATACCCAGACAGAGTCCCATGGCCATGTGGAAATGTGATGTTTGGAAAATACCAGAAATGAAGTAAGTCAGCAAGAGAGAAATCATATAGTCACTGAAGTTTTCACTGCTTCTCTTCTTTCCTAACCTTTGCTTTACCGTTGCTCTCCAGATTGACTAGAAGCTACTCAAGATTAGAGACGATTTACTTAGAATGCTTGTGCGATGTGTTTTATATTATTGAAGCAAACAGGAATTCAATAAATATTGGATGAATGCATGGTGTTGCCAACTATAGGGATGGCCTGTCAAGCCACAGAAATCAGTCAATATGCTGTACAAGTAAACATTGCTTTATTTTAGAAGGTAGTCTAAAAACTAGATTCCATGATATCTAAATTTCAGTAATAAAGACTTTCTACTCCTTTCACATTATGGGCTGTCAAAGTTCAGAAATGTAGAGCTAAAAATGGAGATTACACTTTCCCGATGGTTTTCAGCTATGGTGGAGTAAGAAAAGGATTTCCTATAGTTACACGAATCACAATGGAGTAGTAATCAAAGCTTCTACAGGACTCCAAGCTCATTGGGAAGGAAAACGGTATAACACTTAATAAACACACAGTTACTACTGTGTCTGCTCAGGCACTCTGACGGATCTCAAGGCTTCCTTTTTAATTTTGGCAGCACTTATCTGATGTCAAGTCATGTGACCAAAGCCAGCATTTAATCCTCCGACACCACAAAGGATGCCAGAATGTCCATGATAGTTGTTTTTTGTGAGTTTTGACCTAGACTTAGTATTTTTTAATACTATAAAACCAAGTTTAACTGAAATGCTGTATTACTCCCAAGGAAACAGAGTCCAAAATGGAGTGAACAGGAAAAGACAACTGAAGGAGATCTCAGGTCCCTTCCCACCTGACAGTTCAACCCTGCAATGACATCAAAGGAGTACTGCCAAGGTATATGTAAATACAAATGATGTTTTCTGAAACAGAAATGAGAAAAGGGAAGAAATACTCTGTTGACTGAGGTAATTACCATTTAATTTAAGCCAAATACGTTTATTTTAAACCTTTCAAGTAAATTTAAAAGTATTTTAAACTTAATGAGAATTGTTAGTATGTAAGTTTAGAAAGAATTCATACCTGGAGCTGAGCGATGGCTTATCGGATAAGGCACTTGCCTGAGAAGCCTAAGGACCCAGGATTGATTCCCCAGTACCCAAATATGCCAGATGCACAAGGTGGTGCACATGTCTGGAGTTCGTTCCTGCTGCACACATATTCTCCCTCCTCCTCCTCCTCGTCCTCCTCCTTCCTCCTCCTCCTCCTCCTCTTCCTCTTCCTCTTCCTTCTCCTTCTCCTTCCCTCATAAATAAATAAATAGTTTTAAAAAGAGAGAAAGGATTTATGCCTGGTGCTGACAACCAAGTCAGAAGTCCATTGCCGGAAGTTCTTAGATGTTCAATGGGAAGCTTGTGCTGTTACCTAGGTAACTGGAGAAGTTACGCCCATCCCAAACTCTTCTAACTCTATATGCTCATCCCCTTTGATCCGTGCTACTCTCACTCTTGGTTGGGGAACCTGATTTTTGCAGATGGTAGTGAATACTAGGAAGACCCAAGATCCACCAGAATGACAAAGAAAGGAAGCTGGGTGCCTACCACAAGAAGGGTCACATCTACCAGGGCCCAGGGTGCATTTAAAGCAAGCACATTGAATATGAGTGCTGCTTTCGTGGCTAACAAGAAAGCCTTCTCCAGGGAGGTGGCAGTGAACACTGTGACTCAAAATTCATCAAAGTAGAAAACAAGAGGCTGCTGAGACCCCAACTCTAAAGTCGACTTCTCACACGCCCTGCCAGGCTCCGAGAAGAGTGAAGAGCCACAGGGTGGGAGGCGCTCCGTGAGACATTTCCCCCGCCGTAGGAACTGACTGGTCATTCCTGACTCCACAGTGAGGAGCCGTACCGCACGGAGGAGGACCCTCAGGGAAATGAGGATCAAGGAGAAGGGACCTAAGAGGATTACTCAATGGGAATATGACCAACTTGCAACATGTTCATATATTAAAGTTGCCAATAAAAGTTTTCAACAAATGCAAGTTGAATAATTTTTTTGGTAAAGGAATTATTGTTGTTGTTTTTTTTGAGGTAGGGTCTCACTCTAGCCCAGGCTGACCTGGAATTCACTATGTAGTCTGACGGTGGCCTCGAACCCATGGTGATCCTCCTACCTCTGCCTCCCAAGTGCTGGGATTAAAGGTGTGTGCCACCACACCCTGCTGAAATTATTTTAAATTTATTTTCCTAAAAAGTTTTAAATTCACATGATACTGGATAATAAATAACACAGAAGTGTTACTATTGTCTGGTAGGTGAAAGCAAGGATTAACTTATAACGAGATAAAGATAGAATTACAGTTGTATAGGAAATTATACCTGTTTTTATAAATGTACATTCAGCTATGGATTTGTAAGGTGACATGATGTAGAGATATTCCAAGGTCCCTCAGAAAACTGAAGGGAAACAAGAGGAAGCAAGTGGGATAAAAATCAAAACTATTTGGTTTGTTTTTTGGCTCTATGAGAATTTGGCCTATCTCTGTCCTTATGTATGTATGTGAATGTTTACCTGATAAAGAATAGGGAAATTTTAAGTTTTATTATAGCCCGGAGGACTTGGAGTCTGTCATCATAGTCCCTCATATGACGCTGCAGTAGTTGCTTCATCTGTGCGCATGGATTGCATAAAGTAATAAAAGGCAGAATGATTCAGGTTAATGAACCCTTCATTAGTTTAATTTTCCAGTATTTGCTTAGTAGACATATATAATTTATTATATTTTTTCATCATTTTTAAAACAAGGATTTTTTTTTTAAATCAGAACTCTACTTTTTAATTCATTGAAATATTGAAACTCATGTTTTGGCCTAGCACTTTCCATTAGTATGAAAGGTGTAAAATATATCGGAGGTAGAAGAGCTCTGACCGGAAGACATTAGATTTTTCTCTGCATGGCTTCATTCTGAAGTGTACTGAACTCTTAAAGCGTAAAATGTGCTCAAATTCAAGGAAAAATGCAAAAGCACTTCAAGAATCTAATTATGACCTTTTGATATGATCATCACTTTGGTTTTCCTAAACTTAACACGTGATATAAAAATATCTTCTTGAAAGTTCACGTTAGATGTGTTTATATTATTGAAACAAGATAACATATACAAATAAATAAAATAAATATTCTGATCAGCTATTTTTGGTGCAAAAATAATCAGTATTCCAGAGCCATTGCCCAGTTTCCGGAATGTTTTTCATTCTAGAATTGCATTCGTGGTGCCTTGGCAACTCCCCTGACCTGAACGTGGCAGGGATGGCACACTTTCTGTGTGGAGGTGGCCTCCGTGCTGCCCCGTGGATTAGGTGATTGCATGTTACAGTGCATTGGCCTTGGTCCTGGGATGCAAATGCCCTCCTGAACAACCCCTCTTTGTCTAGAGCCCGGTCCTTTGTTAGCAGCGAGCACCCACACTGTGGGCTTGTCACAATGATTTAGGAAAGGCATATTTTACTGAACTAAGAAGCCCAACAGTGTAGCTGGAACTGATCAAAAGCTATCAGCAAGCTGACAGATTGTTGTTTATGCAAGATTGGCCTTGGGTCTTTTGGAAGAAGCAGCCTCTACATACACATGATGAAAGCCAATGCTTGGTCACGAAATTGTGATCTCTACAGGAGAAAAAAATTATTCCTCTAAAAATATATATATCAGTAAATTAATAAATGAATGGCTTACACCATTATAGATCCTCCCATGGAATATTTTATTTGCTATTTTCCTTGGAAATTCATCAAATCATTTGTTTTTAATTCTTTATTATGAGCACTTAGCAATATAGTAGGATAAAGGGAAAATGGGAAATATTAACTTTGCCCTCACAGAATTTAATTATAGTGGTATATCCTGACATGCAATTGGGTATCAAGTGAAAGAAAGGTAGGGATGTATAGTTACTATGGTAACTATGGTTACAGTTTTCTTCCACAGCTTACTCTTCTCCCAACCTATCATCCATTGGTTCCATTTACAGCCCCAAGTGGAAGGCAATGTGGTGACCTGGGAGAGCTCCTGTGGGTCTCCACAGGGTGAGAGCTGACCGTAGGACAAGCAGCATCCTGGGGACTCAGCCCAGTGCTCAGACTTAGTCGTGCTCAGGAGAGTGAGTGGAATACCAGCATGGGAACGTGGAACCGCTAGGAAGAGACCAGGAAGGAAGGTCAGATCAGGCTCTCACATAGATTCTTAAGATAGCCACGAGAGTCCGATTCAGGAAGAATCTGGAGCCTTGGTTCTTAAAAGATCATTTCTGACTAACTTCTTGCCCTCCCAGCAGGAGTGCACCCCTGTACCCTCATATTCCATCCTGACTTTTGCCTGCAAGGGGTGTGTGTGTGTGTGTGTGTGTGTGTGCTATGAAAGTAGGAAGCAGTATCACTGAAATTTATTATTTATTTCTTCTGCCTGTGTTTTCACTGTCTGTCTGAATTTATTCTAAAATAAGGACTATCATTTCTAAAACAGAAAGATAACTGTTGAGTTGAATTGTAAGGCACAGTATTGTGAAACATCCCTCTTCTATTTGCCCTTAACATCAACGCAGATATTCTCCATTTTCAGAAAGCCTGAGAAATGCACCACAGTTTTCAAGAAAAATAAAGATTTGGAGGAGAAGAGAATAATAAAGGTATAAAACAAAACAATTTATCATGGAAACTTTGAGGATATTTCAGCCAAATAAAAACAAAATTTTCCCAGAGCCCGAGGAGATGGCTCAACAGTTAAAGGTGCTTGCTTGCCAAGCCTACGGGCCAAGATTTCAATTCCCTAGCCACCCATGTAAAACTGGACAGGTACTTGATTGAAGTGGCTGGCAAGAGATGTAAATCTTTAGAAGTCTATAGATATTACTCTGACTCTGTTCATGTGTTTCTGTGTAGTTGTGAGGTGAACACCTAATATTTTTCATCTAGAAAAATCTTATTTATAAGATGAGGATAATAATAACTCTAAGGGATGTTTAAAAATAAATTAAGTAGTAAGATATGGAAATACTTTGGAAACATTTTAGACACAAGATATAAATAGAAGTTAAGATGTGTTTGTCCTATTAATTCAGTTTCCAGTTCTTGTTTGTCAAAAGAAAGTATACGGAATTTGAGAAAAGCATTCCAGTGATGTCACTGCCAGAATGGAGGTGTGGTGTTTCACAGCCTGACTCCCAGTCCTTTAAAGAAACTCCCTCTTCACCTCATAAGCGTGGGCCAGTCGAGTTTTGCCAGCCGCCTTAGCAGGTAGGGCTGTGTGGAACCTTCCAGGATTTTGTTGCTTAACGGTGTGGTGAACCCTGGGAGACCTGTACTCTGCCCCACAAGCAACTAATCCTGGGAATAAAATGCTACATCTTGGCTTATTTCCTGAATGGAAGAAGAAAGCCAGAAGTATGCAGGAAACATGCTTGTTTTGTGTCTAACCTTCGTTTCTGTTCACTTAGAAATGGTGAAGAGGAGGCAGACCCTCCCACGGGTTTTGTCTGAAAGCCTGGATGGCCAAGAACAGCTCATTCCCACAGACTCCTGTCTTGTTGAGGACGCATGCACTGGCCTAATGGAGCTTCAGATTCTATTTGCCTTGGCCACATACTGACGCCCAGCCATTGGCCGAAAGGCCATGTTTTTAACAGATTTTAGAGCACATTCCCCAAGCTGAAAATCAACATCTGCTGCTCCTGTCCCAACTACATGCCAATTACTGTGAAGAGATATTTCTGCCTGGGCCAGATGCAGTTTTTAGCATAAACGCATCTGTGTGTTTTTTAAATGCAGCCAGCTCTAAAAAGTGAATAGAGTTTGAAGCCAACACTAGGATGTAATGATGCCATTTATCAGTTTGATAAATCTTGTAACAGTATAATTAAGTCAGTTACCTAACAATTTGATTATTTTTTTTTATCAAGACCAATTCCAAAAGCATCCATAGTACAAGTTATTACATACCTCACCCAGTTCTTTGCTAATTTTCACTATAGTTTAATATTAATAATTTTTTTTCCTAGAAAGAGGAATCCTTCATCAGATGCCAGAGACTCAAACACACAAGAATCTGTTCTGTAAAGTCAAGGCTGTTTCTCATAAGTAATAAGAAAATCTGTTGAAAGCAGGAAGTGAAATTATCATAAACATTCTTAAAAACAGAAATGCTGTGCAATATGTGTTCAGTGAGCTATACAGAGGAGCTGTGTGTGACTTTGTTCTGATTTAAAAAGACCTGCAGTTCCATGTCATTTGGACTCTTATTTTGAGCTACATGGTTATGGTTTTATTCAACTGTTTCTTTAACAAGAATTTACTATGTACCTACTGGGTGCCAGGCAGTGTGCAAATAGAAATTCAAACAGTCAGTGATCTTGGGTAGCTCATAATTCTGTGACAATAAGTCTTTAAATAAATTATTTTTTAAAAGAACACAGTACAGAAATATGCAGAATCTTGTCACAATTGAGATGAGAATGAGATGGATAAATAGTGTCTGTTAAGTATCCTCTTATAAAGTTATGAAAGATACAGTTACAAAACAAAAAGCAGCATCAACTTTCTAAGGTGTCTTGATTATTTTTAAGTCATCCCTCATGCTGATCCATGATTCCTAAGGAAATTGAACAACTCAAAATTGCTTTGGCTCATAGAGGAGTCCATTGGAAGCATTCTAAGAAGTGAGCAGTTAATATTGGGAAAGAAGTGAAGGGGAAGTCACTGATAGCTAGGCTGACATTTACCCGGCCCAGCTAGCAACTCTCAGAGAAGAAAGTGGATTGTTAAGGAGTGCAGGGAAATAATGAGGATAAGCGCCGTGTCTCTTATGTTGTGTATCTGGTAAGGTATGGCCGGAATAGGGACAATGCTCTCATTCAGCTGCTCCCTAATAACTGCTGATTTAGGGGAAATGATGGTTTTTATTTCTTAAACTATAGAGAAAAGAAACGAAAGAAAGATTGATTTTATCTGGCTGATATATAGAATACTGCTTTTTTGTTTCTGCTTGAGTCAAAGCCCACCTTTATTACACCTAAAGGGTTTAAATTTGGAGCTCATCCAGCAATAGAGAACTAGGGAGATTGTGTTAAAGAGAATAACTGGTGTCTTATTTTCTAAACAATTAACTATGATCCTGTGGAAAGCAACATTAAACATTTGCAAACCAGGGCTGGTGAGATGGCTCAGCAGTTAAAGGAGCTTGCTACCAATACCTGTCATCCTGAGTTTCATGACCCAGTTTCGACATAAAGGCAGATGCACAAACGAGTACATATGTCTAGAGTTCATTTGTAGCAGCAAGAGGCTTGGTGTGCCCATGCCTACTTTCTATCTTTCTCTCTCCCTCTCTCTCTCTCTCTCTGCCTCTATTTCTGTTTCTTTCTCCTTGCAAATAAATAAAATATTTTAAAAATATATTTGCAAACTATTTAGAAATTTCACATTTGACTGGGTATATTTCTGTTAATTTTTAATCAGTTCTGCCTCAATGTTTTAGCAAGTATCTGTAGCTAATATATATATATATATATATATATATATATATATATATGTATGTATAACGTTTCATTCCTTTGGCCAATATGCATGAGTGTGTGATATTGGAACAGATGTAGAGTTAGCATCTTTTCTCTGGCTGGTAAAAAATGTTTCCAGTTCTCTTTACCTCTATTCTGAAATAAATATCTAAATCAACCAGTATATATCATGTCAGAGAGAAAAACATAGAGAAAGTTCCCACTGCAATAAACCCACATCCGAACTCTAGGCCCAAATGTTTGGAAGGGCTTCAAATTGTCCCCTGCAGCCTCTGACCCGAGCCTGGCAGCTCCTCTGCAGAGGAGCTCGGGAATGGGGACAAACACTGCCAGCTGGGTGGTGTGCCAGTGAGAGCCAAAGTGAGCTGGCAGAAGGAGCAGCCAGCGCACCATAAACCAGTGGTGGCCGAATAATAGAGACCCGCATGGCAGGGGCTGGGGACAATGTCCAACGGAGGGAGATTGCTTTTCATTACTTGCTGCAATAAGTCTCTGCCTTCCTCCCTGTGATAGCGAGTGGGATATTTTGATACCGCTTCCGTCATTCCCTCCAAAGGAGTAATCGGACCAGAAAATGTGCAGTGACTTGTTTCCAAACAGGATGGGGACACACACTGACACAAGAGTAAGCCAACCAAGTTAGGCGAAGCTTGAAAACCCACATCTCCAACCGAAACATCTCATTACGTGTCAAATGATGTCTTCCAGTGGCGACAGGCATCTGGCTACACTGACCTCCAACAACGGAAACAAAGCGAATCTAAGAAGTAATTAAGAAGCCAACCAAGCTGCAATAATTTTTCAGATTTCTTCAGTATTACTTTCTACCAAATCTCCGTGCACTCTTTACTGGGAAAGGATATTCCCTGTGTCCACAGGGGACAAGAGGGAATCATAGCAGTAATGGTAACATAGCTTTGCATGTTAAATAACTGCTGTCTTCCACATTCTGCACGAGGCACGTAAGCACTGCGGCAGCTGTGCAAACATTCCTTATTACGGAGCTGAGCACCTCCGGGAGACTGGAGTTAAGAACACAGACAAGAGGAAGGACTAATCCAGAGATAAGTGCTTGAATAGCAAGGTACAGCAAGCTTTGAGAGTATCAAGAAAGAATCACTAGGGCTGGAGAGATTGCTTAGTAGATAAGGTGCTTGCCTGTGAAGCCTAAGGACCCATGTTCTGCTCTCCAGATCCTACATTAGCCAGACATACAAGGGTCGCATATGCCCATAGGTGGCACAAGCATCTAGAGTTTGATTGCAGTGGCTGAGGACCTGGTGTACCGATTCTTTCTCTCTCTCTCTCTCTCTCTCTCTCTCTCTCTGTGTGTGTGTGTGTGTGTGTGTCTTGCTCTCTCTAAAAAGAAAATTTTTAAAAATAATACTTAAATAGGAGCCCTGGGAGAAGGAAAGGGTATGTGCCGTGTGTGTGTGTGTGTGTGTGTGTGTGTGTGTGTGTGTGTGTGTGTAAGTATAGTTACACAGTGAACCCTGGTTTAGAAGACATTTTTATAGAGATAACTGTAAGTAACTTGAGTAATTATTTTACTAGGATATTTTTCCTTTGGATTCTTGAGCCTGAGGATAAAATAAGAGGCATTAGCTAGAGATATAAATTCAAAAATATTAACATGAACTTGATTTTTTTTAAAGTAACAGTTTTTACTACGAAGGGAATGAAAGAAGTACCCTTTGGACTCCCGTTGAAATCACCACAGGGTGATCCCAGGCCTGTTGAATCAGGATCATTTATATGACATGGGAGTGAGGAGTTTATAAATCTGGAACTCTAAATTATGAGACCATTTATCTCATCTTTTCAAGCTCCCAGACAAAGGCAGCGCCCTAGAATCATCAGAACCATGACTCCCAGATAGTGCACGTCCCCTGCCTGTGTCCCGGGTCCTCATCACAACCTCTCCATCCACAAGCTCATGTTCCTCTAAAGGACGTCAACCTCCTCGCAGTAAGCCCTGCTCCTGGACTTGAGAACTCAAGTAGACGAGCTGGCCAGCATATGGGGTGGAGGACAGAGCTGTGCTCCGGAGCTGACTATTCTCCACTGGTGCCTTATCTCCCTCCTGGTTCCAGATAACCTGGATTTCTCTAGAATAACCAATCTCTTGTTGTGTTGAATTTCTACCTCATAGCCAGGGACACTGTGTTTGTTCCATTTGCAAATTAAAATCCTGCATATGCTGTACCCCAAATCCCTAATAAAGGAAACATATCAAAGGAACTAGTATGTAAATCTGATCACTGAAAGCCTTAATTAAGTTGCTTGAGCAGAGTTTGAGTGTCCACAGGCCACCGTGTTGTAATCACTGTCATTTCTCAACAAATCTCTAGACATCTAGTAACACCTGGGTTCATCTTTTCCTTTTTGCTTCAATCTCTGCCACTCCTAAATCTCATATCTCATTTCTACAGTGGCTTCCTAACTGGTTTCTGTGTTTCCACTCCATTTACTTTCATTCTACCAATTCTGCGTAATTTTCCAAAACGCCCTTTTGTACCACCTCTCTTTTCTGATGAAAAGGAATGGGACTTGGCTTCCTGTGGACTTGGTCCAAATTGTTCAGCTGGCCATTCAAGGCACACCACATCTGAAAATATCTTAGTGCTCTGCTTAACTGCCGCCACTTCCTTTCCTCACAGAGAATACTCTGTTACCTATATACAACATTTCTACCTATCTACATTTCTTCTGACATTCTTACTGGATACTAGTGCATTTGTTATCTTTTCTTAAAACCAAATTTGAATCTTTCTCCCATCTTGAAAAAAAAATAGATGTTGTTAATTAGCTATCACCTTCATTCCTTTCTGAATATCCACCATACATATCTCCAGAGAATTATCAAACCAAAGCTAGGAGAGTTTGCAGTCATTTGTCTCAATGTCTTACTAGGAAAATGCTAAGTTGGGCCCTCTCAAATCAAATGGACTTCACCAGTTAGTTTAATGCAATCATACACTTTCTGATATGCTTTTTCTAGGTTGGCCGACTGTGCATTGGGAGTGAAAGTTCCTGAATCCCGGCTGCCACCTCTTTGGTATCCTTCTCAGTATCTAACACCATGTTCAACAGAACTCAAGTTGAATTGAGTGGCCGTTTAAAAACTGAGTTCGAAAATGCCAGAATAAATGATACCTAAATATCAACAGGCTACCTAAAAAATAAAAAGTAATTTTTTTAAAGCTCACTTCAATAATCTCATTATTTCAAGTAACCAAGTGCTACATAATCTGGAATTACACATTCATTTGCTACATTTTTCCCTTTTTCAAAGCCCTATATTTTTTGCAGATGAGCTCATCTAATCAGAACATATTCGGGGAAGAGGTCTTGTACCTGGCAGAACTGCTGCTATCTCAGAGGGGGAAATGCTGATTTCACTCAGTCACTGCTTCTGTACATGATTCCAGAGTCCCTGAATCTTCCAGATTTCACGCCTGCCCACGGCGAGGCTTCCCCTCCTGACAGAGTGCGCATGTGCCAGAAAGGCCCTTAGTGCTTTGCCGCCTGGAGGGCTTCAAAGGGAAGTGAGTTCTGTAGGCATCACTGGGGAAAGGGAAATCAAACAATAAATAAGCAAAATAATGGAAGTCATTTTATAGAAGCTTGCTTCCAGAAGCCCATTTATTTTTGAGGTTTTAATGACTCATTAAACCAGAATCCCATTTTTTTTTAATATCAGGACAAAATCATTTATACTCCATTCTATCTGCATTCCCTATAATTGTTGCTGTGGTAATAAAGAAAATACTCTTTCCAAGTCCCAGATGCTATGTTATGAAGTAATTTGTTTATTACTGACTCATTTATATTACCTCTTAAAATGTTCTTTAATCAAAATTTATTTATATAGGAGATATTTCAAATCCAGTCACTTATCTTTCTGGTCTGTAAACTCATAGCCAACTACAACAGTAAATGTCAGTTCCTAAACCACCGACCCGCACTTGCTCAATACAAAGCTTATAAATTAGTACTTGAAGTTCTAGAATGTTTAATAAAAGCCTAATAGTTTTCTAACATGTTTCTTTCCAATTTCTTGGTGGTGTTCATTTCCAGAGTATCTGGACACATGTGCAAAAGATGCCCTTTAAACACTGCCAACTTTTTACAACCACTGCTCCTAACTTGTTTAAGTTATTAAGAAAAGGGACTTATAAATCAAGATTACACAAAAGAAAAACAATCAGGTTAATGCATCAGGAAAACAATTTGTCTTCCCCACCAGAATAAACTAAACAATGAGCTGAAGAAATGGCTTTGGAAGATAAAACTATTGTACAAATATTTCCATTTTGATATATTTGTACTTAAAACAATCTCCACATAGAAATATCTGGTGAGGAGTTTTGGCAAATACTCTCTTCCTTACAGCATGGTTGAGATTTATGATCTTTCGAAAGTGAAGGCTAGTGAGCATTCACGAGAAACTCAGTCTGGCAGGTTACAGGCCAAAGAAGTAGGGAAACCTCCACTTATCTGGTCTTCAGCCCACAATAGAGTGTGACTGGAGTAGCCTTGCTACTCAAATAGGGTTAAACCCACCCAAATAGATCAAACTAGGGAAATGATCCCCTCATACTGCACCCAATTCGTCTTGGGATTGGAGACACCAGGGTTCAGCAACTCAGAAGTACTGATTAAGCAGAGAAAACCGAGTCGCACCTCTACAGCCGTCCATGGCCTCAGGGAGGCCCGCAGCCTAACCAGAGACAAAAGCAGCCAGAGGGCTGGGCTCCAGAAGGGCAAAGAAAAGCTAGAAGAACAGATTTACCTCAGTGGACCACGTGGTTAAAAACTCCCAAACCTCAGAAGTAAACTCCCGTGGGTGGATGGAAACAGTCACATTGAGAACCCACTGTAATTAGCATCAGAATGGTGGTGCTTGAGGTTTGGGGAGAGAAAGGAGCAGCTAGGGTTTTAGGATTTCTAATTTAGAAGGCTGCATTAACTACATTCCTCATTGCTGTGGTCAATAACTAAGGACAGATGACTTCAGGGCTCACAGTTCCAGTAAATACAGTCCACTGAGGCACAACCGCAGGAGCATGAAGCAGCTTCTCACCTTCAGCCCTCACGCAGGAAGCCACAGCAGAGGCGAACGCTGAGTGTTGTAAAGGGAGGCTTCCATGAAGTGATGAGCTCCGAGTCTCAGTAAGAGCAGTGAACTTCAGTGCCAGTTAACTTGCCTTGCTTCCTCCCTCCACCTCCCCCTGCCCTGAACTCAGAATCCAGAAGGGAAATTAGCAGACTCGGAGCTGTGTGGGGGACCCAATGAGGCCGTTTGACAAGATCTTTCTCACCACATTCCCAGGGATTTGTCATTAGAAGGCAGTGGGAAGAATCCACTCTCTATGCCGGCTTCAGCTGACAGGACAGGAGCTGGCCCGGTGGAAACTGCCTCGCTCTGGGGACGCTTGTCACCAGCAATCTGAAGCAAGCTCTTCAACCTCACCTGCGCTTTGCGGTGGATAATGACTGGGGTTAGCAACAGGCTAACACAAAGCTGCAAAGAAAATGCCGGAAAATGTGATAACGTAAGAGGCTTTGGAAAGCGCCTATGCATCCCTCAGATTCTAGAAAGACTACTTGCCTGAAAGAAGGCTGTGCATATCCCTGGGAATGTGCACGTGCTCAGAAACGAGATTAGCCCCTAAACGTCACCTGTGGCTCACCGTGAGTATATGTAAGCAAGAGGACGCATGCCCCTACACACACACAGACCTGACAGAACGCTGACTGAAAGAAGCCGCATATATCACTCATATATAATTCAAAACCAGACAAAGCCAATCTATGCTGATAACGCTCGACATGGCGGGTACGACGTGTGTGGGTGTTGAGTGCAAGGGAACACGCAGCAACCAGAAACGTCCGCCTTGATCCTCACTTTGCACAGGTTGAATTTTACCTTCACACAAGGCTTTGTGGTGAAGACAGCAGAGCACGGGCTCCAGGTAGAAATAAGAGACGGGGATTTTCAGAGCTCTGTTTTCCTGAGGAGGTCCTGGGTCAGCAGTTTGAACTGCATGCCATCTTTTCTGTTCGCAGTCGCTGTGACTCTTTGCTGATTGCCTGTAATTGATTGGCCGGTGGGAGGTAAACAGCAGGACCATGAGACCACACGGCCTTCACAGCGGTGAGGAAGGACTTCAGACATTTTTCAAGACCTTAAATTGTCTGGTGTTTATTTTCTTTCAAAGGCACACATGTAACTGCTCAATCTTGCTGTAATAAGAGCAAGTCTCTTTGGAAAGCAGATTTGTACCAAAGTATGTCTATTCAAAATTCCAGCTATTACCAGCTTGTTCTATTATAATCTCTCCATGCTTTCATTGAGGGACCTTAAATTGTAAACCTGCTATTTGACTAAATCTTTTCCCATGAATTTTGAGTAAATAATAATAGCATAACTTTCCCAAACTTCAATAGCTTATTTTTGGAATCATAAAATTTGCAAGTTAAAAAGCCTAAGAACTTATCTGCATTTACATTTTCTTCAGTGTATGTATAAAATCATTGGCTTAAAAAGTAGGATTGTGTGCTGGGGAGATGGCTTAACAGTTAAGGCACTTGCCTGTAAAGCCTATGGACTCATGCTCACCTCTCCAGGTTCCACATAAGCCAGATGCACAATGACTCAAGCACACAACATATGCACAAGGGGGCACACACATCTAGAGTTCAATTGCTCTGGCTGGAGGCCCTGGCACACCAATCCTCTCTCTCCCTCCTCCCTCTCTCTCTCTCTCTCTCTCTCTCTGTCTTTCTCTCTCCCCCTCCTACCTTCTTGCATAAAAAAAAGGCCAGTCTGTTGGGCTTGCCTCAGTAAAAAGCAAGATTGTGGCCTGGAGAGATTGCTCAGTGGTTAAGGTGTTTTCCTGCAAAGCCTAAGGACCCAGATTCAATTCCCCATTATCTACCATGTAAGCCAGATGCACAAGGTAGCACATGCATCAGGAGTTTATTAGCAGTGGCTGGAGGCCCTGGCATGCCCATGCTCTCTCTCTCAAATAAATAAATAAATAAATAAATAAATAAATAAATAAATGAAATATTTTTAAAGTAGGATTTAAAAAAAATTTATTGAAATTAATACTTGAGTAAGTTTCAGTCAGAAAGTTGCGATTCATTCTGGCTATTAAGTCTGGGACTTGATTTTATCCTCCTTACTAGCTCATAAATTAATGTGACAGTGTTCCATGGGTTCTGATAGCAGATAAAAAAATCCCTCGTTAAAAAATAAAGAATTTTATTACTCACAGTATAGCAAGCCCTAAGCGTCAATCTGGTGTGCTAATTTTGGGCTCATTCCTATGAGATTGGCATGGAAAGTCAGAGGGTGCGATGCACACAATGGGCTTGCTTGCAACTAAAGTTAAAAAAAGTCATGTCATATCTAAGAGTAGTTCAGGAGGAAACTCAAACTCATATTCCACCCCCTCTCTATCCATATGTATTTACTGTACATATGGAGAGATAATTACCCAATGGGTAACTATACTTTGGGGGGCCAGTAGCAATCAGCTGCTAAACTGTCTTTCTAAGATATGTTGTTGACTAGGAAAAGGTAATGAGAGAAGAATCAGAAACCCAATAGTCAACAGAAGTGTAGTGAGGTTCCTCAGAAGGATAGGATCATGACCTTGAATTTGCTAACCAGACTATTTGCCTTGTCTGCTTTGGGTTTCTGATCTTGAAACTGATTGGTGGTAGCAATCCAATGCATGAAAATCAGTTTTTAACTTAAAGTTGAAGCATTTGGTGCTTGTGAAGCCAGTCCACTCACTTGGACTCACTTGGGGGTGGAGGGAGCCTCTGAGAGGCCAGGTCCCCATTGTCCCCCTGCTTCTTTCCGGGTAGTGAAATGAGGAAGAAGAAGACGATGCCGAGCCCAAGCTAGGCTTGCTCCTGTTTAATATGACCCTGGCACTTGAGTAGAGAAACCTGTGGGACCTGGCCTGCTTCAATACTCAGCACGTACAGGTGAAACTGCGCACAGGTAGAGATGCCAGGCCAGAAGGACTCACGGTGCAGCACAAACGAAATGTTCCCTAGCAACAGACACACCTAGAACGGTGTTATACCTGTATAGGCCAATAGCTGCCACCCAAGGGACACATTCAGTGGCTGTCTCACTGTGGGGTCACGAATGTATCAGTCAGATGCTGCGATAAGGGTCAGTGCCTCAGAGTACTCCTTCCCACCCTGTGGCTCTTATAATCCTTCCATCCACCTATTCCCCGGTGTTCCCTGAGCCTTGTGGGTGTGTTACAAGTCTTCTGTAGTGTTAAGGTCTCTGAAACCTCTGCATTTCTGCTTTGATGAGGTTTGCATGTTCTCAGTTTTTCAAACTTAATATTACTTTATCAGAGCAATCCTAAAAAACCACTCATTGGAAATGCATGTAAACATCAAACTCAGTATAGCTTGACTAACATTTTCTAGTGTACACCATGAAAATTTTAACCATTCCTAATTTGTTTTCAATTCCTCATAATAGTAACTATGTAAAATAGACAGAACTTCTGGCCAGTGTATGCTAGGAAACACCAGGTGTTAACCTATAAATTTAGTTCTACCTCTTGAAATAAAATTTAATTAAAAAATTTTTTTTTGAGAGCAACAAACAGACAGAGAGAGAGGGAGGAAGAGAGAGAGAGAAAAAAAAAATGGGCCAGCCAGGGCTTCTAGCCACTGCAAACAACTCCAGACTCATGCACCCCCTTGTGCATCTGGCTTATGTGGGTACTTGGGAATCGAGCCTCAAACCAGGGTCCTTAGGCTTCACAGGCTAGCACTTAACCACTAAGCCATCTCTCCAACCCTTAAAAAGAAATTATTTTAACTAACATATGTACATGTCATTAAAACTGAATATACAAATATACACATGACTAGAGCCGGGCGTGGTGGCGCACACCTTTAATCTCAGCACTTGGGAAACAGAGGTAAGAGGATCATCATTAGTATGAGGCCACCCTGAGACTACATAGTTAATTCCAGGTCAGCCTGGACCAGAGTGAGACCCTACCTCCAAAAAAAAATGCATATATATATATATATATATATATATATATATATACATGATTTACATAAAAACACACCCATATTTATGTATAATAATGTTATTGTAAGACATTCAGAATAATAAAGGGAATAAATTTAAATTATATAAATATATATTTAATGAAAATACTTTAATAGCATTCAATTCAATTGTTTTAAAATTTGAGTATTGGCAAAATTGTAGCAGTTCACAAATGCAACACAATTAATAACAAAAAAAAATCAGTAGGTCCTGCTTCAGGGGCTTAGCACCTAGTCAAAGAGAGGATGCAATTTTAAGAAATAAATGTAATAAAGCATTAGTGTCCATTGGTTCCACCTCCTTACACATTCTCATTTTATTCCTTCCTTAACATTCTGTTTATAATACAGAAGGGCCTAGGTTGAAAAGGATGAAGGAGGGAAAATTTCCACCGAGCTCAGACATGAAGAACAGGCAGGTATAATCACGGGAGTGGTTAATGTTCACACAAATCCATGGGAAAAGCAATATGGCTTGAGAAATGTAAAATCCAATTGAAGTTTTAGCATCAGATTAGACAAGCTGCCTCGTAGCAGGATTCTGAGAGGTTACACTGAGGACAGCTCTTTCAAGGAGAGAAGGCAAAGACTAGACTATTTTAGATCTCAACATTAGATAGCTCTAGAGGAAGCCTTACGGTTGAGAAAAGGTATCAGTATTAGGGACAAGGGAAGATTGAGCAGAAAGAGTGGGGAGACAATCAACATAGAGGTAGGACATCAGTTTTAGTTTTCATGCTCAGAAAATCGTGACTTCATCCATAACTTCACGAACATCTGGCTCACTCACATTCCTTTCCCACCAGCATGGCTTGCCTTGTGCTTGCTGTTTTACAGGATAATCATTCAACCCCCATTAAACTCATTAGGCCTCAGCAGGGAAAAAGTCTTGTTGTGGGTGAAATGCATGGTACCTCAGAGTCCTTAACTGCTATGATCAAGGCATCATTGCACACAAGCAGATAAACAAGTGGTTAGATCATTAACAGAATGCCAGGAGAGCAAAGAATTCAAGTTCATTTTATTTTGTTCTCAGACCAGGCAGATGACCTCTTTACCCCACTATTCTAGGAGTTAAAATAGGGCCAGAGATTTTTCCCGAACATGTGTCCTGGAAGTGTGTGTGTGTATATATATATATATATATATATATATATATATATATATATATTTTAAAGAACTATATAAGAGTTCAATATTATAGCAACCTTGAACATGTCACATCTTCCTAGATGGAATTCAAAGTGTTCCCTGTTCTTGTAAAAACAAAACAGGACAGAATTCATCTTTAATTTCCTTCCTCTGTATCTTCTCTCTCACAATATTATCACTGCATATTTTTTTGCAATTGATAAATATACTTCCTGCTGAAGCACAGATAACAGATATGAACTCCAGAAGGGACAGAGGCATGTATATAAAAGATTATTTTTCTCCCAAAGCTAACAAAAATCAACTCAGAGGATTGGCAAAGCACCCAGCACATTACTGAGCACAGTCTGAAACCAATCCAGCAGACCAACTAAAGGATGAGAAGTCTTTCTGGAGTTTCCGCTCATGTTCCACGGTCCACATTCCTATTCTCTTCCTTGACAATGGCCTTTCAGAACTTTAATTTCCAGGTTTCCTACAATATTAAAACTGGTGGATTCATGCTTTTGGTTTGCTGTTCTTCCTCACACACTCCTTCATCTTTTCACAACAGCGTAGAGTAGTCTGGTAAACCAAACGGCGTCATTTGCAGGTGGAGATTCTCCACTGCCACCAGGGAAGAATTCTGCCCTCCTTGTTGTTAAGCTCCTTCTGTTAGTCATGTCGAAAGAAGGTAAACTTCTCAAAGAAAATGACAGGCAATTAATCTCCCAGGAAGAAGGGAACAGGGGAGAATTTAAATGGGGTCACCTCTCATTTCAGCTACATAGGCTTCCTTTTAGAAATATAACACCATCAGAGCTGAGAAAATGAAAATCATACCCATTGCTGGTAGGATTTTGTTCCAGTTTATAATCATCATTGATGCTTTAAATATCTTTTATAGATTCCATAGTACTCTGAGTAGTCTAGGTATATGATATGTACTTAATGACTATGAAAATTAGTTCCATGTGGAAAGCCTCATACCGAAATGTTGTGTTAAAAAAAATTGAAACTTTATGTTATTCCAACAATACTTGAAATTTTTCAGAATCCTTAATACCAGAGCTACTGGAGTTAAATGACCCTTATTGTGTAAGACCAAAAGAAAACAAAGCTAATATAAGTTATTGTGAGGCTAGATAGATAGCTCAATGGGTATAGTTCTTGCTATGCGGAGATCCCACCACCTGTGTTAAACTTTGGCATGGTAGTGTGTACTTCTAATCTTAGTACTGGGGAGGCAGAAAAAAGGAATCCCTGGGACTCACTGAGTATCAAATCTAGCCTGATTGGTGAACTCTAGGTTGAGCAACAGACCATGTATCAAAAAGCAAGATAGAGACTGAGGAAGACACTTTTGGCCTCCTCACACACATGCCACACACATGCCCATGCTGCATATGTTCTTCCACACACATACAAGCACAAGCATGTGTACACACAGTCAATCATACCACAAACACATTCACATGCAAAAAATAAAATCAATTAAATTAATGTGAACAAGGACATAGGATGGGAGGGTGGAGGAAGGAAAAAGAAAGAAAGAGAGAGAGAGAGAGGGCAATAATAGTAGGATGGAGGGAGGGGAGAGGGAGGAAGGAAAAGAAAAAGAAACAAAGTGAGAAAGGTTCAGGTATGGATTATAAATAGGAATTGTTAAAAACTATATTCTACCAGTTCTTATTTATCCTGCCACTCAAAACCAAAGTGTACATGTGGGAACTGAAACAAAGCATTATCACATAAAATGCTTCGTGTCCTAATGTATGATCTATTTTAGAGTAAGCTCCATGGACAAGTGAAGAAATACGCATTATATAATGAGGGTGTGGAATGTTCTATGTTTATCTGTTAAGTCCACTTATGATACAATTTAACTCCATTGTTTTGTCTAGATGGCATGTTGATTGGAAGAGTGGTGTGCTAAAGTTATATACTACACCTGTGTTTAGGTTAGTCTGTGTCTTCATATGTAATAGTATTTGTTTTATGAAATATGGTGTCCCAATGTTTGATGTGTGTGTGTGTGTGTGTGTGTGTGTGTGTGTGTGTTTATAATGTCCTCTGGGTAGGTTATTCCCTTAATTAGAATGGTATACCCTTCTTTATCTCTTCTGACTAGCTTTGGCTTGAACTCTATTTGGTCAGATATCAGGACAGTAACACCTGCCTTTTTTCTTGGTTCCATTTGTTTAGAATTCATTTTCCTGCTTTTCATAATGCTGGAACGTACCGGGCAACCTGCTGACAAAGAAATGTCATTAATGATATCACCCATCAGTAAATCCTGTGTTCTATAACACTGACCCACAAGGTGAGTCATACCCACTTGTGTAATAGTGGCATGACTGTCACAGGGGTAACAATATGTCCTGTGATAAGACTGTTTAAAAACAAAACTAAACAGTAGAGCCTACTACTTGGTTTTTAACTAAAGTATAATTTCAGAAATAAGTTATAAATCTGTACTTGGAGAAATTAAATGTTCAAATTTAAATTTTTTCAACAATGGCAAGTTGTTGAAGACAGGGAAGCACATGAAAGAAAAATGAATGTGACATTCTAACAAATGTGTGGCCTGACATGGGAAGCTTGTAGCCATAGATACAACAGGAGATCTCTATTCTCAAGAAATTTGCAGCTGTTAAACTTCTATTATTGTCAGACACAATACACTTACTTATCCATCTGACATCAGGAGATGGTCCTCTCAGCCCCATGTCAACACTCAGAGTCTGACTCCCTCTATCATCACGACAAGGAAATTAATAGTCAAAAATTCATGTTCCTTTGTAGGAATTTTTAAAATGTGATATTTGGGGAGTTTCTTCTAGCTTCATTGCTCCTGGCTATGTAACATCCAAAGTCAGTTTGCTCATTGGCATGTCCTCTCAAAGAAATCAAAGTAAAAGAATGTGTGGCTATGTGACAGAGTGCATTGTCGTAGACGGAGAGAAGAGGGAGGGTGAAGAATAGGGGGAGAATTTAAAAAATTTTTCTTGCACAGCTGTAAAAGCGAACCCTCAGTGAATAGCTTGCGCAGAAGCCCTCCCTTTCCCTTTCTGAGATCAGTCTTCTGTTGAAGCCTTCGAGTGATCTGATGGGGTCACACTATGGAGGGTATCAACTTTTCTGTGACTAGTGACTTATGTGTTAGTAGTATCTATGAATATTTCACAAAAGTATTTAGAGTAGCTAGGAGTGTTGGTGCACGCCTTTAATCCCAGCACTCGGGAGGCAGAGGTAGGAGGATCGCCAAGAGCTCGAGGCCATCCTGAGACTACACAGTGAATCAGGTCAGCCTGAACTGGAGATAGACCCTACCTTTAAGAAAAATGTATTTAGAATGATATGCAATAAATACCTGGGTGTGATGCCCTAGCTAATTAGATATATAAAATAGGCCACCACCACTTTTAGAGTGGATCTGTTGTCCAGATGAAATGCTCTATTATATCATTTCACATAATCCTTATAATAAAATTGTAACCCAAGTACTGCAACCTCATTTATTTGAGGAGGCAAAGCAGACTAGTAACATGTTTTGTCCTGTACCATGAATTAAAATGTAGCTCAGAGAGATTCAAGGCCACAGTTAGCAATCCCAAGTACAGGGCTCTTTCAGTTACACAGCTGCTGGAGAAGATGCTGCAGGCCCCATGGGAAAATTCAGGGTGTGCACAGCAGTAAATATTAACTCAAATTGGGTAAAAATCTTTGTGTCTATCATATACCTATAGTTTGTGACTAAAGGAAGTTTTATAGACTAGGTGGTGTTTTGGATAGGTAATACTTGAGAGTATGTTAAGGAACAAGGGAGAACATTCCAAACGGAGGAAGCATAGCAAAAGGAAAGGGCAGTAGAGACCACACGGCCGGAGGGTGAGGCGGCTGGGCTGACTCGGACAGGAAGAACAGAAGGACGAGGAGGGAGACCAAGGCGGAAAAGAATCTGGAGTCGTTGAGCCTGTGACACAGGTGAGCTTCTCAGGTTCTTGGACAGAGACACATCCTGATGAATGAATTCAGCTTCTCCTCCTCCTCTCCTGACTCCTGATCCCCATTTTCAGTCCGGGCACATCTCTCTCTATCGACACTTGTATTCTCCACCTCAGATCTCTCACCCCCAAGGCCGACCGTCTTTCTCCCGGACGGGCCCTCTTACTGATGGCATGGCTTTTTCTCCCACGCTTCCAAAGGGCAGCCCGAATGTTTTCCTCTGCTTGTGCGCTAGACCTCCTGCCCAACAGGGCTCATTTCATCATCTTGGGGATCACCAGGGAGCCTGGGGAGGTTTAGGAGCCATGTTCAGGTGCTCAGATTACAATCACCTCTCTGTTTCTAATGTAAATGAAGATTAGAAAATATGCCTGAGCACTCAACAGTGTGTGCTTGGCTCTCCACATTCCGAAGGTTATTTACAGCCTGTGTAGTAAAAGGGCCACCTCTGCTCGAAGGATTTGGCATAATTCTTGGTGAGCAGTAACTATATTGTATATATTCCCCAACCCCTGCCCCCAGACAGAATTAATTATTTTCATGAGACTCTGAACTTGCCTAAGGACTGGACATATTACATTGTTTTATAGTTCATTATTTATGCCCAGATCTACCCTCAAAGTGTAAGATGTTTAACCCAGCACAATACCACTTTTTCACGATTAAGCACTTCGCTCTGTCCTGTCATGTCCTCCCTTCTCTATGCGCCAATCAGAGCTCATTATCTTTCACTGTAATCAGTCTCCTACAATTATTTCTTTCAAGTGTCTCATGTTACCTGCATCATGCATTGTTGGCAACACCCCAACTCTAGTTAAGCCTACCTTTTCCGTATTGGTATCCAAGCCGCTGCGCTTTTGGAGAATAGTTTAAATAAGGTCTGCCAATCTCATTGTCACTGTGTTAGCACAAGCCTTAGTGGTTGTGCAAGACAAGGGGGTTATCACCCATGTCTTCTTCACGTGTTTCCTTCCAGCCCTCTTCAAATGGACTACAATCCCACACTGTGGTCTTTTTCCCCAATCCCTCCACCTTCCTTTTCCTCCTTCATACTGCTGATGAGCTGATTTACAACAAAAGGGACATCATAAAACAGCAATTTCTCCTGTGCTCTGCACGACACATGAAACCCTCTACTTGCCTAGGGGCTTTGCCTTCCTTGCTGTATTTACGCGTTCCCCTGCTTGAATCTATTTTCCTTCTTGACGCCAGACACCACCACCTTCTCAAGCTCTGTGGTTCTGAGCGCTGCTTTCTCTTTTCTCTGCACTGTGTGCCCTTGCTTCTTTCTCCTCTCACCTCTTTCTCTCTCTCTCCTGAATGTATACTCTACTATTTCTCCCTGCGATATTGAGGAAAAAACCTAGGGCCTCATGTGTGTCAAGCAAGGGTTCTATCACTGAGTTACGTCTCCAGACCTCCACTCTTTCCGGCACACATTTTTATTGCCCTCACATCCCCACTCCTGTTAACACCCAGCTTTTATCCTTTCCCTAGTACCATGCCGCCTCTACCTCTCCTCTTACCCCACCCTAGTTAAGTGTCTCTTTGACATTTCCACATGAAATGGTCTTGATGAAGTAAGCAGTGACCTCCACATAGTCTTAAACATTTTACTTGACTTTTCCACAACATTTAGTAAAACTGTTTGCTTCTTAAAACTCTCCTCCTAGCTTCCTGCTTGCTATCTCATTCTCTTGCTTCCTCCTCCTTAGCTCGATTTCTAAATAAAAGAATAATATGCTTGTGCCGTAGACCTCGTGCCCAACAGGGCTCATTTCATCATCTTGGTGATCACCAGGGAGCCTGTGGATGTTTAGGAGCCATCTTCACATTTTAATTAAAATTTTTTATATCCAGTACCATGGTTATTAATACCATCAGACTAATAAGGTATTCCATATCTATATATCTAAACCAACATCCGGAAGCATTTATCTAGGTACCTTAAAAATATATTATTTGTGAACAGAGAGAGAGAGAGAGAGGGAGAAAATGAGTGAATATGGGTACACCAGGGTGTTTTGCTGCTTTGAAGAATCTCAAGGTGCATGTGCCCCTTTGTGCATTTGGCTTTACATGAGTGCTAGAGAATCAAACCCGGACCATCAGGCTTTGCAAGCAAGTGCTTTCAGCCATTGAGCCATCTCCCCAGTCCTCTAGCTGTCTTTTTGTGCCAATTTAGATACCTAGTAGGTAGTAAAAGCCACAAGACTCCTGATATCTATCCTCACAAACCTGTTTCTCTGTCCAATTTCACACTCATTTCTTAAAAATATTTATTTATTTATTTATTATGAGAAAGACAGACAGAGAGAGAGAAAGAGAGAGAGAGAGAGAATGGGCACACCAGGGCCTCCAGCCACTGCAAAGGAACTCCAGATGCATGCGCCCCCTTGTGCATCTGGCATTACATGCAACTTCCCACTCATTTCAAGGCTAAATTGCCCTCTGTATATGGTCAAGACACAAATCTTGAGAAACTGTTCTTGATTCTTCTTTATTTCTGTATCCCCCATTTGAATGTTAGCAAAACAAGAAAGCTTCCGAAAGCTATAAGACGAATCTGCCCGCTTCCTTCTGGCCCACTGCACTCCATCTTCTAAAACTCCGGGTCATCTTCATTGTTCCAGTGCCTTGCCATCTGTCTTCTCATGTGACAATGAAATGCTGAGCTTTTCCCTGACGCCCCTCTACCACTCTCCCACAGCACTCACCTCCCCAGTCATCACTTCCTCCACACTTGTCTTCCTTCACCTTGTCTCCACAGCACTCACCTCCTCAGTCAGCACTTCCTCCACACTTGCCTTCCTTCCCTTTGTCTCCACAGCACTCACCTCCCCAGTCATCACTTCCTCCACACTTGCATTCCTTCCCCTTGTCTCCACAGCACTCACCTCCCCAGTCATCACTTCCTCCACACTTGCATTCCTTCCCCTTGTCTCCACAGCACTCACCTCCCCAATCATCACTTCCTCCACACTTGCATTCCTTCCCCTTGTCTCCACAGCACTCACCTCCCCAGTCATCACTTCCTCCACACTTGCATTCCTTCCCCTTGTCTCCACAGCACTCACCTCCCCAGTCATCACTTCCTCCACACTTGCATTCCTTCCCCTTGTCTCCACAGCACTCACCTCCCCAATCATCACTTCCTCCACACTTGCCTTCCTTCCCCTTGTCTCCACAGCACTCACCTCCCCAGTCATCACTTCCTCCACACTTGTCTTCCTTCCCCTTGTCTCCACAGCACTCACCTCCCAGTCATCACTTCCTCCACACTTGCCTTCCTTCCCTTTGTGTCCTACAGCACTCACCTCCTCAGTCATCACTTCCTCCACACTTGCATTCCTTCACCTTGTCTCCACAGCACTCACCTCCCCAGTCATCACTTCCTCCACACTTGTCTTCCTTCCCCTTGTCTCCACAGCACTCACCTCCCCAATCATCACTTCCTCCACACTTGCCTTCCTTCCCCTTGTCTCCACAGCACTCACCTCCTCAGTCATCACTTCCTCCACACTTGTCTTCCTTCCCCTTGTCTCCACAGCACTCACCTCCCCAGTCATCACTTCCTCCACACTTGTCTTCCTTCCCCTTGTCTCTACAGCACTCACCTCCCCAGTCATCACTTCCTCCACACTTGTCTTTCTTCCCCTTGTCTCCACAGCACTCACCTCCTCAGTCACTTGTCTTCCTTCCCCTTGTCTCCACAGCACTCACCTCCTCAGTCATCACTTCCTCCACACTTGTCTTCCTTCACCTTGTCTCCACAGCACTCACCTCCCCAGTCATCACTTCCTCCTCACTTGTGTTCCTTCACCTTGTCAAACACAAACACATTTCTGCTACGATCATTAAACAGCTGCTCCTTGGTGTGAAGTGCTTTTCTTCCTGGTCTTCACAAAATCAACCCTTTTGTGGTTCTTCAGGTCTCATTTCAAATACTGCCTCCTCACAGAGAGACTTCTTTTGCTCATGAAAGCAACAAATTTGGCTTGTTCTCCTTTACATATTTTGTAACAAGAAAACTGATTGGTATGTTAGAAGCATTCAATAATTAAAGTGAATATGTGAGGACCTGGAGAGGTAACTCTGTATATAACAGTGCTTCCTCTTAAACCATGAGAGCTCAAGCAGGCCTCAAACTACCTGAATTCAATTCCCTAGCTCTCAGAGAAACAGCTGAGAATGACCACACACATCTGTAGCCCCAGTCCTGTAGGAAGCAAAGACAGAGGAATAGCTGGGTCTCATGAAGTTGGCAAGCTTCAGATTCATCAAGGCTCTGTCTCAAGAAAACATGTGGATCGGGGAGACAACATTCTTCTCTGGTCTCTACCCATGCGTGGCATGCTCAAGGTGCTTGCATCTGTGAACACATGTGTAGATGCCTCACACATGCACACCACACCCCAAATACCATACATAGACAGAGATAACAAGAGTAGGCGTATGAGGAAATCCATGGGAATCACTAGTTACCATGACAGAGTTGAACTTCTCATTCCTTCGCAGTTGAGCATACATGTTGATGCAGGAAGCATAAGGAAAGATCTGATCTTGGTGTGTTCAATAAGTACATCTTCTTCCTAACAGTGCACTTAGAAGCTTGCTGGCCAGCTGAGCACCCACACACACACACCTGCATCAAGATTCATGTACACCCCACTTCAGCAATGCAATAGGCCCATCCTCCTCCAGAAATCTTTTAATTATTTTAGAAAGAGAGAGAGAGAATGGGTGTTTCAGGGCCTCTAGCAACAGCAAAGTCCAGACACATGTGCCACCTCAAGCATCTGTGTGTACTAGGGAATGGAACCTGGGTCCTTTGGCTTTGCAGGCAAGCACCTTAACCGCTAAGCCATCTCTCCCAGAAACCTTTTAGTAATACTCCTTGTGTGGTCAGTTTCTATTCAAATATGTTCTCAGATTTATCCAGGATAGGAGACCTGAAGATATCCAGCCTAAACCAGTTAGGGGTGTGTTGCACAGTAAGGAAAACCACATCCCTTGAGTAAACTTTTAAGGTGGTCTCCTATGTATAATCTTATAATTGGGCATAAGTATTAAAATCAAATGCATCATGGGAAGGGAAAGTCACAGTAGATAAGAACTTATGTAACTTGAGCCAGGCATGGTGGCACATGCCTTTAATCACAGCACTCAGGAGGCAGACGTAGGAGGATCCACTGTGAGTTCAAGGCCACCTTGAGACTACATAGTGATTCCAGGTTAGTCCAGGCTAGAGTGAGACCCTTCCTCAAGAAACCAAACAAACAAAGCCAGGCATGGTGGCACACACCTTTAATCTCAGCACTCGGATGGCAGAGGTAGGAGGCTTGCCCAGAATTCGAGGCCACCCTGAGACTACATAGTGAATTCCAGGTCAGCTTGGGCTAGAGTGAAACCCTACCTCGAAAAGCAAAAAACAACAACAAAAAAGTTATATAACTCAAACCTGTCAGTCAAAACCAGAGAACTACCCAAAATATGCTGTTAGTGATGAGTTCTTTTTTTCCCTGAAAATTCCATAAAACAAAGCCCAGGCAGCCACCTGAGACCCCTGAGCACTTTCCCTTTCACACAGCCTGCTGTCTCTCTTGGTCACAGGCTATCACTTCACTCTTAATAAAACTTCTGGGTGCCTTGCTTTTTAGGTGCATCTTTACCAATTCTTTGAGTGAGATATACCAAGAACCTGGAAACACGGAGAGAAACTTCTAGAAGCAATATGGCTGGATTGTGGGCAGAAGCAATGAATCACATCTGGCTCAGCACATTCAATGTCAATGCAATAATCTCTAGATCTTCTTTTCTCTCTTCGAGCAAGTATCATACCCAACCTGAAGTAAGATAATGACAACATAGGTACCACCTACAATAGATGGCACAAGAAAGAATTAATCATGTGTTGTTTAAGTCTCATGAGGATTTGTATTAAAAATTGCGGTTAACAGAAGTATCTTTGTTGTTGTTGTTTAGACACTCTAACTATGTAATTTAAGGTGGTCTTAACTTCACAATCCAGCTGCCTTCACTTCTCAAGTATTGGGATCTCTGGGCATCACCACACAGCCTCTTTGCATCATTATCAATTTAGTTTGATATGTATAAACATTTTAACATAATCTTTCATCCTTGACCTTTTGAAGAAAAATAGTCAGCATTTATGCAGGAAATAAACACTAAATTCCCTAAAACATAGAATATTTGTAGGAGTGTGTATGTGTGTGAAAATAAGCAAAATTCCTAGAAAACTGACTGAATAGGACAGTGTTGTCTAGTGTCCATGGAAATAGCATTCTATGTAGATAGTAAATCTGATTAAATTTTGGAGAAGAGAGACCACTGGATTGCTATATTAGAAATTTTATATCCATGCTTATAACTATATAGTCATGTCATCATTACACTGGTATAGAAAACAAGTCTTATTTTAAATTAACTCTGCTTAATGACTGAAAGTATTCAAACTAATTCCTTCATTATATGACTGAAACTTCATTGTTTAAACCAGAAAAATAGACCCTTGAAAAAAATACCTATTTTTAGAATACTATATACCTTCCTATGCTACAGGATTTATTCGTATGAAGTATAACTGCAATTTTTATTAAGTATTTTATGCAGCATAAATTCCAAAATTTGAAACACAGTCCTTGCAATAAAATCCTTGGTGTATGACAGACAATTGTCATGGAAGTGATAAGTGGATTTACCAGTTTCCTTCACAGCAAAGAAGACCAGTGGTGATCAACCCTTGAGCAGATAGCAACATAAACTGAAATTGAATCAGAGAAACATCACTTCTGCTACTAAACCACATGAAAAGCACTTAAGGAAGTTGTTAGTGATGTTTATCTCACCACATTTAAACCCAACTGCACTCTGTGTTAGCATTACGTTTTAACAGGAAATACTTCAATATATGGAAAGCTTTCATTTGTACAAATGTCCTAAGTATTTAGTGTAATTGAAAATTTGCATAGACTTTAAAATATCTTCCACTTTTAAAATAGTGACATATGGGCTGGAGAGATGGCTTAACGGTTAAGGCTCATGCCTGCAAAGCCAAAGGACCCAGGTTCAATTCCCCAGGACCCATGTAAGCCAGATGTACATGGTAGCACAGGCATCTGGAGTTCGTTTGCAGTGGCAAGAGGCCCTGGCATGCCCATTTTCTTTCTCTCTCTCTCTCTCTCTCTCTGTCTAATAAATAAGTAAAAAATAAAATCTTTAAAATAGTGACACATTGGGATAAGAAAAAGAATATTCAACTTGAGATATGAAGTTATAGGCCTAATTAGAAATAAATAAAACAAAGGAAAAGAAAAATGGCTAGAAGAATAATGGCCATTAATAATGAGCTATTACTCATTCCCATTTATTGTCTACCTGGAATTCTCAGGTTCACTGTATGTAGTTTGTTCCAAAACTGAGAAGAGTCTATATTTTGATAAAGAGGGATCTCTGGGCTGCTTCTCACCATTTCATAGACATTCATATCTTCTCACAATACTTTATAATAACTCAATGTGCAGTTTAGGAATGCTATGAAAATATATTTTTTGGAAGTGGAAATGAGATATGAAACTTTGAACACAGGGCATATTTTCTATAGTCAAAATATACACAGTGTAATTTTCTTTTGAAAATATCAAGAAAATGTTAGGAATTTATTGAGAGCAAAGACAGTTAACATAATTGTGGTCATTTGACTGTATGTCTCCCATAGACTCAGGTGTTTTATTGAAGCTTGTGACTTGGGTTTCCAGCCACCTGCTAGAAAGAGGTGTCATTGGGAGTGGATTCTGGGGTCCAGCCATGAGGTGTGCTTGGGAGCAGATCTGATTTCCAGCCTAAGGTATGCAGACAGGTCTGAGCTCTGCCTGGGGTCCTACTTGCTGACTGTTTGTGCTTTTGCTTTGTGGTTCTTCTTGGTTGTTTGGTTGTTTCTCTCTGTTTGGATATATGGAAGCATCTGCTTCTGCCAAAGTGGAACTTCCCTATGGATCTGAATGCTTGAAATGAATCCCTTCCTTCTCCAAACCGTGCCTGGTTTGGATGTCCATTCCAGTGACGTGAAACTGACTACAGCAATAATGAAGATAATATTAGTGCAACTATTAATACAAGCTATATTATCTGCCGAGATAAAGACACCAGATCACCCATAAGTGTACAGATCACAGGCCTCTGTCTACAGGCCTGCAGATTCCAGTTAAGGTTATACTTGCTTTTGCCACATATAAATAGATGGAAATAGAAACTGAATGAGCCATCCCCAACTGGACCTTTCCATGGGCTTGAATATTGCTTGAAAAATGCCACTACCTGGGAACCATTTCTACTTAGTCTATATGCCCAGAGATGACAGTTTGCCTTTACCCTTAGTAAGTAGAGTTCTTATTAATCTAAACAAGCTAAGAGTAAAAAGAGCATTTCCCTTTAATAAACAGAGATAGGGCTGGAGAGATGGGTGAGCAGTTAAGGCTCTTGCCTGCGAAGCCTAAGGACCCATGTTCCATCTCTCTCCAGATCCCACATAAGCCAGACACATAAAAGTGAGGCAAGCACAAGACTGCACATGCCCACTAGGTGGTGCATGCATCTGGAGATTGATTTCAGTCGCTGAGGTCCTGGCATGCCAATTCTCTCTCTCTCTCTCTCTCTCGCTCCTGCTCTCAGTCTATCAAAAAAAAAAAAATACCTGATAAAAGAAAAATACAGCACTACCTGTGGTCCAGAAGATCTGTGTTCCCTCAAAATTAATATGTTAATATCTTAAACCCCCTAGTGATGGTTTTAAGAGTTGGAGCTTTTGGAAGGTTCAAAGTGAAGTCATATAATTTATACTTTCACAGTTGAGATTTGTCTTTTATTAAAGAGACTTTGAAGCCCTTGCTCCATGTTCTACCATATGAGGATGCAACACGAAGACACCACCATCCTGGGGACAGAAAGGGGCTCTCAATAGATATTGAATCTGCTGATTTCTTGGCCTTGGACTACGTACCTTCTGCAACTATGAGCAACAAACATCTGCTGTTCATGAGCTTTCTACTTAGTAGCCTCAGAAGATGATGTGACAACACCGTCTTCAGAAACCACAGCTCTGATCTTGGTGTGCCTCTACAAAGGGAAACAATGTTTCAGGGAGAAAGATGATTGCTCTTAATTAGAGATTAAAGTTGACATAGAAGATGAAAGGCACTAGCCTGGGTCATAAGGGGCCTCACAGAGCATTTTTCTGACAATGGAAGAGAACAATGCACCAGCAGACTATACATCCACATAAGTCAGACAGATTTCCTATTGTGACAAAGAGTAGCTCAGTAACTTGTATGAAGTCTTTCTTTCAGTTTTCTGAGAACAGTCCCAAGCTCTGGTCCTCACTCCCCAGAATGCATAGCTTCCCATTAACTAGGAGTGATCTACACAAAGAAGCATAAGGTTTGAGCCAAATCTTTCATGCCCCATGGGAAATTTCCTTGGTGAAAGCAATAACTGGTTGATGATTAAACCCACGTCTAAATGTCACTTGTCCTGAAAGCATCACGGGACATCCCATTACAGAGCATTCAAATGTCGATGCAGCCACCACAGAAAGCAGCCTTTCGTGGTCCTGTCTCACACTTCACTGCTCTTCCTGGGAGAAAAAAAAAAAAAAAAAAGTACTTTGTAAACACTCCATCCCACCATTGCCAACAGAAAGGATTAAAGAGTCAACATGTCCTACAGACTACATTGATTTGTGAAAGGAAATAACAGATACTAGTAATGAATCTCTTCACGGTCTCCACAGAAAGAAATCCCAGAGTAGAAGCTTGCTTTGGACTGAAATTCAAGCTTGGCTGTTCACAGGACGCAGATATGTGGCCACCAATCAGCTAACTGCCACATTTTGAAATTTACACTTCAGGGGAAGTTTGATCTGACTATCAGGGAATATCCTTCTCTCCCAACCCCTATTATTCCCTCCAATCAATAAAGGATAAAGAATTTAACAAATATTCTAAAAATATCTATGCAGCATCTTATACAAAGCATAACATTCTGAGTCCTTTTGTAAGAGAGGCGTATCCAAGTAGAAAATCTTGTTAACCACGTATGCTTTAAAAATCTGATGATTTCATTATCTATGGCTTGTGTGGTGATGAGCTATAAGAAACAACTGTGGGAGTGACTATAACAAAGAACGGCAAATATTTCTTACAGATCTTAAAAACAGCTTTTGTGATATTATTGCTGTGAGATGATAAATTCTTTACTTGCAACTTGCTCTAAAGTTAATTGTATGGCTGTGTGATCTGGCTGCGTAAAGCAATGTGACTAGGTGTCCTCTGCCTTGGCGTGCCTGTGTCCTGAACAGCACAGATAACCCATATTATCAAGCAATGTTTAGAGGCGCTGGCTGACCTTAAGATATGCTCTATGCTCCTTTCCCCAGAGGCCTGGTTGGACTCTCGACTCAACGAACATACATGTGTAAGAAGTTCTGAGCATAGCATTGAAGACATGAAGTTAGTAACGATGGAACCACAGATCTGTTGAAGGCTTAAGGCAATCCTTCTTGTGCTCTGAATGTGGATCGAAACCCAGCGGCTCCTCAGGAAGCCTCCAGGCCTTCCGGCACCATCTGCAGTGCCCCATCAGGACTGCTGAGGCATCTGGCCACGTGGACTGAGCAGCTACCAGGTTCCGTGATTCTCGGGCCTGCAACTGCTATTGGACTACTGTAAACTAATCCAATAAATTCGCTTTTTAAATATAATTCATTCTAGCAGTTCTGTTCCTCTAGAGAACCCTGACAAATAATACAAGGAGTTAGCTCTCTCACCTCTCAGGCTCTGACCCTCAAAGCAGCTCGTCCACTTCTAGATAGGAAAGTTACAGAGTTTAGTCTTTCCTGAATCATGTCTGTGCCCCACCCCCCAAATAGGGCAGGTTTGTGAAAAAAAAAAGATAAGCCTAGACAAAATTTTTAGTGACTCTGAATTACTGGAGATCTGGCTTCTGGACATGACAAAACCATTGCACTCGTGAATTTACACCAGCTGTAGTTGCCTGCACATGAGGGGGCCAGGCAACATTCTTTTATAGATAGTGGAGGGCTTAGGAGGCCAGTCCTCTAATCAATGAGCCAATAAGAGTTTCCATGGGAAGAGGGCGTCATTCTCTTTCATGGCATAGCCACTGATCAGTAGTGAGAAGGTGTACAGTGAGACCAAGGAGGAACAATGTACAGTACAAATGATCAAAATGTAATGTGTGTATAAAAATTTCAAAAACTAAAAAAAAAAATACCCTGAAGCTAATTGTTCATAAACACTGCTATTTTCTTTATACTTATAGTCAAATCAACTTCACGACTAAATTTTCATGTTTTTTTGGGGGGGGGGCGGTTGAGGCAGGGCTTCACTCTAGCCCCGGCTGACCTGGAATTCACTATGTAGTCTCAGGGTGGCCTCGAACTCACCATGATCCTCCTATCTCTGCCTCCCAAGTGCTGGGATTAAAGGCGTGCACCACCACACCTGGCTAAATTTTCATGTTTTAATTGCAAGTTTATGACATAAAAATAAAGTACAGAAATATGGTATGAAAACATTACATATATATGCACAAAAATAAAAGCTTAAAGCAAAGATAGACGTGTCTTCTTCTGACTCAGTCTGAGGTGAAGAGAAATCTTGGAAAAATGAATCATGTTCTTTCATGACAAAGATTTGCTTTCCTGGAAATCACTTAAAATATTTTCTAGTTAGCATTTTCATAGACTAAGCACACCATGCACAACAATCTCCTCTATCGCTGTGTCATCTATCTGCTTGAGGAAAAAGAATAAATAGTCTTATTCCATACAGAGACGAGATTAAAACTAATTTGTAATAATGATAAGGTCAAAACCTGATACCTGGCACATATTTCTTGGAAGCATTGACATATGCCCTTTCTCTCATGAGAACCGTTTCTGGTGTGTGTTTGTACAAATGTGTATATGATGTGTGTGTGAGTGGGCACACATGCCACAGTGTACATGTGGAGGTCGGGAGACAACCTTGGGGTATTGGTCTTCTCTTCCCACTTTCCATGAGACAGTATCTCTCTTGTTGAATGTTTGTATCTGGGAAGGCCAGGGCAGCAAGTGCAGGAATTTCTGGATTTTCTTGTCAATGTGTGTTGGGACTACAGACATGGGTAGCACTTTGCTTAAAGCTCCAGGTGGGTGACAGGGCTCCAAACGCTGGTGGGCAGGCTTGCTGAACAAGTGCCTGAAACCACCGAGACACTTACTCCCCAGTAACCTCCTTTTAATGACGCAAATCTCAGCACCATCTTCCCAGGATCAGGACAAATAGTTCTCAAAGTTTACTGTGGATTACATCAAGCTCTTTCCCAGTCCACTCAAATGGATGTCTTGCAATGAGATAATTGCAAACATCTCCCAAATTCTATCCAAAAGCTTGTTCTCAAAACTGCTTCTAAACCTTCTCTATAATACCTATTATCACTATTGACCACAACCATCACCTCTAGATTCCAAAAGCTCTGGGAAGCAAAAAATCATTTTACCTTAAAATAAATATTGGGACTAATTAATTAAGACAAACTTTCTGAATTAAGCCCCAGGGTATATGTGATGGCTGTATAATACTGTGTGGTATAAATATATTGTAAATGAGTAACTGAATTGGGTATCACCTGAGTTCAAAACCTTTTGGTCTTTAGAGCTTTGGTCAGTCAGTAAAGCAATTAACACCTAGGAGGTCTGTGGCCAAATGGTGCCCTTTGGGAGAAAAAGAAATCAATAGGACTGTGAGTCTGCTAAGCAATTTAAAGATTTCAATTAAGCATTTCAAAGAAGGTCAATTTAATTTTAAATAACTGTATTGGCAAGATGTGGTGTATGCATGCTGCCAAAGTCAATACACTATATGCCATGGGATAATTTGCTATTACAAGAACATATATAAAATGAAAAGATTGTTTTTTCCATAATCTCAAGGCCAATGTAAGCAATAACCTTTTTTGACCCAAGACATTTTCTTTAGAGTTTCAAAAGTCCAAGTTGTTTTTTTCAGGATATGAAATTCCATTTGCCTTCCATGTGTTTGTATTTATGTCTCTGCTTTAATCTGGCATATTATTTCACTTTTCTGATTCAGTATTTCTGCAGAGATGTAGAGGGAAAGCAAATTGTCACTGGGTATATTGACCAAAATATCTTCAAAATAAGAATACAAATTGTGAGCTATCTTGTAATCAAGAATCCCTTCTTGTCACCACCACTATCTTGGCTAGTTCTTATATTACCTAGTGTCTATTTTTAAAACTACACAGCCATTTTGGTAATTAGGATAGAATACTTCTTTGTAAATTTATATCATGGCTGACTTCTGAGAGCATAAAATCTCAACAAAGATTAGCAAGAATTTTTTGTTCTCAGCATCTCAAAGTAGCTCTGAAAAAAATGTTTCTGAAACTCTACCAGAAAATGTTTTATACATTTTTTTCATATTCTTCCTCCTTCCACAAATAATGTGAAGAGGATTAGGTATAAAAGTCACTGAAATTTTTAATTAGAAAAACTGGTTAAAAGTCACATACTAACAGATGTGTCCAGCCCCTAGAGAAGAATTCAGTAATAAAAGGTTGTTATTGTTTTCCTTCACTAAATTTTCACATGATTAGCTTTGAAACAATCAGAAATCTAGGCTTGGAAGGTATCACAAAATCATCCTATTCTATTTTCATGGGGTGGAGTGGAACAAAGAAAAGTAATTTATCTGGAATTTTACAACTAAGATAAATCATAATTACATATTTTCATGTCCTTGAGATGTTACAAGATTTTTTTAAAGGATCACAATGGAATAGAGAGAGAAGATGACCTTGGGACTTGAATGAGAGAGAGGTATAAACTAGAATCCATGATTGGTCACCTACAAGGTGGTAAATTCTCTTATAGCCTGAGCCCAAGCTTTTTCATATGTAAAGTGTTGATCTTAATGTTTACAAATATAATACCATTGTGAATATAGTACTGAGGAATTCAGCTATTGTTATTCAGCTATTTTCATTAAGTATTTTTAGAATTAAATGTTGCAATTTAAATAATCAAGTGAAACATATAGTTATTGAAAAACTTATTGTTAAATTGGGGGAAGTCATGTTTAAAAATAAAACAACCTCTGTGGCTTGGCTGAAGTGCAAGAGGCAGGGACGAGGGAAAAGAGGGTAACAACATATTATGTATCCACACAAAATACGTTGTTAATAATAATAATGAATAATGAATAAATTTAAAAACCTCCTGATGTGTGATGTGTTTAATAATGTTTTCAAAGGTGTGGCATTATCTGACGGATCAAAGAAAGCAAGAGCCAGTTGTGTCAAGGTGGCAGATGCTAACGTTGTCACCAACAATCAATCCCTTTTCATTCTGAAATCACTACACTCCAAATTTTCAGATGGGTATATGAGACACCAGGGAACATGCCATATTTCCCAGATTCTCTCCACACACAAAGGTCATCATAGGGTTAATTCGGACAACCAGAATGTAATCATGACAAAGCACAATAACAAACGGCTAGGGATGTATTTAGAAGAAAAGCATGCACATTCCCTTCCCTTATTTCTTTCTCCTGTTCCATGGACCACAAGCAGGGCACAGAGGCATTTAGACACTCTGGATAGGGGACAGTCTTAAGGACGCTGAACAAACAAGGTCTGAGGAGCCTGTTTCTCTCAGTAGCTAAAATGAACAGATCCATTTTATTAGTTTTTATGGTCTCTTTTTTAACATGGTGCCTAAAAATCTTCAATTCTGCCTCATTTAATACTGTGTCACGTAAGGTCTCTGTTGCTTTTGGCTTAAGTATTAGTATAGGCATTACCTAGAGGCCAGTGGAAGTTGCTGATAGGTGTTTCTTGAAAGTAAGTTGGTCTAATTTCCATTTCCAAAATCCACTCTTCATTCAGTAAACAAAATTAATAGGTGGTTATAAAAAAGAAAAAAAGAAAATGAAATTTAAATGTCACCATTAATTTGATGGAAATACTATGGTTAAAACTATATTTGGGTATGGGAAGGTAAGATTGTCCACTCAGAGAAAAGACCAAGCTTTCCTTTCTTATGTCACTGGATACATGGTAGGATTGCAAGTAAATGGAATATAACATTTAATGTGCTCAATCATTTAATGCATTTGTCACACTGCGTCAACTTACTGATGATTGAAATTGTGTATGTTCAACTTGGCAGAGTATATATGACCATAAAAGCCCAAGTCCTGTGAGTAAGTGCATGCAGGTGGGTCTTCTTTGTGGCACAAACTAAGAACTATGGTGAGTCTGAGATTTGAGCCTACTTCTAGGATTACAATTTAGCCTGCCACAGTTTTATGAATGCTGGCAGAAGCCACACACCTGAGTCTGAAGAAGCAGGTAGAATATTAACATCTTTTCACAGGGATTGCCTAAGTCCCAATTTCCTAAAGATTGCAGTGAAGAGGGAAGATTTCTTGATGTTTGCAATACAATGAAAAAGACCTAAGATAAGAAACTTGAACCAAAATTTTTGCTCAGGGGGAAGGCAGTGTTTCCATATTCTAAGGCTCTATATTTTAATGGAAATTTACCTGAAGAGATAAATCAGAATTATTTTTTTTTTGTAAAGCTGTCCCTCTCTTACCTTTAAAATTTATAAGGATTTGAAAACAGCAGAAGAATTGTGTCTTGATGTTGACCAGCCAATGAGACCTTCTTCTAGCTTCCACCAGTAGAGGTATAGAATCTTACACAGAGATATATTTGCCTTTGCTTAAACAAGTTGACCAAAATTACATTCTTTAAACATTTATTGTTTGTATTGGATTACTCAGCACTTCAGTAATTATATTTGGCCAACATCTATAAGTAGTTTATCTGGGACAAGGTGGCATGCTCAATATTTTGCAAATACAAAGATGGATAAGAAAGAGTTTGTGTCCTTTAAATATGCACAGCCTAGCAGAGAAAAAAAAAGAGACATATGAGACCTAGTACAAGCATAGACTATAAAAACAGTATAAATTTTATATGGTTAAAAAAAGGGCCAGGCATGGTGGTGCACATGAGTTTGAGGCCACCCTGAGACTATGTAGTGAATCCCAGGTCAGTCTTGGCTAGAGTGAGACCCTACCTCAAAAACAAAACAAAACAAAAAGGTTCAATACTGGTCTCAATTTGAGAAGGTAAATTTTGAGGTGAAAAAGAGAGAAGAAAGCATAGATCTTAAAGTAAAGAAAGAATGGCTAGGCGTGGAGTGGTAGGGAATGAAATGCGTATTTAAAGTTGATCACCCTAAAGACCATACAAAGAGCTACAAGCAAAGAAATATCTCTAGTTACTGTCCCAGAGAAAGTCCTAATAATAATTCGAATGAATCCAGCATTAGTTGATATCATTGTAGTAAAAGGGTATTAACTGAAAAGTATTATGACTCTGCTTGAGAGATGGCTTAGCGGTTAAGCGCTTGCCTGTGAAGCCTAAGGACCCCAGTTTGAGGCTCGATTCCCCAGGACCCACATTAGCCAGATGCACAAGGGGGGGCGCATGCATCTGGAGTTCATTTGCAGTGGCTAGAAGTCCTTGCAGGCCCATTCTCTCTCTCTCTCTGCCTCTTTCTCTCTCTCTCTGTCTGTCACTCTCAAATAAATAAATAAAAATAAACAAAAAAAATTATGAGTCAATGTTATAAAGGGACACAATAGACTGGGTTAAACATTCTTCTGTGCAGGCCTTGCCTCTAAGCACACATAATGGAGGTCACTACCCAAGCTGATCTTCTTGACAAATAAAGGAGAAGTTTCAGGAATGGTTACCACAGGCCTTATTGTGAAATGCAGGTGCTCCCTGTTATCCGAGCTGTAAGGAATGCCCCTTGTTTTCCTAAGTTCTACCTACGTGACTCATGTAATGAATGCCTTGTGATTTCTTCTGTTTAACAGTAACCTTGTGTAACTTTGCAGTTTAACTTGTGATTTAACTCCCATCCTATTTTCACAACGAGCATCTTGTGGTTTTCTACAGTAAAAGTTGGCTCCTCAAGCAGCCCAACACTGCACTCAGCCTCTAGGGTATAGTCCTCATGCATCAGCCCTTACCCAGCACTCTGTGAGCTGGTGGCTTTACTTGTATGACACCAGACTCCAAAACATCTTGGGGGCTCATCCGGGATCCACATTTCAAGACACCCTCCATTCCTGACTCCCGGGTGACCAGACTTGGGAAAGACTCCTAATCACAGCCAGAGAACAGAATCTCTGTCTGTCTGCATGTTCCTGGTTTTGGAGTTCGTAGCAAGCCGGTGATAGGGAACCTTTGCCTAGGACAGCGGGCCCCTTCCTTTTCTGGGTAAGAAACCTCCAGAGGTGCTTTTTCAGCTTTTTCTGTTTGTTTTTCTTTCTTTTTTTTCCCCCTGGTTTTCTGGTTTTGAGTGCTTTTCTGAGTCCAAGAGGGAAGCTGGACACCGCATTAATTCCCCTGGATGAGGGATCGAGCGACTGACTGCCCTTGACCCTCTCTGGCTCTGTTTGGAGATTTCAAATGGAGGTCTGTTTCTAGTTCAGCTTCAGTTTGGCAGTCAGGAGAGCCGGTGTTGCTAGAACATTTGTATTTGGTGCTGTGTTCATTTGTCTTGTCCTTGTCTTTGAAGATACAGGTCAAAATCATTCTGTTGGAAAATCTCCTTTAGAACTGGTTAAAAAGCACTTTAAAGATCTTCAGAAAAAAAAAAAAAAGGCATCAGAATCAGGTGACCAAGTCTTTCCTGGAAAACTACTGATTATTCAATTGATTGGCTTGCATTTAACTTAGCATGGCCACCAGAGGGCATCTTTAACTTATCTTTAATTTGCTCTGTACAAAATGATTTTTTTCTTCTCCAGGTTACCCAGACAAGGTTCCTTACATTGTCACATGGCACTATCTTCTGGAGGAAACCCTTTCTTGGCTAAGGAAAATGCTCCCTCCCTCAAACAGCACCCCCATTCTTATTGCTAAACCTAAGTCTGATTTAAAGCAGGTTCTCTCTCAGAAGAAGAAAAAATCCCTCCACCTCACAGGTCTCCAACGCCACAGCCGTCTTGTAACCTGTATCTTGCACCACAGAATCCTCTTCTCAGCCCTCCCCATACTCGCAGCAGTTCTCAATACCAACCCCCTTCTCAGTCTATCCGTCCTGACCCTCCTGAAACACTTGGAGCCTCTACCCCAATCCTGCCACTCTGACAGGTTCCTCTGACAGTGAATCTGCTACCCAGTGTGACCAGGTTTGTGGTTTGTACCCCCTTTTCCAGTAGCAACTTGTATACTTGGAAGAATCAGAATTTCTCTTTTTCAGGAAAACCCCAGAATCTGATATCCCTTCTCAAGACAGTCTTCTATACCCATCAACCCACATGGGAAGACTGTCAGCAACTCTTATAGACCCTCTTCACCACAGAGGAACATGAGAGAATCAGAAGGGTAGCCAAGAAACAGTGTTGGGAGCCAGATCTCCATGCCTCAGACTAAGAGACAAATTCAAGAATTCCTCAGAGCTGTGGAGTATTGCAGAATTTGAATCCCAGCATTTGCTGAATTGGCTAAGCCTCTGTATGAGGCCACAAGAAGGCAAGAAAAAGATTTTAATTGGACTCAAAGTGAGAAATGAGCATTCCACAAACTAAAGTCAGCCCTGACATCAGCCCCTGCCCTGGCACTCCCAGACATAGCCAAACCCTTTCACCTGTACATAGATGAAAAACAAGTGGGACAGCCAGGGGTATCCTCACCCAAAGATTGGGGCCATGGCATTGACCAGTGGCCTGCTTGTGTAAGAAACTAGACCCAGTAGGCTCAAGTTGCCCCCTTGTCTCTAGGTTTTCGCAGCTGTGGCTATCCTGACCAAGGATGCTAAAAAATTAACCTTGGGCCAGATTTTATCAATTATGGCCCCACATCCAATAGAGACTCTTTTCAAAAGTCCCCCTGGCTGATGGCTCTCCAACTCTCACATAACCCACTCTCAAGCCTTGCACTTAGATCAGTCAAGGATACAATTTCACCAGACTAAGACTGTGAACCCAGCTACCCTGCTACCAGAAACTGATGATACTTCATATCCTCTGCATGACTGTCTAGAAATCACCTCCACATTCCAAGGACTCCGTCCGGACTGACCAATGTGGCCTGGCCAGACCCTGATCTGGTGGTATACTCTGATTGCAGCAATTTTGTTCAGGATGAGATCAGGTATGCAGGCATGGCTATGGTGACTATGGAAGAACCCCTGTGGGTTGAGGTCCTTCCTAAGGGTATATTCGCTCAGGAAGCTGAACTGATAGCACTGACCAAGGCTCTGATATTGGTAAAAGACAAGACAGTGAATGTCTACACAGACCGCCATTATGCCTTTGCCAATGCTCATGTCCATGGGGCCATCTAACAGGAGCAAAGACTATTAACAAAAGAAGGTAAAGGCATCAAAAATAAAAATAAAGTTATGGGCTTATTGGCTGCCATTTGGGCACTTGCTAAAGTGGCCACAATACACTGTCCAGGTTATCAGAAGGGGGAAACCACAGAAACAAAAGGATATGCATTGGCAGACCTCACAGCAAAGAGTGCTGCCTCTCGGCATCCTTCAGATTGTCTGGTCACCCTCTCAGCACCCACTCTTCCTGAGAGACCAACATACCCAGAGCAGGACCCACAGCTCCTCTCCCCTGGCAAAGGAACAAACCCCACAAGGATGGTACTAACTAGAAAGTGGATGATTGTTGCTGCCCTAAGCCCTAGGACAAAGACTGGCTAAACAACTGCATGAAGGAAGTCATGTGGGAAACAAACGGACTCAATCATCAAAGACACCACCACCCGCTGTCAGGCCTGCCAACAGACCAATGCCTCCTCTGGTGAGGTTCCACCAGTGGAGGCGAGAGAGTGGGGAACACAGCCAGGGAGATGTTGGGAAGTGGATTTCACTGAGGTAAAGCCAGGTCAGTGTGGATATAAATATCTACTTGCTTATGTTGATACCTTTTCAGGATGGGTGGAAGCTTTCTTAACCAAGTCTGAGACAGCCCAAATAATGACTGAGAAATTATTAGAGGAGATAATTCCCAGCTATGGGCTGCCCTTCAAGATAGGATCAAATAATGGGCCTGCATTTGTGTCAAAAATCACTAGGGAATTGACCAAGATGTTGGGGGTTAATTGAAAATTACATTGTGCCTATCATCCCCAAAGTTCAGGACACATAGAAAAAATGAATTGGACCCTAAAGAACACTTTAACTAAATTAAACCTACAGACCGGCAAAGGATGTGTGGGACTCCTTTCCTTTGCTCTGTTAAAGGCCAGGTGTACACCTTATGTAAAAGGAATTACTACATTTAAAATTATCTATGGAACCCCCCCATCCTACCCCAGATGGATCTTCAACAGATCACTGACTTTACTAATGAAAGTCTTCTTCATTCTATCCAAGCCTTACAATGAGTCCAGGAGTCCATTGTTCCAGCAGTCGGGGCTCCATTTCAGACACACCCTATTAGCCCCCATCCTTTTCAGCCCCATGACAGAATTTGGATCGAGAGATGCCATAGTGGGACGCTGGACCCCTGCTAGAAGTGCCCCCACCAGGTCAGCCTAACCACTCCAATGTTGTGAAAGTGGAGGGGAAATAGAAGAGGATTAGACCTACTTTTTATAAAACAAGGAGGCTTATGTATGGCTTTAGGTAAAACTTGTTGCTTCTATTCCAATCAATGAGGAATACTCTGAAATATCTTAGCTCTGGTCAGAGAAAACCTTAAAGAAAGAGAGCTTCAAAGGTAAGCTACTGGGCTGGAGAGATGGCTTAGCAGTTAAGCGTTTGCCTGTGAAGCCTAAGGACCCTGGTTCGAGGCTCAATTCCCCAGGACCTATGTTAGCCAGATGCACAAGGGGGCGCATGCGTCTGGAGTTAGTTTGCAGTGGCTGGAAGCCCTGGCGCGCCCATTCTCTGTCTCTCTCTGCCTCTTTCTCTCTCTGTCTGTCACTCTCAAATAAATAAATAAAAATTAAAAAAATAAAAAATAAAATAAAAAGGTAAGCTACTGGTAGCTGGTTTCAATCCCTGTATAACTGGTCCCCATGGTTAACTACTCTTCTTTCTGCTGTTGCTGGTCCTTTATTATTGTTGCTTTTAGGCCTCACCATAGGAGCTTGTGTCAATAACACTGTGATCAAGTATGTTAGGGATAGAATAAGCTCTGTCAAACTCATGGCACTGTGGGCTCAGTACACCCCCTTAGCTGAAAACATCCTAGACACCGTTTTACACAAGTCAAGGATTTGACACAGTACCAACTCAGAGAGGAAAATAAAGGGACACAATTGACCAGGTTAAACATTCTCCTGTTTAATCCTTACCCAGCACTCCATGAGTCAGCGGTCTTACTTGTGTGACACCAGCCTCAAAACAAAGGTATTATTGTGGATCAAAAGAAGCAAGATAATGATAATAACTCGTCTGGCAGGGTACTAAATCGCTGAGGTTTGGTGGTCATTCTTTTATAGGTCTATGACCTAACTTGAATGTTTCACACATTCCTTCTTCCCTGGGCCCAGGATTTTGTTTAAATGTAAAAATGTGACACAAATCAGTTTTACTTATTCAAATCTAGAACTTTGACTTGAGTCATTGGAATGATTATTTTCCCTTTTTTCTGTCCATAAAGATGTTAGCATGTAGCATCAGAAGCCTGATTGGTAGGCACTACAGAGAAAAGTATTCATCTGGGAAGAGAAGAGTTAAGATGAAAAGAGAGGGGCTGGGCGTGTAGCTCTGTGGAAAAGTACTTGTAGTACAGGCACGAAGCCCTGAGTTCAAACTTCAGAACCAGGTACAAAACAAATAAAAAAGAACGAAAGATAAAAAGTTGAAGAGAGGAGGCAGTGACAGAACTTCAAAGCTTTGAATGACCTGTGAAAAAAATGAATAACTACTGATCTTTTCAGTCTTGAAACAAATTCCCTTGTTTGAATTGTGTTTCTTTTATTTGCAACTAAAAATTCTAACTGAATCAAGTTTTGTTCACTTGGAGGTGCAAAATTTCAGTGTCTACATTGGGGATGACACAGAACATGATGCTTCCGTGACAGCCAGGTTTAAAAGTAGAGTTTCTAAAGTCCTTTCAAACAAGTCCAAATGTCTAGGACAGCTGTATTTTAAAGGAATGTGCAAAAGAGTATGCATCTGTTGGTATTGAACATGTGGAATGTAGCTTTAGAATTATCTGTATTTTCAATAAAATTAAAAAAAATAGCAACATCTATCCCATAGGATGCACATAAATGCCTGTTTTGTTGTGTAGCAGAATGAAAGAAGGCTGTTGAGGAAAAATTCAACAGTACAATGAAACATCAGCATAAAGCAACAGGGAGAGTGCTTCCTTGTATATGCACATCAATCATGACTGAAGCAGAAAAGGATCTGCAGCCTTGTTCATAAGGGCCACAAAGAATTGCTTTAGAACACTGAGCCATAAAGCTCTTAGCTTAATGAGTTTGTAACATTCTGCAGATCTGCTTAAAACACGTTGCATTCCAGACTGTGTTAACAGACTCCAACAGTTCTTGCCAACACACTCATCCTAAACAATTACATTAAGATCCATAAGGCCATGTTTACAGTTCGGAGAAGCGAATGTATTGTTAATGGGCCATAAACTATCCTCTGATTCAATGGTTTGGCTTTTTGAAATTTGTGTAATAGTCAATGGAAAATTTCCAACATCTACTTGGCATGCAAGGAGAATTGGCTTCAGGGAAATAAAGCTGAATGCTGACAAGCATCCTTTCCACAGATTTCTGATCTAATGTGATTTTTATATAGAATAAAACAATATACAAAAATTTCAAAAGACGATCATGGCTGCAGTTTATAATAGTTTTATATGTTATAGAAAAAAGTAAATAATCATGATAGGCCATAAAAAAATCCCATGTGTACAATATCTTCAATTTCTTCTCAAATGGTTTTTCAAATCTCTTGTGAAATAGCTGCATCGGTGAGTCACAAGTAGCCTGTGAACAGACATTCATTGCAGCTCCACGCTTGTCGTGCCTGTGATTATCTGCGACTGCATTTTACTTACCAAAAGCTTGTGTGATTCAAAGTACTATCTTAAATCTTACTATGTGTTTTCTGTCTTCTTGTCTCCCTTTTATTTCCTCTTCCTCCTTGTGTTTGTGTCTGGTCTCTGTATCTCTCTGCTCCATTTCCTCCTCACTCTGCACATCCTTCTCATGTGGGACTAACGTCGCTCTGTCCCTTCCTTCCAGATGGTTCCACTTTCTCTTACTGATCATTTCCATTCATCTCAATGCATTTTTAAAATTAATCCATATCATGCTTTGCAGGCCTTCTTCCCTGCTTGGCTGTAGTATTGCAGTGCCAAGTTTCCTCCCTGCTTTGTAATTGCTCAATTATTCAAACAATTAAGATTTGTACATCATAATATACAGCTTTGTACAAGGAACTATTCTGGGTCCTATGCAGAAACCAAAAGAGCTAAAATCAGACATCAAGAAATTTGTCACCTCCAAATATAGCTATGTCAAACAATATTTTTCATATAAAAAGGACCTTGTTGGTCTCTTAACTGATGGGTTGCAAATACAGAGAAAATCTTCTGTCTCAATTTAGTAGCCCATAAAAAGTTTAGGACAAGAGAAAATAACCATTGGCTTTGATACTTGGCATACTTCCTGACTGGAGACTGGTGTCCAAGGCAGTCAGGAGCAATAGCTAATATCTGTCCTCTAGTGCTGTGTCATAGGGACTGGCACAATCATGCCACAAGCACTATCTCATTCATCTAACAGCTTTTAAAGGCAAAACTAATTTTCACCATCACTTTATCGATAAAGAGAGCTCTTATAAAGTTATGTGGCCAATAAACTATGAACTGAAATTTCAAATCTATGCTAATGCAATTCTAGAGCCCACACATGAGTCACAAAATCAAATGATAAGATGCAAAGAATGCCATGTGACTTTTCTACCCTTTGTTTTGCCTTGTGCCCTCTACCCGGTATTAAAACTATGGACTCCTTCTAAAGAGTCAGTAACGATTAGTACGCTCAAGACTGCAACAGGGCCAACCATAAAAATTCCGTGATTCCTGGCTGGTGATGTAGGTCAAGGGATGAAATGCTTGTCATGTATGTACCTGAGTTTAGATCCCTAGAACCTGTGTAAAGCTGTATTCTGTAGAGTTAGTGTCCACAATCCCAGCACAGCCATGACATGATGGACTATGGAGTCAGGAGAATCCCCTGAAGCTGGCCTGGAAATTACAAAGGTGAACATTGAGAGATCCCACCTCAACCAAGGTGGGAGGGGAGGGTGGGTCAGGCACCTTCAAGCACAGGCTGGAGCCTTCAGTAGACAGGCTTGAGCTGCCAGGAAAGGCTAAGGGCCCCAAACTGCAGGAGGCCACTCCCGCTCCAAGCCCGGCACACCTGAAATTAGGCTTTGCCCTGTGACCTGTGACCTGTGGCCAGTTGCCTAGGAAACTCCTTATATGGTATCAGCCACCAAAAATCCTTTGCACAGCCCATCCCCCTGTACCTTACCATTGCTTACGGGCTGGAATGCATATCCACATATGCTGATTAGGCATCAGCAAGCAACCTTGTGCATCCAATCCCCTTAGGACCCTCAACCAATTATAAACCCATTTTCCTACTGACTAAAGCAAGCTGTTCACAGAGACTATGTCCCAAAAGTGATTCTTCTGCATGCTCACCATGGTTGCCTGGACGCCCAGAGACCCACAAGGATGGACATCCAAGATTGTCCTCTGACCTCCTCATATACACTGTGATCCTCTTGTGCCCACATTCCTGGTTTGTATTAAGAATTGTAGTACTTGGAGCTGGGGAGATGGCTTAGCAGTTAAGGCACTTGCCTGTAAGCCTGAGGAGCTAGGTTTGATTCCCAAGTGTTCATGTAAGTCAGACACACAAGGTGGCACATGTGTCTGGAGTTTGTTTGCAATGGCTAAAGGCCCAGGTGCATCTATTCTCTCTCTGTCTCTCTGTCTCTCTCTCTCCTTCTCCCTCTCTCCCTGTTTCTCTCTCCTCCCTCCCTCCCTCCCTCCCTCTCTCTCTCTCTCTCTCTCTCTCTCTCTCTCCTTCTCCCTCTCTCCCTGTTTCTCTCTCTCAAATAAGGTTTAAAAATACTAAAAAGAATTACAGTACTCTGAGAATATATATGAACACTCTGCCTCTTCCTGTAAGAGCCAAGTGAATCTGCTTCCTTCACTTTTTATATAGGTCTTTTGAGCCATTGGGTAATGTACATATGCAATGACACAATGTTAACTTCTTTATCCATCCGTGAATGGATGACTTAGAATAAAAGGGTAGATATGCTCAGATACAGAACCTAGCTGTGCTGGTATAGACTGAGCTTTGTAACTTGTTGATGGGAACACTATTCCTGGGCTTCAATGGGTTTGTGTTGTTTGTCTAAGAGCAAGAGACCCAGGGATTACTGGAGATGTACATAGGTAAATGGCAGAAGAGTTGCCTACCACGCACAAAGGCCAGCATGCACAGTTGCTAGCACTGCAAAAGAGGGAAGGAATAGAGAAGGAGAGAGAAGGAAGAGGGGATGGAGGACGGGAGGGAGAGGAAGACCAAGAGAAAGGGAGATAGATAGAGGCCAAAACCCAGAACACTGACCTTGAATAAAAGGATAAGCTTCTGGTATATTTATAGTATTTGTATTGTTTACATAATTGTTTCAATAGATATAATGCTTCACAAGAGTTCATCATCTGGGTTATATAAATAAATATTCTAATGACAAATCAATTTGTGACCATAAGCAAGTCATTTATTTCTTATGATAAATTGCTTTCTCTTAGAGATTTATTACCCGTAAACTTAGGCAAGACAACCTGATATCCAAGTGCCTCACCGGTTCCCTATTTATTGATTCCCTGAGGTATTAATAATAAATTAAGTATCACCATACGTTCAGCTTTGTCTTTAAAATGCAGAGTATATGATTATTCCATGTGCACAGAAGTCCACACAAAAACTTGAACGTAGGTGTTTATAACAGTTTTACTCATAATTGTAGAATTGTAGCACGATCAAGGTGTCCCATTAGTCTAGAGGCTAATCAAAAACTGTGCCCTCTCCAGACCGGAACACTATCTAGCATTACAAGGAAATACGCTACTCCATCCATGTAAGCAAAAGACAGTGCAACACCTTTCTGTTTTCATGTCTCAGAATGTAACTCACAAAAACTCCACTTTTATACACCTTATCTCTGTTAACTGAAGAGAACCTTCTCTATTTCCCATCATTCCACAGTGGCTCATCAAACCAGGCCCCTCCTTATCTTACTCCACTTCCAAAGTTGTACAACCTCTGCTTCTTTACCTTTGTCTCCATTTTTAAAACATGTTTTATTTATTTATTTAAGAGAGAGACAGAATGATTGCACCAGGGCATCCAGCCACTGCAGATGAACTCCACATGCATGTGCCCCCTTGTGCATCTGGCTTACATGGCTCTTGGAGAATTGAACCACCATGATCCTTTGGCTTTTCAGGCAAATGCCTTAACCACTAACCCATCTCTCCAGCCCTTTGTCTCCATTTTTAATTTGTAGGTGATGTTAACTTCTGCACCAAGCCTTTTGCTCCCTCCTTGATCTAAAACCCTTGCTTACCTTTGTTTGATGTATGCCAAGCCTTATTCTATTCAATGTATGTTAATCTACTGATTATCAAAATAAATCAATAAAATAAATTCTTTTAGCACCCCGGGTTTAGCATCATTGAGGTTAGATTGCCCATCCTCAAACAGCAGTTAAAGATCTAGGCACTATCCCAGGGGTATGGCTCATATATTGTGCCAATCTCATTTATCCAATGTCCATTAGCCTCATCTGTGGAGCAGGTATGGGGCACCAAACAGGGCAAAAGGTACAACTGTATATAATCTGTATACTCTGAAAGAGTTAAAAGATAAGTTTTGAGAAAAGCTAGAGGCATGTAGACTCCAAAACAAAGCTTTACAAATTTGTGCAAACAAAGACAGCAGCTTTTGGTTACTCAAATGAATTTCTTCATTTGATAGTTGGAAAAATGATGGAAGACAAAATTACAATTTTGTGAGATTCTGTAATTTTGTAAAAAGGCAATATTATTAATCATATTGAAGTCTTATTAGGATAAATACATGCAGTGTGCATAAAAACATTAATATATGTCAATTTTTGTTAATGCTAATATTGATATTAATGAATATTTTATTTAGTTCCTTCCCAATACATTTTCCATGCTCTACCACATTGGTTGTCTTTGTTTTTTTTAATCTCATAATTGTATTTTATATTGACTGTTGTGTTTAGACCAGCTTTCCCACCAGTTCTACATGGGAAGCATAACCTAGTTCTAAGTTTATCAGTAATCCCATGACTCTGGATACTGGGATTGCTTCAATATAAGCAACATGATGAAAAGCAAAGCTATTAAGAACAATGCACATTTATCTTGGGCTTTCTCTAAATCAGTTAAGGGAAAAGATTCATTGAACTTGAATTTGAGAGGATGTAGGATTTAACACATGAAGTCACCACGCTACCCTCCAGGGACAGGATGTTTGAATTGAAGTCATCACCAAGAGTCAAAATAAAAAATAAAGGGATAAACTAGGTGACAATGAGTGTTTGAGATCCTGTATCAAGATGTCTTTTTGGACTCTTCAGGCACATGAGCCAACTTCCTTTCATTTAAGACAATTTTGACTGTTTTCTAATACTTGTAACTGTGTATCTTGTTCATTCTCCCCATTTCTCTCCTACATGAGTCAATTGCCTTAGATTCTTCTTTTGTTCTATCTCAGTAATGAAAATGCATTAGAGAGAGAAGCTCCAAGAGTATGATTTTATAGCAAAAATGTCTTCTATTACATTTGATCAACAGGAAGGCTCTAGATGTTTTAATATTCTCAGATAAATCCTTATGCATTAAGTGGTAGAGATTTCAAATCTGAGTAAACAGAACTGAATACATTGCCTTTTTGAGGTTATTGGATGTCAGCCTTTAGCAAGAAAACCAAAAATTGAGATAGCTTCTTCAGAAGAAATATGCAAACAATAATAATTTATATCAACACATAACTTATTCAGCTATATTAGAGGATTTATTCTTTATATTAGAAACAGAAGCAATAATCAGCAATAGGAAATTCCATGTTATTCTTGTATTTTTGACTCCTCACATATTTTTAACTGTGAGATGTAGAGAATTTTCACTGATAAAAAAGAAACCGTATTTGATATATTATTGGTATATTTTTGCATAGACCATTACCAGGAGACAGCCAAGTTCAAAGGCATTATTGCTGCATTATTTTGATTATTTCTCTTGAAATTTTTATACCAAATGTCCAGCATCATTCACAGCTGGGATTGATCTAGAAAATAAGCCTAATAAACATGGGCTAGGCCATATGAAAAATTAAGTGATTTAAGCACAGATAAAGAAGAGCCTAGCCAATAATGACTAGTCTTAGCAGTGGGGGAAGAAGCCTCAAGGGCAAGATTTGTGCAAGAAAGACATAAAATCTGGAGTTTGAGCCTTCAGCACTCTGGATAGCTCCAAAGGCCAAAGGCCAAAGGACTTGAGTTCCATTCAAGATTTGTTTTTGTTTTTGTTTATTGGGTTTTTCCCCACTTCTACATGCAGCCTATGCATGCATTCGCCTAGCAAAACTGTATGATCCTTCAAGTAATGCTACTAATTTTGCAGAACTCAGTCCCTGAAGTCTGGAAATTAACTTTCAAAGACTTTCCAACTTGGAATCAATCAGGATTTGATTCTGCACGTTCATCCTCATTCTATGAGAAATATCTTACAGCTATTACTTGGTATACATAAAAACACAAGTATGCACAATGATATTTGTTGGAAGGTTTATTGAAATATTCAAAGGCAGAATAATTGTATGTTCTTTTACAAAGTAGTATGGATATTTTAGTATACCTGTAGGGGTGGAGAAAGCTTAACCCTTAATCCATAGGCTCCTCTTGCTGATAAATCCCAGTGCCAGAACGGGGTTACCTCACAGTAAGCTGGTATTCAGAGAGACCCATGAATCCCCCAAAACAATTACCCACCAGATCTAAATAGTAATACACTATTGCTGAAGACATCACAGGCTGTGTTGACAGGACATTGAGAAATCATACTAGAACTGAGAACGAAGCCAGATCCTGGTTGGTTAGCCATCATATTTCTGTAAAGTATTATGCAAGCTGATAATGGATAAAAGTCACCAAAAGTGTGAACAATCATGGGACCCTGTCAGCTATACAAACCAAATAGCCAGGTAAAATGTGCACACCTGTGCAATAGTGGCACACGGGCTATGGGAGTAATCAACTGCTCTCTGATTGCACATGAGGCCCACTCAGGAGGGTGGGGAATTCATACCTGATAATGAAAACAGAGTCAGAAGCTGTGTCTATGAAGGTCTTAGACCATACAGGGAAACATCTACTGTTCTTTGACTAAGGAGGGAGAACATGCCCATCAAAAAGCTTTTAAATGGCTCTGCTTTTCCCTATTGATCCTTGATGCTTGGTTTGAGAATCCGCTTTTTACAGATGGTAGTGAAAACCAGGGGTACCCAATATCCATCAGTACAACAAGGAAAGAAACCCAACTGCCCCGTATGAGATGACTCATCTCTATCGCATCTGCCACAGCCCAGGACACAGTGCTGAGGAAGTGAAGTGACAGATTAAATACAAATGCTGGTCTCACTGCTAGCTTGAGAACCTCTTACAGGGAGAGGGGTGGTAGACATGGAGGACACTCCAGACTTATCAAAGTTGAAAAGCAGATGTTACAGATGACTCAACACTAAATGAAGCTTATAACATGTCCTCCAAGGTTCAGGGAACACTGTGGAAAAGGGGATAGAAACATTATCAGAGCTACTGGGTGGGAAGGTGTACCCAGAGACATTCCACCCCTACTGCAAAAGAGACTGACTGGTGACCCCACAGTGAATACCAATAATACCACTAAACAGGGCCTTCAGTGGAATTGGGGGCAGTAGAGAGTAAATTCAAGAGTATAGACCAATGGAAATATGACAAATATGCAATATGCCCATAAAATAAAGTTCAAAATTAATAATTTTTTAAGAACTGATAAATTATAGTACATCTATAATAGAAACTATATACAAATAAGATATATCTCACAAATGTAAATAAACACTGATATAAGTGATTTCTAAAATATTCTATCAAGATCAATTTTAAACATAAAGACAAAAGAGAAATGTGTGGCCAAATAATGTGAACACAGTATTTTGGCTCATGAAAAAATTAGATATGTTTGGATAGACAAATAGTATCCTAGAATATAATATTCCATGTTAAACTGGATACCTTTACTCCATTAAGAACTACTATGACAGTTGTTTACTTTTCTAAATTTTTGGTTTATTTTTATTTATTTGACAGCAACAGACAGAGAGAGAAAGAGGGAGGGAGAGAGAGAGAGAATGGACATGCCAGGGCTTCCAACCACTGCAAACGAACTCCAGACGAGTGTGCCCCCTTGTGCATCTGGCTAACGTGGGTCCTGGGGAATTGAGTCTCGAACCAGGGTCCTTAGGCTTCACAGGCAAGCACTTAACCACTAAGCCATCTCTCCAGCCCATTGTTTACTTTTTCTTATGTACATATGTCATGTTGTGTATACAAATTACTTTTTCAATGAAAAAAAAAGTTGTTTATACCTAGCTACCTTTTCGAAAGTCAAGTTTAAATGTAAACAGTTGTGACTCATCGTGTTCCTCTGTGCATATCTGAACCATCTACATTCATAGATACAGTGAGCTCCTACAAGCCTGGGCCACGGGGGAAGGTTTCCTGTGATACGTTTTTTTGTTTGTTTGTTTTTGGTTCTTGTCTCTAGTATTTTTGAAAACAAATCTTGTTGATGCAAAAACAGAACGAACAGATAAATATTGGAAAGTCTAACTCTGAATTTTCAAAATCTTGCTTGTGAGTTTTCAACACGGTTAAAAGAATGCTCTTCAACATTACTCACAGACTGGGAGAAGCAATGTGTGAGGGAAGTCACAGACACTTGCTATAGAACGTCCTGTGCTTAAGGTGGTTGAGAACTTCCTGCCATAGAAATCAGAGGGCAGCAGCTTCTCAGAACTGCTCCCACTGAGCACATAATTACTGCATGATGAATCGCTGTCTCACGAACCTAAAAGTTCTCAGAAAACAGCATGTTCTATGTAGCTTTGGGTGACAAGGTTGAGTTAGACATTGTCCCAGAATCTTAAGAGAAGTCACTTCATCTTTAAGCTTCACTTACAATAGAGAGAAAATTTGCACCTAAGAAGTCTTTATTATATTTTAATATTTTTGGACTCGTGTGTATGTGTGTGTGTGTGCGTGTGTGTGTACATTAATGTATTTATCTATGCTGATATCATGTCTTATCTATTCTTCAGTATCTCCTATGTATACTTTTTCTCTATTTTCCAGGATTCCTACCATAATCATGTATTCATTACTTTCAGGGAAAAGTTAAATTTCAATTTTAAGGCATACAACAGTCCAAAATTGCTATTTACTAATGATTGAAGCACAATTTTAAAATTTTAAATACAACATGCATTAAAAATATGCTAGGGCATATTTCACAGCTTTGGCTGAGCTGGAGCACGTATTTAAATCGAAGAGTGTAATTGGTGCTGCTACTTAGCTTTCAAGCTACAGAACAACCCCACTTTTCCATGAAGCCTAGCCCTTCATCAACCACTTACTCTGCTTTTCAGTTTCCCACAATGCTTGCAAGCTTTGCTGACCACTTACACTGGCTTTTATCACACCTGTCTGTGTGTCCTCCTGTGTGTGTGTGTGTGTGTGTGTGTGTGTGTGTGTGTGATGTCTTTCCAACTGTGTGATGTGCAAACTGAGAATATGGACCAACCTTATAGATCTATGTAGCTATTAAATTCTAATACAGTATTTTGACTGGGATAAAAATGTTACATAAACATGTATTTGTAAAATAACAGTAATCAATAAAGCAGACATTGTATAATTTAATTTAACATAAAGTTAAATGAACTAAAACATCACATTAATGTGACATCAACAGGTTTATTAAGTTTTCTACTGAACGAAATATGTGTCTCACCTATATTGTCTTTCTGATGATTTTGTTAAAGAGTTGTATAGCTGTAAGATATATGAGGAATATATTTGAATTTGTTCCAAAGTATCATATATATAAACTCAATATTGTAACAGGTAAAAAAAAATTGAGCTCTGGAGTCATGGGACAATCATATTTTCAATGGTTTTGGATGCAAGAATAGAAGAATTGCTATGTCAAAATCATGGGAATTCATTTGTTGATGGTATCCATGCATATATACAATATACCATGATCTTAGGCCCCTCCCACAACCCTCCCCTTTTCCCCCTCTTCTATGATCCCCCACTGAATCCCCCCGCTTTTTTTTTTTTTTTTTTTTTTTTTTTTTTTTTTTTTGGTTTTTCAAGGTAGGGTCTCACTCTAGGCCAGGCTGACCTGGAACGCCCTATGTATTCTCAGGGTGGCCTCGAACTCATGGCGATCCTCCTACCTCTGCCTCCCAAGTGCTGGGATTAAAGTCATGTGCCACCACGCCCGGCTGAGTCCCTTCTTTCTAGCTAGTTCCTTTTCCGTTTTTGACACTTCTTTATATATGTACAAAATGTATTTTAATCATAGTTGCCTCTCTTCCTTCTGTCTTTACCCTGCCCTCCCATACTCCTTTATCTCCTCTATTCCTTCCTCCAACTAGTTCCTCTATTATTTTTTTAAAATCATAATGAGTTTTCTTGTATGACCCTACTGAGTACCGGTAATATTTTCATCGTGTTATACTTTTATATCATCTCTCCCCTGCCCCCAATCCACTGAGGGTCCTCCTCAGAGGAGTTATTGGTGCTCTAGGTGGGGTCAGTCTCTGTTCAGGGGGAGTAGACAATGCCGCGGGATACTCCTTCAGTTCCTGTGACTCTTACAATCTTTCCACCCCCTCTTCCACACTGTTCCTTGATCCGAGGCAGCTGTGTTATTACACCACATTAGTGGTAAATGCTCTGCCATCTCTGAATTTTTATAATATTCACATACATTTGCTGGTGACCTGTGTCTGTTTGTAGTGGTTCATTGAGGAAATAGTGGTGGGTTGATCTAAGTCCATCTTTTCTGCTTCCTTCCTTCTAATCTCAAAGGAAAAATAAATCCAATGTTAGTACAGACAGAACCTCTACCAGAATTTCCTTCCCAACTTCTTCAGAACCAACTCTTTCAAGCTCATATCTTCCATCTGAAGGGATATCTTGGGGTCAGAGTGTTCGCATGTGGCGGTGGGGTTTTTCCCCAACCACTGAACACGAAATTAATCAGGTATATCTTCTCTAACCATTCTTTCATCATCTTCTTTTTAACCTTCTGGTGAGAGATAAGAAAGATGATTGAGAGAGAGTGAAAGACGGAGAGAGGGGAATCAACGTTGATCAGCCGGGTGCTAACTTGTGTTACTTATTTCAAATCTTTTCCTACTCAAATCCTTTCACTCTGTTCGTTTTGCCGCTGTTCACTCCTAATCTCCCTCTGATCTGCAAAGGTGCTCCGTACAGATGATAGCCAGAAACGTGCACTGACAATCCGTATGCTGGCCGGTGACGACCTCGCTTTCCTTTTACTTTCTTTCTTTCGTGCCCAGCACATTTCACATAACTCTGCAAGTAGTTTCCCGGATAATGTTGAATTAAGGCTAATTGAATTGAGTGGAGTTGAATGGAGGCTAAATGACCAATTCGTTTCCCAATACCAGGGTCTTTCCCAGCTCCTTCCAGTTCTTTGGCAGAGCTTCCCCTCCAGTCACGTTCATCACTGAGACAAACTTGTCACATTGTTATCACTTCATCCCACCTGTGCCATGTCTCTACTCAGAACACTCTACCCACTTTCCACCAATCTAATTTACACACTCCCTTCAAAGCTCCTGTAAGTTCCTGTTTCAGTAAAGATTGACTGGCTAGCTGAGCACAGACATGTTCCTCAATCCCCTCTCTAACTCAAATGCTATCTGACACTTAAGTAGTGACTTGTCATGGGATCTTTTTTTGTGACTATGTCTATGCTATGTTCCAAACAGTTTAAGTTCCTAAACATCAAACACTGGATTGCAAATCTGTATATCTTCCAAACTATGTAGTACAGTATTTTCTAGTATATAGTAAAACAGTAAAGATTGGTTACCAGATTTTTCAGTAATTTGTAGCTTTTGATTAGCATTGCTACAATTATAAATGTTTTGCTTTGTTTCATTTTGAATCTTAAAAACAGATCGGTTTATTGCAGAATGAATTACTTTGGGGGTGGTGAGGGGGGAGTTAGTGTTTCTTGCACGTATATACTCATGTTCCAGGTTACTTAATTAGGTAAAGATTTTCAAATCTACTTTAAGGGTATGTTAGTAGTTATATTACCAGAACTACTGACAATGGAACATTCTGCATGTAAGTATTTTCCCTAAGCAATAACACATCAATTTCCAGAAAAGCTCCTCAGTAATGGAGGGGGGCAGGAGCTTGGAATTTGTTTTGGTTAGCATGAAATTATCATGTTTGGGAAAATTCTTTTCATAGCTACTCTGTCAAACAACAATGTTTTCCAGAGAAATTTCATCAAAATTTTAATTAGGTGAATTCAGTTTAGGGAAAAATTAAAATATACAATTTTTCAAAAGAAAAAGGAGCAAAATTTATCATTTGCATTTATATAAAAGGAATCCATGGATTTGTGCCTATAAGTCTTTAAATTTTCCTTCTGAATGAAACCGATTTGAAGTATACTGTTCTAACACTGTGAGAAAAGTCGTAAAAACAGAATAGTCTGTGGACTTTTTCCATGATTTCGTGAGAAACTTGTTGACTGAGAAGTCCATGCTGGGCCCATGAACCCAAGGGTAAATCCTCCAAGGCTGGAAATTTCTACTTCGACACTCAAATGGCAGTTTATATCTTTAAACAAAATAAGCGAATAGCCAACAGAAAGGCTAAAACAGAATGCTTTAAGCCAGATAAAGGCTATTAAGGCCCATAGTACCAAAATGAGTGAGTGCCTGATGCAGCACAAGGAAGAATGAAATTGGTTTTACTACAATAGGGTTTTCCTCAAACAATTATGGTTAAAATGCAAACACAAAAAAAAAAAAAGAAAGAAGGAAAGAATAAGAAAAAGAAAGAAAGCATGTCATAGCAGAATAAATCTTTGGGACTTAAAACATTCATTTTAGCACAATTCAAATTATCTTCTACCAAGTGGCCATGTACGTGAAGTAGTATGGAATGGCTTAGTGGTGAGTACGCGAGGTGTTTCAATGAAAATGAACTTGAGAAGCTCTGTACGCAGTCAGGAACGTGACTCTGGCATTCCTCTTTCTGAGTCACGCTTTTCTCATCTACAAAACTGAACAGAACAAATTCTTAGGGCATATGTGGCTTAAAAAGAGATAGGAGTTTTCTCTATACTTTGTTATTTTTCTTTTTTTCTCTCCACTCTCTTTTCATGGTCCCCAAACAGGCCATAATACTGAAAAGCTTTCTGAGTCACTAAAATTAAAAGTCACTATTTTGTCATCTACATACATTGAAATCAGGCATTTTTGCATTATTTCAACACCTTATTACTTACTCTTAGATAACATTTAAAGATGCTACATATGCCTATGTCAGTTACAACAGTTGCATTTGTTTAGTTAGATCACTTTTATTTCTATCTCAAATAAAGGTTTTTATTAATACTAAAATAGATTTCAGGAAATAAGTTTGTAAGCAAGCAGTACCATAGACAATGATGAAAAGATCGTGCAATCAGAAATGAAGTGACATAAAGAAGAGAAAGTTTAGCCGGGCGTGGTGGTACAAACCTTTAATCCCAGCACTCGGGAGGCAGAGGTAGGAGGATCGCCGTGAGTTCGAGGTCACCCTGAGACTCCATAGTGAATTACAGGTCAGCCTGGGCTAGAGTGAGTCCCTACCTCGAAGAAAAAGAAAAAAAAAAAAGAAGAGAAAATTTAATTTTTGCACCAATTTACTAATCTTTATAGTTCATAAGCAACTCAGTAATGCAGCAGATCAATTGTACACTGTGCCAGCCTTTATTCCGGGTACTGGAGATTAGAAGAATGAATATAACATGACCGCTTACCTCAAGAATTTTATAGATTAACTAGGAAATTGACATGCAGATAAGCAATTCCCTTTTAAAGTTCAAGCTTGGGAACATAATGGCATGCAAGGTACTTTGAACAATGGGGCCACTGTAGCTGGAGCAAGGATTTAGTTTCAGGTATGAAAGATAAACACTTCTAGTAACCAGCCATTAGAGCTGTCAGGAAGCTAATGCATGGTCCATGTTTTGGAAATGAGGAAGCTACCAGAGTTCAATGACTTGTGCAAGGTCACAGAGCTTAAATGGAGCCTCAAAATAGAATAGAACTGCTAAAAAAAGAAAAAAAGGAGCCATTTGCAGGATGATTAAGTACGCAGTTTAAGGCACATGCCTTCCCTTTTCGTTTTTTTTAAATATATTAATTCCATCTGTTATATAAAAACATTTTCTTGTATTAGTAGAATTATGTGCCATGTTTGAATACATTGTGTTATGCACATATTTCTTCAAATATTTATTATTTCTTCATAGCAAAATCAAAATTCTCAAAAAAAATCAAAATTCTCATATCTATTTTAAATGCACATTTTAGTGACATCACCTTTCTTTCCATTTTTAAGTAGAAATGAAAATAATTTCCCATTCATAGGTATCGAGGCTTCATATTATCTTGCCCTAGTACTTACCGTAAGAGCGGAGAGAATGACCGTGTGTACTGCTGACAATACAGGGTTGACTTCACCCTCAGAGAGTGAATGTTTGCCTCCTCTCAGTTTCTTGCATCAAGTTCTTTCAAAAATGTAGGATTATAGAATATTTAACAACGGCTGTGTTCTTTAGAATACATTTACAGTGAAGAGATGATTGTTCTGTGAATAAATGATCTAGTAACCCCCCTCCCAAAAGAACAGTTTAAAATACACCCAGTTTCCAGTGTGCTGAATTGAGCATTATTCTTGACCTGCCTGTGGTGAACTAATGCAGTATTTCTATTGTTCATCTGTAATCAGCATCTGTGTATGCACATTGGCATTCAAGGACAGCAGTATCCCAGTGGAGCCAACCTCTCAAGCACCGACTTTAAAGTGAAAATTCAATGTTAGCTTTTGTAAACTAGAGATACTTTTTCCCACCTCAGAAATACTGTTTGGTGAAATAATAAATTTAAAACCCATGACACTATATGCTTTTTCCAATATATAATAGAGCTACTTCATTCCCCACGGATTCCTCTCTGTTATTATGAATATCATTTCCATTTACTTATATTTGAATTATTCTTTCAAGACAGCACAGGGAACAAATAGAAGAATGTGGCATATTTATGGGATTTCTTATGATAGAGATATCCTATCCTATATTTGAAATTAAAATTAATAAATTCAAGTTATAATTATGGGCATAAACAGTTTCTTTGAAGTTATGAGTATTGGGGTCTGATGTTTCCACTCTGTAAACTTGCTTGGTCATGAGAACATAGGTGGAATTCAACCTAACTCCAGAGAGTGCTATAATATGGAACTATGGTCAAGGACAGAATGCATGTATTGAATTAAGGACAGCTGTGTCTTTTACAACTTCCTGGAAATACAAAGGGTTAACCAGCACCTCGTGAGTACCATGTTGAGATATACCATTTTAAAGGTTCCTACGCTCAATCACTACCTCTACTGTAGGCTTTCTTTTATATAAAGAAATTCTTTCACTGTTTGTAGCACTACCATGATTTTTCCTATTCAAGAAAAATGTTTATTCTCATAAATACATGCTCTTAAGCCAGACATGGTGGCGCACGCCTTTAATCCCAGCACTCGGGAGGCAGAGGTAGGAGGATCACCGAGACTTTGAGGCCACCCTGAGACTACATAGTGAATTCCAGGTCAACCTGAACCAAAGTGAGACCCTACCTCGAAAAACTAAAAAAAAAAAAGAAAAAGAAAAAAGCTCTTACTTTTATCTGATATTTTAGACCAGGAGATCATAAACAATATTTTCTTTCTCTCCTTCTGCCTCTTCCTCTCTCTCTCTCTCTCTCTCTCAAATAAAATAAAATAAAGTAAAATAAAATAAAATAAAAGCTAGGGGCTGGATAGATGGCTTAGCACTTAAAATACTGGCCTGCAAAGCCTGAGGAGCCAGGTTCAATTTTCTAGTACCCATATAAGCCAGGTGTAAAAGGTGGCGCATGCATCTGGAATTTGTTCACAGTAGCTGGAGGCCCTGGCATGCCCATTCTCTCTGTATTTACCACCTACTCCTCCTCCTCTCTCTCAAATAAAGGAATAAACATAATAATAATAAAAATCTTTAAAATTAAGTGAATAAAAATTAGGTGAAAATTGAAGGTGAGTGTGTGTATATCTACAAAGTCAGCTTTAGGACATGATTGTTATCAATATTTATTTTCTTTTGCCTATGCTTAGGAACATGCACATACAAGTGGTGACAGAAGGGGCTGGTAAGATAGTTCAGTTGGTAAAATACTTGCTTTGCAAGTGTGAGGACTTGAGTTCAATCCCCAGTAGCCTCAGTATTGGAGAAACAGAGAGAGGAGAATCCCTGTGACTTGTTGGTTGCCATTCTAGCCTAACTGGTGATGCTTGGGTTCAATGACAGACCGTGTTTAAAAAAAAAAAACAACTGGCTGGCACTTCTATGAATAACACTGGAAGTTGTCTCTGGCCTCCACACGTGCATTTGCAATAACGTATGCTCCTATGCATCCAGGAACACACACATACATACATATGAATGCCTTAAACATACAGTTAAATTGAAAGTGCTTGCAGAAGTGGCAAGCTATTCTATTCCTCACCCTCCATGCCAGCGTTCCCACAGCATCTCCTTCTGTGGAGTGGTAAGAGTGCAGCATGAACAATGCCTCCCCTGTGCGTTAAAAACGAATCAATTATCAAGGGATGAATCCTTGAGTTTTCCCTCCTGTGCTGCTTTGATTCAGGTGTCCCCCAAAACTTAATTGTTCTGAATGCTAGGTTCCCAGCTGATGGAGATTTGGGAATCAACTTCTCTTGGAGGCAGTGTAATTGCAGGGGGCAGGCTTATGGGTATTATAGCCAGTTTTCCCTTGTCAATGTTTGGCACACTCTCCTGTTGCTATTGTCCACCTGATGTTGGCCAGGGGGTGACATCCACCCTCTGCTCATGCCATTCTTTCCCCCTGCCATCATGGTGCATTCCCTCAAGTCTGTAAGCCAAAATAAACCCTTTTTTCCCCACAACTGCTCTTGGTTGGGTGATTTCTGCCAGCAATGCGAACCTGACTGCAACACCTCCCTGTTCTTTCAGCTTATGGGATCAGAAGGTTATTGCTTGTGAAGATATCCCTCAAGGTCTCTCAGAGGAAAACGGAAAATTCATAGAAAATGTTAGAAATCAGCTAACCTAACTGATGTAGTTACAAATAAATTGTTAAGCCAGGGAAGGAAAAGTGAGACAAAATAACTATGGCTAGAGCTGGGAGGTGGCTCAGCAGGTAGAAGTGCTTTCCACATAAGCATGAGGACCTATGAAGGCCTAAGACTGACCAAACTCCAGAACTGTGAGAAATGGGCTTCTGTTCTTTACTAACTAACCAAGCAGAGAAAGACATTTCCCCAAAGCTCTACCTTCTAGCTCTGACACAAAGGGTATTAGGTGTCAACATGGGCACTGCACAGGTACACTCAGACCACGGCAACTGATGAATAGAACTTAAAATGACAAGCATTATAATCTGTAAAATTCGGTATAGGTAAAAATAATTAATGAATCAATAAAATAAGAAAGGGCGTATTTGTGGGGAGGAAGAGAACCACTAAGATAGACGAGGACAGCTTGTGGAAGGTAACTGAGGGGATATAAGCAAAGTGTATTAGGACAACAATATCATAATGAAAACCATTGCTTTTCAAATTATTTATTTTTTTAATAAAAAGGTTGTACTCTTAGATCCCCTCACTCCTGCCAAAATTCTGCTGAGGATCTTCATTGGGGTTACTGGTATCCACTGTGGGGACCAATAAGCCTCAGTCTGGCTCTGGGGGCGGGGGAGGATATGGGGTCTCAGGCTATTCCCACCCACCCTGCTGCTCTTGCAGTCATTCTACCCCCTCTTCCTACAATGTTCCCTGAGCCTGGGTGGGTAAGATAAGGATCTGATTTAGTGTTGCTTTTTAAATTCCTCAACTCAAACCACTTACCAAAACTAAACCCAGATGAAATAAACAGCCTGAATAGAGACATAACATCAAATGAGATTGGAGCTGCAATTCAGAGCCTCTCAACAAATAAAAGTCCAGGCCCAAATGATTTTCCTGCTGAATTCTACCAAACCTTCATTGAAGAACTAACGCCAACTCTTCTCAAGGTATTCCACATAATAAGTGAAGGGTGGGGGGGAATGCTCCTTGATTTTGTCTATGAAGACAGCATTACACTAATACCAAAGCCAGATAGAGACAGAACAAGAGAAGAGAATTACAAATTGATATCCCTGATGAGCTTAGATACAAAAATTCTCAATAAAATTCTTGCAAACAAACCAAATTCAAGAACACATCAAAAGCACCATCCATCTCGATTAAGTAGGTTTCATCCCAGGAACGCAGGGATGGTTCAACATACAGAAATCGGTAAACGTAACACATCACATAACCGAGACAAAGTCAGGAACCACATGGTCATCACAATAAATGCAGAAACGGCCTTCGACAAATTAAACACCCCTTCATGATTAAAACACTGGAGAAGATACAGATGGAGGGCTGGGCATGGTGGCCCACGCCTTTAATCCCAGCACTCGGGAGGCAGATGTAGGTGGATCGCCATGAGTTTGAGGTCACCCTGAGACTACATAGTGAATTCCAGGTCAACCTGGGCCAGAGTGAGACCCTACCTCGAACCTCCCCTCCCCCGCAAAAAGATACAGATGGAGGGCCCACACCTCAACATTTGATAAAGGCAATATGCAACAAACCTAAAGCCTATATCATACTAAATGGGGAAAGGCTCAAAGCATTCCCATTAAGATCAGGAAGTAAGAACGAGGTTTTTTTGTGGAAAAACATATTTATTTTGACTTACAGACTCAAGGGAAATGATGGCAGGGGAAAACAAAAGCATGAGCAGAGGGTGGACATCATTTCCCGGGCAATATCAGGTGGACATCAAGCAACAGGAGAGTGTACCCCAGGAGTTGAAGTCTTAGCCCAAACAATAACACAAGAGAAAGACATGAACAGGATACAGACTGCAAAGGACGAAGTCAAACTAGCCCTATTGACAAATGGCATGATTCTATATGTAAGAGGACCAAAAACGCCAGAAGTGATAGATGCTTTCAGCAAAACTGCAGGATATAAAATCCATACTCAAAACACACTAGCCTTCGAATATATAAGTGACAACACTATGGAAAAATAAATCAGGAAAGCTGTCCCATGTATAATAGACACACACACACACACACACACACACACACACACGATCAAATGGCCTGGGTTCTACCTGACCAAGGAAGTAAAAGACTTATTCAATGAAAACATAAAAACACTGAAGAAATAAGCAGAGGAACGCATGAGAAGCTGGAATGACCTCCCATGTTCATGGATTGGTAAAAGTTGCATTGTTAAAATAGCCATCCTACCAAAAGCAATATACAGATTCAATGTAATTCCAATCAAAACCCTAGCATTATTCTCCACAGAGGTTGAGCAAACAGTCTCAAAATTCATATGGAAGCACAAAAGGTCTCAGACAGCCAAAAGTACACTGACCAAAAGAAACACCTCTGGTAGTGTTACCATATCTGATTACAAGCTATACCATAAGGCCACAGTAATAAAAACAGCATGGTACTGGCACCAAACAGGCACATAAACCGATGGAATAGAATTGAAGATCCAGGTATGAGTTCAAGTAACTAAGGCTGCCTGAGCTTTGACAAAGGAGTCAAAAATGCTCACCAGAGCAAAGACAGCATCTTCAGCAACTTGGAGAAACTGGATAGCCACATGTAGAAAATTGAATTTGGACCTCCTCCTCTCACCTTGCATAAAAATCACCTCCAAATGGATCAAAGACCCCAAATAAGACCAGAAACTCTAAAAACACTAGAAGGAAAGTAGGGAAAATACTTCAAGATATAGGTGTAGGAAGAGATATTTTTCAAATAGGACTACAGTAGTTCAAGGAATTAGGCAGATACTTCTCAACAACTGGACCCTCATGAAAATAAAACTGTATTGTACAGATAAGCAAACCATCGACAGAGTCAATAGACAACCTACTGAATGGGAGAAAATCTTCACCAACTATACCTCCTGATGCCAGCTAAACACACTGATATTAAAAAAAAAAAAATCTTTTGGTATTTACTCTTCATTCTGTGGCATGTCTACATAAACTCTTCACATGCTTGAGATAGCTTTCCTTCCAATTTTATACAGAATTCCAAGCACCCTTCCTTCTCAATTCCATTGGTTAGGTTTCTACTCCTTCTTTAAGGGTCCTGTTGCAGTTGCCTTTTTGTTTTCACTATGACAAACACCAGACCAGAAGCACCTTATACAAGCCAAGGGTTTATTTCAGTCATACAGACTCCAGGGGAAGCGTTACCATGGAGGAAGAAGCTGGCTCACTTCATTCCACATTTGTAGCAGAGACAATAGCCAGAGATCAAGATAGCTCTCTGCACACAGTTAGCACCAGGAAACTGGAGCTCTGAACCACCCCTTAAGGCTGGACTCAAGGTATGTCCCCAGTGACACTTTCTCCATCGGGGAATCCTCCTCCTGGAGACTCAAGGGGAAAGCTTAATCTTAATAAAAATACCTGAGATTATGGGGGACATTTACAATCAAAGCACAACACAGCCCTTCCCAGGAAGCTCTGCAATGAGGTACTCTTGTACCTTAAGGTCTTTAAAAGTAAAAATAACTAAAACACAAAGTTTGATCAATGAGCACTAAGTTGGAGTTACATAAGACTAAGAAGTTATGGTATGCTTTCTCTCAGTAGTAATTTTATACTTAATGTGTATCTCAAAAAGCTAGAAGAAAAGAACTTGAATGTTGTGTCATATAAAAGTGATAAATAAAATTAAGAGCCACAGGGTTGGAAAGTGTCCTTTGGGGCAATGTCTTCTCTACAGGAACTGACTGGTGCATGCCTGCATCCACAGGGGTTTCCAGTATACCCACAAGTCCTGCACTGTTCTGAGCCCATCGGCAGTTTGACATGGAGGATGGAGGAGAACAAAAGGGATGAGACAACAAAAGAGAGGAAGGACTACCTGGAAAGAGGAGGGTCCTCACTGGAAAGGGGGTGGGGTGATGGGACAACAGAGGATAAAGGAACAAGAACATGATCAAATTACATTAGGGTCATATATTAAAATTCTCAATATGAAAGTGATATTTGTTGGAAGTGATAGATATGTTTAACCTGATTACTCAATATATGTACATATAGAAAGATCACATGATACTCCATTAATAAGTATATTAATGTATTTTGAGTGTTTATGCCTCATTTAAAATGTGAAAAATAAAAAAAAATAATTTTTCCAGTGGGGGATTTTTGCCAATCACATGTGATTAAAGTATTTTGTGTTGAGACCAAAGTTTAAAATAGGCACAATATATGTTTTCTATATCAAATATTGTTTTACACGTATTAATATAGTGCACATAATATATACAGATAGAGTGTGTATATCAAAGCATACATGTGTCTCAGTGTGTCTAGGAACTTTAAGATGGGATTTGTACCAAAATCTAGGTATACTAATGAATAATTGGAAATAGCAAGAGAATAGAACAGTTGACATAGATGATTATCAAAGTGAACTTTTTAGCTAAAAAAAAAACTTATTGGCTAGTTGAAATAATGGTCAAAGTTAATTAATTCTGTTAGAGCAAAGAGAATTTTTCAATCAACAGGCGATTTTTGTGCAACTTTAATAGGCTAATTAAAAGAAACAAATGTCACCGAATGTTCATTATCTATTAAAGATGAGGTATGATATTCTGAATTTGAATGTGAAGAAGAGCAGGAAGCATGACAACTGTGAGTTTAATTAGCTTAAGTTGATAAATTGCATCTTAAAAATAAAGATTATAGACCACCCAAATGGATCCTTTCACATAAGTTTCAAATTTATTAGTAAGTGAGACATTCACAAACTAATTACAAAAGTTGTTAGGTTATGAATATAAAAGAAAGGAAAAAGAGAAAATTCATATATCTTGTCAAAGACATTTTAATTTCTTTGTGTCCCTGGAATCCAGAGCAAGTGAAAAGGCCATAAAACTTCAGGAATGAGAGTATATACTAATGCCCTCTGTTCTTGTGTTTCATCCACTAGAACTCAGCGATGTCTTTGAAAGTATTTCCCCCTTCAACTTATATAGTAGGTTTGCTTCCCTGAGAGGCCCTTTGTAACAACCTAGGTTTACTCTACTTCTCTGGTTTAAGTTCAGCATTGATTGTTTTTTCTAAAACAAAATCTTTTAGGAAGCACACAGAAAAAAAAAAATCTGTAGCATTTTTATATGAATGAAAAATAGCATCTTTCTTAATTGTTAAATATCTTTTTAGTTATGAATTTTCAAAATTAAAGACAAAAAAGGGAACCATGTTTTTCACACTAACAAATATTTCCAAGTTATGAGAAGATATTAGGTTCTTAAAATTATCTTTGCCTTACAGGTTAATGTATTTAGGGATATCATTCTAATAAATAGCTATGACCCTGGTACCCACACAATTGCACATAATATTTATTTTTTAAATATTTATTTATTTCTGAGGAAAGAGAGAATAAGCATGCCAGGACTTCATGCTGCTGCAGATTAACTCCAGACACATGTGTCACTTTTTGCATTTGGCTTTATGCGGACGCTGGGGCTCTGAAGCTGGACTCTCAGGCTTTGTAAGCCAGCAGCTTTAATCACTGAGAAATCTCTTCAGCCTCTACATGATTCTTAATTTGTTAGTTTGACACAAGTTCTTGGGATGTCTAGGATGACCTTGAACATGCTCTCTCTTGATTCAGGCTTCCAAGAGGCCTCTGTAAATTTATACTCCGTTTTAACATGGAAGCAGTTAAATCAGCTCTTTGATCTATTCACTAATATGACACCTTCGTTTTTAAAAAATATTTTATTTATTTACTTGAGAGAGAGAGAGAAATGGAGACAGAGAGAGAGAGAGAGAGAGAGAGAGAGAGAGAGAGAGAGAGAGAGAGAATGGGCACGCCAGGCCTTCTAGTCACTGTAAATGAACTCCAGATGCATGCCTCACCTTGTACATCTGCCTTATGTAGATACTGGGGAATCAAACCTGGGTCCGTAGGCTTTGCAGACAAGCACTTTAACAGGCAATCCATCTCTCCAGCCCAACACCTTATTTTTCAGTAGCTCAGAGATGTCCTTATTGATCCCTGCTTTGACGATGCAAGCTTCCGTCCCAGTTTTCTATGGACAGAAAGAAGACCGTGGAAACTTCCCAGCTACACACAAGCTCAGCTCCAATGAGCCAAAGGGAAAATCCAAAGGCCTTGAAGGCGCATTTCTGGGGAGTCAGACCTGCCCAACTGAAGCAGCCGGTGACACTCGCCGGGCTGGAGCTCAGAGCTGCGCTGCGCAGAGGCTGCGCCGAGCTTCCCGCGTTGCGCTTGCTCATCCGGGGCTGTGTCTCGTGCTTATTCTGGCTCTGTTGTTGCATTTTCCTGTGCACGTACATGTGTGCCGGTGTTACCGGTTACTTCCTCGTTTCTGTGAACAAATAACCTGACCAGAAGCAACTTGAGGAAGGGTTTATTCTAACTGACAGTTGTCGGGGACGCACTCCGTCAAGTGGAGGAAGGTACGGAGGTGCGAGCGCCTAGCAGCTGGTCTCAGTGAGGCACAGGCAGCAAGCAGAGCGAGCACAAGAAATGGGGCTGGCCTGTAAAAGGTCAAGGGCTGCCGTTAGCTTAGCAGTTAAGGCACTTGTCTGCAAAGCTCAAGGACCCAGGTTCTATTCCCCAGTGCCCACATGAGCTGAATGCACAAGGTGGCACATGCATCTGGAGTTCGTTTGCAGTGGCTGGAGGCCCTGCCCCCCATCCAGTGATTCACTTCGTGCAGCAGGGGTCTACCTTCTAAAGGTTCCACCATCTTCCAGACAGCATTACCAGCTGGAGACTAAGCATTCAAACACATGAGCCTATGGGGGGCATAGACTTTCAAGCCACAAATCCTGTGTGTGAGCGTGTGTGTGTGTGTGTGTGTGTGTGTGTAACTTCCCAAGGTTCTAGAAGAATAGCTAGACGTCATTTAGATAATACACATCTGTTCATCAAGCCTAAACCATCAATGAGTGAGTCAAGACATTCGCCCTGTGGGCTCAGTTTCCTCATCTGTGACTTGAAGGCGATGATGCTAGATAACTTCCAAGGTCTTCTCCCACTCTTTTACCTATGGTGTCACCTGTGACTTCTCATTAATGCCACCTTACTATGTGGACTGAACCAAGGGAAGATTACATTGACTTACTGGATTTTATGTTCTTGAACTGGGTGTTTTTAGATAGAAGATTCCCAGACAACAAAAATTGCACCCTGTCTGTTTCAGATCTCCTGCTATTTATTTGACAGCCAAGTCTTCACTAGATGCTTAGTGAATAGGAAGTGGGGAGCAAGCCCATGATCATCTGTGGAGTCCTAGGCTGACCACACTATTGCTGCTGGCATTTCTTATTAAAACCATTAACAATATGAACATGAACTATTTGCCACTACAACATGACAGGCAAGGGAGCATACAGCAGTGACCTACTGTAGCACTTCTCAAGTGACTAGAAATTGACTTTTCCCTCGTGGGATTTAAGAATAATTTATACTGTGTGTGAACTGTCCTTTGGGAGATGAATCTCAGCAAGTCACTGATACTCTGTGGATTATGTGGGATGCAGTTTGACATGATTCTCTTTGTTTTGAAGGGACACTTTATGAAGAATAAAATAAAATTGAGAAGATGGTCTCTTCAGATTCTTTACATGGGAAACATCAGCTGGGTTTCACAACTAAAAGAACCTTGGTGAACTATTTGATTCAAGAACGCTGATGAATTTTTCATTGTTCACAGTCCCTCATAAATACTGGAAACTTCCCCAAACCATGTAGAATAATAGAGCTTTCTCTGTTTAATCACTCCATTTTTCAATTATATGCTTCTATGTGGACTAAAGTAAATGATAATTAACTACAACACTCTCAATGCCTCTGTTGAAATCCTTCTGACCTCTTATAGTGCCTCCCATAGGATTCTACTGCCTACATCTTGGCTCTAAAGCCTACACTACCATTTGGAGACTTGAGTAATATATTTAATAAGTGAAGGAAAAACAACTCTTGAGACTTCTTAAATAGAAGTAGAGCCGTGGGAATTTTCACTGCAGAAGCAGCTTTTTCTTAGCAGATATCACAGACCTTGTGGTTAAATGTCATGAAAAGAGTGCTATGCCTGCAGTCTGCTTAATATCATCACTGAAAGGTAGCAAATCTGGTATTTTGTTATGTGTGTTCCTGTTACTTCAGTGAGCTGTATAAACTCAGCCTCTAAAACAACGACCATTTATAAAGTATATACAAGGCTCTCATTTAATCTTAAAGCCACCAGTAGAAAATGTTAGATCTGGGAGATCACGGGCAGCCTGTGGCTGGAGGTGGAGGACAAGATGGTCAGTAGGGCAGAGGGAAACATGGGGGACGCTCATTGGTGGAAATGCCTTCACTGAAGGCCCAGAGGACGACGGTTCTGAAAGCACAGGAGTCACCAGGGTTGATATCCTCATGACCCATCACCTACAGGAAAGCAGCTTGACAAAAGAGACGTATCAGAAGTACATCAAGGATGACATGAAACCACCCAGAGGCAAACTTGAAGAACGGAAACCATAAAGAGTAAATCCTTTTATGACAGGAGCTGCGGAGCAAATCAACCACATCCTTGTTAATTTCAATAACTACCAGGTTTTTATTAGCGGAAACATGAATCCAGATGGCGTGGTTGATCTCCCGGACTACCACGAAGATGATGTAACTCCTCTCATGATTTTCTTTGTATTTTATTTCATTTTTATTTTTTGAATTAGTTATGTACGCAGTGTATATACAGCCATGTTGATACCATTGTTAGCCTCCTTCCTGTCCTCCCCCCTCCGGCAGGGACCCTCCACATTTGGGAATGTGGGTCGTGCATTGTGGGGGTAGCCATCAGTTATGGGGAAGAGGTAATGTCTCTGTGTATAATGTCCCAACTTGTGGTTTTAACAATCTTTCCACCCCCTATTCCACGAATTTCCCTGAGCCATGTTGGGTTCATTTTAGGTCTACTTCAGTGATGAGGTCTTGGGAGCCTCTGTGTCTCTGGATATCTGGTTTGGTAGGAGCTGAGTGTTCTCTGTGTCTATCTCCTTCACCTTCGTGCTGGTACCAGGTTCACCAAGAAAGCAGCACTCTTGCGTATTTCCCCAATTACTGTATGGTTTCAGCTAGGGCCCTGGTGAGGTGCAATGGGTTGATTCTCTCCTCAGGTTCTGCATCCATCTGAAAAAGAGAAGCAAATTCTCCAACAAAGAGTGAAGTCATCAGCAGATAAATGAAATAACATTATTATTTTAGAGACAATTTAATAGGTGTAGGCCCTCTTGTAGCCCACGATTGGTGGGAGCTTTATAATGGAGAGTGGGCCCATTTTTTGGATATGGTTCTGACTTGTTTCCCAGTTCCAGCTATGGGTTCTATTCCACTGAGTAGATCAGTTAGCCAAATCAAGAGCAGTTGGTAACCCACCATGGCTGTGGGCCACTATTGCACTTGTGTAAGCATCATGTCAGGTTGATTGCTGCTGAGTAGCTTATACCATGAGTTGCTTGGACAGATGTTGGTCATTTTCCCCCAGTCCCTCATGTAGCTGCTTCTGTTACTAAATGAGCTAACTGTCTGGTGACTGGCTCTCTTCCAGATTCAGCCAGGTCACTCTGTTCTGTATCAATAACATATAGTGTCTTCGGCAGTAGGGTCTTACCACTAACCTTTGGTGGGTCATCAAGCACTCTGACAGAAGTTGTCTTCTTGTTTGTTTTGTTTTGTTTTGTTTCGAGGTAGGGTCTCACTCTAGCCCAGGCTGACCTAGAATTCACTCTGTATTCTCAGGGTGGCCTCGAACTCATGGTGATCCTCCTACTCTGCCTCCTGAGTACTGGGATTAAAGGCGTGCGCCACCACGCCCGGCTAGAAGTCTGTCTTCTTTTGGGAAACCTTGTAGGTCTCTCTGGTTAAAAGCTCGTTGTGGATGTCAACCGCATGCTGGCTCTGGGAGTTACATGATTTTCTTTAAAGATGGTTGAGAAATGGAAATAGGTGAACACATCAGCAGTCATCTGCATCTATCACCTCTCGTCATAGCTGGCTGCTACTTGCCAGACATACAACACCAGGGCTAGACAAGGGGAACCGATGCCATTTTAACCTTGTATTTTGACTGATTTATTTGGAGTGAAAGCATTGCTTTGTTTTTTATTTTTAAGGGGGGGAAAAAAAACATATCAAACCAGCTGTGCTGTTGCATGCCTTTAATCCCAGCTCTTGGGAGGCACAGGTAGGAGGATCACCATGTGCTCAAGGCCACCCGGAGATTACATAGTGAATTCCAGGTCAGCCTGAGCTACAGTGAGACTCTACCTCGCAAAACAGAAACAAAACCAAAAACAAACAAACAAAAAGAACATATCTAAAAATAAAGTGCATTTATACTCACTAAAAAAAAGACAATGTTTCTCTCTCACTCTCTTACACACACACGTATCTACCATTGAACCATTTTAAAAGTTTTAAAGTCTTAGTAGAAATAAAGTGTACAGCTGTTTTGAGACCCAAGCATAAGTGACTAAGAGCGTTCATGTCTCACCACGAGGAAGAATTGCTTGGCAGTATTACATCATCACTAAGAACAATTCTCCGCAATCAGATCACAGGCAGCTTCCCCGAAATTCTTCTCTCTTAGGTCTTTTGGACTTTTGTGCTCATCTCCATGTTGTCCCATCTTAGCAAGAACCCCAGAAAGTCAATTCAGTCAGAATCCCATCTTCTAGTGTGCAGTCACCCCCATTCTTGGCTCAGGTTTCAGCTTCCTTCATCATCAAAATGATGCAGGATTATCTTGGCCTTGAGCAATTTGGCGAGGATTCCTTCTTTCGCCCATGGTGTTTTCTCTCAGTCATTTCCTGTCCTTGTATCCCTACTGTACTTCCTGGCTGCGAGCATTCTGCTTTTCCTTGTAGTCAGTGATGACGCTGGTCTCTCCCCACCTACAAAACCAATGTGCATGCTTCACCATCACCCACCCCCTTATTGCAGTCAGGTTCGCAGTGCTGGCAGAAGTCACCCCACCAAGAGCCTGTGGGGGAAGGGGGTTTATTTCGGCTTACAGACTCAAGGGGAAGCTCTACGATGGCACTTCCTGGCCAACATCAGGTGGACAATGAGAACAGGAGAGTGTGCCAAACACTGGCAAGGGGAAACTGGCTATAACACCCACAAGCCGGCCCCCAACATGCACTGCCTCCAGGAGGCGTTAATTCCCAAACCTCCATCAGCTGGGGACCCTAGCATTCAGAACACCTAAGTTTATGGAGGACACCTGAATCAAACCACCATACCCCTCACTGAAAAAAAAAATGTCTTTTATAACTGTCTTTTACATGTGTCAAGAATAAATTTTTCCTTAACTCTACCTCGACATTTGAAAATCTTTAGAGTAACAAGAAAGGCATTTTCTGGTCAGACCTTGGTTCTTTGCTTTTCAGAGAATTTCTTCTGCCATGGCAATTTAAACGGATTTCCCAGATAATGCTTAAATGAAAAGATCTGATTTTTCGTGACGCACAGAATTTGCGATGCATCCAATGGAGAGGGTAGTAATTTTATCCAGCTGAATCCTGCATCTGATGTGACTCAGCAGGCTCCCTTGCTGAGCCAAGGAAAAACCTAGGCTAGTCCTCTTGTCAGAAGAGTTGGAGACTCGCTGTTTGCCCCACAAAGCTGCATATGGAAATGTCCCCGGTGAAGTCTTCCCCTAAGGTCTGTGGCTGCAGAGAGCTGGGAAGGACACCGTGCTGGTGATGGCCAGAACCTCCGGAGGGACTCAGTGGCCGCTTGCTGAATGAAGTTTCGCTGTGATCATTCTCCTGAGGCTTGGAGCCTTCAGGCAGATCTCCCTGTAACAGTACTGGCTCAGGGGAGCCGTGGCCTCGGCTCTCTGATTTGGACGACTTCTCAGCCAGCAGGCAGAGAAGCCGGGCGTGCCATGCCGTGGGATCAGCTGGAGTCACGCCCAAGGGTTCTAGCCAGAGTTTGGATTTCCTCCGGGCAGATGGCAAAGTCAAGTAAAGGGATCAAATCATGCTCAAAGCTCTCCTGCATGGAAAACAACCTAAGCAAGACTAGGATTTCCAATTAATATTCTGAAGTTGGTACTACCAAATGAAGCATCTCATTCCAAAGCAATACTGAGATGAATAATAAGGGAATTTTGTGTTGAATTTAGAATAATAATATGATTTTGCTAATAATCCTGGCCCTTCATTCAGCAAAGTCAAGAAATCAAGATTTTTATCTTTAAACTGGGCGTGGTGGTGCACGCCTTTAATCCCAGAACTCCAGAGGCAGAGGTAGGAGGATTGCTGTCAATTCAAGGCCACCCTGAGACTACATAGTGAAATTCAGGTCAGCCTGGGCCAGAGTGAGACATGCCTCAAAAAAACAAGCAAACAAAAAAATTTAGCTCAGTTTGCACCACACTTGAGGAACCATTGCTCACAAACACGCACATATTCGTACATATTTGTGTGTGTGCATCTCCACTTGCCAAGCCTCTATTTCCACTTCACAGCTGTTTCTAAGCCAGCTCGTGGGTTTTTACTAGAGCTTACATTTCCTCCCTGCAGGGCCTTGCTGGAGACATTGGCAAATGTGGGCATGTCTGACGTTGTCACGATGAGGGCATTTCTGGCATTCAGTGGGTGGCACCAGAGATGCAAAGCTCTCTTCAGTGGGTGGGCAGCGCTTCACATTCGTAATCATTCTTAGAAGTAAAAGGATCCTTTTGATAATAATTACTCCAGAGAAAGAAAGAAAATTCTTCTTGCTGTCGTTAATTTCTAAAGAATAATAATAAATCCCTCACAAAGATGAAAAGATGAGAGTTAATCCTGAAGTGTGTCTTCCCTCCCCTCTCCCTCTCTTCCTTCTTTTCCCTTCCCTTTTCCTCTTTCTCTTCTGTGACATGTGTGCGTGTAGAATGTGTGTGACCTTGCCTGTGACAGGATGTGCATGTGGTGAGTACGTGTGTGCAGATGCACACACCCTATGCATGCAGGTGCAAGGCCAGAGGAGACCATTGGATGACCTCGATTGTTCTCCTGTGTTTCCTTCAGACTGGGTCTCTCTCTCTCAATGTGGAGCTTCCATTGTTTGGTCAGGAAGAACCAGTGATTCCCTGGTTTCCACCCCCTGCAGGCTTGAATTATAGATGTGCATAGTCACATGTGGATTTTGGGGGAAAATAAACTGTCTTGGAATTCCAAGACTAAGGTCCTGGTAAGTGCACTGTTCAGGGAGAGATGGGAGGACTGAATTCCATTTTCAGTATGACTGGATTTAGACTAGTACCCAGGCCACAATGGCTTGAGCAAGCTCCCTTTGTCTTTCATACCATGTGAGGACACAGAATCTACCCTCTTGATCTGAACAGCAGCTGTTCTTAGATATCCACTCGCCAAAAATGAGAGCTATAGGATTTTGTTGTTTCTAAATTACTTACTCTATTTTGTTAAAACAAAGGTCAGAAAAAGAGTTGTTTTTAAAGTGATATGAACAGTGAAAAGGAAAACGGAGGGACAAAATGATGCAGAGGAGAAAAAATCTTAGGAGAAAGCAGAAAAAGCAAGATCTAAAACGAGGAATACAAGGAGAGAGGTGAGAGATACAGAGAGCCCATAGCAATTGTGTCATTTGTACGCTTAAGGAAAGATATGGATGGCACAGTAAACTATGATTAATGTCAAAGCAGCAGAGTAATCCTTTAATAGGAATAAACAGGTATTTCAGGATATCAGTTTGGGAATACAGGCTATGATAGACCCTAAGTTGACCAGGTATTGAATTTTTTTATGCCAGTAACCAGTGTGTTGCCAAAAAATACTCCACGAAGACCTAGTTGCCTATGGTCAAAGGGTTCATTTGAATACCTTTTATAATAGCATGCATTAGTTCTCCATTTTAAGGTGTTATAATGCATGTCAACATATTAGTATCTATAAGAAATTCTGAGGAAATGAATTCAGTGAGAACTAGTTTGTCAATCTCATCTAAAGACAGAATATTTCTCTAAATATATAAGTCTCAACTTGCATTATCTAGAACACGCAATATTCAGGCTACAAAAGCCAAGAAACTACTTTTTAGGAAAATAAAATCTCATGACAATATGCTAGGTAGATGAAACAGACCACAACTAAAAGCTGTGGCAATAAGCAGGAAGGTGAGGCCTTAGATGGGTTTACATACAGAATGAAAGTGTGTGTGAGGGTTCTTGCATCACAGTGACTACTGCCAATCACACTGGCTCCTTCCTCTGAGGCTACCACCATTTTATACCATGTCACCTCACAGATAAATTGAACTAAAATGGGACTCTTGTCAATAGCTGGTCAGAAAATATGGCTTCCACGGTGTGGATCAAAATCAGATATTAGGGCCAGGAGAGATGGCAAAGGGCACAGGTTCAATTCCCCAGAACCCATGTAAAGCCAGATGCACAAGGTGGCACATACAACTGGAGTTCATTTGCAGTGGCTGGAGATCCTGGTGTGTCCATTCTTTCTCTTTCTCATATAAATAAATAAATAAATAAACAAATTTTAAAAATCAGATGTTAGAAAGAATTCCTTTCAAGAGTTTGAATGTGGTGAAAGGGAGATAGAGAGTTAGCAGATAGATATAGATGTGTGCTGGGTTACAGCGATATCTACAAGAGGAGAGAGTATACACAGTATCCACTTTTCGTGATCAGTTTATTTGCAAGTCTATTACAGATGCTCTGTGCATGAAATGCCAGTGACATTAATGTCACCATTTGCAATGAGATTCCTTGAAATATTAACATTTATGTTTGAGATTTTCCTTCTAATGAGTGTCTACATTGCCTCTAAAAAATTTGGACTTTTTGAGTATAGATGAGAAGAGATATAAATAGTTAATGTTGGAGGATGACTCAAGGTACCAGAGCATAGAATTTATGAGCTAACACTTGAATAGTTTAAGAAGAAGTGGAGATAGGGCGTGCTCTCTTTCTGTGTGTGTGTGTGTGTGTGTGTGTGTGTGTGTGTGTGTGTTTCTTTGAGCTAGGAAGGAGGGAAGAGGGAGATGGAAAAGAGCAAGTGAGTGGGAGTGGGAATTGAGAATGGGAGATGGGGAGGCAGGGACTGGATTCATCAGTATGTGGAGAGATACTGCATACTCATGCATCCTAGCTTGCCCATCATACTAGCATGCCACATGCACAGTTTGAAATCACTCACTATCTGAAGAGAGCAGAATATCTGTGATAGTGAAGCAAGACTTCCATCGACTGATAGAAGCAATTCTGCAGACAGCTTGCTAATTTTCAGGGCTATATCTGTCTGCTTAAGAGGTCACATAAAAATACCATAGAGCAAGAGGCTGAAACAACAGGAATAGTGAATTGTCACAGTTCTGGAGTCTAGGAAGCCCAAGATTAAGAAACTACCTGCTTCAGTCCCTGGGAAAGGCACTCTCCCTGGATGACAGCTTCTTGTACATGTAAATGACAGAGAAGCCAAGCTCTCTGGTGTCTCTTTATAAGGGCCCTACTCTCATGATCTTATTTAAATTTAATTACCTCTCAAATGCTATCACATTTGAAGGGAATGGCTCCAACCTGTGAATAGGAGATAGAATTTAGTCCATAGCATTTTCTCTCAATCTCCCCAAATGATGTTCTTTTTATGTGTAAAATGCATCAGTTATATCCCAATAGCCTCAAGTGCCTTAAAAGTTCCAGCACCAATTCATCTTTTCTAAATGTTATATAAGACACAGTCTCAGTTAAGATTCGAAATATAATTCATTATGAGACAAGACTCCTCTTTACATGTGAACCTGTGAAACAAGAGAAGTTACGTGCTTTTGTTACACAATGTTGAGACAGGCATGGGATACATATTTCCATTCCAGGAAGAAGAACTAGGAGTGAATGAAGTACTAATGGGCCCAGGCAAACCCAACTCTAGCAACATTGATTCCATCTGGCCACAAGGCAGATGTTCTGCCTTCTAGAGCCACGGAGTTGATGGTCCTGCCTCTGTGAATCCATGAGCAACTGAGAAGCCTAGACTTAAGCCAGAATGCATATGGCCTAAGAAAACCCAGGAAAAGGCCCTGATCACCTCTGAGTCACCTCAGTGTCTTTGACTCTATTCTCCTAGAACAGCAACATTTGCTGCCAAAAACTCCATTTTCTGGATCTACCAAACCCAAAGAATCCCATAGCCTTATTTCACTTCATCTCTCTCTTTTTTTTTTTTCCTGCCCCTTTTATTTTAAAATGGCATGGTTCTTGCTGGTACAATATCACCCCTATCTCTGGTTCCTATTGAAATGGCTGATTCCATCCATGTATGCCACCCATGATGTCATGATCAAGTCTTTGTAAGCCACATACTTAATGTTCTCTGAGGAATAATCTTTCTTATTTTGGGCAATTTCATACAGTAGGCTGATACTTCCCAAATCTTTAGTTTCTGATTCCCTTCTATTTAACAATTCCTTCTTCACATTTCATGAACATTCAAGACAAACATTCACTTCCTTTAGAAATCTCAAGTACCCAATTTTGCTACTCATAAATTCTACTGCCACAAAACACTAGAACACTATTCAGCCAAAAATGATTTGTCTCCAATTTCCAATATTTTTCATTTTTATCTGAGATCTCACTGGAATAGCTTTTAATATCCATGTCTCCATGTGTGTCTCAAAACTCTTCCCAACCTCCACTTTCCCAGTTCCAAAGTTGCTTCTGAGCACAGGTCTTTGTTAGGTCAGCATCCAAACTATTGGTGCTGAAATCTGGTAGTCTGGGCTCTGTTGAGAGACAAAACTGACCAGAAATATTGAAAGAGAACAAGGTTTATTATAAGAAATTGGATCATAATTCACAAGTCCCAAAGTCTGCCAGGAGCAAGTGCATGGAAGAGCTGATGTGTAAGTTCGGGGACAAAGGCCTTCAACCCGGGACAGGTCATATAAGTTCTAGGCTAAGAACAAGTCCAAGCCAGGGGAAAACTGATGCCTAACGCAAAGAAAGTCAGGGAGAGAGAGAGGATTATACCTTTCTACCTTTTGTGGTTGTTGTAGTTGTTTGAGGCAAGCCCAACAGACTGGCTATTTGTGTGTGTGTGTGTGTGTGTGTGTGTGTGTGTGAGAGAGAGAGAGAGAGAGAGAGAGAGAGAGAGAGAGGGAGAATTGACCTGCCAGGGCGTCCAGCCGTTGCAATTGAGCTCCAGAAGGGTGTGTGCGCCCCCTTGTGTGCACGTGCAACATTGCCCGTTCGTGTAACTGTGCACCTGGTTTAAGTGGGACCTGGAGGGTCAAACATGGATCCTCACGCTTTGCAGGCAAGTGTCTCACTGCCAAGCCATCTCTACAGCCCTACCTTTTTGTTTTATTCAGGATGTCCACACATTCAACAAAGGCCATACAACATTAGGGAAGGCACTCTATTTGGTACAGTGGTTCAAATGTTCATCTGCTCTGAAAGCACTTGCATATATACATACAAAGGAATGTCCTGAGTGCTCTGTGGCCTTATCAACTTGATCTGTTTCAATTTAACCATAATATAGACCCTCTCTGGAATGACAGTCCTAGGTCTCCATGAATGGCAGCAGAAGTTTCTGCTCTGGCATTGATAAATGAGAAAGCTAGAGAGGGGTATATTCTGTCCCTGCTAATCAGTAAACCTAACAGGTTTCCTCAAGAAGTTTTACTTTGAAATGTAATTATACTTATGAACATAACTATAAAAGGTCAAATTGAGCATTGTGTTTTCACGCCACATGCTTAAGCAAATAAGAATGGAAATAACACTGCATGACAAATAAAACCTCTGAGACTCTAATAACAGCTCATCACTTTGTTTATTGCAAACCCTTCTGGATCTGAGGACCACCTATGTTGGTGAGATTAAAACCTAAATGAAGGCACTCAACATGCCATGCCTGGAAATTTAATTTTTAAACCCTTGCTCTAAAAATGCTCCACTATTTTTCTACATTTTGGATTATAATGAGTTTTCTAACAGAGATTCCAGTAAGAAAAAATCTGATATTTATAATGCTAATATTTTTTGTTGTTTCTGTGCTATGTGAATTCTGTTTAGCATTTCCTTCTGAATTCCCCTTCTTCTTGATTCCAGTGTTTGCTGGGGGCTGTAATTCTAGACACCAAAGCATGAGTCCACCTATCTAAACTACAGTTCTCCATTCAGATACAATATTTTTGTTTTTATCTATTTATTTGTTATGATTATAATTTTATGTTGCATACAGGGAATTTGATGGATTAAACAACTTTAAATCATCCCAGGCAATACCCTCTTCCTAAGTGATTGGATAAATGTCATGATCTTACGTTCAGCAATATTCTAAGGAGTCCAGAAATTTTGTGTTCATGCAGATCTTTCTTTTACTTCTGCCCTACCCAATACAAAATACAAATTCTCCCAAAGTACTTGTCCTGTCTCTCATCTCCAACTCCACTTTGATCATGGATCCCAACAATATTGACTTATGTTCTTTCTTATTTTACTCTTCTCATCACTTATCCTAAAATATTTCTAGAGTACAAAACATCATTCCACACCTACGGATGTCCAAAGGTGCAGTCAGAGAACCTCAGGGATATGATTCATAACTAGGGTCATCTTCTCCACACACAAAACTCATTCATTTCCATGGATGAGCCATAAGCTCTTACAGTGTTTTTCCTTGCCATGGACTATTCTGCTCAAAGCACTAAAGCATTATGACTCAATTCGACTATAATGTCTTCACTGAAGCCGCTGAAACTCTTCCTCAAGACTATATGATTTGTTATACCAGTGTTCCAATGACAGACCTATGAACACGTCCACTAGAATGTATGGTGAGTTTGCAGGATAACATATCTTGATAATATACTCCAAGAGAGCAAAAACAGCTGAATAGTTATTGAATAATTTCAAATAAGAGAACAATTCTAAAATATCTCTCATTTCTCTCTCTCATCCTTCCCCCTCTTCTCTCTCTCTCTCTCTCTCTCTCTGTGTGTGTGTGTGTGTGTGTGTGTGTGTGTATGCATGTGTGTGTTTATAATTCAGGCTTCTTTGGAAGGAAGAAAATGGGTTTCACCATTCTTTGAATGGAGAACAAGGAACAGAGAAGAATAATAGAGAGCAAGGAATAGGCTACCATTACAAAAGAGCAGGCCAAATGTGGTGATGTCTGGCTTTGATCTCAGCATTTGGGAGGCAGGAGGGTTGCTGTGAGTTTAAGGCCAGCCTGAGACTATAGAGTGAGTTCCAGGTCAGCCTGGGCTACAGTGAGACCCTACCTCCAATACTCCCCTCCTAAAAAAAGAATTAAAAATTAAACACCTTACACAGAAGCTGATATTTACTGAGAATGTGTCAGATAGGAAAGGGGATTATTATACAGGTTTACAACTGCCCCATGTGTATTTTCATTTGGTCTAGGATTAGATCTGGTATGCATTAATTAATTAATTAATTAATTTATGACACAGTGAGAGAGACAGAGAGAGAGAGAGAGAGAGAGAGAGAGAGAGAGAACAAGCATTCTAGGGCTTCTAGCCACTGCAAACAAATTCCAGATTCATGTGCTACCTTGTGCATCTGGCTTATGTGTGTACTGGGGAATTGAACATGGGTCTTTAGGCTTCATAAGCTAGTGCCTCAACTGCTAATCCATCTCTCCAGCCCGGTCTGATTTTTTTTAATTGTTTTGGTTTATTTTTATTTATTTATTTGAGAGCAACAGACAGAGAAAGAAAGAGGTAGAGAGAGAGAGAGAGAGAATAGGCACGCCAGGGCTTCCAGCCACTGCAAATGAACTCCAGACGTGTGCGCCCCCTTTGTGCATCTGGCTTACATGGGTTCTGGAGAATCAAGCCTCGAACCGGGGTCCTCAGGCTTCACAGGCAAGCGCTTAACCGCTAAGCCATCTCTCCAGCCCTATCTCCAGTTTTTCTAATGAGGTTTAAAAGATTACTAATATCATTTACTTTATAATGTTTGTGTTTATTTTCTTTCATTGCAAAGAACTCAAATGTATAGATTAACTTCTTGGCAGGCGAGTCATTTGGAAGAGCTATGAGGCATCTCAGCTGTAGGGTAGGAGCAAGGACTACTAACATTCAAGACAGCCTTCCCGGGGACTAGTTTGCAGAAATCATCATGCAGCCTCTTCTCAGATCACCGACAGGCTCCTCAATGTCTCCCTTGTTCTCTGTAACCTTAGCTGAAGGGATTTCAGGGCTCAAAGCAAAGAACCAACCCTGGAGCTTTATTAATGAACCCATCAGCTAAATTACAGTCATCATTAAAACTGCCAGTTAACGTCAAAATGTTTTGACTATCAAATTCAGAGAGATTAATCATTCTTTTAAATATGCTCTGTTGGCAACCTAACTCTTTTTTTCAGGTCCTGGATGTCATTTAGTATGATATCTGTTTCTTCCACTTTTTGCAGACTGGCAATTAAATGAAGGACAAGTGGGTAGAACAACCTTTGGGGGAAATTTTTTTTGAATGCATTAATGATCCATCCTTTCAGCATTAGGAACTGAAGGTGAGCTGCTGAAGATCATGGCATTTCCATTTAGTGAAGAGCATGGGGTAATCAGGCGCAGGACAGACATACGGGTATTTCAGATGGGAGCACACATGTCAGAGGGCGAGAACTTTTGCCAACAATTCATCTGTGACACCTTGCTCAAAAGAAAAGGGAATTTTCAGAATGTTATAAAGTGATAAAAGTCAGATGATGTCTGGTGACTTGAAAAAAATAAAATATTGACTGAGAGAGCAGGTTTTGTTATAAAAATTGACAGGGACTTTGAGACCTGTTTCACCATGATTGAATTGGGTCACATAAAATGGCATGACTGGCTGTCCTTTCTCTTTTTCTTACTAATACTGAGACTTAGAAAATTGCATCAGCTTTGTTTGCCTTTGTTCTCTTTCTTGCCATTACCATGAAAATCTATGGTGCTTGTTTCAATTTTGGAAGCATTGCCAGCCTTTTATTTTTTAAATTTTTAAAATGGAATGAAGTGGGGCTACTCGAGCCCTTACAGGAGTTACAATGAACATTTGTTTTTTTAAAGGAAAGTCTTTCTCTGTGGTTTTGCAGCAGGAGAATGTGGCTCCAAGGAGTGAGCTGAATTATGTAAAGCCGGGTCAACAGGTCTGCTTCTTTGTGTCAAGTCTACCTCAGATGATCTGTGTAAAACGCTCTCCATAAGCCCGTATGCTTGAACCCCGGCCCTCAGGAAAGTGGTGCTCTGTGGGAAGGTGACACAATCTTTAGGAGGTGGAGCTTAGCTGAATGAAGTATGTCACTTGGGGGTAGACCTTAAAGATATTTTTATGTATTTATTATTTATTTATGAGAGAGAGAGGGAGAGAATGGCCACATCAGGGCCTCCAGCCACTGCAAGCTCCACAAACACGCACTGCTTTGTGCATCTGGCTTATGCGGACTCTGGGGAGTCAAACCTGGGTCCTTAGGCTTCACAAGCACGTGTCTTAACCACTAAGCCACCTCTCCAGCCTGACCTTAAAGATTGCGTAGTCCAGCCCCCACTTGCTGTCCTCTGTCTCTCCTTCCTTTCTGCAGGAACGGCCATATGACACAGGTTCCCCCTTGACACTGTGAGCCGAACTAAAGCCCTTTCCGTCCATAAGCAGTTTCCCGTGAGGTATTTTGTTCCATCAATGAGAAAGCAACCAATCCATATCTTAATTGTCTGTTTTCACCAATTGCTTCCTTCTGCCCAACTCCAACGAGAAAAGTTAACACATTTCAATATAAATAATCCTGCTTAGCTATCTAAGTTTACAATTCAAGACATTTCCATGCAGTCAATGACCTGATGCAAAAATATAATTAGAATGCAGAATGTGGATTGATTATTGATTCACCTACTTTGACTTTAAGAATCAGATCATTAAAATCATAAATTGTTTGATGCCTTAGAAGTTTTCATATAGGATGCCCAACACTGGAGATCTGATACAGGCTTCATCGGGCCAGTCACAGATGTTATCAACGCGGGGCTGTCACTTCGGACACCGCGGGCCTTCCCCGCAGGATCCTCAGCTTTCTCCTCCCGTGTCACAGATTTCCACTACAGTCAGCGAGCTTCTTTCATCCAGCCCTACCCTTTACTCACTCCTCGATGTTTTCCTTGGTCATCTCTGGGTAGGATCGGCAAGAAGAGATGCTGGGGTATTCAAACAGCCATCATATAGCATCTGTCTACTTTTCCTTCTTTCTTTAGCTCCCAACTCTTAAGTGTGAGCAATAAGAAAAACATAATTGGAGAAAACTCGCTTATCACACACCTCTTCTAGCTTGATGCTAGGTTTCATGCTTTCCCCGTGTCATTTCGTTTGGCCTTGAACAGTGCTATCACTCCTGCTGTGCAGATGAGAGAGTCTCAACTCAGGGAGGTCAAGTCATGTTCTCAAGGTCACAGAGTAAGAGAAGGGGGAAACGGAGGAGCCCAACTTTTTCTGCCCAGGGCATTATCGTGGGTCCATCTTACTGGAACTTAAAGTTCGTTGACGTATGCATTGGAGACAAAGGAGGCAAACCGTCATGTCAAACTGTGAGTCCTGCATGGCTTAGTAACTTGTTGCCAATTTAACAGATAAGCAAAACCAACGTTCCTTAAGGGAAAGTCAAGAACATCAATACTCATAAGAATTAAGATTTGTATTTGGCATGAAGACATTATAGTGTACAACCGATATATAAGTCAAATAAAATTTTTCGGCAATTTATAAACCTTATATTCCATTTTCAATATATTTGATGTATATTTTAAAGGCATTTGCTAAACAATTATTTCTGTTCTTTAAAATTATCTGGTCATTATTCAAGGCAATATTATAACCTTCATAAAGATAATAAAACTTTTCATATTAGTTTTCTCCTACTGGATACTTTATCAAGATTCCGACTTAAGCATTTTTAATACTGGAATTTGCACTGAACTACAATTAACAATGCAGAATAATAACTAAAGTTGCTACTTTATGCAATTTTCAATACTTAGGAACTAGAACTATGCTGACTTTATTATGCTGACTTTTCATTCCGGTTGAAGTACATTAGCTCATATATAAGCCTAAAGTGCTTTTGAATCATTCATTCGCATAATTCACCTACTGCAGATTTATTCATTCTGTAAATTATTTACTCAATTGTTTTGATACTATTAAACATCCTAGTCTATATATGACTCTTCTCATTTTGTGAGATATTTGGTTAAATTTTTCTATCATTTATAACTTTTTCTTTCATTTCTAGTGACTTTTTACTTTACTTTCATGGTTTTTCACTGCAAACTTGTATTCATGGTAAAACAAATGAATTTTTTTCATCTTTATACTTCAGTTTGTTGGAAGAAAGAGTTGGGATAGAGTACATAAAAGAAATTTTGTGGAGCTGGGCATGGTAGCACACACCTTTAATACCAGCACTCAGGAGGCAGAAATAGGAGGATTGTCGAGAGTTCAAGTCCACCCTGAGACTACATAGTGATTTCCAGGTCAGCCTGGACCAGCGTGAGATCCTATCTCAAAAAAAAAAAAAGAAAAAAGAAAAAAAATTTGTGGCTGGGAAAATTGCTCAGTGGTTAAAGGCACTTAGTTTGAAAGTTTACTGGCCTGAGTTCAATTCCCCAGTACCTATGTAAAACCAGAGCAAAAAGTGGTCTATGCATGCATCTGGAGTTTGTTTGTAGTGGCAAGAAGCCCTGCTGTACCCATACTCTCTCTCTCTCCTTGAAAATCAGCAAGTTAATGAAATATTTTTTAATTTTAATACAGAAATTTGGAAGATGAATAGTTTCATGAAGAAGGAATAATTAGAAATCAAAAATAAAGACAAGTGCCCAAGTCTTCAGTAAGGCACAAGGAACTCAGCCTATATCTTTTCTGTTTGTTGCTGAGAAGGCTGAATGTGTAAAAATACTAGAGTTTGGCATAAGGTCAGATACTACAGGGACTTTAGCATTTCTCAGCTGGATGGAATTACTAGAAACTTGACAATAAACAGCCATAGATATAGCATTTACACTCCCTTGGAGTGAATAGAAAAATTCCAAATATATAGCTGGTGCTTTATAAATAATGATGCATTAATATCCTGATGGTTTTGCATAAAAATTATAAATTTGGAGCGTGGGGAGATGACTCAGCAGTTACAGGTGGGTTTTTTAGGGGGGGAGGGGTTGGTAAACCCTGCTGGCCCAGGTTCAACTCCTTAGCCACATAAAGCCAGAGAGCAGGCATTCCTTTGGAGAAGCAAGAGACACTGGTACACACACACACACACACACACACACATAAATAAATAAATAATATTTTTAATTGTAACGTTTTCAGCAATTCTTCCCATTTTTGTACTTGCAAACACTTCTAAATTCTTTTCTATCTGTTCTATTGCTTCTTTTTTTTTTTTTTTTTTTTTTTTTTTTTTTTTTTGGTTTTTCGAGGTAGGGTCTCACTCTAGCCCAGGCTGACCTGGAATTCACTATGGAGTCTCAGGGTGGCCTCAAACTCATGGCGATCTTCCTACCTCTGCCTCCTGAGTGCTAGGATTAAAGGCGTGTGCCACCACGCCTGGCTTGTTCTACTACTTCTTGTCCACGGGGGAAAAGTACTGATGTTGAGGGCTAATAGGTGAGGGAAGTTCCTGGGCCAATGAATCTAGAGCTTTTCTCATAAGGCTACATAAACTTTCCACTTGAGTTGCTTGAAAGAGCTTGTGTTTCTTTTTTTCTTTCATGTGATTGATGTGGCAGTGAAAAGGGGGACTCTTTCCAAACATGGGGTCTGGTAAGGCAGCAGGCCTGAGAACAACAACATCCCCTGGTGTACATGTCCTCCCATTGCATGTCTTAACTTCCAAAGTGTTTCAATAAGGGCTGAGCCTATAGTCCAGGTGCTGGAACCCTCTAATGTAGCCACAGAGCCCAGCTTTACCCTCCAGAACATAAAAGTCACGACTTGGAAGCAAATTCTCCCTCCCTCACCTTGTTGTTCCACATGAATGTAACTGAAGTGACTCCTAATTGAGGCCCTACATTCAAACCAAACACCAGTTCACAACCCCATGATAGACCTGTTGTGAACAACCCCTAAGAGCCCCAGTCGTGAGTGAAGTTAAAACCAGAAGGGCATTTCCAATGGCGAGGGCCAGAAGGAAGATGTGGTCAGAAATCCGAAGAAGCTGATCAACTACATCCAATTAAAAGGAAAGGAAAATTATATAAAAACAAACATTCAAATATTAACAGAGTTGGTTGCTGAGGAGTGCATAGAATGGATTCAAGGTTTAAAACAGAGATGCCCTTGAAACCTGAGCATGAACATAAGCATCTACTACTTGTATTGGCAATATTAGAGGATTGACCTCCCAAAGATTATATTTTTAGTTGAAAGTTCTTAGTTCCTTATCCTATTATTTAGTACAGAATTTGTGAGTTAACGCCCTTCCCCACTTTGTATGAGTTAGTGCTCTCTAGAGAGACAGAACTGACAGAAAAGTGGATTTAACACGAGATGCATGTTGGGCAAGTCCTACAGTGGCTCTGTACAGACTGGGGAGGCTGAGAACCAAAGGGCTGCCCAGTCCACGAGGCTGGCCATCAGCTGGACATGCATATCAGCAATCCCTATCTGGTACTGAAGGTCTGGAGAGTTCCTGGAGAGCTGCTCGTCTACAGCCCACACTGAAATGCTGAGGAAGCTGAGTTCCAGTGTCAGTGAAGTCTAACAGCAACAGGGTAGATAACACTCACCAGCAAGGGTCAAAGGTGCACAAAAAGAAAGGGTGCCACTACAGGGATGACTATTCGCCACTACAGGGATGCCTATTCTGGGCGGAGATGTTTCTCTCTTAGTTAATCTTTCCTAAAAGTCTCAAGAGATGTGTCACTTACTTGATTCCTGATCAAATTAAGTTGACAGTAGAAATTAACCATTTCCCTGCCCCCATATACATGTACACCTGTCAGGAATACACGTGTGTGTACTCTCTTCCCACAAGAAAGTTCCAAGGTAAAACATGCTCAGGCTCGGGTTGTCAATTAGCACCATTGTTTGTTTTGCTTATGTATATTTGCCTTGCATACTGTTGCCTTTGAATCTTTGTATTGTGTATTAATAACTGATAGTTTGAAAAACGTATGGCCCCACAGATACAGGTTTTTTTATTAAAGTTAAACTTATAACTTGGGTCTCCCATTGCCTGGCTGGAGGAGGTGTCACTGGGGGTGGATCGTGAGATTCAGCCCAAAGGTGTGTCGAGAGCAGTTTGAGCTTTGGGTTCATGCTTGTTGCTTTTTGGTGCTTGCTGACTGCTTATCGTGTTTTTTTCTCTCTCTCTCTCTCTCTCTCTCTCTGCTTGGATGTATGGAAATAAGCAGCTTCTTCTGCCATCGATAGAACATTCCCTGGATCTATAAGCTGGAAATAAATCCCTATCTCTCATGAACTGTGTCTGGTTTGGATATTCATACCAGCAATGTGTAGCTGAGTACTACAGAATTTGGTCCCAGATAATCTGACCATGTGGATTTTGGTCTTTTATAACTTATGTACTGGAGGAATGTTGGTGGAATTGGTACTTGGGACTGAAAATACCTTCCAGAGCATTAAGCCAGATTTTTTGTTTTGTTTTGTTTTATTTTTTGTTAGTTTTGTTTTTTGAGGTAGGGTCTCATCAGCTCAGGCTGACCTAGAATTCACTATGTAGTCTCATGAAGCCAGATTTTATGAACTATTCTTTTGAGAGTTTGGAAATGCTAAGTGCACAGAAAATCATGTTGGCTTATGAACATTCAAAAAGGAAGGAAATAAGGCAGAGAACTTTGTTGGAAGTGGACTGCTGACATAAAGGCTGGCCACATTCTGCTGTCCATGCCCAGAGAATTTAAATAAGGTTGAATTTAAAAGTAATAGCTGGTGTTCTTGGTGGAAGATGTAGAACTGAAAGATGTACACCTTAAGGTCAGAAAAATACAAACAAGTTTAAAATTATACACACAGAGACAAGTTTTAGTTTGCTACTATTTTCAAGCAGATTACCATCACTAAGGATGGCCAAGTGCTTACACTGAAACCACGGTACAGACGCCTGCAGTGTATTCCACCCAGGGAGACTGAATGGCAGGAATGCAAACTCTTTTGGAAGGAGATGACTGAAAGGAAGGATTCTGGAAAGGCAACCTAAGCTTCAAGGTCACAATCAATTTCCTCACTGGATTAACAAAATGGCTGTGAAGCTTCACACCATCCACATAAAGCAAGATGCAGAATGGATTGTACATCTGTGGTCCCAGTGGGCCTGTGACAATGGGAGGAAAAGTGAGGAGGATCGGAGGCTGAAGGGCCAGCTGATTTGATATCATTTCACATCTGGCAGCTGAACTGCAAATGGAAAGAAACTCTGACTCAAAGAAAGTAGAACACAGGCATGTCCATGCTGTCCTCGGAACTCCAGGTGTACATACACCTAAAAAAAAAATACATTTTAAAAATAGAAGACATTATTTGATTATAGTGTATGTAATAAAATAGCAAGTGGCAACATTGTATATGATTTTTTAATTATATCCAGAGAAGCCAAAAAGATTCTGTGTTCCATCAATATTTAGCATTAGTAAGAGGATTTTCATTATTCAAAAACATTAACTACATTGTTCCTTTCAAATAAATTGATATTATCACAGCTAAGCATGCTAATATTTTATGCCCCCATTTGGTATAGGCAAATGGAAAACATAAATTCAGAACTATGATATCATCCATAAATCACGCTACTAGGTAAACGTCGCCAAGGGACAGCTACGCACCATTGCTCACTGCAGCACTATCCATAGAGCCAAGGATGTGTGGTGGTTTGAATGGATGTCTCCTAATAGATGCAGGAGTTCATTAAAGAGGGGTCACTGTGGGTGGACACTAGGATCCAGCCCTAGGGTGTGGGGGTGGGTTTGGAATTCCAATTTAAGGAATGCAGTGTCTGAGCTCTGCCTGGGTTCCCTACAGGTTGGCTGCTTGGTTCTGCTTTTGACTTTGGTGGTGAGTTTTCTCATTTTCCACCAATGTGGAACCTCCCCTGTATCTGTAAGCTTCAAATAAATGCCACTCCTCCCATAAACTGTGCTGGTTTTAAAGTTCAAGCCAGAGATTTATCGCTGTCTACCACAGTATGGTAACAATTCGTGTGTCCATCAACAGAGGAATAAAGAAAATAGGAGACACACACACACTGGAATCTGATTGAGTCTTAAAAGGATGGGAAGCTGGCCATTGCAACAATGAATACAGAGGAAGTTATGCTGAGTGAAATAAGGCAATCCAAGAAAGACGGGATGGTTTTCCTGATGACATTTCATTCCATGAAGTCTGTAATATAGTCAAATTCATAAAGCAGAGAATGGAGTTGTGGTTTCTCAGAGCTGTTGGAGGAGAAAAGGGTGAGCTGTTAAGAGGATAAAAACTTCCAATTATGCAAATTACATAGTTCTAGAGATAATGTGCACAGCTCCTGTAGTTAACAATGTGTTGTGCTACACTTAAAACTTTAGGAGGATACATGTCAACATTAAGTGTTCTTATAACAGCAGCCAAAAAAAAGAGGCTCAAGGAAACATTTGAGGTTATGAATATGCCTGTTACTTGGATGCAGTGATCTTTTCACAGGTCTGTGTATATGTCCAAATGTGACGAGCTACACAATCTAAACATGGACGGCTCCTAAATATCCGTTGTACTTCAGTACAGTAAGAGGGATGGAGAAGAAGAAAGGGAGGGAAAAAAAGATACAGAGACACTAAAATCAATTTCCAGAAAGAATATGAGGGAAAGTTATATTATGGTAAATGTTAACTTAGCTGAACCACTAGTGTGGAGCTTCTGTAAGGTGAACCCCAGAGACCAACCTTCTGCATGATACAGGGGTCAAGCTGACTTAGGTGTCCTTGTTGATGAAGGACTAGGATGTGAGTCACAGCTTTAGTTTGCATGTTCCCAAAATACAGATGACAAGTTCACTTTGTGCTGTTCTAGGGGGCCTTCCTTGTCACTGTGCTTATAAAGAGGCCTCTAAAGAGAACGATGTCAGCAAGCACTATACAGGGAATTAAAAAGAAGGATGGAGTATAGCAAGTATCTGTCCTGAAATGAGAGCACAAAACAGAGTCATCAGTACACTCAGTTCCTTTGAAAACAGTATGTCAGAACGCACTGAATTAAGATGATCCTCCTAAAATTTTCTGAGCAGTATTTCTGGTCTTCACTGTCTGTTTCTCACTTGTAATCATACAGTAATGGAACCCATGTCCTGAAAGTATATCTATTTGCTTGTGTTTATCCAAGACAAAGAAGTCCAAGCATATCAAGCGATGGTAAGCCAGCCTTTATTCCCGCAATCCCTGGAGTACGCTGCAAAGATTTAAAGTTTTTTTAAAAAAAAAAAAAGAAACACCAGGAATAGTATGAGACAGAGACATGTGCTGATGGTCTGAGGACACATTCCTTTGTAGGCACAGAATTTACACCTAACATGGAAAGGATGTTTTTCTGTGATTTTTGGAGGTAAGAAGGGTAGATATTGGGGCTTAAAGCATTGCTCAGTGGTTAAAGGAGCTTGCCTGCAAAGCCTGACTGCCTGGGTTTGATTTCCTAACACTCATGTAAAGTCAGATGTACAAAGGGGCAGACGAGCTGTATTAGTGATTGCCAATTGATTTTAATGATATATTTCTCTGTTTTCAATATCTAATGTACACTCTGATTCCTTCAAGGCAAAAATTGAGCTTTATTCATTTCCTTTTTTGTCTTCCTACGGCCCAGAATTGTGGATAAAATAAATTACTCATAAAAGTTGATGCAAGGGCTGGATAGATGGTTCAGGAAGTAAGAAAGCTTCCTGTATAAGTATGGGGGGCCTAAGATGGCCTGATTTTGATTTCTAGTGGCCATGTGTCTGGAACCACAGTCCTGTGGGGAGTGGAGATGGTAAATAACTGGAACTCAAAACAAACAAAAGAAAAAACAGGATAAGCAATGGAGGGAAACATGTGATATTCTTCTCCAGAACCCATGTGCACAGGGTACATGCATAACACACACACACACACACACACACACACACACACACGCACACACACACCACATCACACCACACATAGTACAAATGTGCACACACACAAAAGTTAATGTAAAATAACTGAATGGATCATCCACTTATTTCTTAAAACCCTCTGTATGTTTAAGAATTGCAATTTTAGAAAAGTAATAAATAAATAATTATCTTAGAAAAGTCATACAACATAAAGAGCACACAAAGTACTTTGTACTTGTAGTTACTTGTAGTTTCCTTCACATCTCTGGGAAAAAGCACCTGGCTAAAAGCAGCTGATGGGAGGAAAGGTCTTTATGTTGCCTTGCAGTCTCTAGGGGAACTCTAGGATGGCAAGGCCAAGCATGACGTGAGTGAGGCAAGGCATCACCTCTGCCACAATAGTGGAAGAAGCAGTGGGAGAGTAAGCCAAGCTCTGGAAAGGAGGAGCTGTATATGACACCCCTAAACCCACCCCCAGGAACACACCTCCTCCAGCAAGACTCCACCGCCCCAGTTACCACCAGCTGGGGACCAAGCACTCAAAACACATGAGCTTATGAGGGACATCCATTTCAAACCACCACATTCCATCCCTGGCCTCATAAATTCATGATCACCTTGATGCAAAATGCATTCAGTCCCGTTTTAAAAGTACCCACAGGTTTTTTTTTTTTTTCAGTACCAACACTGTTCAAACATCTCCATAGTCCAAGGTATCTTAACTGTGAGCCTAAACTCACCAGAATAGCCTATTTTTTCCTCTACTTACAGCCTTGCAAGGCTTTCCAGTCCAAAGTATCAACTTCTTCCACAGTCCTACCACAACCACGTTTCACAAGAATGAAAACCACATGGTCAAATTCATCACAGCAATGACCTCACTCCTGACATTAACTTTCTGTTTTGGTTACCTTCAAGTTTCTGGAAAAAGCACCCAACCAAAAGCATCTGATGGGAGGAAAGGTTTATATTTTGGCTTATAGCCTCAAGGGGAAGCTCCATGATGGCAAGGGAAAGCATAGCATGAGCAGAAGCTGGGAATCACCTCTGCCACAGAAAATGGAAGCAGCAGCAGGAGAATTAACCTAGCTCTGGCAAGGGGGAGCTGGACACAACACCCTTATACCCACCCCCCAAAACACATGCCCTCCAGCAAGGCTGTAACTCTAGACTGCCACTTCCTAGGAACCCAGCATTCAAAGCACATGTGTTTATGCGGAACATATGATTCAAAGCACCACATTATTAAATTATTTCAATATCAAAGAGCAGTTGATATTTGATCTGAGTCTTAATATGCTGTGAAAAATATGGAATTGAACCTTCTAGGAAGTCACATAAACATATAAAGGACTTGTGGAGACCTTGGGATTGCCTTAAGCATGTAGAGTGATCATGTGAGTTTGGGAAGGTCTGTTAGGACCAAATTATGAAAAATCTTGAAGGTTATTTGAAAAGCTTTAGATTTTATTCAATGAATCATGGGATTCTCGAGAAACTTTGTGTGACTACAAGTTGAAGTAGAATGTGGTTTGTCTTTTGGAAAGTCTTGAAAAGATCCAAAGGAGAACTATATTATGAAGTTATTGCAGTGGTTTTAGAAAACAATAAATAAAATTTGAACCAAAGATAGAAGAAGTACATTATGTGTAAACATAGTTACAAGGGCTTACTAACAAATATGAGATGGAAATTATAAAAGAGAGTGATGAGTCAGGGTAAGCCCAAGCTTTTGGCCCGGGAACAAGTAGTGTCTCTGTAGAGAGAAAAGCAGGACAGGAAGGACTCCACAGGAAAGGCCAGACTACATGTGGGTAGAGATGGAAGAAAGGAGATGGTCATCCCCTACACCACTGAGTTAGGTGTGAAGATATCAGAAAGAAGGGTGATGCTGGGGAGATGGATTAGTTAATAAGGCACTTTTCATGCAAGCATGAGTACCTGAGTTCAGATCCTTAAAACCCACGTAAAGCCAGATGCTGAAAGGGGCATCAGCAGTCCCAGTGCCTTCTGTGAGAAAGGGGGTGGAGACAGGGCAACCTTCCAGAAGCTCTAACGCAGGGACTCCTGGTGAATGAACGGTGAGTGAGGCCCTGCCTCAAGCAAGGTGGAAGGAGACTGATGCCTGATGTAGTCCTCTGACCTCTACATTCACATGCAGACTCACATGAACACACACACACACACACACCCCAAAACTTTACTACTTTATTTGATTGGATATTTTGTAGTTGTCTGATTACTGTGTGCATATGTGATATTTTGAATTGAAAAACGGTTACAGAAGGTGGGAAGCGATCAGTGATATGAGGAAACTGGGACAATCCTGGCAGCTTCTATGGAAAGAAGGAATGGGATGAGGTTCAGAGTTTAAGGGGATGACAGGATCAAGAAAATGCAGGGTAAGTTCTGCCATCTTTCCTGCAGCTAAGGACAAGGACAGTGAAACCCGCCTCTCTGATGACGATGCCCTCCTTGTGTGCTTCCTCTCTTTTGGTCCCACTGCACTTTGGCAGACGCAGCCATTCATTGTAAGCGTGCCTTGTCTCACATTCCTTTAATTCCCGTTGAGATTAAGCAAGAAACTGAAATGCACCAGCACACACAGGCCCAACAGCCAGAACACTTCTGAGGGTTTGAATGCTAAAGAATTATAGATGTGCCAACTGCTAAGACAGTGTTTTCCATGATAACCCAATAGTCATATGCTTGCAGAGTTCCAAGTAGCTACTAAACATTATTGACTTCTTACCCAAACATTCAGCAAGCCAAAACTATTATCATTTCCTTATTATTTTTCTTGTTGCCTCTAGAGATCTATTTATTATTTCTAAATGATTTTCTTAGCCCTCTTCTTTCTTCTAGGTATTCCGTAAATATTTTAAAACCATAGCTGACTTTTTTTTTTAAATAGGATACTTCTTTTATAAAACCATCTCTCTACAACCCCCACTTAAAAATGCAATTTTCTTTTGAAGGACACACTTAGTTTAATTCAACAACTTTTTAAGGAACCATAAGTATTATCTAAAATATAAAAAGTAAGTTTAAATGATAGTTGAGCCCACCTTTGTCTTATAAGTCTTATAATCAAACAATTTACGAAGTATGGTTTATAAAATAAAATTTTTATTTTGATGTATACTTCATTCAGTGTTGGTTTTCAAATGGCTCAGAATACCTGAAAGCCATGTTAATTATTAACGCAGGACTATGCCTTTTTTCCCCACTGTCATTGTTCCACTTTTTTAACACTTGATTTTACATGTTCATGTAAATCAATGCCTCTTCCAGAAAAGAGTCTGTATTGTTCACTTCCAAATCTTTCTCCCAGTGGAGAAGCTGGCAGATAGAAAGTAGAGAACAGAGCCTTTCTTCCTGCACTCTCTTGTTGCCAGGGCTGTCTGTTTTAGCCTGTGCATTGGACCTCACAGCTGAGCCAAGGCTGTGGCAGGAAGCTCGCTATCTGAGCGGCTCCAAGCCTCGTCATTGCTCCCCCTCCCATAAAACCACAAATTCATTGATTTCTAATGTGCTTCAAAAATTCAAATGGCCTAAGGAAATGAGGGGGACGGAGCATTTCATGATTGTCCCTCTACACTCCCAGGGTTTGTTCCTGGTGCTTTAACAGTGCCAGGGTGCCTTCCCCAAGAATCAGCCAACGGAAAGAAACATCAGTTCTTCGCTAGGAGTTCTGATTGCTTATTGAAGAGCTCCATCTTATGGTGATTCTGTTTTTAAAAAATAGTTGGTTTACCTATTCTCATAGGTTCTACTTTGTAGCCCTGATTGAAATTGAGTATGTCAGTATAGTTTAAATGTGATCATTTTTCTAATAAAACAACTTATCTGTCGCCTCATCATTTGCACTTTGAGTCTCATTTTTATGGTCCTTTGGATATATCATACATTAGTGCTCGTTTTGGCAGCACATGTACTAAAATTGAATAAATTATATCAATTTACATAGAGTGCACGCTGGATCTAGGTGGATATAGGAATCCTTTTTGTCTGTCTCATTGTTTCATTAGTCATATATATAATAATGCTTTTAGTTTCATTTCTTTTTTTTTAAATTCTTTTGTTTGTTTGTTTGTTTATTTAAGGATGACAGAGAGGAGACAGAGAGAGAGAGAGAGAGAGAGAGAGAGAGAGAGAGAATGGGCGCGCCAGAGCTTCCAGCCTCTGTAAACAAACTCCAGATGCGTGCGCCCCCTTGTGCATCTGGCTAACGTGGGTCCTGGGGAATTGAGCCTCGAACCGGGGTCCTTAGGCTTCACAGGCAAGCGCTTAACTGCTAAACCATCTCTCCAGCCCTAGTTTCATTTCTTATTAACCCTTTCTAAAGTTTAGTATCACTCGTGTCACTATATGCAATTGAACTTCTAGCCATTTCTTAAAACAATATAGTAAAAATAGTTCCTAGTCTTTTTTTTCCTATAAAATCTCCAGCATTATTAATTCCGAAACTCTGATTTATGAGGCTACAACACATGGAACCCTATCTCTAAGATAATCAAGACTCCCATCCCTGTTTCCTGAGGACGTGTTCCTTTTCCCCTGTCCCAGCGCCACATCTCTGGTCCCATCACTGTGGCTGTCGTCAGCAGGCAACGCTGCCTTTCTGGATGACACCTGAGCAAGTCAAATATGTACTGTATGCAAATTTCACTTTAAAAAGGTTTAAAACTTTATGGCTTTTTGTGTAAATAGCTAAAGGAATAAAGAGAGTTTGTCATCTTCATTCTCAACATGTGTTAAAATTTAATGTTGCTGCTCTCAGCTGAGGTTTTTCAAAAGGTAGGGTTTGTTCACCACACATTTCACACTGGGTTCAGTGTCCCATTTAAAACTTGAAGTGCATGGGGCTGGGTGGATGGCTTAGCAGTTAAGGCATTTGCCTGCAAAGCCAAAGAACCCAGGTTCAATTCTCCAGGACTCACATTAGCCAGATGCACAAGGGGGCCCATGTGTCTGGAATTCATCTGCAGTGGCTACACCCATTCTCTCTCTCTTTCTCTGTCTGTCTCTCTCTTTTTGTCTCTCTCTCTCTCTCTCCCTCCCTCTTTCTCTGTCAAATAAATAAAAATAAAATATTTTTTAAAACTTGAAGTCCTTCCTTGCAATGTTGTTTTGCTTCAAATGAGATATGAAGTGTACTGGGATCACCAGTTTTTGGGAGAAAAAGTATGGTTTATAGAACTAAAAGACATGTTCAAGCTAACATAAGTTTGTTTCCGGATGTGTGTTTTATAACAAATTGCTTAATATTCCTGGAAAATGGTGACCACAGTGATGACCCACAGCTGTGTGGAGGCTGCTGTGGGTGTGTTAATGATGCCAAATGTCAGTGGAATTAGATGTCCTGAATTACATGCAGTTAGCTTGCACTTTGAGAAATGGTTGAACTGATAGCAACATTCTTAGATAGTTTGTGGAATTTTCTCCTCAGCACTCTGTGTGTTCATTTCCTTCCAAAGTTGTTTGTAGCATGTCAGAATTTAAGGGTCCCTACTCCTTTTCTGCCTGTTCATACGAGCTTATAAATCTTTCTGTGGCTATTACACCATCCTTTCATTTCTCTGCCTGTAAGTTGGTGACTCATTGGGAAGTTTATAAACGTAACTCTCAGGATTATTTATGGGTGTAAGCAAGCAAGAAATTCTCATGGCCTGTTCCTAACAGTCTGGCTCACAGACATGCTTGCATAAGTAGGTCAGGTCTACAAGTTTGTAGAGTGGCCTGTATGCATTATTGTGACCTAAAATTCACCTACTGTGTTTCCCTTCACTCAGAGTCAACATGAGAGGACCATATATGTGCACGATGTCATGCAGTCTGGACTGAAGTCCCTCACCAACTTCTGTAACTGGCGCTTTTGCTTATTTCCATACATATCAAAACTGAACTTGCATCTGATTTTTCATGCTATCCCTTTTTCGCTGTGGTCTGAAAAAAAAGAAAAAGAAAAATTAGAGGAATAAAAGCAAAAACAATCATGTGATCTGCCAGCCTCGAGACGCACCAAACTCAGATATCTATGGGATACAGACAGAAATTTGAATTGGTTTACTGAAAACTTTCACATTTGGAGTATATGTATACATGCTCATATGATGTTTTCCTAAGGGATAATAACCCAGAAAATAAAGGATTTTGTGTGAAAAGAGAAAAAAGAAACTGAACTTGCCACTTCCCCCTACTCTGTAGCAATCATCCCGAGATATCTCCAGAGCTTCCTGTTAAAGGAAAGAAGACAGGAGAGTTAATTATCTCCAAGAGTGATTCACATTACTGCTTTCTAGATTTTTATGATTTGAGAAACAATGTCATTATTATAGAGCGTATCTCTCTGCATCATTTCCCAAATACTGGTTTCTTGACAGGAGATACTTGCTACCCCTATCATGCTGAGAAAAGTGTGTTTGGCAGCTAATACATCCTATTAGCTCCCTAGTTATTGTGAAGACTAAGAATGTACTCTGTGACTGTTAAGTATTGGAAATATAGTTAGACCAAATTTATATATATTTTAAGTATAAAATACATAGGATATTTCTGTGGATTTGCTATGAAAATATAAGATATCTTATATTTTGGTCAGATGAAATTAGAGTTTTGATGAGTTAACCAGGATATCACTAGAATTAACATCATCTTTTTCTACATTTTCATATATAGGTCGTAGAATATTCACTAATTACACATACAGCTTACTTCTCCTGTTTTTATGCTGTTGATTTAGAAAAGCTAAGTAAATGAAAGAACTTTGAAAGCAAAAAAGAAGCTAATTGGTTACAGAGCACATCAGAAAAGCAACAAATAGAAATAAAAACCATCTTGAGGCATTTAGGGAAGAGCATTGGAGGTTCAAAAGACACTCCTATTACAACTGTGTAAAACCATCGACTTAAAATCTGGACTTCAACTTACTAAATATAGATTGCAGACAAAAGTAGGAATAATAATAGATGCTTGAAAGGCTTGTCAAGTCATAAAGCACTCCCAGATAATAGCTTAGCAAAGTAATAACAAAGAATGGGAAGTTAATATTTGAACCCCAAACATAGTGTTTTCAATATATTGTAAAGGAAAGATTTTCTTAACCAATCTTCAGCCAAGCAATTGGCCACATCAGCCTACTCTCCCATTTCCTCTAAAGCGCTGCCTTCTGTCTGGGACATGTGGAATGCTTCAGCAGCAAAAAACAGACTATGCCTGCTGCCACCCCAACCTACGACTCTTGAAGGCCCACCTTGAAATGGAAACAAGAAGGCTGGACAAAGTGCAGATACCAGTAAACAAAAGTCCTGGCACTTTATGTTTTTAAACTAGGTCTAGATCTTTAGTTGTGCTTATGCCAACAGAGCAAAAAATAGAAGCAAAGAAGCCAGACACAAGAGAGTAATAACAGACTGGACTTGTATTCTCTGCCACAATAAAACTCCTCTCTTGGCTGAAGAGATGGCTTAGTGGTTAAGCACTTGCCTATGAAGCCTAAGGACCCTGGTTTGAGGCTCAATTCCCCAGGACCCACGTTAGCCAGATGCACAAAGGGGTGCACACGTCTGGAGTTCGTTTGCAATGGCTGGAGGCCCTAGTGCACCCATTCTCTCTCTCTCTCTCTCTGCCTCTTTCTCTCTCTGTCTGTTGCTCTCAAATAAATAAATTTTCATGTCTATATATGTGTGTGGTGTGTGCACGAGTGTATTTTCACGTGGGTACACGTGTGTGTGTTGAGGTCAGAGATTGAGGTCAGGTGTCTTTCTCTATCACTCCCCGTTTTAGTTACTGAGGCTGAGTCTTTCCGAGTCCTAGAGGTAGACTGCTTGCTCTGGGGATTCTGTGTCTACCTCCTCAGTGCTGAGAATTCCGGTGGTGACCGTGCTCACCCAGCATTTAAGGGAGTGCTGAGGGTCAGAACTTTGGTCCTCACACTTGCTCAGAAAACACCTCACCTGGTGATCTTCCCAGGCCCCATGATACTTCTGAATCTTAAAGCAATCAATGAAACCCCAAATCTCTATGCTACCAGCAAAAAGAGTGTAAGTGTTGGGTAAACTCCAACAGGAGCACATGCTATGAAGCCCATTTACTGAGGGGGGATAAAGGTAGAAAAGGCTAAGGTCCCTGGAGGACAACGGACAAGGTTAGTCTCTCAAGGAACAAAACCTGTGCTTCTAATTGGACTGAGCAAGAAACTTCTCCTGGCCTGACAGTTTGCTCTCACACTTGCTATGTATGTTCCTTCCACGTCTTCCTTTTCCACTGAAGCTGCTATGATAGCTACCTCTCCTTTGTATAATAAAAGTAGGGCAAGACATGTAACACATCACGTACTTTGTGGGCTACCAGAGTACTGTGAGTTACCATTGGACTTGATGTAAAAGACTGAATGTCACCCAGAGAACTTGGACATTAAAGCAGGAATTTGATGAGATGTTTAAGATATGCTCATCAGCAATGGAGATGGTGTGTGTGTGGAAGGGTTTTATATACAGGAATTATTACATACCTGGATGAGCAAATATTTTTCTTTCAAAGAGGCAAGAACATGAGTGAAGGTAATGTATTACAAATTTTAAGTATTAATGTGTAAATAACGTTGGTGGTAGATTGGTTCTGACATCGCTATGGTAATCTCTTCCACCCTGCGTGGCTTCAGCCATGTAACTTTGCCAATCACTGAGGGGTTGAGCTTATTGCCCCTCCCCTTCAGAGAGTGAGTCCTATAGTTTATGTAGGGTGCTAGAATATGGTAGCAGTATGATTACAGAGACTAGGCCTTCCTTAAGAAGCCTTGTAATTTTCTACTTTCATCCTCTCAGGATCCATCTGCCATCTTAAAAAGCTCATGATGGGCTCTGTGATGATTAAAACAACAGTCGTGGAGAGGTCTTATGAGGAGCGAGATGGCACCCTAATTAGCAGCCATCAACAAGGCTCGAAATATCCAGGTGAATTCATCTGGGAGCTATCAGCCCCAGACTATATTTTGTGGAATTGTTTCCATGGGAACAATGAACATAGTTTGTTATATGGTTGTAAATAAAATGATACTAATCTTTCCTATCTTGGCACACATATGAACATAATGAGCTGAAAAATAAAATTAAATTTCAAATATGTTGAATGAACTCTCAGTTTAGCATTAGAATTTAGCAGTGCTGGGAAACCTGGCTTCTAACCTTCTCATCCTCTTCCTGCCTCCACTTCTATGCATGTCAGGTACTGCTGTATGTGATCTCCGTAGCCTCAGATGTGTGTTCAAGAAGTCCTAGTCTGCTCACCCAACCCTTGCCTCACGCCACACCCCTTCCAGGGACTCAAGCGAGGCTTTAGAAGCAGACAGAATTCCAGAGTCCTGGAAGGCCAGGTTACAGGACAACAGCAATTCTGGATAAGCAAGTTCTACTGGTCATGTGGATGCCCCACTCCATAGAGTGGGATAATCACAACAAAGAAACACCGGAACAGAGCCTGATAGAAGCATTTTCCTGCATTCCAAAGACTCATGCCTCACTGGTCCACAGATCTGGTCAGTGCCCATCAGTCGTCTAGTGTACCCACTCCTGCCCACAGACAGAGGTTAGGGTTTTCAGTGGGCGCAGCGTCATCCACGTGCAGGCCCCTTTCCTCCACTTCAGCCGTGTACTTGACTGTGCCGCGCTGTGTGGTGTCGTGGGTTCCCATGAGTCACGTGCACTCTCTCCTCTCTCCCTTTACTGCTGGAGGCTGGAAGACAGGTGTGGTGGCCGCAGTGAGGACAGTCGTGCTGTGACTAGCTGGGCGTTTCAAGCACTAGGTAGGCAGGGCCACTGTGTCCAGGGTTGCTGGGCCATCTCCTCAGCCTTAAAACACCTGCCTAGATTCTTCTGTCCAAGCAGGAGGAAAGTGCCCTTCTTTGACCAGTGATATTTGTTCTTAAGTCTATAGCCTGCTATGGAAACATTTTTGAAGTTATATAATTTGATTATTTTTGGCATTGATTAGAGAAATATGAGCACATAAAGAAAATTATAGTTATATGAAAATTAAGTTAAATGCTCTGGAAAAGCTCTATAAAGCCTGGGATTTTAAAATTGCCATTGATTTAGGGAAGAGTGAACCCATCGTAAAAATAATTGGAAATGGGGAATTACTAAATGATAGGTGTTTCTGCCCTCTATGTCACAAGTACCTGTAACTCTTTTCAATACATTAAATATACTGAGCTGCTTACTCTCCGTCAGAGAATCTGATTCTCTTTTTCAGATAGACACAGATCCTAAGGAAAGAACCACCCCATCATACCTTAAAAGGGCCCCAGCTGAAACTAAGAATAATTGGGGAAACAAGCAAGAGTGCCGTTTTCTTTGTGAACCTGGTACCAGTACAAGAGTGAAGGAGATCCACAGAGAGAACATTCAACTCCTACCAAACCAGAGATCCAGAGACACAGAGGCTCCCAAGACCTCATCACTGAAGCAGACCTAAAAGGAACCCAACATGGCTCAGGGAAATTTGCAGAAGAGGGGGTGGAAAGAATGTTAGAGCCACACATTGGGTCATGACAGACAGAGACATTTCCTGCTACCCACGACTGATGGCTAACCCCACAATGTACAACCCATATACCCCAACAAGAAGGGTCCCTGTGGAAGGGGGAGGACAGGGAGGAGGCTAACAATGGTACTAACTTGACTGTATTCACTGAGTACAAAACTAATATATATATATATATACATATATATATATATATATATGCATATGCATATACATATATATACATATATATATATATATATATAGAGAGAGAGAGAGAGAGAGAGAAAGTTGCTAAAACCAGAAAATATTTAGAAGCCATATGTGTATGGCTTACTCTAAAAAGCTGAGAAAGAACTCCAGAACAGAGACATACAGCAAAACAGCCTTCTTCCCACAGCTAAGGATTAAATACTATTTATGTTTCAAGTAAAACATGTGTGGAAGGTGCTGCTACCTTTCAATGACAATTGAGTACCCAACATTCTATAGGACAACATCTAAGAGTTTTATTGTAAAAAAAAACTATGCTTAGATTTTATAATAGGTAGTCCACACATTCTTATTTCATATTGTGCATTCTGTTACAGACACTTGGAAGTAATTTTTTAGTATCTTCATATTATCTCAAATACACTTAATTAGAGGTTAATGTTGGGGTGAGGCAGACTACAATTTTGATCAGGATGAAGGATCTCATGATTTTATAGAATATTTCTCACTTAGTGAGGTTCACTTCTGTTTGTTAAGTTTCCAGGTGATAAATCCCGCAATTTTGATTAACCTACTTAATATGATAAATCTAGTTTGTTGTACTTATTACCATTTAATATAAATTAAAGCTTCTCTAAGTTTGAAAGAAAAATTCTAAAGAGAAACAAATGCATTTCTGAGTGAGAAAATTGTCACTTCAGAAAATAAGGGCTCTTTTTTCTTAAGATCAAAGAGGTCTTCCAAAACATATCTAGAAACACTTTTTTATAGGTTATATTTGTTCTTAAAAATATTTATAAACTTTTATATCTAGTACTCACGATTATCACTAATTTCTTTTATAAATTATGAAATATTTTTTTTTACTTTATTTAACTTAAAACATGCGTTGATCCCTGTTACAAATAATCACTTACAAACAGTCCTTGTCTGCCCCTAGCCTCGATTGTTAAGTCAAGCTAAGAACGGGTTACTTTCTTTCTGGTGTCTTCTGAACCCAGAGGTAAGGGTAGTGCTCGGGAAGCCAGATCCATGCTGGCTAGCCCTCACAGAGCTTGGAAAGTGCTGTGTAATTTGCCGGGAGATAATGGCCACCAACAGCAGGAACAAGCAGGGAATCCTGAAAACTCCCAATCAACCAGCCAGGCTGGATGTACACAACCACGTAACAGTGGCAGACACCTTATGCAGGTAATCAACTGATTTCTGGTCAGACAATGGCTCACTCAGTGGAAAATAATTCATAACTGGTACTGAAAAGCAAGTCAGAATCCTATGGACAGAAAGACTCCAGAGAAAAATTCGTCCCTACTGTTCTTTGGCTAAGAAGAGCAGGTACAGGAATGAAAAAATTCTTTAAGCCAGGCGTGGTGATGCACGCCTTTAATCCCAGCACTTGGGAGGCAGAGCTAGGAGGATCATAGTGAGTTCAAGGCCACCCTGAGACTACATAGTCAGCCTGGGCTACAGTGAAACCCTACCTCGGGGGAAAAAAAAAAAAAAAAAACTTTCTTAATGCTTCACTCATTCTTCTTGGTTAGAGAATCTGCTTGCTTGCTTACTTTCTTTCTTCCTTCCTTTCTTTCATTTTGTTTTTTAACAGATGGCAGCAACTGCCAGAAAGAAGCAAGATCCATCCACAGAGCAAAGAAAGATAGCCAAGTGCATCAGATGAGCCATCTCTGTCACATCTGCCGGGGTGAGGAGACATCACAAAGGAAGTGGAGACTTAAACATCAGTGCTGCTCTCGGCGCTGGCCTGACAACCTGCCCCAGGGAGACAGTGATAGACACCGAGGACACTCAAAACTCATCAAAGCAGAAGTTCAGAGGATGAAGACAGCTTAACACTAAAGGACACTCATAGCACTCCTGCCAAGGCTCAGAGAACACTGCAGAAGAGGGACGGAAAGGAGTATCCTGAAGCATAGTCCACCTACACACAGAGACTGACTGATGAGTTCATGACCCCACAGTGAATACCAGGAACTCCCCTGGGCAGGGCCATCAGCGGAATAGGGGTGGAGGAGAAGGGATATAAGAGTAGAGACCAATGGGAACGTGACCAACATGTGACATGTTTATACAGTAGAATTCACAGTTAGTTATGTGCTGCTTCAAAGAACTCTGCAGCCTTGTCCCATCCCCTAAGTGTCTCTTATTTTTTTTATTTATTTATTTGAAAGCGACAGACAGAGAGAAATAGAGGCAAATAGAGAGAGAATGGGTGCGCCAGAGCCTCCAGCCACTGTAAACGAACTCCAGATGCATGCGCCACCTTGTGCATCTGGCTTACATGGGTCCTGGGGAATTTAGCCTCGAACTGGGATCCTTAGGCTTCACAGGCAAGCGCTTAACCACTAAGCCATCTCTCCAGCCCGAGTGTCTCTTATTTTGATGTGTGAAGGATGGAGGATCTCAGGGAGTTAGCAATGAGATAAAGAAATTTAAAAATTTATCGGCATAAATCTCTAACGCAAACTTCCTATAAGTGTAATTCACCTTGTTTTACTCTTCCAGGTCCTGATTTCTTTAGCACACAGTTCCCATTGCAGCAAGCAGCATAGCACACTGGTTAGAGTCACAATTTCTAAGGTTGGACCATTTGCCTACAAATCCATGAACTTGCTCTCTGTGTGATGTTGGTACTAAACTGTCCCTCTGCTCAGTCAAGGCCATAAGAGTAACTGCTGATAGCCTATTTGCATGAATACAAAGAGATATGTAAATATTTTATCTTATTGTCTAGAACATACCAAGTGCTCTGTGAATAAGGTAATGGCGAGGCTCTAAATGAACTCTCAGTGTTATTCAGAAAAACGACTCTAACAAGATGGCATGTATAGTTCAGAGGCATGCATGCGTGGTACTTGGAGAGACCAGTAAAAATGAAGAGCTTCTAGAGTGAGATTCAGATTTATTTTTAAAGTTTGTCTTACTTACAAGTGTTTAGATTCCAATTCTTCATTAGATTACTAAAAATTATTATTGTAGCCAGGTGTGGTGACACACACATCTAATCCCAGCACTCAAGATGAACAGAAATGCTGAGCCTCAAAAGACAACAGGGAACTTTTCTTTCATAAGCAATCATAGGACGTGAATGTTACGTAAATGATTCTGTACAAGAAAATAGGCCGATAAGAACATCCGAATGCAGCCACCTTATGGAGCAAAAACACTGAACTTCAAAAATTATCATTGCTACAGACGGAAATGGATTGTTCATGATTGGTTCTATGAGGAGTTTGAGAAGGTGTATAATTTTGAAAGTTTTAAAGTTGGCTTTACATTTTCATATAAATCTGTTTTATAAATTAACTGTTCAAATAAAGTTATAAAACATTTACTGTATTTAAAGGAACACAAACAGTACTTCCTGTATGCTAAAATTACTGTTGTAAATGCAAGATTATTGATAGTATCTTGTAAATCACTCCTACTCAATAAGTTAAAGTATCTATAAGAAGATTTGAAAATTTAGCTACAATTTTAGTGAACTGTTACTTTGAAAAACGATAAGAAAACCTAATAAAATAAGTTCCTATTTTAGGATTGTGAATATAAAATAAATGAAATACATTTGGAATTCATGTGTATTTAGCCCACGTATTGATACTAGTTTTATGTCTAACGTAGACTGCTTACTAAAGAGGAGTCATGCACTTTACTCTTTGTAAAAGCATTTAGAGAGATGTGACTTCCTCAGAGTTATTTAAGACTAAAATGCTACTGTCAATAATATGAAAGCCAAAAGCTTTGAGAGATTAAAAGCAAGCAGAAGCTAAAATAATACTGGATAAACAAATGATTCTTCACACAACTAGTATGGTATAGTTTACTTCCCCAAGATAACCCTTCAAACCACGTAAGGTAATAAAGTGTTAGCAAATAAAACGACAAGATGAATGTGTTCAGAGAGTTTTTTCAGGAAGGGAAGGGTTCGTTCCAGCCCACATTTCTGCGGCATATAGACCACTGTGGTGGCAGAAGTGGAACGTGGCTGTCACCCTGCGTTTGCAGCCAGGAAGCGGCACTTTGGCTTCCTTGTTCAGCTAACAGTCACCTGTGGTCCCTTTCCCTCAGTGAAGGTTTTCATCAATCAGCACAGCTTAGCAAAAATTGCTCCAAAATTTCTCTCCTTGTCACCAGAAACATGAGCTCAGGCCCATCTTTCTTACTTTGAACATCTCTAATTCAATGTCATGTGGATGCCTTCTTCCTCTTCAAAATGTTTTGGCAAATTTTTTTTTTTTTTTTGCCCCACATTCCAAATTAACTTAACCCACATACATATGAAACTTGATTAGCAAGGAATCACTTTCCTCAAAACAAAGGCTCAGATATCAACCTGGTCTCTATCCACTTATATGGCCATGCTCCTAAAGAAAGCACTTTTTCAGCCTCTGCTCCATGCTGCTCACAAAGCCATGGTCTCTGGTTATAGGGTTAGTCTTTCACTTGAGCACTAAAAATTTTGAGAGAATCGTTCTCCTATCAAAACTCTAAGGTATCCTCAGCAGACCATTTGCCCAATTATTAAAAATAAAATAACCCGCCGGGCATGGTGGCGCATGCCTTTAATCCCAGCACACGGGAGGCAGAGGTAGGAGGATTGCCGTGAGTTCGAGGCCACCCTGAGACTCCATAGTGAATTCCAGGTCAGCCTGAGCTACAGTGAGACCGTACCTTGAAAAAACCTAAATAAATAAATAAAATAACCCAAGGATGTTCGCAATCTTAGCTCCTGAGGGACTGAGGCAGGAGGACCCTAACTTTGAAATGAGCCAGGGATAGACAGTGAAAACCTGTCTCAAAAGACAAAGAGGAGTAAAGAGGGAGGAAATACATTACAGAAGTTGTAGAAATTCTACAGAATAGACATAAAAGGTATTATGTGTCTAGAATATAAACTGGCAAGAGTGACTGGATTAGAATCCAACAAGATAAATCTTGGCTGTGGATTAGATTAACTAGTTAGTATTTCTGCTGATTTGGAATTGGTAGCATTTAGCTCATATAAAACAGGCGCATGCCTTTAATCCCAGCACTCAGGAGGCAGAGGTAAGAGGATCACGGTGAGTTCGAGGACACCCTGAGACTACATAGTTAATTACAGGTCAGCCTGGACCAGAGTAAGACCCTACCTCCCCCCAACAAAATAAAAGAGGGAGGATGTTAAAAAGAAAAAACAAAAAAGAAAGATGAATTGCTGCAAAATTTAAAGTAAGTGCACTTCACCATGTATATCCATAGATGGTGCCAATGTGACATTTAACCCCCCCACACACAGGAATAACCAAAATGTCTATTAAGCAATTATTTTGTCCTTGTTTGTCTGAAAACCTCATACTATAGTCAATTACAAGTGATTCCAGGACTCTAACATAGAAAACACACAATTTTGTGTATTTCATGAGCTTTGATCATCTTCTAAAATAAGGACACAGAAGTGAATTATTGAATGCTTGGTAAATAATTCTCAAAGCTAGCAAACCGCAGAAAAAAAGTAATTGCTCACACTTTTATTTATTATGTCTTTCCTCACACACAGACCAAAGGGGAAAATGTGCATCCTATTATATTTAGATTAGTATCTTATACTCTGTATTCAGATACTACCTAACACCGTGTTTATATTCAGGTTAATGTGAACAGTTATGGCTGGTGGATTATCTTTTTCTGGTGTGGACAATGACTCTAAGAGAAGAAAGAGCATGGTCATCATCCACCAGAATGAGCTGAGTCAGAGCTAACATTGTGGAGCCGCAAGCACTGTCCACTCGACCCCGACCCCTCGGTCCCTCCCTACCCATGCACCCACCCTGTCCCGCCTCCTTCCACCTTCTTCTTCTCCAGAGTTTCTTGGAAACATTCCTAAAGTCTTCCTTCTTTACAAATATCAAAGGGGAGACTTCCTGACTTGGACAACTTTTTTAAACTTTTTACTGACAGCATCCTTAATTACAGACAATTACCTCCTCAATCCCACCTTCCTCCTCCCAAATCCACCCTCCAGCACACCCCCTCTCCCTCTCAACTAGTCTCTTTTATTTTGATGTCATCATCTTTTCTTTCTGTGATGATGGTCTTGTGTAGGATCTCTGGGCCATTTCATGTCTGGAAGATTGCATTGTAAGCAGTCCTACCCCTCCTTTAGCTTTTACATCGTTTCTGCCACCTCTTCTGCAATGGACCCTGAGCCTGGGAGGGTGTGACAGCGATGCCTCAGTGCTGAGCCCTGCACTGCCACTTCTTCACAGCACTATGGTGGTTGTTTAGTCATCCCAGTGCTCACCGCCATTGAAAAGAGAAGCTTCTATAACCAAAAGTGAGAGTAGCATAAATATATGGGTGTAAACATTAAGAAAAGTACTGTAATAACCCAGGTGCCTTATGTCAGTTTATTCAAAAGTGAAAAATCAATCGGTTCCTAAGTGGCTTATGTGTTTTTAAGTATCATAATGGATCTGTAAAGGATCCGGCCTGGTTGTCAGTTAACAGATAAAACTAATGAAATCAGGGAATGAAAGTGACCATGGAACAGTAAAAATCCATATAAAGATCTCTCTTTAAATGTGTTAATTCCTTATCAGGCATGCAGAGTGGTTCAAGTTTTATTAAATTCTATCAGACAGTCTGGCAGATGATTCTTTGGTCTCCATAATTAGTGCACACATTGAAAATACAGACAAAAGCGCTGGGTAATAGGCACGCAAACTTTGTCTTTCGTGTGCTGTGATGAGCTGTCTCATAAAGGGAAGATGCACCCTTGACTCGTAAATGGAAGGTTTCATGATGGTGCTATCAATCTCTGCTGAATGTGGTTTAGAAGCAGTTTCCCTCTTTCAAACGCCGTGGCTTTTAGCTATGGCTTGTAGCTTTGAGGACTGCATACTACATAATCTCATTCAGGATTCTCCACAGATCATAGGCATGTAAACTACTGTTGTTTTACGCAAGCAGATACACAAAGGAGAAAGACACTCCTCTTCCATCAGGAAAATAAAATTAAACTAAAAGGTCATCAGTTAGTACCATATTAAAGGAACATGATGTTAAGGGTTTGCAAAATTTATTCTAATACAGTTCTATTACAAGTTGATGTACCTAAAAAAAATTAGACATTTTCAGAGACATGCAATTGTGTTCCAACCAGGGTCATTGTATGTGTGTGTGTGTGTGTGTGTGTGTAATGTGGTGTGTGTAAATGTGGTATGTGGTGATTGGGTGTGTAAATATGGTATGTGTGTATGTGTAAATGTGATGTATGTGTGAGTGTGTGTATGTGTAAATGTGGTGTGTGGTGAGTGTGTGTGTAAATGTGGTATGTGTGTATGTGTAAATGTGATGTATGTGTGAGTGTGTGTATGTGTAAATGTGGTGTGTGGTGAGTGTGTGTGTAAATGTGGTGTGGGTGTGTATGTAAATGTGGTGTGTGAGTGTGTGTGTGTGTAAATGTGGTGTGTGGTGAGTGTGTGTGTAAATGTGGTGTGTGTGTGTGTGTAAATGTGGTGTGTGGTGAGTGTGTGTGTAAATGTGGTGTGGGTGTGGGTGTGTAAATGTGGTGTGTGGTGAGTGTGTGTGTAAATGTGGTGTGGGTGTGTGTGTGTACATGTGGTGTGTGTGTGTGTGTAAATGTGGTGTGGGTGTGGGTGTGTAAATGTGGTGTGTGGGTGTGGGTGTGTGTAAATGTGGTGTGTGGTGTGTATGTAAATGTAGTGTGTGGGTGTGTGTGTGTAATGTAGTGTGTGTGTGTGTGTGTAAATGTGGTGTGTGGGTGTGTGTGTAAATGTAGTGTGTGGGTGTGGGTGTGTAAATGTGGTGTGTGGGTGTGTGTGTGTAAATGTGGTGTGTGGGTGTGTGTGTGTGTAAATGTGGTGTGTGGGTGTGTGTGTGTAAATGTGGTGTGTGTGTGTGTGTAAATGTGGTGTGTGGTGTGTGCACATGTATGTGCATATGCAGCACCCCACTTGTTCAGCAGCAGCAGGCTTTTCTCTGATGCGGTGGCCAGAGCGAAAAGTCGGGTGCTTGGCCCCATCATTCTTCTGCCCATTTTATTTGAGCCACAGTCTTTTACTGATCTCAGAGCTTGACATTTTTAGTTATTGTTTTTTGTAAGCTCCATCAAGTCTCCAATCTCTGCTCCCCTAAGGGACTTGGGATGCATATGGCCAGCCCTAGCTGTTTATGTGGGCCCTGTAGATCAAAATCTCGCAGTCTCTCAGACCACCTCATGAAGGCCCTGATGCTTGCATAGGAAGTGCTCATAACCCCTGAGTCACCACTCCAGTTCTTATGTAGTTCCATGTTATTGTTACCTAAGTGAATATTGAGATAGAATAAAATTCACAAATGTCTTCAGAAAGCAGACCTTCCACATCTTTCAAAAAAAAAAAACTCTTTATAAACAAAGCAAATTGTTGGAAAATGACATGTTTTATGAACTTGATAAATGACATTAGATCAGAGTCATTAAAATAGTTTTCATTATAAACAGTTTTTGTCTTGGAGGCTGTTGGAGAAACCATTTGTCCATTTAGTAGTCTTATTTTCAATTCTGTTCTCATTAAAGGAAATGGTTGCAAGAACGTTCTCTTTAAGCCTCTGTCAGCTTCCTTTTTACAATATAAGCAAAATTGGAGAAAAAATGCTTCGACACTAAATATAATGTCTGGCCATAAACCCTAGCAATCAGAAAATAGACAAAGCCATTGTCTTGTTACAAGCCTCCTTGGTGGAGATAGCTTCCGATGAGCTGTAATGTTCAGGCCAGTGAACTGAGACATGAAATTCTATCTTTGTTTCTTTAGAAGTGATTACTGAGCATTTCGTTAACAAATAATGTATGTGGGCCATATTTATTTAGAAAATATTACAATATAAGAAGTATTAAATTAAATCTGAGTTATTTATCTATATAAATATATATGTAATTATATAATATCACATATATCACATATATAATATAATATATAAATATATATAAAATTTCCTTTGTTCTAACTGGACTATGAATAATTAGTAAGCATTTAATGGAAATGTACAAGGACTGGGAAAGCATTTGTTTTGCTTACATAACCCACTATGATTTGTGAGTCCAGAAAAAAATATTAGGAAATTGAATGACTGTTGGGACAGCCACAGAGAGTAATTTGTTTAGTGTCTATAAAATAGCATTGGGATTTGCCCTTTTTAACTCTCATTTTAAAACTTATGTTTTCTACTGAGAGATATTTATGGTTGCTTTCTGAAAAGAGCTGGCAGGAAGTAAACTAGGCGACTTATAACTTGCTAGAGAAACACTGATTAATCATTTCATTTGCATCTCCAATAATCTTAGTTTTGCTTGTTAAACTCTAGAAACTCGATATGTAACATAGAGAAACAAGACATAGGGAAACAAGAAGAAACGTCAAGAACAGTAGCATGGTGGGACTGGTTGCTATAATAATTTCGTTTTCCTTTTTAACAAGGAAGAAATTTGCAGGCATAAGAGCAGTGTCTCTCAAACGTGAAAGAGCAAGAATCACCTGGGATATTTGCCAATCTACTTGCTGACCTCCCGCGCACACTCAGATGCAATGAATGGAGTCTGGAAGACCAAGAAATCACCTTGGTGCCGATGACCCCGTTTTTAAAAATTCTAATCCTTTTTGCCCCCAACATTGCTATGGGTATATGTTAATGCTGTCATTAGCAGCCTTGCCTAATGATGTCATGGCCCTGAAACCTGCCAGATGCATCAGGACACTTTGGAGGCTTAACCCCAGCCCACTGAACCTGACCTTATCAAAGAGAAGCGGACAGACGCGGCCCTGGGTGCTGCGTGTTTAGAGCAGACTGCGGAGGACTGAGGAGAATGACAACGACGTAGAGGCCGTGTTAACCCGAAGAGCTCGATTTAAAAATCTCAGTAACACTGGAGAGGAAGGCAAAGGTAGGAAATGTTTGAACTATGGGAGAAGACTGAAATTAGGCAAAACATAATTTATATTGTCAACAAAGAGTCAAGGAGGTGCTATAATGTATATAGGGTGATTTTCTTCAAAAGATTCATTGTTTTTATCTATATTGGCACACATGCACATCTGTAAAATTAACTTGAGCATCACTCACTGAATAGGCATGAAGTGAATAAATCTATATAACCAGCTGACAGAACAAAGAGATAAATAAAAAACAATCAGTAATGTCCCGTGGTTCTCTCTTCCACTCATGACTCCATACATGGGAACTGTGATGCTGACTTCTAAGACAGTAATTTAATTTGGGGGAGATTTTATACTTTGTGTAAAAAATACATTGCAATTCAAAAGATTCACCTCTAGGGTGGCAACTCAGATTAGAACTGTGCCTCAGAGGGTATTAGGAATGCACAGTATATATCTATTGACATGCTAGTATGCATTTTGTAAAAGATAGGTGAAATGTTTATAAATAAACCTAGGAATGGTTTAATTACTTGTCCGAGTATTTGTATGTTTCAAAGTTTTATCAATTCACAATTTCGTCCTAGTGTATAAAAGAGCTGAGAACTTGTTTATGAGTTGCTGATGAGTGTGGAACATATTAACCTCCCCCAGATTCAATTTAGCTTTTTCTCATAAATACTGAATTCGAGCATTAGACTATCCTTATTCATGAGCATTGCCCATTTCTCTAGTCAGAAGCCTACCTCTTCTTATTAATTGGTAGAGGTACCCTATATATATTCTGTGTATATGTGTTGTGATCATGTGTGTTCATATATATGTGGGCACACATAGGTATGCATGCAGACACACATGCATGTGTTAGCATGTAGAGGCCAGAGGACAGCCATGGGTGTTGTTTCTCTGCTCCGCCACCCATCTCATTTTGAGACAGTGTATCTCACTGTTTGCGAGATTACCGGTTACCTTAGACTGTCTAGCCAGGGGCTGCAAGGTCCTCCCATCTCTGCCTCCTCAGAGCTAGGAGCACGGGCACATACTGCCACCCCTAACATCATTAGGCACTGAGGATTGAGTGTATGTCCTTATAAAACAATCATTTTATACAATAGACTATCTCCCCAACCCACCTTCATATATCTTGACAAAAGTTGTTTTTTTTTTATTTTATTATTTTTTTTTATTTATTAATCAGTTCTGTATTCAGCAAATACAGTCAGTTTGGTACCATTATTAGGCTCATCCGTGACCTACCCCCTCCCCTTGGCCCCTCCTTGTTGAGGTATACGGGTCATGCATTGTGGAGTTAGCCCACAGTTATGGCTAAGCTAAATGTCTCTGCATATCATGACCCAACATGTGACTCTGACATTCTTTCCGCCCCCTCTTCCGCAAAACTTCCCTGAGCCATGTTGGGTTCATTTTTGGTCTGCTTCAGTGATGAGGTGTTGAGGGCCTCTGAGGCTCTGGCTCTCTGATTTGGTAGGAGTTGATTTTTCTCTATGCTGATCTCCTTCCCCCTTGTGCTGGTGTCCGGTTCATCAGGAAAACAGCCCCCTTGCTTGTTTCTCCAAGTTTTCTTAGTTTCAGCCGGGGCCCTTTTGAGGGATGATGGGGTGGCTCTCTCCTTAGGGTCTACATCTATCTGAAAAAGAGAAGCAGATTCTCCAACGGAGAGTAAGTTAGCACCAGGACAAATGAGATAACCCTTACTTTTTTTTTTATTTTTTTTATAGAGAATTTAATAGGTGTAGACCCTCTTGTAGCCCACAATTGATAGTAGCTTGATACTGGAGAGTGGGCTTATGTTTGGATATGGTTCTGACTTGTTTCCCAGCTCCAGCTATGGGTCCCATACCAGTGAGGGGATCAGTTAGCCAAATTGAGAGCAGTTGGTTCCCCACCATGGCTGTGTGCCACCACTGCACTTGTGTGGGCATCACAATAAGTTATTTGCTGCTAAGTAGGTTAGACCATGCGTTGCTTCGATAGATATTGGTCAATTTCCCCCAGTCGCCCATGTAGCACCTTCTGGCACTAGACGCGCTGACTGTCTGGGGACTGACTCTCATCCAACTTCCAGCCATGCCATTCTAATTTGCATGTCAATCACATAAGGTATCTTCAGCAGTAGGGTCTTACCACTAACCTTTGGTGGGTCATCAAGTACTCTGACAGAAATCTGTCTGTCTTTTAGGAAACCTTGTAGGTCTCACTGATCAAAAGCTCATTGTGGATGATAGCCCCATGCTGGTTCTGGGAGTTACAGGTCAGTGCCCACTAAGAAAATGAGGAAAAAGATAACTAATATACAAGAGTTAGAGATAAGAGAGAGAGAGACAGGGAGAGGGGAAGTGAGGGAGGGAAGATGTAGGAGATTAAGGTTAGTCTTAATCTTACCCTCTCCAGTGTCTTGTGGTTCAGGTGTTCCCTGTAAGGGCCTGGTGAAGGATCAGCCATTTGGTCTATCTTTTAGTAACTAGAAGATTATGGTACCATTGCCGTTTGGGTCTAGATTTGTGTTTCCCACCCCTTTGATGCCCTCCCCTCCCTCCCCTTCCATCCTAGTGTCTAATCTAGGAGATGCTTGCTGGGTATGTAAGGTATCTTGGGTAGATTCAGGTTGGGTGCTGTAGATGAGTGAGACTATGTGGCGATTTTTTTTCTGTGATTAGGTAAGTTCACTGAGAATGATCTGTTCCAGGTTCAACCATTTTTCCTCAAATTTCATTGTGTCATTTTTTCTTACTGCTGTATAGAATTCCATTGTGTAGATATACCACATCTTAGTTATCCATTCTTCTAGTGATGGACATCTGGGTTGATTCCAGCTCTTAGCTATTACAAATTGAGCCGCTATAAACATGGTTGAGCAAATCTCTTTAGTCTGTGGTTTGAAGGTTTTAGGGTAGATGCCCAGTAAGGGAATAACTGGGTCTGGACAAAAGTTGTTTTTAAACAATTTTTAAAAATTACTTGTATTGATTTATGTGTGTGAGAGAGAATGGGCATGCTAGGGCCTATAGCCACTGCAGACAAACTCCAGACATGTGTGCCACTTTGTGTATCTGGCTTTAAGTGGGTACTGGGGAATTGAACCTGTGTCCTTAGGCTTGACAGTCAAGTGCTTTAATCACTAAACCATCTCTCCAGCCCAAAATCATGTGATTTTTGAATAAGTATATTAAAAGAGGTATATTTAAGACAGAAGAAGTAACTTTTGAGAAACTAAGTTCTACATGTAAACATAATGTATTCCAGTCATAATGGTAACCTTAGCTATGGCAAACATTTCCTGACACATTGCTAACATTCCTTACACGGCATACTTGCTTGTCCAGCTAATTGATGGAAGTTCAGTTACTTGTTCTTTACAACAAATCTAGCCATAAGTCTATCAGATTAAAACAAGTGGCCATATAATTGATTATACTTCTAAACTTGATGGAATAGATTTTAAGTTGAAACAATGTAAGAAACACAGCACCCTGTTAATGATCTCGTGTTCTACCTAGTGGTCTGTCAATTCTCATCATAAAGTAAGATAAAAATCATTAAGATTATCAGGTAAAAGACATCCAGTCTGAAAGTACTCTTTAATAGGCTAAGATATAAAAAATTGGATGAGGGCTAGGGATTGCTTAGTGATTAAGGCATTTGCCTGCAAAGCCAAAGGACCCAGGGTCAATTCCTCAGGACCAATGTAAGCCAGATGCACAAGGTGGTGCATGTAACTGTAATTTAGTTGCAGTGGCTAAAGGCCCTGGCATGCCTGTTATCTGTCTCTCTCCCTCCCTCTTTGTCTGTCAAATAAATAAATAAAAATTTTAAGAAATGAATGATTTTGTTTAGACAGCACCAATTATGTCCAGGGTCGTATAGCCATATCTGAGTCTATTTCTAAAATAAATCAAAAAATGAAATTTTGTTAGGGTAAAGACGGTGTGATAAGGAAAGTTGAATAATCTTTTTAGCTTTTTTGATTGATTACCATGTTACATTTACTTTTAAAAAGTTGTTTACGTAATTTTTAATTGCCACATAAAAATTACATGTACTTATGTGGTGCCACATGATGTTTCAATACACTTATAACTATGCATAATGTTCAAATCAAGACAAGCATACAGTGCACTCATATAATCACAGCACTTGTGAGATTGAGAGAACACGATTGAGGACAGCTTGGAGTTACATAGCAAGAACTTGACCACCTCAAAAAAAAAAAAAAAAAAAAAAAAAGCAAGACGGGCATGGTGGCACATGCCTTTAATCCTAGCACTTGGGAGGCAGAGGTAGGAGGATTGCTGTGAGTTCCAGGTCACCCTGAGACTACGCAGTGAATTCCCCATCAGCCTGAGCTAGAGTGAGACCCTGCCTCGAAAAACAAAACAAAACAAAAAAAAAGCAGAAAGAAAAATAAATATTCTCTGTCATAATCTGATGTGATTATGTTCTTTAGAAAACAGACTCTAAATCAGAGACTTGAGTACGAGCATCTTTCATTCAGAGCTTTGTACACTCTAGAGCAAATATTTCGAGGAGTGAGCGAGCATTAGCAAAGAGGACCCCCACCTTATAATAACAGGTCTCAGTCAGTCCCTGCGGCGGCTCCAAAGCTAAGATGGTGCTTCAGAGATACCCTGAGTTGATCTAAGGGTCTGAACCTTTGCACAAACACACTGACCAGCCAGTAGATGAGAAAGCCCCTCCTTGGGAACATGGCCACACGGCCAAGGCAGTTGACTTGGTTGAGAGCAGCTACAGGCGTTCGCATGTAAGATCTCGGCGGGAAACCCTCCCGGCACCTGGGAAAGTCGATGCCTCGTCCCAGAAGGTGCATTGTGGGTGGTCAGCGACAGTTTCCATCACAAGTCACCATTGCCCCTTCTGAGTCTACTTACATCACAGAGTAAGTTTACTCCAGATACAACTCTAGATTCTGATTGCTCTCATTGCCTAAGAAATTTTACAAGGAAAACAAACAAACAAAAAAAGATACTGTAAAAAAAACTATGGTCTCCCTGACTACTGTTAGTTTTCAGGGTTGGCTAATAATCGTCGCTGTGAACAGTATGCGTTTTCTGTGGAGAGCCACATTGTTGAACGCACGCATAATGCACATCCTTGCAGTCCTGGTGAGAGCGCTCATTACTTACATTGTACTAGCTCTCGGCTGGTGGCTGAGGAGGCTGAATGGCCCATGTACTTAGCTGCTTAGTGAAATGCCATGGTGCAAGCATTCGTATGAAGATTTTCAAAATTTATACTCAAGATGTCTCAAGTGACGTAGGTTCATCAGATTACTTACATCGGGGCTGGAGACATGGCTCTGCAGTTAAAGGTGGTTACTTGCAAAGTCTGATGAGCCAGGTTTAGTTCCCCAGCACCCATGTAAAGCCAGATGCACTAAATGGCATATGTGTCTGGAGTTCATTTGCAGTGGTAGGAAGCCCTGGCACTCACGCTGTCTGTCTGCCTATCACTGTCTTTCTCAAACAAATAAACAAACAAAAGTTACAGCTCAAACTGCATCTGATCCCTCTTCTTCAATGCCACTGTCCAGTGAGCCAAATAATTCACTCCTGCCCACCAAAGCTCATGGACTTAACCTCAAGCCATCGGAATGATTTCCCATGCCCCAGCTACTTTTCAGGCCTATTTCCAAGAGTGTCTTGCAATAATAATTACTCATCAATGGCATCACAAAACCAAGCCAACTGATCTATGTACCAAACATCATCTTTTCTTCCTCCGTCATCAGTCTCACCTTCTTTTCCTTCCTACACAGCTACACTTACTGATGGAGAGGCATTGTTGCAATAGCAGTCGATTTCATGAAAGGGTAGGCCACCTGCCCACACGTCCTCCTCGTGACCCAAAGCACTGTTTATGATTGAGGTCAGGTCTGCCACTTGTATCTTACAAAGAGCAGCTGACTTAGTCAATCCAACAGGAACCCGCTCAAGAGAAGAAGCGCTGGCCGTGGGGTCCTCTGTTATCTCAGCGTCAGGGTGGAGGCTGCCTCTACTTGGGAACAATAATACAACCAGAACTTTCTGAATAATATGTGATTATGGATAACAGATGGTGCGGACATGCTCCAAAATCCAGAGGCCAGGTTGCAGTCCTGTTACAAGAACTAGTCCCAGTCTCGCACCGCATATTTGCCTACTGCACATGCCACTAACAGTGTAGGATCTGACAGCTCATGTGGGCCATGCCACAGGTACTGCACCACGGTCGGCTGCAATGCCCTCCATTGTCTACCCAATCTGACAGTGTGCATGTCACTCAGTAAAGGTTGCTACAAGTCTACCTTCAGATGAAGCAAAACTATTTTTAATGCTATACCACTGTAAAATTATATATATCTAGAATGTTTTGAATGAGAAGGATATGTTTCTCTCACAACTGATCCTAAGTTACCATCCATAGGAAAATTGAACTGCAGAGGAGACAAAGATGTGCATATGTCTTAACATTTGTTTCAGTGTGTGGTCTATTAAGAATTGTCACTGAATTTGGATTCAGCGCTGATATCAAAAGCTAATCTGGCCAAATATCTTATTTTGAAAATGAATTAAGTCCAATAAAACTTGTATATCTATTCTCAAGTCACCTTAATAGCATTTGATTTATCTAAAGACTAGAATTTGGGTTCCTAGGTGTCAGACAGGTATCAGTGCTTCTGTGGATCTCATCCTCTCTTAACAGACTTTCACCAAGTCCTATGGTTCTTGATTGCCATCTGGGTTTAGAATGCTTTCTTATTCCTTGTTTTAACATACTTGTATTAGTTACTTTCTTTGTCTCTGTGACAGAAAAAAAAACAAAAAACAAAAAAACTTGACAAGAAGCAATTTAAGGGGCTAGAGAGATTGATTAGCAGTTAAGGGGCTTGCCTGCAAAGCCTAAGGACCCAGGTTCTATTGACTCCCCAGTACTCATGTAAGCCAGATGAACAAGGTGGTGCATGCATCTGGAGTTTGTGTGCAACAGCTAGAGGGCTTGGTGGCTACATTCTCTCTCTCTCTCCTCTCTCTCTAATAAATAAATAAATAACCTTACATAAGAAAAATGAAGAAACTTAAGGGAAGAGTAGTTTATTTCTGTTGGCAGTTCACGGTGGCAGTCACTCGGGGGGGGGAGGGGGGGGGGGGAGGAGGCGTGGCCGCAGGAAGTGGAGCTTCGGCCACGTGCTGTCTCCACCAGGAAGCGGAAAGCAACAGCTGCGCGTGCTCAGCTCGCTTCCTCCTTTTCACCCAGTGTGAGTTAGGGTGGGTCTTCCCGCCTCAACTAACTCATTCTAGAAACTCCCTTACAGACTTTCCCATTTTTAGAAAGAAGAGTGGGTGTCAGGCATGGTGTGTCGTGCTTTGAATCTGAGCACTCTTGAGGCTGAGGTAGGAGGATTGCCATGAGCTCAAGGCCAGCCTGGGCTACAGAGTGAGTTCCAAGTCAGCCTGGGCTAGCGTGAGTCCTTGCCTCAAAACAAGCGATCTTAACTGTGATATTAATTACTTATTATTTAGGTGTTTATTTGTGAAGGTGTGTCTGAACAGATACGTACTCTCACAGCATGCAAGTGGGGCTCAGAGGACAACCTCAACGCGTCTGAGCTCTTCCACTTTCTCTGAACCGGGGTCTTTTGCTGCTACAAAGCTGGGCTGCAAACTTCGGGTTCTCATGGGTCTGCTTTCCAATGTCACGGGGGCATTAATATTGCATGAGTGCTGAGGAGGATCAAACTCGGGTCAGCAGGCTTTGCAAGCAAGCAAGGAAGTGCTTTTAACTGCAGACTCATTTCCCAGCCTACAGATGTGATGGGAAAGGTAACCAAGGAGGGAAGGGAGAGCCCCTGACAGACAGTGCATGGACGTTCATGGACAGCCAGCACGGTTTTTAAGGAAGATCCACAACACTATACATGTTGTTGGGAAATTGAGAATCTCGTCATGAATTCAAAATCCTTTCCAGAAAGCTACTTTTAAGTAACCTTACATGGGTCATGCTTGGCATAATTTCCCTTCACAAAGATGAAAGGTAATAATAAGGAAATGTGAATCAGGTAAAAATGGCAAGTATAATATGTCATATATATATATATATATATATATATATATATATATATATATATATGGAGAGAGAGAGAGACCATAAGAGAAGGATTCTAAGTACATTGTTTAGCAAGGAAAATATATAGTTATTGACTTTGATATACTCTTTCTAGAGCTAAACAAATCTAATAGGAAATAAAAACAGGTAAAGTGTAAGAATATAATAGTAACAAATAAACTTGATTTAATGTAGAAAATTTTTGCCCTTTTAACAAAGTATACATATTCTCAAATGTCCATAGAATATTTATAGAACAATTCATGTATATTTCAGAAAGGAAAGGCTTTAATCATGTTGTAATACAAACAGATTGGAAAGGATATTTATCAAATAGAATTGTTTTGTTCTGCCCTCCTCAACAATACCCACCCTCACACTAAGATCCCAAGAGCTGGAGAAGGAAAATCAATTGAGAAGAAATGGAAGACTTAATGGTTTTATTTGTTTGATTCCTCTGCAAACCACTAGCAGCCAAAATGGAGGTGAGACCAGGCTGGGATGCTTGCCAGAAGTGGGTGTGGTGGGGATGGTGGTACTGAAGAGGGATGAGCTGTACCCCGGCAACTGACAGGATTACCAGTACCATGAGCCCTGGATGCTGAGAAAATCAAATAACTGAGACGTGTGTAGAGCATGGCTAACGGAATGCCAGAAGAAGGTGAACTAGAGTTGGTTAAAGGGATCATCCATGACAGTTTACAACTTTAGAAAGATCAAGGTGGAACAGCTGTATGCTGGGAAAGAAATGCAGTCTGGCCCCACTGAAAGAAGAGTTTCACATCCCCGGGGGTTCTGTCAAGGTTAGACCAGGAGATAGATCTTAGCTGGGCGTTTTTAATCATGATGTCACAATCCCATCACCTCCAAGTAAACGAAGAAAACTAGAGAAGCCAAGGAAACCTACTACATTTGCAGTGTCGGAGTCTGCGATGAAAGAATTATGCCTCAAAGCATCAGCTTTAGGCTTTGAAACAGAGGAACACGTAGTAGCTGTGACAGCACGGATATTAAAAATGCTCACTGATCTGAAGGTCCAACATGAACGAGTTGTCTGTGGGAAAGAGGAAGTTAGCCTTTTCCTGACAGCCACTGAAAACTCTCGGGTTCATTTAAGGCGAAAGAAAATCGGAGAGCAGCGAGTGAGACAACTGAGGGAGGCGCCTCGAGCTCCTGAGGATGTCACCCAGGCCTCGGGGCAGAAGAAGGCCACTCCCAAAGAGCTGAGTGGTCGCCAAGGTGTGGCCCAGAGTCCCCTGGAGAGTACCTGTGTGGGCCCACTGTGCTTGAAGGTCAATCTGTCAGTGTTGGCAGCCAGTGCCCAAGCCAGGAATTACCATCCCAAGAGGAGACCCCAGAAGCTATGGAGGATGAAAGGAATGAGGAAACGGGAGGGTTGGAGGTCATGGAACCTTGTAAAGGCTCTAGCAATGGAGGCCAGGACGGAGAAGCTTCTGAGCAGTCCAGCCGCTCAGTGGCTGAGAACGGGTGGCGCCTGCAAGGAGAGCCTGGACAGTGCCTGCTTGATGGAGGCTAAGAAGGAAGCAGGCGACGCCTTAGTTGAAATGCACTGGGCTGTCTATACAAGGCTGGCATTGTAGCTCAGTGGCAGAGTGTGTGCCATCGCATATAGGAGGCACTAGGTTCGATCCCTAAGATTAAAAAAAAAAAAAAATCTCTTGCCGGGCATAGTGGCGCACGTCTTTAATCCCAGCACTCAAGAGGCAGAGGTAAGAGGATCACCATGAGTTTGAGGCCACCCTGAGACTCCATAGTGAATTCCAGGTCAGCCTGGGCTAGAGTGAGACCCTACCTCAAAAAAAAAAAAAAAAAAAAAATCTCTAAAACTTTTTGTATTGGGGCTTCTCAGAGCAGCAAGAGGAGTTCAAAACTGTTCCATTCAGAACAAATGTGGAATTAAGAACATGTGGAATCATCTGGAAAAGCAAAAACTCATTTGGCCAAGGTGGCTGTTTGTACCACCAGTGTTCAAGGTTACAACAGCACAAAGACTGCTGTGAGTTCAAGGCCAGCCTGAGCTACACAGTGAGATGCTGTCTGAAAATGAGAGATAGAAGAAAAGAAAGAGAAAAAAGAAAGAAAGAAAGAAAGAAAGAAAGAAAGAAAGAAAGAAAGCAGAAGTGAATCCATATCAAGCCCCACCCCTGTGTAAAGTTGTCTGAAGTTGTAGTTCAGTAGGAGGAACTCAGGAGAAGGAATTAAGGTTATCAGTGACAACAAAAAGCCATTGAAAACTCAGGAGGAATTTAAAGCTAACTCAAGGTGGTCACTAGCTTTAGAGTGATTCTCTGAGGCCAGAGACTGTGGCATCTGGTCTGGGTCAGTGCCACCTAGGGCATCATGGGTTTCTGTCACCCAGTGTTGTATGGTGAAGAGGTTAGGACTCGTGCTCCATCAAAGGCAATACAGCTGAGCAGAGGCCTGGAGCCCTGTCTTAGATTCCTTTAAAACTGAACCTGTCTGTCTTGGGTACATTTGATTAACCCGGTCCTTAGAAAGGAAGTGGCCCGAGGGTAGGTGTCTGGATAGTCAGGGAGACAGCTCTGAGAGCCATGGACAACGGCCAGTGTGGGGAGCAGCTGGGCGAGAGAGAGCACACTCCTGACTCAAGGCTGCTCGGATGATGCCCATCTCAGAAGCAGAACCACGCCAGGAAAGCTTTGAGAGATGAGTGAAAGACAACAAAATGTACCCATTCTGCTTACCCATTACAAGTACTACTTTGTAGCCGGGCGTGGTAGCGCACACCTTTAATCCCAGCACTTGGGAGGCAGAGGTAGGTAGATGGCCCTGAGACGCCATAGTGAATTCCAGGTCATCCTGGGCTAGAGTGAAACCCTACCTTGGAAAAAAAAAAAAAAAAAAAAGTACATTTTTGTGACAATTATACTGTTGTAAGCTTGGTGTTTTTTTTTTTCCAACATGTGGAGTATGTTTAGTTTTTAATATAACAATATTCAGAATTTGAAAAATAAAAGGCTACCAGAATGTGCCTCCTGCAGTCTCCCAGATTCGCTGCAGAGGGCCGGAGCACTATGCAAAAGAACCTGGCAAACAAGCTAAGGAAGGCGAGTGTCGCACGTGTGCGCAAGCATTTCTCTGATGGGAGGAAAGGTCTTCACACAGGCGAGGCGGACAGCGGTGCGATTCGGTGACTTCATGGCCTGAAGGAGCTCACTGTGGAGGGATGGGGAAACCTGGTCACTTCTCTGAGCATGCCAGCCCAGAGCCAAGGCTGATCAGCCCAGACAGCGCCCACGTTGCGGTGAGACCGCCTCCTGCCGTGGACAGCTCTCGTGGAGGAAGCAGGGCCTAGTGCTTAGTGTCGCTGAGTCCTCACGTTAGGTTGACCACTGGCATTCACTGCATTGACAAATGTGAGTCCGGGCAAATGTTTCACATTGGGAAGAACATAGTGTCTGAATCATTTAATAAAGCAAAAAAATGAGCTTTATTTAATTTACTTGTACTTGAGACACAAAATTCTACCTGCTAAACATTTTTAAAGATTTTTTTTTATTTAATTTATTTACTTGCAAGGAGAGAGAAAGAAAGAAGAGACACAGAGAGAAAATGGGGAAGCCAGAGCCTCCAGCCACTGAGAACAAACGCCAGATGCATGTGCCCCTTGTGCATCTGGCTTACGTGGGTCCTGGGGAATTGAACCTGGATCCTTTGGCATTGCAGGCAAACGCCTTAACCACTAAGCCATCCCTCCAGCCCTGCTATAAGCATTTTTAGATGTTTTCCTATACCCACTGGATTTTTTTTTGTATCATATAAATTTGCTTAAGTTATAAAGAGTGACATGTTTAAATGCAACTATTTGTAATTAGAGGCTTTCTATAAGAAAGTGATGATTTAATGAATAATAATTTCAATTTTCAAATGATATAAGCAATGAAAAGAAATACTGTGTTGCTTCCAACTTTCTTTTCCAGCATGCTTAAGCAACGAACATTATCCTTATCTTTCAGAAGGGCTGAAGATATAAATTGCTGGCTTCTAGGTGGAAGAAAATAGGCACAATGAAATAGTTCAACGGTGATATTTAGGTGAAGAGTGATACCTTTCTGGAAAAGGAGGTTAGACTCAATAATTTTATGTGTGCTTTTGATGGTTCATGTTTACTCTGCTACAAACTTGAAAATTCATCGCGTCGTGATAACTTGAAAACGATGTGAGGTGTGTATTCTGAATACAGTCATAAAGCTGGGGTCGAGAAGATGCTTCAGTGGGTGAGAACAGTTGCCGCACAATCACGAGGACCTGAGTCCGATCCCCAGCACCCACATAAAAAGCCAGGAGTGGACACACGCATTGACAGTCCCAACACTGAGACAGCGTAGTGCTTTGAGCTAGATGTTGCCCACACACTTCTGTGCCAACGGCATGGTTCACAGCGGCTGGCAGTTGGTGAGAGGAGGGGTCCTGCTGGGCGCGGACCTTGAGGTGAATTCAGCCCTGGCTGCTCGTGTTAGTGGGGCTCATGTTCCTGCTGCCGTTTTCCACCTGTGGTGGCAAGGAAGTGACGTCCACCCTCTGCCTGTGTCACGCCCTTTCCTGCCGCCCTGGACCTTCTCATCGAGACTGTAAGCCAACATAAAAAAACTTTCTTCAGCTACTTTGAGTTGGCGGCTTTGTCCCAGCAACAAGATGGTGACTGCAATAGCACCAGGGGATACATTTCTGTACACATGCATGCATAACACACACACACACACACACACAAACATAAACATGAGGGGGAGGAAAAAGAAAAAAAAACAGAACCGCTTTTCTTCTACCATCCTAAACTCTGAAAGTGTTTTCGATGTGAAGCTTTTCTGAACTTATGTTAAGAATAGGATTTCGAAGCCGGGCGTGGTGGCGCATGCCTTTAATCCCAGCACTCGGGAGGCAGAGGTAGGAGGATCGCCGTGAGTTCGAGGCCACCCTGAGACTCCATAGTGAATTCTAGGTCAGCCTGGGCTAGAGTGAAACCCTACCTCGAAAAACAAAAAAAAAAAAAAAAAAAAAAAAAAAAAAAAAAAAGAATAGGATTTCGAGCGGGGTGTGGTGGCGCACACCTTTAATCCCAGCACTCGGGAAGCAGAGGTAGGAGGATCGCCATGAATTCGAGGCCATCCTGAGACTGCATAGTGAATTCCAGGTCAGCCTGAGCTAGTTTGAGACGCTATCTCAAAAAACAAAACAACAACAACAACAAAAAAAAATCAGAATAGGATTCAGAGACTGGGGCTCTTGTCCAGTGGGGAGATTCCTTGCCTAACATGCATGAAGCCTGGGTCCCACCCCAAGCACCACAAAACTAGTTGTGGTGGCACATGCCTGCAATCCCAGCACTTGGGAAGTGGTAACAGGACAGAGGATCAAAAGTTCAAAGTCATCTCTGGTACGTAGTGACATTGAGACCAGCTTCAGCTACAGAAGAACTTGTATTCAAAAAGAAAAAAAAAGAATAGGATTCAATGATATCTCAAAACCTATTATGGATATAGTAAATAATTCATATGTAGAATTACTAAGTTTATGATTTGATGAGTTTAAAGGTGAACAGGAGACAGTAGTGTAAGTGTGGGAACATGCAGCATGAATGAAAAAACATTTTGTGGATAAGTCTTTAAAAATGTGAGCCAAAATTCCCATCCGCCATGAGATTCAGCAAATATTTATTAACAGGTTGCTATGAACGATGTACCAGATGGTATGATTCGACAAATCCAACTCTGTATTTTTCTTACCTCATTTTGAACTGCACACAGTTATCTTCCTAGACAGGGATTTGCTGTTAACTGCTTTGCTGTGGATTAGCCTAATAACTGAGCTGCCTGTTCAGTTTCTGTTGTGTGCACTTCACTCTCCCCAGTCTTATCAAATACAAACCCCAGTACATATTCCACACGATCCCAGTTTACTGCTGATGGGCTTAATTTAATTTGCCAATTTCCAATGAGGTCATTGGCGTTAATAGATAATTTCACCAGCAGAATCTGTTGGTTTGGGTTACTAGTTATAAATTTATGTCAATTTTTTTAAACTTTTATTTTTATTTATTTGAGAGAGAAAGTGAGAGAGAGAGAGAATGGGCACACCAGGGCCTCCAGCCACTGCCAACTAACTCCAGACGCATGTGCCCCCTTGGGAATCTGGTTTACATGGGTCCTGGGGAATTGAACCAAGGTCTTTTGGCTTTGCAGGCAAACACCTTAACTGCTAAGCCATCTCTCCAGCCCCGTTTATGTCAGTTTTATCTTAAATCATGAAACAGAAGTATTGCAACTCACAGTAGAGTAGATTGGACCATGCATGTAATCATTTATTATTTGTTTCTTCATCATTGTTTAAAACCACAGAGGGAATAAGAACACAAAAGGTTCTCATTATCTACCAGAAGCTTGGTACTTGGGCGTCTCACGATTCTCAGTTCACAGGGAGTCTCTTTCGTTTTGGAGGTTAGGAAGACCAAGTCCAACCCTTCCACATAACATGCGGACGCAGCTCAGATCTTCATCCGTGCTCGGCCCAGTGGTATTTAATGTGCCGATGCTGTCACTGGGGAAATTCTTAATAGTTATTTTTTACTTGATGTCTCACGGATTATGTAGCTAGTCCTGACAAAGAGATTGACTAAGATATATGTCAGGGCTTCCTAAACTTTTCCACTCACCACCCCTTAACTACCAAGCTTTGGGACTTTTTTTTTTTTTTTCAAAGTAGGATCTCACTCTAGCCCAGGCTGACCTGGAATTCACTATGTAGTCTCAGGGTGGCCTTGAACTCACAGCGTTCCTCCTACCTCTGCCTCCCGAGTGCTGGGATGAAAGGAATGCACCACCATGCCCAGCTAAGTTCTGGAATTTATTTTTTTTACCAAAATTTCAAGTTAATTAATTATTTAATGGATTTAACTATTCAAAATCTTTATCAATTTGAGTATGGTGATGCACGCCTGTAAACTCTGGAAGCTGAGGCAGGAGGATTGCGAGTTCCGAGCCATGTTGGCTATGTATGGAGTTCCAGACTAGCCTGACCATTATAAGACCACCTATTGAAAAGTACATATTGAATACCTGCTTCACATTAGAGACCCAGTAAATACTTGAATCCCCCAGTCAGCCTAACACAGTCCTTCACATGCAGGAGCTTAAGGACCTGCTAGCAGGAAGCAGAGTTCTAATTCCTTAGAAGGGATCATTTTACATTTTTTTGCAAAAATTCTCTTTCTATGGAATATATATATGTACATATATATATACACACATATATGGGCTGCCTATGGTTGGTTTTATGGATTAATTAAATTATAAATGATACGCTATATAAAGGTATTACTTGCATTAAAGCCCATAAAATCTAGTAGCAGATTTTTTTAGAGGTTTTTTTTTTCAGGATAGATAAGCTATTCTAAAAATACAGCCAAGTGGAAAATGGATTTTTTTTTTCTCCAAACATAAGTACATTGTAAGGTCTCAGCAGTTGAATTTATTATTTAAGTTGGATAGAACATATTTGATGATGGATAGTTTAGCAAAGGAAGTGGGTGTGGGGGTAATGGAAGTGGTGTGAGCGCGTTTCCGGAACCCACCCTTCAGCGTTGCAAGGCTACTACATTCTTGTGTAAGCGCTTTCGAGCCACATTTTAATCCTCTCCGAGCTGAGCTCACGCCACTATTACTCAGTTACACACTCAAGTGGCAAACTCAGCCCTTTAGTTAACATGCATTCCTTATTTTCTTCTGGGGCTTTTCATATGTAAATAAATGCACAAAGAGCTAAGCAGTACCCGAACCCGACAATTTTCAGGTTTCTTTCACCACAAGTGGAAGGCGCAGCAGTAGGCTATCTGTAAATATGCAACAACTTAGAGAATAAAAGTCATTTGCTACTTCTACCCTGAAGAACACAGCACTGATTTCACCATTGCAATAGATGACTAACTTGGCAAACACAAAAGAACACAGCAACATAATGGACATTAAACCTCTTGACAGCTTCATTACTTGTTACTGACTATACAGTGCCACCATGTGGTGTTTAATCCTGCAATGAATTACAGGACTCCCTAAAAGTGAAGCTTTGTATTTAATATGAAAAAATATATTACATTACATTTCAAAAACTCATGCAAAATATTCAGTTGAAACACAACAACGATACGGACATTATTTAGGAGAATGCTTTCGTATAATTTTGACTAAATAGTTTATACATGGTTTTATAATAGTTTCATTTATCTTCCATGTAAAGTAATTGTCCTCTAAGCCTAAAAATATCACACTGAAAACAAGCTACAAAAATTGAAAGAGTAATGGTTAAAGCAGGAGCCAGATTTTAATGTTTTAATCTTAATTTTATGAATGTATGGCATAGAGTCATGATTCAATACATGTATATAGTATGTAATTAACAAAGAGGGGTAGTTAGCAATTACCTTTTTAAAATTTTAAAACAAAATGTTTTTCTGTGTGTTTGGTACTGGGGCTTAAACCCAGGATATTGTGCATGCTGGACAAATGGTCTACCACTGAGCTACATATCCACCCTCAAAGAACCTTTTAACACATATAATAATTATACTTACTTATGTAGCACAGCATGTATTTCAACATGTGGACACAATATATTTTGGTCAAAATCAGGGTAATTAATGTTTCCATCTCCTTTTTCGAGTTTGGGGCCTGCAAGCTCCTTTCTGAGAAGTGATTCATAAACTAATAGGTCCTTAATAACTGATCCTCCCCTCACTGTTCTGTAGAATATTAAAACTTGCTACTTATATCTCCTGAGCTTTACCACCCCTCACCCAACACCTTCCTTTCTCTCTCTGCCCAACCTTCTCAAATTACCTATCATATATTCTGATGTACTTTTAAAAATATTCTTAAGTGCTGGGCGTGGTGGCGCACACCCCCAGCACTCGAAAGGCAGAGGTAGTAGGATCGCCATGAGTTCAAGGCCACCCTGAGACTCCATAGTGAATTCCAAGTCAGCCTGGGCCAGAGTGAAGACCTACCTCGAAAAAAAAAAAAAAAAATCTTAAGTGAGAGAGAACATGAACTATTTGTCTATGGCTTATTTCTCTTAACCTAGTAAACAGTGAACTTCAGTCTCATCCATTTTGTTGCAAATAATGTATCATTATTTCTTGCATATATGTTAGGTTTAAAACATTGGCTTATGTATGTTCTTTTTGATACATACGTTTTAGCTTGTAATGTCTACAAAATAAGGGGAGGGGAAAACGTGGATAAAATCCATAAAAGCAGAACCATAACCAAAATGAAACTGGAGGATGAGAGGGACGAAAGGACACAGAAGAGACGACACTCAGTGGAGGGAAAACGGAGAAGGAGAGGGTGGCGGGGACAGAAGACAGGACAAGATGAACAAAACAAATTGTATCTGAAAAATGCCTTACTGGATTGTTTTGAATTTACTGTACGGAGACTATGCTTTTAATGTATTTTAACATATTCTTTTAAATGTTTTAGAATATTTTTTCTCAAGTATATTCCTCAAGAAATATGACTAATGTTAGATTTATCTTCCTATATTTTTCCAGTTTCACTAGGACCTAAGGCATAGCAAAGGTAACCGGAAAACTGGGAGGGTGTTCATGTCATCATTTGAGAGGAATAATATTTTGAGTATCTCCAACAAAAATGAATCACAATTTGTTATTTTTACTCTGAAAATCCTTAATGATGGGTATCATTCATTCTTATAGACTACCCAACTGTCATTTGCTCATCTAAAGACATTTTCTCTGAATTTTCCCTCATGCAATAATTCAAAAATATTAATCTTACTTTTATGAGGTTTTCCTCAGTTTATTCTTTCCTTCTCAGTGAAAAGTACTATGTTTCATCTAAATGTATACAAAAAGAATATCTGTTCATAAGAAAGATGATTTTCTGAAGAACATGTAAAATGCATAAGAAGTTTGAAATAAAAACATTTTAAGTTAAAAAATCTTAATATTTATATATTGGGGATTTTTTAAACTTAAAATCACAAACTTATTAACTCTCCAAAGGGGAGAAAAAAATCCATGTAGTTTTTATGCTAAGACATATCTACAAGTAAGAGTAAAATGTTAAGGAAGGATTAAACAGACGAAAGAAATCTTTAGAAAAAGAAAAATCAAGCTGGGCGTGGTGGCAAATGCCTTTAATGCCAGCCCTTGGGACCCAGAGGCAGGAGGATCGCTGTGAGTTCAAGGCCAGCCTGGCACTACAGATTGAGGAGATTGGTCTGGTAAAGTTGTGTACCTCATCGTTTCCATCTTCCTCGTTAGCGTCTCTGTCCTTCAGTGTGAAGTGTTTCCTGCAGTACAGATCTGGTGGATAGTCTCATAGTCGGAATGTGTTTAGATGACCCATTCCTAAATGCTAACTTTGATGAGTGAAGTAGTTTTGACTAGCAGATTTTATTTGATTTGTTTGTCCTTTAGGACAGTAAAAATATTAAGTCACTCAAATGTACAATAAAAGTAAACACACACACACACACACACACACACACCCTCACCAAATCAGTCTTCAGGTGACTATTTTTGATTACAGATGAAGGTAAATTTAATTTTCAAACAATCGGATAAAGCAGCTATTTGGAAACTGAAAAAAAAAATACTAAGCTACTCTTTCCTAGTTTATAAGGTGTTGCCTGGTGAAGCTGAAGTCGGGTGAGTTGGGACAGTATTGTGTGTGTGTGTTTGTGTTCTTTTTACTTCCACGGTTGAGAACATTCTCTTTGCTTTTCATCTTTGAGACGCTGATTGTATATTTGTGGCACACGTACTTGAGTTCCATCTGCCTGGTGACCTTGGACCTTGTCTGCTGTAGGTTTGGGCGGATCTGTGCTGTGATCAGCTTGAATACGCTTTCTGTCATCTCTGCGTTCGCCTGCGCCCTGAGAATGTGAAACCAAATACACACTCTTTCGTTCCAACCCCAAAATGTCCTTAAACTCTTCTCATTCCTACTCTCTTTTCCTCTCTGACTGTAGATTTTCAGAACCCTGCTTTGGAACTCATCAATTCTTTCTTCTGCTGGGACTTTTCTGCAGCTGATGTCTCCTGTTACATTTTTAAATCATGCTCAGTTGGCTTTTTTTTTTTTTTTTAATCTCAATGAATTCTGGTTGAGCTTTCATTGCTCCCATTTTTCAACTTTCTGTATCAGGAGAGTGAACTTGTTCTGGATGTTCTTTAGAAGATTGTCGCGTCTCTTTAAAACAATGTTTTCAGGGACCTAGAGAGATGGTTTAGTGGTTAAAGCGTTTGCCTGCAAAGCCAAAGAACCTAGTTCGTTTCCCCACATAAGCCAGACTCACAAGGCAGGTACGTGCGTCTGGAGTTCAGTTGCAGTGGCTGAATGCCCTGCTGTGCCCAATCTCTTGCTCACTACATCTGCTTGTCTCTCTCAAGTAAATAAAAATTTTTAAAAAGTTTTTTTTTTAAAAAAAGTTTAAGCAATGCTTTCAGTTCTCTATCCAAAGATTCCTCCTCACCACACTGGCCCAGCAGCTTTCCAGCACATTGTTTATGTGAGGCCACGGTTTTCTGAAAATTCTTGATACTTACTGCTGTGTGATATGACCTGACAGTTTAAGTTCATCAGCGGTTTACTCCAGTCTTGTCAGTCTGTCCTTGTTGATGCCAGGAAATCTAAGCGGCCTGCTTGTTTTCTCTGAGCTCGTCCCAGCAGCGATTTCCTCACTGGGTGGCCCTTGGGTCCAGGATTCTAGGGAGTTTGCTGTTAGTGCGTTGCCACTCTTTCAGCACTGGAGGGCAACCCAAGCCCAAGTTTGTCTCAAATCCACAGTTGGCACGTTCAGAATGAACCAGGGAAGAGGACTGAGAAAGTTAGAGACTTCCAACAAGCCTCTCCCTGGGGCTGAGGAAGCTTCAGGATGCCTCTACTCCAGCCACTGACCTGTGATCAGGCGCCACGGAATTCTGTCTTGCAGTGAGCAAAATCTGCGCATATACACCAGCTCCAGACTCTTAAGCCGTAACTGTATCCATCAATACCACCAAGCTATGTCACAACCCGAGCCTAAGGCCCAGCAAGACCGGCATGGCAAGGTTCACACTGCTGTGAACTATAGCTGAGATGGGTGCATGTCCCAGGACTATGACAGTCAGCCCCAGCTGGTGCTGTCTGGAATAAAAGTCTGACAAAAGGGAGCCATGCGTCTTTTCCGGGTACTGGGCTATCTCAGAGGCTCCACTGTAGGCAAGCTCGGGAATCAGGGTCCAGGGATCTACTGCACCAACCCGGCACTGTCCCTCGGGCTTCCTCCTGGCCTTTCCCTACGAGCTGATTCTTGTTATGCACTCTGCTGTCCATTCCTGGGGCAGAATTGGTGAAAGTTGTCTGACTCTAAACTAGGTCACCCCAAGGATCACAGCCTCAAGACCCTATTAGAGGCCCAGGGTTCTGCCCGGGTTGTCATCACTTGTGGTGGAAATGTAGGGCAAATCTGTGATGATCTCACTTGCAAACACAAACCTACAGCCCTTGCCTGCAAGCGCAACCCTGGGGCTAGCTATGATTTCCATGGTTGGGGGACAGGTGGTGAAGACATGCCTTTGCCCTCAAGGATGAGAGTTATCTGGGTCACACCTGAATGTCACAGCTACAAGGGTCTGTGTACACGAGGTGAGAGGACATTTCCCAGGCCTACTCCGAAGCTGAAAATATGGAAGCCAAAAACTCAGGTCTGGGGCTGTAGAGATGGCTTAGCTTTTGAGGCGCTTGCCTGCAAAGCCAAAGGACCTCAGTTCTATTCCCCAGGACCCACATAAGCCAGCTGCACACGGTAGCACATGCATCTGGAGTTCGTTTGCTGGAGGCCCTGGTGCGCCCATTCTCTCTCTCTCTCTCTCTCCCTTTTTCCCTCTCTCAAATCCTCAGGTCTGTCGCACCAGCCTGTGACACTTTTGCTGAATGCTCTGGTAATCCTGGCAGTTCCATCTGTGAACTCCAGGCTACATGTAAGTGCGTTGATCTCACGACAGCAGCTCCAGCACTAAGCTTCAAAGCAAAGTCTTGTACTAGCTTTAATGCTCTACTCACCCAGCGGGTGGAGACTTGCTCCTCCCTCTGCTGCCCAAATTAGAAGGAGAAGACACAGTAGAACATTTCAGCTTCTTGTCTAATACCACTTGAAGGCTCTCAGACAATGGTTGTCCTGGTGTTACAGGTTATGAAGCTCTGCCAGTTGCTGGATTTCATACCCTGGGCCTCCCAAGTGGGAGGTTTCCCTGTTCATGATCCTTAGAGTTGCAGAGCGGTGACACAGACAAGTCTCCCTCCCACCTCCTTCAGTGCGCCTTCTCTTATTATTATACTAACCTGACACTATAGTCCCTCACTTGACTTCCTTAGCTCTTGGGAAGGTAGTTTGGTGTATGAACAGGTATTGGTATGTGTACAGGGAAACAACTATTGACGTGAAATGTGGGCAATTCAAACTCAGGCAGTCTCCCGCCCTCTCAGACGCTCACGCTTATGCAGCCAGCCCTCTTCCCTGCCGAACCACCTCCCCAGCCGAGCAATCATTTCTTTATATATTTTTGTGTTCCTATGGGTCACCGAGGCACCGTTTATTTTTCTTTTCAGGGTTTTGTTTTTCTTGTGTTTTTACTAAATTTTTTGTTCTGCTTTGCTTTCTCTTTCAGTACTGAGGTTCAAACTCAAGAACTTACTTACACCATGCTAGGCAAACGCTACACCTGTGAGGAATGCCCCTACCTGCCCCTCACGGCTTGCCTTGCTTGCCTCTATCTATTTTTCAATATTTCTATCACTGTTTTTAAACTCAAGACTTTTTTTTTCTCTGCAATATCTCTTAAGTAAGGTTACATGCCTTATAAAACTTTATCTCTAAAAGTCCATTATGTAGCTTCTTTTCCGGTTCTGTTCATGGTTTTCCTTTACATTGTTGCGTGTATTTAACAAATGGGCACTTGCTACATTTGGGTGTGCACTTAAAATTGTGTCTGCTGCTGAGCGTCGTGGTGCACATCTTTAATCCCACCACTTGGAGGCAGAGGTAGAGGATTGCCAAGAGTTCAAGGCCACCCTAAGACCACATAATGAATTCCAGGTCAGCCTGAACTAGAGTGAGACCCTACCTCAAAAAAATAAAAAAGTGTCTGCTAACTCCATCATCATCCTCATCCATGTCTATTTTGATCGACATGGTTTCTTCGTGATTAATTATAACACGTTCCTTCTTTCTTCAGATGTCTGGTAAGTTTCCATTAGATGCCAGACACTATGATTTTATGTTTTTAAGAACTACATTTCATTGCATTTCTTAATAAATACTTGAATTTGTTCCAGTATGCACTAATGTTACTTGCAGACATGCATAGGGTACTCAGGCTTGTTTGTAAGCTTTGTTAAGAGTTCACTGTGGGCTGGCTAAGACTCTACAGCTGAACCAGGACCTTCCAGGGTTTCTAATACTCTGCGCGCTCGATGACATCTCTCTATTTTGGCTCGCAAAACTCGGAATAATTCCTTACTTTCCTGCTGAACCTTACTTTCCTGCTGTAAATTCATATACTGTTTGGCTTGAACTTAACATTTTTCATATAATATAGCATTCAAACTTTATATGAACAGATTTGTGGTTTGCCAAAGGGGAATCCCATAGAGATTTACAAAATAGTTTGTATATACAGCAATCTCCTCTCTGGAAGTTGCCTCAGCAAATTCCCGCTACTGTGGCTTCTCCATCTTTGATCTTGGTCTCTTTAATCCATTAAGACCACAGGGGGCTGCTTGCATTTTCCGTTACTTTCACTACATTCTAGAAGTTCTGGGATAACAAGAGCCATTTGCTTCACATGCGCCTATTCCATTAGGAATCATAATGGTGTGCTGCTTTTTAACAAATACCTAAAACCAAATATAAATATATTTTCTTCTTCTTTTGTTATAAATTTTTACATAATTTTGCAGTGGTTGTGAAGAGAGTAAGTCCTGTGTAATTTTCTCTTGGTGAATGGAATAGCAGTCTCTGTGGTAGATATACTAATCATCTTTTGTAGAGGCAGCACATTTTCTGAGGGATAATTTTGTTATTGCTTCTATTGGGAGATATATAGTGTCCATGCTTACAGAGTAAAATTCACATTAGTAGTTTTGCATCAGAATTTCTACAAGGATCGTAATAGTTCAAGGTTTCTGGTGCATAATGTGTGACCATAATCTATATGCTTTTTTTAGGATAAGGAAAGTGAATGTTACTGGTGAAACTGCACATTCGCGTCTCCAGGCTGAATGCACACAGCTGAAGACGGAGCCCTGACGGGCCCAAACACAGGCCTCCCGTGTTTCTGCTAAAGGCGACGTCTGGAGAGCTTGTGCCCCCGTGAGCCACGCTGCTACCTGCACTGCATCTTCCCTCTTGCTTTCCAACACCTGGAAACGGGGTTTTCTTCTTTTGTAACTCAGATTTGCAATGCACAAATACGAATTTTGTTAGTTTTTCTGTAACTGTATTTGTTTGGGAGGAGTGTGTTTTAAGACACCACCTTGGTGAAGTATTCCAAAATTTTCACATGATGCAGGTCAAAGAAATTATATGGATTGAATAAGGTATAAACTAGAAGGAGAGTAGAAAAAATACATCCAGTACTTATCACACAGCAGATAATCATAAATATTGTGGAAAGATTATACATAGAAGAAGTATATTAAAAGACCACTGCAAGTACATGTTAGAATTAATTTAAACTATTGCTAAGAAATTCATTATTGTTGTTTTCAAGCCAGTAGAAGATTAAGTGAAGCTTATAAATGTTTACATAATGCATAATTGGTATGTTGTATTTTATTATATTCAAAGTGATTTTCATCGTGTGTTTGCTGCATACCTTCACCTTGCTCTCATTTAAATTTAGGAGAAATCAACTATTTTGAAATTTTTCTTCTGAATAACTTTTAGCACACACCCAAATTTTGCTATTATTTCAACCCCAATAAAGTTGCTGTGTTTTACTATGCTTATTGTCATTTTTCAGGTGAACATCAATTTTGAATGTTTATAATGTAAAAAATGGGCGTTCTTTTTAAATTATTGGGTTTAAATGATGTTTTCTTTTTTATTTTTGTACAATTGAATGGTTGACGGTTTTCAAAGTAAAGACTGACAATCAATGTCAATTTCATTATTTCATCCAGGTTTGCCAAACATTTATTTTAATGCAATCCAACTTAGAAAAAAAGAAAACATTTAGGATAACTATTGGTACATCTGTCTCCATATTCTAGGCCAGATGCAAGTTTTTTTTTTTAATTTCTGTATCTCACACAAAAAGATCTTACAAATATAGTGAGCCAGTTTGCCCATATAAATATCTAGTCTATTTTTATCAGTCTGAGAATCTCCCTTAATTTAATTTATGTCTAAGTGACTTTAGCTGATATAATCTGATATGATCTTAAAGGTAGAATAGAAATAAAAAAACATTATTTATAGTCATACATGACATAACTCATGAAAAAGCAAAACCAACAGCTTAAATTTTCATTAAATGTTCAATTAATAGCAAAAAGTAGCTAAATGTTGAGCCTCAATAGCAAAGAACACTTAGAAGGAGAAGCGTCCACTAATTCAAAGAAATAATAAAAAGCTGCTCGCATAATGAAGTCTACCAAATTCTGCATTGCTACTGGGTCATTGTTCCATAAATATAAAGGCAGTGTATGCCCCATTCATCTAGCCTGGATGTATGTCATGTGGTGAGATAAATACAAAAGAAGCTACTGGGCTAGAGAGATGGCTTAGCAGTTCAGGCACTTGCCTGCGAAGCCCAAGGATGTAGGCTTGATTCCCCAGTACCCACATAAGCCAAATGCACAAGATGGCGCATGTGTCGGGAGTTTGTTTTCAGTGACTGGAGGCCCTGGCATGCTCATTTTCTCTTTCTATTTGCCTCTTCCTCTCTCTCTCTCTCTCTCTCTCTCTCTCTCTCATAAATAAATAAAATATTAAAAAGAAGCTACTTAAAATGTGGAAATCAGCCAGGAGTGGTGGCACAGATGTTAATCCCAACACTAGTGAGGCAGCGGTAGTAGGATCACTGTGAGTTTGAGGCCAGCCTGTAACTACATAATGAATTCCACATCAGCCTAGGCTAGAGCAAGATCCTACCTCGAAAAGCAAAACAAAAACTTTGGAAATTATAGGCTGAACATTACTGAACTCCTGAGAATTCAATGTTACAAATGTCAAAATCTTACTTCTTTTAAGCTTTTTAGTTTCTCTTCTAGAAGTACCCTTAAGGAAACTTCCTTATCTGCAAAATTAGAAGAATAAATCATTAAAATAAAAATTTTTAAATGAAACCTTAGCATATGCATACATAAAATATCAACCAGTGCTCAGCATGAATTTTTTGGCAGCCAAATTCTGACAATATTTTCTAATACTATTCTTTTAAAAAATATTTTTCAAATATTTTATATTTATTTATTTGAGAGAGGGGAAAGAGAAGAAGAGGCATTTAGAAAGAGAAAGGAATGGGCACACCAGGGCCTCTAGCTACTACAAACACACTCCAGACACATACACCACCTTGTGCATCTGGCTCTACTTGGGTGGGTACTGGAGAATCAAACCCAGGTCCTTAGGCTTTGCAGACAAGCACCTTAACTGCTGAGCCATTTCTCCAGCACTAATACTATTCTTTGATAAATGATTCTTGATAAAGAATAGGAAACCTTGAAATTATTGTTTCAGGAGAAATTTTAATTAAAATTTAAACAAAAATCATGATCAACAAAGAGGAAATTTGAGTAACTATCTAAAGAGTAGATCCTGTAGGAAAAAAGCATCCTTTAAAAAAAGAACGCCTTGTCCTTGAGACAGATGAATCTTTAGTGGCACTTTGTCATTTTTACTACTCTACTTATTTTATTACTCTCACCTATGGTTGGAGTAAATTACTCTATATTAAACTTGTTTAAATAACTGTGATTTCATTTTTCCTAACTGGTCTCAGACTACAACACTGAACCCCTACAATGCACGTTAACGGTTCACACTCCTCAGACACAGCATGGGAGAAAGAATTGCTCATCACCAGCAGTAATGTTTCCTCCTTCCTATGATGTATATTTATGATCTATATAATTATCTATAATTCATATATCTGTTTGTAATTTTGGTTTGTATATATTAATTTTACAAAACAATGGGTTTCCTGTTGATAATTCAGTATGTGTATACAATGCACTTTAATCCCATATTCACCACCCATCCCCTCACTTGTTCCCTCCCTCCCTGCCACATCATTCTCTTTCCTCTTCTCCAACACTACCTCATCTACTTCATGTCATGAAAAGATATAAAGGCAGCATGCAATTTTTTCTGAGTCAGCTTATGTCACTTAACATGATGATCTCCAGGCTATCTATTTTCCTACTAACAACAGGATGTTGTCTTCTTGCATGGGTTAATAAAACCTCATTGTACATTTTTCCACATTGTAATTACCCATTCATATATTGAGGGGTATCTAGGCAGACTCCATGGCTTGGTTCTTGTGAATAGTGACACAATCTACATGTAGGTTTCTCTTTTTTTAAATATGTTCTACATCTTTAAATATTTTTTTATTTTTATTTATTTGAGAGAGAGAGAGAGAGAGAGATACGGAAATAGGCAGGTAGAGAGAGAGAGAGAGAGAATGGGCACACCAGGACCTCCAACCACTGCAAACAAACTCCAGATGTGTGTGCCCCCTGTGCAGCTGGCTTATGTGGGTCCTGGGGAATTGAACCTGGGTCCTTTAGCTTTGCAGGCAAATGCTTTAACCACTAAGCCATCTCTCCAGCCCCAGGTTTCTCTATTTTACACTGACTTGGATATGTTCAGTTGTATACCTAAGAATAGTAGCTGGATCATATGGCATTCTCCTTACAGAGTTTTGAGGAAGCCCCACACTGACTTCCACAGTAGCTACAACAATTTACCTTACCATTAACAGTGAGTGAATAAAGCTACCTTTTGGGCCTTCCACACACTGTCCATCCCAAGCCCCCACACCTGACAAGTGTCAGTTTCTGTTTGTTTTCTTCATGACAGTCATTATGGCTGGTGGTAGATGGAATCTCAGGAGTTTTGATTTGCATTTCCCTAATGGCTAAGAATGCCAGTTTCTTTTTTCATGCATCTATTATACTTCTTTTGAGCACTGTATGTTCAGTTCACCCCACTGACTGGGGCATTTGTTATTGGTGGGTGATTAACTTTTTCAGTTCTTTAGATATTCGTAATATTAATCTTAAATAGATAATTGACAAACATGTTTTCATGGTCTGTGTCTCTTCACTGGTAACTGTCTCTTTTGCTATGCAGAAACTTTTTTATTTGGTCAATCCATTTGTTGGTTCTTAATATTATTTCCTGAATAAAACTGAGTGAGAAAGAATAGAGTTCTGATATGCTCAACATATCTATGGTTTAAACAGGCATTTAAAATAAGATTAATTTAACTACTTGTCTATTTAATATACATATGTGTTGGAAATTGGTGTATGTAAAAAAATGAAAGGCTAGGTGTGGTGGCACACGCCATTTATCCCAGCACTTGGCAGGCAGAGGTAGGAGAATCATCTTGAGTTCAAGGCAACCCTCAGCCTACATACTGAATTCCAGGTCAGCCTGGACTAGGGTGAGGCTTTATCTCAAAAAAACAAAAAAAGAGCAATGTTATTTTAAGTAGAAAAAATGATTCTTAAACATTCATTGAAATATGTACAGTATACTCAAGCTTTAAATTATGGAAATATGTGCCCTAGTGCTCATTTTTTAATTTGTAGAATCACAGACTAAAATGCTGCCTAGGGGCTGGGAATATGACTCGGTAGCTAAAAGAGCTTGCTTGCAAGCTTGCCATCCTGGTTCAGTTCCTCAGCACCCACAGAGAGCTGCATGCAAAGTGGAAGATTCCACGTGTGATCCCACCCTGCGGATGACAATGGGAAGCAGAGACAGAAGACTCTAGAAGTTTACGGGCTCGCTAGACTGGTTCACATGCAGTGACAAAACAAAACGAGAAATCCATTCTCAAAATAAAGAGGGCAGAAGGAGAGAACACCCCAAGGTTGTCCTCTGACTTCCACACATTTGCTGTGACACACAAACACCCATGCACACAAACATACGCATTGACACATGCGCAGAGACATCCATCATAAGTATTTACAGACACACACATAATTTTTTAAATGCTGTGTAAGTTAGCATGTGATGGAAATACTTGCAAATCCATATTTTTATCAGAGGATAATCTACAAAACAAAGTTAAAGAACAAGCCTAAATTCCAGCAACAGATGATGGATAAAGAAAAGGTGATACATATATAGATATAGATATAGATATAGATATAGATATAGATATAGATACAGATATAGATATTGATATATTATATACCATACATATATATATGAATATATATGAGTTTTATTCAGCCATAAAGGAGAATTAAATTATATGCAGGAAAATAGATGGAATTGTAACTCATTAAGTTCAGTGAAATAAGCCAGTTCAGAAAGACAAATGTCAAACGTTTGCTCTCACATGTGCATTCCAGTTTAAAGCACAAACATGAAACAGCAGTGGCACTATTTGGGAAGAAAGGGAGAGGTAGAACAAGGTGGGAGTTCAAAAGAGGGTAGTGAGAGATGAACATAATTAAAGTATATTATACACATGTATGGACAAATAACTCTAAAAGAACCTGGGGAGAAAATAAAGCAATGATTTTCTTTTATGCTGACAGGGACTGGGGACATAGCTCAGTGGTAGAATATTAAATTAGTATACACAAGATCCTGTGTTCAATACACAGTACTGCCAAAAACAGCAACAAAATGCTGACCAAACAAGAATGTTTTGAGTGTGGATCCTTGGCTCATGGTTATCCATAACTTTGAGTAAACTACGCTGTACTTGAAGTAAAATAATTAGTGCTTGACAAGATTTCACTGATGTTTAAATAAGATTATCCATGAAAAATTATAGATGTGCACCACTAATTTATAAATATAATAAATACAAAACTCTCAAAACAGATTGTTATTACGGCTAGAATGGATCATGATTATTTAAAGCTATAATAAATATCTAGAGGTTAAATTGATAAGACATTAAAACAAAAGAATTTCAGAACAGGCCATTAAACAAGAAATTATTGAGAAATAATTATAAATAATAGCTTTGAGTGTTGGCATGTTTAGAGACTCAGGTAATTGAGAAATGAAGTTTTAATTTAAGATATAGACAACATATCATATAACAAAATAAATTCAACTTGGGCTAATTTCTTATATGGCCATTAAGGCTCAAATGCAGTTTGTTATTAAGTTTATATCATGGACATTCTGGTTTGCAAACCTAAAACTAATCAAGCTGCCTTTTGGGCACATTCTGATTAACATGTGGTTGATTTCTTTCTAAAGTAAGATGCAAATGTGAAAAAAGTATTATTCAGATCCTTAATTTTTAAAATTTTGGTAAGGCTAATTTTCCTTTACAAAATTGGATAAAGATTAAAAAGTGACAATTATAAACCATGTGTGGTGGTGCACGCCTTTAATCCCAGCACTTGGGAGGCAGAGGTAGGAGGATCGCCATGAGTTCCAGGCCAGCCTGAGACTACATAGCAAATTCCAGGTCAGCCTGAGCTAGAGCAATAACCTACCTCAGAAAAAGAGATAGATAGATAGATAGACAGAGAGAGAGAGAGAGAGAGAGAGTTATGATCAGTGAATAATGACCCTAAGACTATTTGGAGAAATTTCTGTGGAAGTTAAGTGACTATGAAAACACATTCAGAATACTAGGACAGAGGTAAATGGTCAAGTTAATTTTTAAGAGGTTTTTGATTCATTTTAACTATCTATGAATTGAATGGACCATAAAACTGATAACAAAAAATCTGTGTTGTCATTTTCCACTTACATAGATCATAATTGTTAAAATTAATAAGCAAGGATAAATGTCTCCATATATGTAATAGACTATTATTTTTCTGGTCTTCTTTCTACCTATCTACCACCTCAAATGCCTACAGAGCACTAAGTTTTCCTGACAAAAAAATTTTCAGAAAGATAACAGATTTTATGTCTATTTCTTCTTTTATTTGGTGGGATCACTTCCTATTCTGACATTTCAGTAAGTAAATGATAATGCAACCCATTTCCCTGAAATCAAGGTCTCTACTTTGCATAACACAATGAAATTTTTAAACAGGAAAAGGAAAAGGAAGAATTTAATTAGTGTGGAAGTTTGAAATACACTTTAAAGAATATCCAGGAAAGGAATAAAGGCATTTGACATCCTCTAGAGATCTTTTCTATATAGCTAACACACATGAGAAAAGCAGATGTGACCAGTGGAAACTGCAAGGCTGAAATGCCATACCTTCCCATCAAAATCACAGAGAATGGATCTTTGAGTCCAGGATATTCTTCTATCAAAAAGTCTCAAAAATATGAACAATTGTTGATAATCTTTTAGAATAAAGGCTCATTCTGTCAGATATAGTACTGTATGCCCAATTACATCACTCAGGAGACTGAGGCCAGATAATCATGAGTTCAAAGTCAGCCTGGACTTCTTTGCAACATCTTATCCCAAAAAAGAATATGATTTTATATGTACGAATACACATTTAAGTGATTAGCTACTCTAATGGAAAGATGGAAGACAGATAACATGAGAATCTGATAATAAGCTCTAATCACTATGAGTATAGACCAAATTTATTTCAATAGCTTAAATTCTCTAATTTGCTTTAAAATTACATAGCCTAAATATGAGTAAGACCTAAGTAATCTAAGATTATTTCTAAAAAATCATTTCAAGCTCTTGTCTTATTCTGATCTAGCTGCTCATTGTATTGAAGAACTTTGGTCTAGTCGTTTTTTTTTTTTTTTCTTGTAGCAGCTCAATTATCAGCAAGGAGTTCTTTTGATTCTGAGGAAAGACTACTTTTTTTTTTTCTTTTTCTTTATTAAGACTACTTTTTGACATTAGGGAAGAAAGCTATTAGTAATGGTATACGTGAACACAGGAAAGTTTAATTTCCAAGGCAGAATGAAAGGCATAAGATAATGTCTAAGATGTCAGAAACTGAGATCTGAGAAGTGTGGTGAATTCCTTACACACATGAAAACATTATGTCCATGTTTAATGATGGAATGATGGGAGTTTTATAGGTTATAAAAAATGTGAAAGAACCCAGGTGTGATGGTGCACTCCTTTAGTCCCAGCACTCAGGAGGCAGAGATAGGAGGATCACTGGGATTTAGAGGCCAGCCTGGGACTACATAGTGAATTCCTGGTCAGCCTGGGCTACAGCAAGACCCTGTCTTGAAAGACCAAAATAAATAAATACATACACACACACATATATATGTATGTATATATATGTATGTATATATACATATATATGTATGTATGTATATATATATGTATGTATATATATGTGTATGTATGTATATACATACATATATATATATACATATGTGTGTGTGTGTGTGTGTGTAAAAACCAAGGTCTGGGAAGATGGCCTAACATTTAAGGTACTTGTTTGCAAAGCCTGCTGGCCTGGTTTTGATTCCCCAGTATTCACCTAAAGACACATGCACAAAGAGGTATTTGCAAATGGAATTCCTTTGCAATGGCAAGAAGACCAAGCTAACATTCCCCTCCCTTCATACTTCATCCCTCCTGCCCTCCCTCCTTACAAATAAACAAAAATATTTTTAACTTATTTACATTTTCTTACATCAATATCTGAACAGTATGATTTATTATAGTGGTTTCATAACAAAGAAATTTTAAAGCATACAAGGTTAAATTGAGTTTAACATTACTAATAGCTTTCTTCCCTAATGTCAAAAAGCAGTCTTTCCTCAGAATCAAAAGAACTGCTTTAAAAAATATATATCTACTTATGGAAACAGAGACAGTAAGTATGGGTGCTCTAGGCCTCTTGACATGACAAGCAAGTTCCAAATGCACCACTTTGTCATTTGGCTGCATATGGGCACTGGAGATTCAAGATTCAAACCTGGGCTGGCAGGCTTTGCAACCAAGTGCCTTTAACTGATGAGCCATCTCCCCAGCCCCAAAATTGCTTTTTCATGTGCAGAAATAATCATGAACATTTCCTTAAATACTTAAATATAAATACTTATAATTTCTTACCGTACTACTTTATTATTTATTGCTTAGCATTACATAGTGTTGTCTGTGATGCTTGGATTCAGGGGTCCCCCATAAACACAGGCGTCCTGAATGCTAGGTCCCCAGGTGATGGCAACTGGAAATTAACACCTCCTGCAGGCAGTGTATTATTGGGGGTGTGTGTGGGGGGTAATGGCGATTATAGCCAGTTTCCCCTTGCCAGTGTTGGTCACACTCTCCTGTTGCTGTTAGCCATCTGATGTTGGCCAGGGTGATGCCCACCCTGCTCTGCCATCATGGAGCGTCCTCCTGAGTCTGTAAGGCAAAATAAACCCTTTTCTCCCCAAAAGATGCTCTTTGTCAGGAGATTTCTGCCAGCAATGCTAACTTGACTACAACACTATCCAAATAATCTCGGAAATAACAGGAAGGACTGAGACCAGTAAGCATGAAAACAAGAAAAAATAAACAAATATGCATATTCACTGTGGTTTTCTATAAGACTAAGATGTGAGTCTTTGTTGAATTTCTATTTGTATCAGTTATCATTATAGGCGCTTATTGGTGTTGCCTTATTTAAAACTTAAAACTAGGACACTGAATAACTTGCTACAGATTACAGAGCTCTTTTATACCAAAACTAAACTAAAATCAGAGAAATCTGACTGCAAAACTCATTCCCTAACTCCTAAATTGTGTTGCTTTTTAAGATAACTTGTTGAAAAATGCTGAAAGTACTAGTTCTATCTTGTAACATGTTTATAACACATTATATACATGAGATTTTCAATATAATAGTCACTTAAAAAATATTTCCTAGGGCTGGAGAGATGGCTTAGCAGTTAAGCGCTTGCCTGTGAAGCCTAAGGACCCCAGTTCGAGGCTCAATTCCCCAGGACCCAAGTTAGCCAGATGCACAAGGGGGCGCATGCATCTGGAGTTTGTTTGCAGTGGCTGGAAGCCCTGGCGCACCCATTCCCCCTCTCTCTCTCTATCTGCCTCTTTCTCTGCATCTGTCACTCTTAAATAAATAAATAAAAAATGAAGAAAAAAATTCAAAAAAAAAATATTTCCTAAATAGCCAGGCGTAGTGGCACACGCCTTTAATCCCAGCACTCGGGAGGCAGAGGTGGAAGGATCGCTGTGAGTTCAAGGCCACCCTGAGACTCCATAGTGAACTCCACGTCAGCCTGGGCTAGAGTGAGACCCTACCCCGAAAAACCAAAAAAAAAAAAAAAAAAAAATTCCTAAATAAACAAATGAGTTGGTTAACTAACTCAGGTCCCAGAATCAGGAAAACTATTATTCAAGTTGAATATAAATAGGTACTTACATAAAGTTTTTAGTATAAATAATACATAGAGATTTAAAATATATAAATATATTTTATGTCCAGATAAAATATTTTATGTTTTATATATTATCATAAATAAATTTTTTAAAACTTGTCTAACGAAAAGCACTTTGTAGCCAGATTTTTAACAATTATTGTCAGGATATTGAAAATTAATGAGTACTTTATATATAATAAAATACAAAATAACAAGTGATACATGTTAGTTCAATATCAAAAAAATCAATGACACCATTTTTTTGAAATCTAAAAAGAAAATCAAGCAATTAAAATTAAAACATAACAATGTTGGAAAGATGAAAACATTTCTTAAAAAACAAAAAATTTAACATTTAGTTCCTTTTTCTAATAAATCTAATTTAAACAATTTGTCATTAAGACAGAAATAATTTTGAATGCTTAAGTAAGCTTTTAAAATATGAATACTTATAAACAATCATCATATTGTTGTGTTATTTTCAACATTCCATAATGCTATTAAAACAATCTTGCAAATAACCAGAAGGATGAAGATCAGTCATTACTCTAACTAGAGAAAAATAAACAAATATTTATAGTAGATGTGCCTATTTTAAAACTAATTAATGTGATTATTACCACCCACAAGAATGAAACTTTGTGTTTCAGTATATTTTAGCCCTTCTGAATATAGAGAACTCTAGTTGTCTACAACATGTAGAAAGACAGATCTTCAGTTTATTTATGTCACAGAAGAATCCACATGTATTTTAGACATGCTGAGACACCTAGTATAAAACCACAGAATTTGAAGACCACAGATTTTCTCGCTTTCTTTTTAAAAAGAAATCCATTACCAAGGATAGATAACCATAAATAGAATCAGTTGAATCACTGCTAAAAGAAGAAATATTGTCATGTGTCTTGCTTTTAAGTCAGTAGATTGAAAATTTTCTAGTAACAATCTATGGCTTCTGAGTGTTCCATTGTCCAAATAAGTAGGTTTCCATATGATTTATTTATATCCTCTTAGATTTTGATTAGCCCTCCTTCCACCTTTCCTTTACTCAATCTCTTCCCCTAACCTCACTTGGGCCTTTTCACCTCCATTAACGTATTCTTCTACTTACATATATACAATACCATCCCATTATGTACCCATCCCTTCCTTTCTCTTCCATTTATAACTATTTTCCAGCTTACTGGACTTTGCTGCTGAGTTTTTTTCCTACTCACACAGAAGTCCAATCATCTGTAGCTAGGATCCACATATGAGAAAGAACATGAAATGTGTGGCTTTCTGGGCCTGGGTTACCTCACTTAGTATAATCCTATCCAGATCCATCCATTTTCCTGCAAATTTCATAACTTCATTTTTCTTTACCACTGAGTAGAACTCCATTGTATAAATGTGCCATATCTTCATTATCCACTCATCAGTTGAGGGACATCTAGGCTGGTTCCATTTCCCAGCTGTTATGAATTGAACAGCAATAAACATGGTTGAGCAAATACCTCTAAGGTAAAGAGATGAGTCCTTAGGATGTATGCCTAGGAGTAGATCGATTTTTAGCTGTCTAAGGAACCTCCACACTGATTTCCACAATGGCTGGACCAGATTGCATTCCCACCAACATTGTAGAAGAGTTCCTCTTTTTCCACATCCTCACCAGCATTTGTGGTCATTTGTTTTCATGATGGTAGCCAATCTGACAAGAGTGAGATGGAATCTCAACATAGTTTTAATCTGCATTTCCCCGATGACTAGGGATGTAGAACATTATTTTAGATGCATATGTGCCATCTGTATTTCTTCTTTTGAGTACTCTCTATTTAGTTCCATAACCCATTTTTTAATTGGGTTGTTTGATTTCTTATTATTCAATTCTTTGAGTTATTTGTATATCCTAGATATTAATCCTCTATCATATGTATAGCTGGCAAAGACTTTTTCCCATTATGTAGGTTGCCTTTTGCTTTATTCACAGTGCCCTTTGCCATACAAAATCTTTATAATTTCATGAGGTCCCAGCAGTTAATCTGTGGCTTTATTGCCTGAATAATTTGGGTTATATTCAGAAAGTCTTTGCCAAGACCAATATGTTGAAGGGTTTCCCCTACTTTTTCTTCTAGCAATTTCAGAGTTTCAGGTCTGATGTTAAGGTCTTTAGTCCACTTGGACTTACTTCTTCTGCATGGAGAGAAGAATCTATTTCCATCCTTCCACAGATACATATCCAGTTTTCCCAACACCATTTGTCCCAGCACCATTTGCTGAAGAGGCTGTCTTTTCTTCAATGAGTATTTTTGGCATTTTTCTTGAATATCAGGTGGCTATAGCTTCCCGCACTTACATCTGGGTCCTCTATTCTGTTCCATTGATCTACATGTCTGCCTTTGTGCCAGTACCATGCTGTTTTGTTACTATGGCTCTGTAGTATAGGTTAAAGTCAGGTATGGTAAAACCACCAGCCTTATTTTTGTTGCTCAGTATTGTTTTAGATATTCGAGACTTTTAGTGCTTCCAAATTAATTTTTGGATTGTTTTTTCTATTTCTGTGAAGAATGCCATTGGAATTTTGATGGGGATTGCATTAAATGTGTACATTGCTTTTGGTAAGATTGCCATTTTCACAATATCGATTCTTCTGATCCAAGAACAAGGGATGTCTTTCCATTTCCTAGTGTCTTTTGCAATTTCTTGCTTGAGTGTTTTAAAGTTTTTATTGGAGAGGTTCTTTCCAGGTTTTGTCTGTTTGGTGTTCTAAAGGATTCCTGTATCTGCATTGGTATCTCTTTCCCAGTTTGGGGGAAGTTTTCTTCTATGATTTTGTTGAAAACACCTACTATGCCTTTGGAGTGAAATTCTTCTCCTTCTACTATACCCTGAATTCTTATGTCTGATCTTTTCATAGTGTCCCTAGTATCTTAAAATTCCCATTCACACTTTCCTATTAGTTTGTCTTTCTCTCTGTTGGACTGTATTAGATCTGCCACCTAGTCTTCTAGTTTAGATATTCTGTCCTCTCCTTCATCCATCTTACTGGTGAGATTTTCTACAGAGTTTTTTCTTTCATTGATGGTGTTTTTCATTACTAGTAATTCTGACTGGTTTTTCTTTATTATTTCTATTTCTTTGTTTATGTCTTGTATTGGCCTCTTTATTTCATTAAATTGGTTTCCTGTGTCTTCTTCGATTCCTTTGATTTCCTCTTTCATTCCTTTGATTTCCTCTTTGACTTCTTTGAGCATATTTATAATCATTCTTTGAAATCTTTCTCAGGCATTTCCTGTAACTCATTCTCACTGGAGGTCATTTCTAATGCATTAATACTTTTTGGTGGATTTATATTGTCTTGATTTTTGGTGTTTCTTGTGTTACAATGTACATATTTTTGCACCTTGGATTAATTTAATTCTTGGATTTTCTAGTTAGCTGAAATATTATTAGATGTAACAATCAATCTGATGTTATATATCTTCATGGTAGAAGCTTAAGGTGCTAGGTGTGGCTCTTAAGACTCTCAGAGTATCTACAAAAATGACCCTTGATGTTGGGTTTGCCTGCTATGAGAGTATTCAAGTAGGCTGAGTGGAATAAAATACAGGCAGATTCTAAAATTTAACTAAACAATGTACACATTCAGTGAAAAACAGAACAGAGTATTTATGCAAGAGTAGGTATTATGACAACCAGATCCTCTAACAAAGTCACAGTCCCTTAGGATGTGTGTTGCCCCATACCCTTAATCCTGCAACTACGAGGTTAAGATTTCTGGTCTGTTGAGGGTTCCAAGTCAGCTTGTGACCAAGTGAGATCCTTCCCTAATGAACAACTAAAGAGGAAACAAAGCCACTATAAATCAGGAAGAAACAAATAGCAAGCCCAAAATATAGCTTATTTAAGAATGGCAAATCCAACCACTCATCAGATTTAACATAAAGTTTGTCCTGATATGGAAGGTGCAATTAGCTCTTCCAGTTCAGGCCTATATACCAAGCTTATTTGGCAGGTACTGACCTGGTGTAATCCAGTTACCGTTTTGGGATGATTTTGGTCTCAGTTATGCTGCACTCCTGCTTGGGTCCCTCTTTGGTGTGCTGTGTTCAAGTAGGCTGGCTGGGTCGCTAGATCACTGCTCTGGTTGCTGATGCTGGGTGCTGTGATCTCTCTTCCCCAGTACACATTAGTTTCTTCCCAGGAAAAGTCATGCACCAATAGCAGATGAGCAAATAGTAGAAGACACAATTCTGTACGGTGATTACACCCTCTGCTTAAATGAAAACCAACCTGCAGAAAATAGCTGATCTAGAAAATCCCAACTTACTCAGTAAGAATTAAATTAACAAAAGTGAAACAAGTACAAAGTCTATACAAAGTTTAGTGTTTAAAAAGTGTTTCAAACAATCTTCTAAGAAAATGGGACCAAAGACAATAAAATGCATGCAAAAAATAATCCCATAATATATGAGATCATGTCATGAAACTTTAATAACTGAAAGAATGTGGTAATGATTCGTGGATAGATAGAGCAATGAACAGATAAGTAAAATTAGAAACCGACTCAAATACATAGCCAGTTGTAGCTTTGGGCAAAGATGAATTCTCATGCCAATGTGGAAAGGACTGTTTAATGCGTGGTGATGGAGCAGGTGCGTAAACGTCAGAAGCAGAAACCAAGTTAAGGATTCACACAATGCACCAAGACAACTTTGAAACAGAGCACAAAGTTTAAATGTTACCACACTGCTAAGGACGCCACTAACTCACACTCACATCACTAGTGATCTGTAAGGAAATCACATTTCCTGTTTTCAAACGTTTTAATTTTTGTATGGTCTCTGGCTTAAATTTACATTTTCTAGATTGAAGTGTGTGTGTGTGTGTGTGTATGTGTGTGTGTGTGTGTGTGTGTGTAGCCCATTTGGGTTTCTTCTTTTGTGGATTTTCCTCTTTCAAACCTTGTCTATTTTTTTCACTTTGGTAGCATTTTTTAATATTTATTTTAGAATTTCTTTGCTATCTAGAAAATAAACTGCTGCTTTGCTAATGTGAGGAAATTATTTTCTTATATATCATTGTTCATTTTGTATATACATATATGTAAAATCTGGTATAGATGTCTGTTCCCCTGTCTTTAATCTTGATCGAGTCAAATTTGTCACTTTCCATTGAGAATTTTTTTTTATTTTCATGTTGTGTTGAAAAAAGCTACCTGACCTTAAGGACATGAGAATAGTATCTTACATTTTCTTAGGAAAAAAAGAAAATATTTAATTCTTACAATATTTATTGAATTTTTATACTGTTACAAAGATTACAATGAAAAGTCAAACACAAATGACAAATAAGGATATTTGAAATATGTATTAAAGACCAACCTCTGTAATACAAAAACGCCAAACACAATAGGAAATACAGCAACATAACAAAGAAAGTTCAAAATTCATTAATAAACAGTGGTTAAATGTGGGGCAGGAAAGATGGTTCAGTGGTTAAGGCACTTGACTGCAAAGCCTAACAACCAGGGTTCAACTCCCTATTGCCCATGTAAAAAGACAGATGCACAGTGTTGCATGCATCTGGAGTTCATTTGCAGTGGCTAGAGACCTTGGCACACCCATTCTCCACCCCCCTTCTTCCTTGCCTCCCTCCCTCTCTCTCCTTGCAAATAAATAGATAAGAATTTCAAAAAAAAAAACAATAAAGTACAAAAATCATTTAATAGCATAATAGAAATATTAATTTAAAATAATATATGAGGTCCTTTATCATTCTAAAATTAATTAAAAAAACACTGAAAGCTTGAAAATAGGTCTATTGGCAAGACAATAAAAGAACAGACGGTTTCACTTCTTGCTATTGGGACTATAAATCATCACAACGTTCACACAGTGCGATTTGGAATTTTTTAATCTGTAAGTTTATGAAACTCTCATTTAGATGTTCCACTTCTGAGTATTTATGGTTACTTACACATGACAAATAAGCAGTGTTATTAACTGTAGCACTGTTTATTAGCTCACCAGACTAGACTGTGATTAGGCTGGAGAGATGGTTCAGGGGCTAAAGGTTGCAAAGCCTATCAGCATGGGTTCAGTTCTTTAGTCCATCCTTCTAAAGCCGTGCATGCCTCAATTTGCAATGGCGAGAGACTGTAACTTACACACACACACACACACACACACACACATGCACACATGCAAGTAAAAAAAATAAGTAACTTTAAAAGCATATATGTAAGTGATGCTGTGTTGTTTCATATATAAGAGGTTAATTAAGCAAAGCCAGGTGTGGGAAAATTGGGTAACAGACAAAGGGTGTTGTGTAAAGCAGGGAGACATGGGGATTTATACTTTTACTGATGTGTACTTGCCTAAAGAAAAGGTGAGGTAATGCAGAATAAACTAATTACAGTAGCTATCAGTGTACTCACCTAGCCAGGGGAGCTAAACAAAAAAAAAGATGGGTGAAAATCTGCCCCGGGGCCCGGGAGTCTTACAGGGCAAGCAGTGACACAAGTACGGCTCTCACAGCGAGCCTGGAAACCAGCTCCAGGGAAATGGAGGCAGACACCGTGGTCACTCAGTCCTCATTGAAACAGAGATCCAGAGTCTACAGAGAAAGCAGCAGTAGTTCAGATCTGTATCTTGCCCACAAGGCTCAGGGAGTATCGCAGGAGAGGGGCAGAAAGATTGTAAGAGCCTCATGGTGGTGGGAATAGCCTGAGACACCTTGTCTCCCCATCCCTGCACAGACTGACTGAGGCCTTTTGGTCCCCACAATGAATACCAGTTACCCCACCAAAGACCCTCAGCGGAACTGGGGTGGGAACGGGGGACCTAAGTGTACAACCTTCTTTTAAAAATATCAATAAATTAAAAAAGAAAGCTTTTAAACTATGCATAGTTTACATGTTTCTTAAGCTTCTGAAATGTAATTTTATAGCCTATCAAATACAGTACACTTCAAATTCAAGTAATTTTTCAAAGAACTAAATAAATATCAATTTAGTTTTTTAAAAATAGAACACAAGCAATAAACAGGATACCTTTGGCTATTTTCTACCTGTCTCAGTCTGCAAAGGCATATTTTTAGAGATGCCATGGGAAGTGATGCCCTGATTAAAATTCCAGTATACTGCTATTTTTATATGTCTAAACAAATTAAATTTCCTGAGATATTTCAGGACGGGAATTATAAACTCAAAAACGTTTTTCTTTGCCTAAAGAAGTCTGAAAGGACGAAGGCAATTCATAGTAAAAACAGCGAAAAGATCCCATGCACTATGAAAATGTCAACCTCAGAGTTAATCTGACGATCGCATGAAACATTGGAAAGAAGGCTTACCATTAAATGATCAACTGACAACAGGAAGCAAAATATACTGAAATGAATAACAATTTTATTATCACATCTATTTCATGAAACTCAGAAAAGCCACAAAGATATCTTCGAAATCTGTAATTAAATGCCTAACACTGTAACACATTTCTAAAATAAGTTCTAGAACTTATAAGCTTTGTAAGGCTGACTGACATTTTGTCAGTGACTTAAAGAAAAATGTTGCCTCTGCTAAGATTTCCTAGTATATAATGAAAAAACCATAGTATAAGGTTAAACAAATTCGAGAATTTCATTATCCTCTTAACATCAGGTGTTAATACATCTATACCGACAAATATTTAAACTATTTCTTTCATCATAACAGATGGCAAGAAAGGTGTCTGAAAATTGTCTTATTCATTCAGTTGAATTAAATACTATTAGATCAATGAGTGATGTGTTTTTCATTACAGAATTATGTGTTCATGTCTCGTGGGCTAAAACAACATTTGTATAATGATGTGAAAATGAAATACTTCAATATTGAAAGGGCTTAAAGTTTCCTTAAAAGGATTTATTTTTACAGTTACTCTTTCTTATTATGTTAGCTGGCGTATGAAACTTACCTACAAGGAAAGGACTTGAAACGTAACTGTCATTTTAAGCACAGAAAGGATAGGAAGACAAATGAGGCATTGAAAATGGACAGGTGAGCGGGGCCCGTGTCACACCGGAACACCTGTGCCGGCAGTGCATCTGTGCTTTGAAGGCTCCGTCCTGACTGTTCTCACAGAACTGCATGAAGGGATCACCTCAGGATGTGGATGCGGCCAAGGGGAGGACAGCTGAAGGAACACAAATTAACAGAGAGCAGAAAATGACATTTCTCAGACATAAGGCTACAATACGTATGGAAATAATTCAATTGAGTTTTCAATATTTTTTTTCTTTACATTTTATTATATATTTTTTCAAGTCCTCGTCTTCATCAGGTGAGGGGAGCAGGAATGACAGTCCCCGAGTTCTCCCTCAGCAGGTCCAACCCCACAAAGGTTTTTGGTGTTGAGGTTCTTAGGGTTCCCTTCAAGGCTTCAAATCAGTGCACAAAAATGGGCCAGGAATGGAGAAGGGTTATAGCCACCAACCCACTACCATGTAATCATTTATTTTCTGACTTATTTTTTGTGATTATAATAGGTATGTGCACGTGTGTGGGTGTGGGCATGTGGGTGGGCATTAGAGGGTGAGCTTAGGCGTTGGTCCTTGCTTCTACCTGGCTGGAAGCAGGGTCCCTCTGTCCTTTCTGTGAGCTTCCAGGGACGCCCCTGTCTCTGACACCCCGTCAGCACAACTGCCCTGGAATTACAGATCCGCACTACTATGACTGACTTTACTTGGTGTATTATTAGTCAAAGTTCTCCAGAGGAACAGAACTGATAGAATGAATTATGTTAAAAGGGAATTTATTGGCTTATCTTAAGGCAGTACAATTGAAGTTGCAGGCCTAGGAGTCAAGGAACCCGGTAGCTGCTCAGTCCACGTGGCCAGATGCCTCAGCAGTCCTGATCTGGCACTGAAGGCCTGGAGGCTTCCTGAGGAGCTGCTGGGTTTCTATCCACACGGGTCTTCAGTCCACGCTGGAAGGCAGCGAGCAGCTCCGGCAGCCAAGTGGGAAGAAGGAAGGGCTCTCTTCACCCAGAGCTTCCTTATATAAAGTCCCCCTCTGAGAGGGGCCACCCGCTCTGGGGGAAGGGCTCACCTTGGGGGAAGGACTTCCTCCTTCAGTGAATCCCTCCTGGAAACAACCTCAGAGACCCACCCCAAAGGGATGTCTGTGGATTATTAAACAAATTAAGTTGACAACACCTTCACCATCACATTTGGGTTCTTGGGGATCTAAATGCAGGTCTTCACATTTTCATGACAAGTTCTTTGCCCACCAAGCTATCAGACTTAACTGCTATCCGTCCAATAAAACTAAACAGCAGAATGGCAATGACAACTATAGTTCCTGGAAAGAAGCCAAGTAGTCAAGGCTAATGAGAACTTCAGTGATGTGGAGAGGTTGAAATGCTGCAGGTTAACAGCCAGTTTACCTTGGACTATCTTAGTCCCCTTAATAACCATTTATTTCTTACCTCTGTGTGTGCCTTCACATCCTGTGACTCTTAGGTAGATCATTTGGAGTATACAAACAGACTCCTAGCTTCTACCAACCCAAAAGCTGAGACTATCATCAGATAGCAGCTGAGGCATGAAAAAAGACTTCCCCACTTTGCGGTAACCCAGGTATCTAAGGTTTTCGCCAATGTGTTTGGCAAGTATTTTGATTTATGGCATTCATTGCTCTGTTACTATGGAAATTTCATGAAGCTGTTACCATGCTGCAACACAGACTTTTGGTGACATAAACCTGTTACGCATATTTGACTCCAGTATAAGCTATAAACTATCTTTCATTCCTTTTGAGAGGAGAGTTGTGATTTTTGCATTGACAGTATGTTTATATTTTATATTTGAATGTTTGAATGAACATGTAAACAATCTATGGGAAACCAGTTAGCGACCTGCGTGCTTTAATAGCAATGACTACTACATACTCTAACTCCCTTTGTGTCAAGGATGGTTCAATGTACTTTGCACATATAACCACATTTCACCTCACTTCCTCTCCCCCTCTCCCCATGCAAGAATCTTTTGCAATAAGACCTTTTAATCTTAATTTTCTCTAAGGTCACCCAGCCAACAAATGGCAGAGGTAGATCTTGAACCTAAGAAATCTCTCAATTCATAGCCTCTAACTAAAGTACTCCTGTAAGACAGCTTCCTCTTCAAAGAACTTGCTATAGAGAGCTGCAGGGATGTCTTAGCGGTTAAGGCACTTGCCTGCAAAGCCAAAGGACCCAGGTTGTGTTCCCCAGGACCCACGTTAGCCAGATGCACAAGGGGATACACGTGTCTGGAATTTGTTTGCAGTGGCTGGAGGCCCTGGCGCGCCCATTCTCTCTCTCTCTCTCTCCCTCTTTCTCAGTCAAATAAATAAATAAAAAAAATAAAATATTAAAGAAAAATAACGTGCTATAACTATTTCATTAACTGTAGAACTAAACTAACTATGCCTGGCACTGTGGCTACTTACATATTTAGTGTAACTATTTTTCTAGTCAGTTCCATTGAGAAACTCATGAATTTATTTCTAAAGAATCCAACCCAAAAAGACAGTTTAACACACTCATCCCTTTTAACTGAAGGACTAGTTTATTCCTAGAACTATGACTATGATAATTTCCACATAAATATTTCAGTCATTTTTCTTGATTTTAAGAAATTCATGAGTCACCATTATTTCTCAGCACCCAATTTCAAAAGGACATTTGTCTAAATACTTAGGCTTATTGTTTATTGAAAACTTTCTACTGGTAAAGTATTGTTATGGGATTTTGAGAGCAATGGGGCCTCTCCAGTTGACTAAGGGTATCAAATTTAATTAGGTTCTTGTTGCAAAACAAAGAATTAAGGAATTCAGACAAGGAGGTGAGGTGGGCAAAAGTAAAGTTTATTAAGGGAAATATAGGAAAACGTGGGCGGGCTCAACGCTCTGCAGGAATAAGAGGCTGTGGTAAGTTTAAGTCCTCCCTCTCTTTACGGGATAGCTGTCCCTCCCACCTCTTGAGCATCTGTCAGTAACAGCTGGTTTCCTGAGGGTGCGGGATTTACAGTCTCCTAGGACCCGAGGACTTTATTCCTGTGGACAGGAAGAAGTGCTTCTTCCCTTTCTAATGTGACCAGGAAAACGGGAGGTAAGGTCCTTTCTTCAGTGGCCTTTAAGTGTACCTGCAACAATACCATTTTGAGAAGAATGCACATTTGTATTTTAGAAATATGGATTTATATTCACATAAGTTAACATTTATCTTATATGTATTCACAGATGTGCACATACACACATTTATTGCATACAAAACTCCACTTATTATGTCATTGTATTTGACATTTGCTTATTTTTCCCATCACTTATTTTCTAACCTGCATGCTTTAAAACAACTGAAAAGTAAAATTTCACTCACTGCTACCATCTTCTCATTCCTTGGGTGAGTAGTTATCTATAATAACTTTTAAAGATGAAGATTTTTATGTACAATAGATGAATTGTGGCATTAAGAGCAGCAACATTTCCTACAGCTAAATATATTATTGGTATTACGGAAGATATGAATATGTTCTATACTCTTCTGTAAAAATTAATATCTTGTCTTCTTCAAAATAAATTTCTGTTTTTGGAAAGAAGGCTGTGCTTCTGGGGTTTTGATTGGCATGTGTGTTGACAATAAGTAGGGGTCTGAGAGTAAGTAATATAATAGCTGGAAGAGTAGCTTTCAGTCTAGTGATAGGAAAGCAGTACCCTACCAAAAGCTGAAACCTAACTTAACATTAAATGTCCAGTATTCTTGAAGGTCACACCAACAGTCTTATTTAAGTTTACATATTGATATTACATGTTTTATTATATGTACAAACAGTCGTGCACAAATCCATCCATTATATACAAAAAGGTGAAATCTTTCTTATGCCGAACTATATGCTGCCAGTGATAACCTCGTTATTGAATTGAAATGGAAGTATGGTAGCACTCGTGCCATGTGAGATAACAGTTACTCTCTTGAGATCTTTTCCTTGCCTTTACATTAAATACACTGTTCTCAGAACGCCATCTATTCATCTCCCAAAGGCATAAGCCCGCCCATCTTCTCTATAAGTGTTACCTGTGTCTTCTGAATTTTATCCACATCTATAGGAGATGTAATTATACGAAAGAAGCCTAGAAGATACCTCCGGTAAGATGATGCTTTTCCAAATACCCTCTCCTATAAAAGTACGGCCCTACATGCTTTCTTGAGGAAGCTGGCTCCATGTGTTCCTGATGTTGATAGTGGGCCAGTTGCCATCATCTCCAAATCCAGTCAGGCTCGCCACAGTGTCAAGGTCCTCCTAGTCCTTCTAAGAATAAAGACAGTGATCCCCTCAGAAGTCCTTTGAAAGGATGTCAAACTCTGAAGTAGCATGAGGTGCTGAGAAACACTGTAAAACCTAAACACTTATCCGTGATAGAAAACATTGCTCTGGCTGGGTGGCACATTCCTTTACTCCCAGCAATTTGAAGTCAGAGGTAGGAGGATCACTACGAGTTCAAAGCCAGCCTGAGACTACATATTGAAATCCAGATCTGCCTGGGCTAGAGTGAGCCCCTACCTTAAAAAAAAAATAAAAATAAAAATTTGGTGGCTGGAAAGATGGCTCAGCAGTTAAAGCACTTGCCTGCAAAGCCTAAGACCTGGGTTCAATTTCCCAGTAAAACCAGATGCACAAAGTGTCACATGCATCTAGAGTTCATTTGCAGTAACTGGAATTGCTGGCACACCAATTCATTCTCTCTCTTTCTCTCTCTCTCTCCATATAAATAAAATAAAATAAAATAAAGAAAACATTGCTCTGCTTCAGAACTTCCTTCCCTTACCCTGTTTGCACTTTCAGCCAGCAAACAGCTGAGCCTTTTGTGTGTGCAAAATACTAAGCATTTGAGTCACCCTTATTCTCCTATGACCTGACTTACCGCAGGACTGAAGATAAGAAGTTGGAGGAAGTCATTAAAAATTGAGTATACATTCTACCTCTCAGCTAACCATCTTCCACTTAGGCTGGGTCCATGGAGACCAGTGGCCAGCTGTGCACAGGAAGCCAGCTGAGGAAGGTAGCAGAGGACTTAGCTAAAACAAACAAATCAGGGCTTTGGGAGGTGACAAAAGGAAATGAGCCAAGTCACACCCTAAGCCCATCCACTAGGCATTCCAGTAAGCAGGAAACAAAGCCACAAGACCAATGCTCCCCAACAGCGACAATACACTATACAGATGGCCAGGAGGAAGCCAAAGCTAGGTTCTGTCCTTTTACTCTACTTTGATGCCTTGTAATTGCCTGAAGTTGTGCCCTGAGAACCGAAGGGAAGGGGCTTCTGAAATTTATTTTACCTTTGAATTTTATTTTAAACATTTCTCTACATTTACTAAACATACTTACTATCCACTTATTTATTTAAGGCTTAACCCCAAAATTGTTACAATTCCTCATAAATAAAATATCCAGTAACAGTAATTGGAGCTTACATTTATGATTCCCTACTGGTAACAATTCTATTTATCTTACAAAGAAAAAGAAAAAAAAATTAAAAGAGGAAAGAAATTAAGGATTTCTTTTAGTGTTCTGCCAAGAATCTCATTATTTTCTAAGGATAACCCAAGCATGCTGATAAGTAAGCACTTTTTCTTACTCTCAAAACACAGGTTTTTGTTATTGATTATAATGAGAACATATGAAATGATACTTTTTACAATACTAAATAAGATATAGGTAACAACAACATTTTGTTTAATATAAATACTCATGATTAAAACAGTTGAAAGTTAAACTAGAGAAGCATATTTATTCCATCAGTATTGGGGAAAGACAATTAATCATTACTTATATGCAAGTGTCAGGATAATTTCTCAGAAATGACACAGAAAGATTTAATCAAAGGTTGATAGCCAAGAAAGGATTAGTTTCAAAGTTAACTCAGTCTAAGGAGGAGAAGTAGGGATGTGTTTAGCATGCATGGAGAGAGAATGAATGAAATAGATCTTTGCAAATTAGACTGCACATAGTAGAGAGCTTTGGAAATTTTCCTACAAGGCAGCTAATCCTAACTTTGTACATATGGCCAAAGAACTTGAACCTGGTAGGTTGTCTCTGTTACACATTTTGTAACAGAGAGTAGCACAAAGAGAAGGATATTTTAGAAAACTGTGCAGCTCAGTTTTGAGGAAAAATGACTTAACATATATGCATGTTAGATATAAGCATGTATATAATTTAGACATGTGATTAGAAGTATCCAACTAAGAGTGGAAATTAGAGCGGGAAAGAGTGAACTTACAGGGGTGAGAGCCGGGCGTGGTGGCGCACGCCTTTAATCCCAGTACTTGGGAGGCGGAGGTAGGAGGATCACCGTGAGTTCGAGGCCACCTGAGATTACATAGTAAATTCCAGGCCAGCCTGAGCTAGAGTGAGACCCTACCTCGAAAAACAAAAATAAATAAATAAATAAATAAATAAATAAGAAACAGGGGTGAAGGAAGAGGATCCTAGTCCCTGACAGACTGGAGCAATAACATGCCAACTATGACACTAGCAATCCTCCTCGCATAGGAAGACCTAGACAATACTACTACTACTGATAATAATAATAATAAACACTGAGAGGCAATATAGTTCATATTTACTATAATTCAAAGCAGTGACTATTGGCACTCAACCCTGTCCTGAATTGCCCTCAAAGTAAAAATTATTATCTTTATTTCTAAGGAGCTTTTAATACACTTTGGCAAAAATATAATGCAGGCTGGAGAGATGGCTTAGCAGTGAGGGAGGTTGCCTGCAAACAAACAACATGGGTTCAATTCTCCAGGACCCACATAAGCCAGACACACAAAGTGGTGCGTGCATCTGGAGTTTGTTTGCAGTGGCTGGAGAGCCTGGTACACCCACTCTCTCCCTCCCCCACCTTTCTCTCTCTCTTGCATGCAAATAAATAAATAAGATATTTTAAAAACTGAAATACAAACTATCTTGTGAAACAAAACAATTAATAAAATCTGGTAATCTATGATAATGAACTAAATATTTTCATCATTGATTGAAAATAAAAAAGTAATCAGGATGCAGGGGCAGTGGATTAAAATGTCAGAGGAAAAGCAGGATGCTAGATCTTGAGCTATGCACTGAGAGCTTGCAGGTAGAGGAGAAACCGACGTGGAGCCAGCTATAGCAGGAATGTGATGGTCTATCAGACTGGGCCTTGTGGAGGGGAAATAGAGGTTAACATGATACCAAGTGCCTAGAACAAGCATGTCTTAAAGGGAGGAGCTCAGCAGGGGAGCCTGGAGCGACTAGCACAGCCTTACCACTGTTTCCCTGCTAACTAGAGCAAACAGTATGCTATGCTTACTCAAGTCCTATTCTCCATAGGGGCAGAGACCTACGCCAGCACTTTCTGTTCTGTTTTTTTCTTTTTTTTTTTTTTAATGTAGTAATTGTAACAAACATTTCTTGAAAAATGCCACACACTTGAGATATTATAGAATTACATCTGGGAAACATTTTTAAATTTTGTTTTAATTTTTTTTTTTCTTTTTGGTTTTTCGAGGTAGAGTCTCACTCTAGCCCAAGCTAACCTGGAATTCACTATGGAGTCTCAGGGTAGCCTCGAACTCACAGCAATCCTCCTACCTCTGCCTTCCAGTGCTGGGATTAAAGGCGTGTGCCACCACACACGGCTCTTGTTTTAACTTTTTATTTATTTATTTGAGAGCGACAGACAGACAGAAAGATTAAGAGGCAGATAGAGAGAGAGAGAGAGAATGGGCATGCCAGGGTCTCCAGCCACTGCAAACGAACTCCAGATGCATGCGCCACCTTGTCCACCTGGCTTATGTGGGTCCTGGGGAATCAAGCCTCGAACCAGACTCCTTAGGCTTCACAGGCAAGCACTTAACAGCTAAGGCATCTCTCCAGCCCCCAAAAGTCCAGTTTTTGTTCAAGTAAATATATTCCTGTGTAAATAAATTCTCATGTGTCCTCTTTTCCACGCCCATTCTATTCTTCAGGTCGAGAGACAAGAAGATTTTCCCATGTCACTAGTATCACCTTTATTGTCAAAACATGGCCTACTTGGAATTTTTATAACAAGGATGGCTTTCAGGACTGCAGTAAAGCGCTGCTTTGCAACCATGAGAACCGGAGTTTGGTGCCCAAAGCCGTGTAAAATGCTAGACTTGGTAGCGTACCTGTAATCCTGGTGCTGGAGACACAGAGGAAGGAGGATCTACGGGGACTGCTGATCAGCCAGTCTACCCACATGGTGAGCTCCATGCCAATTCAAAACCCCGGCCTCAAATGAGATGGACACCGTGCCTGAGGATGACAGTCAAGGTTGTCCTCTGCTCTCCACACACATGCCCCTGTACACACGAATACACACACACATACAGACACACATGTGCATGCATGCACACTGTAGTAGTTTGAATGTAAATATATGTTCCCCCATAGCCTTAGGTATTTTAATATTTTTTTTTGTTGTTGTTGTTTATTTGAGAGAGACAGACACAGAGAGAAAGAGACAGATAGAGAGAGAGAGAATGGGCGCGCCAGGGCCTCCAGCCACTGCAAACGAACTCCAGACGCGTGCGCCCCCTTGTGCATCTGGCTAACGTGGGTCCTGGGGAATCGAGCCTCGAACCGGGGTCCTTAGGCTTCACAGGCAAGCGCTTAACCGCTAAGCCATCTCTCCAGCCCAGGTATTTTAGATTAAATTTCCTACTTAGTCTTCAACAAGCAGAGCTCTGCTGGAAGATGTATGTCACAGGGGGCAAATCTTGAGTCCAGCCCTAAGAGGTGTGTTAAAGCCAACTTGAGCTCGGGCTGTTCGTGTTGGCTGCCTATTGATTTCTCTCTCTCTGCTATGGATGGATGAGCCAGTTTCTTTTGGCATGATGAAATTTCCCCTGGAATGCTTAAGCCTGAAACAAACCCTTTCCTCTCATAACCTGCTTCTGGTCAGATGTCCCAGCAATGAGAAGGGAACTGTCACACACATTCACATGAATTTTTGTAAAAGTTCTGTGAGTCCTTAACAAGCAGTGATATTATGTTGTACCGGGGAACTGTGCCTATGTGGATGTACAAGCCACTTGCATCTATGATTTAAGATTCAGATACGAACAGCCTTCCTTTCCCCACTGTCACACTGGGCTGTTGTATCCATCTACTAATAGTTGGAAGCATTTTTGTTTTGAGTAATTTCCAACAAAGAATTCAGTTGAAGACGAAATGAAATGCAGAGAATGAACAGTGTATATCAGATAGCAGGTTGTAAGAATAAAGTATGGAAATATGTGCACTGTGTTTTATTTCCTTATTAATTCCCGTCACTCAAATTCCCCAAAATTCTCTCAAACTTAATCACAAAACACATCCTGACCTTTAACAACTTGTAGGGATGAAATGTTAACCTTCAACATCTTGCAAAATTCTTCTTTAAGCACTTCCTCTGGAAAACACATAACTCAAAGTGCTAAAATTGTCTCCGATAATAACCACAACAGGATCGCAACAAACCAGTATTTAAAAACCAAATAAAGCCTTCCGTGGGGGTGGCTCACCACTTCCCCCCCTTCTTTTTTACATGCAGGAACTAATTTAGCTGAAAAGATAAAAGCAAGAGCTGCCTACAGAAGGGTAAGGAAACTGAATCCTAGAGCATGCAACGTCCCCATGGCAGGGTGGTCTGACCAGTTTTCTGTGAAAAGGAGCCCTCCGTCACAAATGGAATGACACTAATAGAAAGCCGGGAATCTGAGACCTGTCATCATCTGGAAGTCAACTGCACAGGGGGGAAAAGGCACCCCAAGATGAGCGTCAACGCTAACTCTTTATGTAGTCTCTAGTGTAATTCTATATCCATCTTCAACTTCATGACAATGGGAAGGTACTCAGAACTTTGAGGGTAAAAGACTGCTCTCAACAGTATCAGAAGAAAAGATCTGCAAGTTTCTGTCAGAGACAACCCTTCCTCTTTCACAGAAAGAAATGAAATTCTATCTCTTCTATAAACCCTTCCTTCCTTCAGAAAGATGGCCATTTGATCCCAACCAGATGGTCTAAACATCCTATAGGACAGAACTTCAAGATTAAAAAAAAAAAAAAAAAAAAAAAAACCATAAAATGTGATCAGTTCCTACTTGTTTGAAGCATCCTAATTTTGCCTTTTAAATTTGTTGGTCATTTTGGTTGTTCATCTGTGGATTTTACTATGTTCTGGAGAATTACAAACTGCAAACGTATTGGGCACAGCCTCGTTTTCTAACAGTATATTGGTATACTAGATTTCTGTAGTTTCGGTAATATAACAGGCGTGGAGGGCACAAATACATAGAAGGCAGGTTTAGGACCTTCTCTTTGACTCCCACAGGACTTTGTGAGACAATCATTAGAGAATGCCTCATCAAATTTTCTATATACTTTTTCTGTTTTTTTTTTTTTTCAAAATAAATAGACTCAAAATAAGTAAGTCTGGGCTGGAGAGATGGCTTAGCGGTTAAGCGCTTGCCTGTGAAGCCTAAGGACCCCGGTTCAAGGCTCATTTCCCCAGGATCCACGTTAGCCAGATGCACAAGCGGGCGCCTGCGTCTGGAGTTCGTTTGCAGTGGCTGGAAGCCCTGGCGTGCCCATTCTCTCTCTCTCTATCTGCCTTTTTCTCTCTGTCTGTCGCTCTCAAATAAATAAATAAAAATAAACAAAAAAAATTAAAAAACTAAGTAAGTCTATTTTTTCTTTAAATAAAATATAAGCTATAGTAAAAATGTATCATTTCATTAATAAAGTGCACATGATTTTTAAAATACTTTTTCATTTATTTATGAGAAAGAGGGAGAGAGCAGGGGTGGGGGAGACAATGTGAGTACATCAGGGCCTCCTGCCACTGCAAAAGAAATCCAGACACATGCACCACTTTGTGCATCTGGTATACCTGGGCTCTAGGGCATCAAACCCAGGCAGTTAGGCTGTGGAAGAAAGCACCTTTATCTACTAAGCCATCTCTCCAGCCCTTACTTTTTATTTATGTGTAATTTGACATTTTTTACTCCTATTATCAATAAAAATTACTTTTGGAAGATGAAATGTGGATGCTGACTTGAGGGGAAATGTGCATGCAGATTGTGATAGTGTGAGACCACTCAAGCCCAAGGCAGAAATCAGAAATAAATTCTGCACATGTTCAGGATTATCTCCTTTCTCAAAACATACTATCTGACGACGCTCCAGTGTAAAGTACCATTATATTATTTTCTATCTCCATAACAACCTTAATGTACTAGATTCCATTATATGGAAAGTTTGTTTTATATCTATGTATCTTGCTTCTCCAGTCCTCATTCTGTAGATAGACATTTGCTTTTTTAGGAGATGTTTTAGGGGATGACGTATTTTTTTAATTTTGTTTATTTTTATTTATTTATTTGAGAGAAAGAGGCAGATATAGAGAGTCTGGGCGTGCCAGGGCCTCCAGCCACTGCAAACGAACTCCAGATGCATGTGCCACCTTGTGCATCTGGCTGACATGGGTCCTGGGGAATCGAGCCTCGAAACAGGGTCCTTGATACACAGGGTCTCTCCCTCAATGTGGGGTGCTGTTTGCCAGTGAGCCTCACTGATGCTCCGCTCTCTGCCTGCACCCCCAGGCTGCAGTCGCTGAAGTGTGGGGCTCTGCCCGCAGGTTTTCTCCATGTGGGCTCGGGGAAGTAGAACTCGAAGGTCTACACCTGAGAAGCCATGGGGTTTAAGCTACATTAACCTCTGACGCATCACCGCAGCCCACATCTAATTTAGTTTTTGAAAACATTTTATTGACCATCTTTACATATTTACATAATGTATTTTGATCATCAAGCCCTCCCATCACTCTCTTGGGCCCCCTCCCTCATACAGCCATTTTGATGTCTTCAGTTTTGCCCTGCAACACCGTCTATGATGACAGGTTGATGGTCACATGCAGTGTAGGTTAACACCAGTCACTGAGTCAAGAGGGCAACAGCCACCTCTTGTCTGGAGCACAACATTTCAAAGCACTCTGGCTCTTGCATTTTTTTTTTCTGCTCCCACTTCCACAATGCTCCCTGAGCCTTGGGAAGTGTGATCAAGATGCTTACTTAGTGCTGAGTGCTTAACTGTTGCTTCTTTTTAGCACTTTGATGAGTTTTGAGTTTCCCTAGAGGTCACTACTTTCTGTGAAAAGAAACTGCTCTGATCAAAAGTAAGAACAGCACCACTGTGTGAGTTCAAACTCAGTATTTAGTTTAGTCAAAGAGTAGTAGTAGCTTCCCTCCTAGCGACTACGACCTTACAAACAATAGGTTTTGCACTAGGTTTTCAGTGCCAGGATGAAACCCCCTCCTGTCGATTGGACCACAGATCCAGCCAGAGAGCGGTTGGTGACCCATGATACTCATGCCACTGTTAGAGCAGTGAGCACATCTTGCCTGGCTGGCTCATGCAGCCTGTAGGTCCACTGTGGTTAAAACTGCTGAAGAATTCTCCCCCAGCATCTTACGCAGCACTTTCAGGCACTAAGACGGTTCACCAGCAGGGAGGCAGCTTCCTTCTCAGTTGCAGCTTAATTTCTCAGTGTTCCGAAACTGAATTATGTGGTATCTTCAGCAAAATGGGTCTTACCATCTAGTTCTGATGGGCAACCAAAAGCCCTGGCACTGGCCTATATTGAAATTTTCCTGTAACTACATATGACTCCTAAGGGCAGCACTATCCACCCCCACAAGGTGCTTCTGCCCACACTTGTTTAAAAATTGTACTTTTTAAATTAGCTAACAGAGAAATAGGTTTTCATGTGGCTTATTCATAACATCTTTACTTTTGGTTAAACCTTTCTCCATACTTCTCTCATCCACACCTTACCCTTGACCCCACTTACACCCTTCTAGCCCCCACCCCAGTATTCCAGTATTCAGCCCCTTTACCTGCATACTAATGTCCCCCTTAAGCCCTTCCTCCCTCACCATGGCCTGTGTGCTCCCTTGCCTCTTACTACTCACTCTTATTCCAACTTACATGCAAATCTAAACATTCAGTGCCAGGATCTGCATATAAGAGAAAGCATGCAATGTTTGTCTTTCTGTACCAGGTAACCTCACTTATCATAATGTTTTCTAGGCCCACCCACTGTCCTGTGAAATTCATAATCTCATTTTTCTTTACAACTGTATAGAGCTCCAGTGTGCATATGTACTTTATCTTATTTATCCCTTCATCAGTTGATGGGCATCTAGGTTGATTTCATTTCCTCCAAAACCCAAGAAAGGAAGCTGACCTCTGAAACTAGGTGCCAGAGCTATGCAGATATTAATACCTAGAAAGAGACAAAGGTGTCTGGAGTATAAGAATTACTCAGAGAAACGGACATGGTGGCGCATGCCTTTAATCCCAGCACTTGGGAGGCAGAGCTAGGAGGATTGCAGAGAGTTCAAGGCCATCCTGAGACTACACAGTGAGTTCCAGGTCAGCCTCAGCTAGAGTGAGACCCTACCATGAAAAAAAAAAAAAAAAAAAAATTACCCAGAGGATGCTTGATAAACAAAATCTTATGTAAGCACACACTAGTTGATTATCTTTTTCCCGTGAAATAATCACTTTGCAGTGATTCTTGGGGGCAAGGTGAGGTGAATGTAAATGAAATGCTGAACAATATGTAGCTAAATTCATCTTCTTTGACCTACCTTAAGAGCGATGCTCTCTGCTCTGTAATCACAGGCTTCTGCCTAGCATACCCATTTCTGAGCACATGCCACATCTTCCATTGCATATAAGCCACTCAAAGAAAACTTGCACGCTAGCCATGAATGAATACCTCAAGATCAGAATTATACATTACTTTGGGTAGTTGTTTGATATTCATTTTATGTATTTTCATGAACAGATTAAGGAATAAATTTCTGAATACTGACACAATCAGTAAATCCCTCAAAGAGATGAATTAAGTTAATGAATCAGATAAGATGAGTTTACTTCAAAAGTGAAGAAGCTACCAAGCAGTACTGAATATTGTGTGTAAACCCTTAAAATGGAGAAAGTGGATTGTTACACCCCAAATGCTCAATTTAGGGGCCGTCGGATTAGAAAAGAATTCTACTAATCTCCTACAGGCGTTTGAACGTTTTGCACTGTAGTAAGGAAGAAAACTTTACCTTTAAATACGATACATGTTAACTCTACCTCTAATCTTGACTTAAATGCACTTATGCACATTAATTTTCTGCACTACATACATTTCCAAGACAAATCATGAGGATCTAAGTTATAAGACGGACCGTGCCTGATGACTTTACAGGGAGTTTTTCTACATAGACATCTACTTAATCCACTGTGTCAAACTTTAATCCTCACCTTTTCTTGAACATTCTTGTTTCTTTTCTTCTTTGTGATTTGTTAAGACTTCACAAAGCATGTCACAAGATTATCAGGCAGGGTCTTGAAAGTTCACTCCTCTGAATGAGAGAAGGGAAGAATCTTCCAGCCTTGCCATTAATGAAAGTAATTAATTTTGAATGGGAATTAAGACATCTTAAGACACTTGACAGTCATTTTAAGTTCCCCACAGTAGTTACAGAAGGTAAATTTCTCTGACAAACAATATACAAACAAGATACAGGGACTGGTTGGTGCACTTACCCTGTCTCTCTAAAATTACAACTATCAAATCGTCTGAATTTGTCCTGGTAAGATAAATTCAAAGACTTGGCTTTTTTTTTTTTTTTTTTTTTTTTTTTGCCTTGGGCATTAATTTGAGAGATGAGTCAGTGATCTTCTCAAATACATATACACCTTTCTAAAATGACACAAAGCAGATTTAAACGGGTACAATTTCAAAGCTTAGCAAGGAAGATTAAATGTTCATACTACAGATTGAACATCTAAAGAGATTTTAGGGTATGTGTTCTCTTTGAAAATTCTGCCCTTGAGAGATAGTTCCTTTTTCATCACACATTCAGATTTTCGTTTCATTTTTGCTACTTTCACAGAGCATTCGGGAACTCTTTCACATTAGATGTAATAGAAGAAGCTACTTTTCCACCTTATCTAAGCATGGGCACAATCTGAGTAAATTAATTTTATTTTATTTTTTCTTGTTGTGAAAGTTTAGTCCAAATGCCTATAAATAGATTTCCAAGTTATCTCTCCCATATTTAAATTTGCACAGTCTATCTGCCACAAATACAGATTTGAAAACTATTTCCACAATCCTTTAAAGAAGCCTATTACATTTCATCTTGAATGACTACAGTATGTTGGAAGATCCAGCCGTGAAGCTACGTGGATTTGCATACACACCAAATGTCTATTTTCCTAGCAAGTTTATGTCCCTAGCGTTATACCATACTTCAACCACTAGAACCAAAAGATGTAACCTTTCACATTGTGCTAATGTTTTCTCTGAAGTAATATTTTTAGATAATAACTTAAATTTTTAATAATGCTAACCATTTTCTAGCACTGAGATTTTAACAATGCAAGATCAAAATTTGTCTCAGTGTGGCTTTAATGAAGTCATGTAAGCTTCCGACAAAAGAGGAAAAATAAGAGGGAAAATGGAGAACGTAAAGAACAAGAAAAGAGCAGTAGAACAGGCTCATGCAGTGGCAAAGGAGCAGCAGTGAGTCTCTAACTGAGGCGGCTTCCCTGTAGTTAACACCTAACAAAGAAGCAAACACCTTTGCTGGTGGTTTTAATGTCCCCCCCACAAATCTCTGATGTTTGAATACTTAATAGCCAATTGGTGATTCTGTTCAGGAAGGTTGTGGAACCGTTAAGAGGTGGAACCTTCTGGAGGAAAGTGTGTCACTGGGGACAGACCTTCTCCCCTCTACTTCCGTCTGCAGATGTGACAATGGGACTATGCGATACTAGCTTCTGGCTGCTGCCAGGCTCCCCTGCCGCTACCCCCACCAGGATGGAATTTCCTTTGGAACCATAACCTGAATATAAACTCTTTCCTTCCTTAATCTCATTCTGGTCGGGTATTTCTCCCAGCAATGAGAAGGTGGATCTTTAATACAAACATTAAGTAGAAGCTGTGACCATGACCAATAACAGACTCACAGACTATATGGAAAATCACCTCCTTGGGTCTTCCAAAATGTCTATGTACAGAATATATAGGTTTTTTTATATTTTGTTTATTTATTTGAGAGAGAGAGAGAGAGAGAATGGATGCACACCAGGGCTTCCAGCCACTGTGAACAAACTCCAGATACATGTGCCACCTTGTGCATCTGGTTTATGTGGGTCTTGGAGAATCGAACTGAGGTCCTTTGGCTTTGTAGGTAAGCGCCTTAACCGCTAAGCCATCTCTCCAGCCCCAGAGTGTATTTCTACAATGGTTTATCATGATTACTAGCTGCTATAAACTTCTACAAAGGAAAATCATATAAGAAAGATGTAATATTAAAAAGTGTCTACACAGAAGGGAAGAAAAGCTTCACCTTAAAACCACAGACTCTGGCCTGGCTATACCAGGCCCAAAATTGAGTTGCCTCCCACAGTGAGCTGTCGGCCAGGGAGACCCAGGTGGTCCCCAAAACAATGTAGACCATTGCCAAAACACTGATTACCTGCTGAAGCTTAAAGGTAAGGCTCTATTACTGAAGACCCCACAGGCTGCGGTAACAGGACATCAGAATAGCATGCTGGAACTGAAAGGGAAACAAGCGCCCTCCTGGCTCGTCCTCACAGAGCTGGAAAGCCTCATGAGAGCTGATAGAGGACAATGGCCAGCAACAGCATGAATAAGCAGGGGACCCTGCAGAGTATGAAATCAATGAGCTGTACAAGAAGAACACATCTGTGCAGTAGTGACACACACACAGCCTCTGCATGCAACCAACTGTTCCCTGATTGGACATGAAGCCACCCAGTGGGAAAGAACTCATATCTGGTACTGGAAACCAAATAAGAACCCCATGACCGGGAAGCTAAGGCTTCAGAGAGAAGCCACCACTGCTCTCTGGAGAAGAGACGGTTCTCCAATAACTTTGCACACCTCCTTTAACCCAATTTGCTCTCACTCTTGGTTGGAGGATCTGCTGCTTTATTTTTATTTTTTACAGATGACAGAGAAAACAGAAGAGAAACAAAATTTATCAATAAGAAAAAAAGCCAACTGCCCACCACAAGACATGCCACCTCTACCATGTCTGCTGGAGTGCAGGAGAAATTACAGAGGAAGTGTGACATGATTACTGCTCTCACTGCTAGCCTGACAACCAATTCTAGGGCAATGGTGACAGACATGGTGATTAATCAAAGCCTATCAAGGCCGAAGTCTGGAGGCTACAGAGAACTCAACACTAAATCAGACTGCCAACAGGCCTGCCATGGCTCAGGGAGTGTTGTGTAAGAGCTATAGAGCGGATAGGATGATCCTGAGGCATGGTCTCCCTGCTGCCCTACAGGGTCTCATTGGGGTCTCCATGTCCCCACACTGTATACCATGACCCCACTGAGGAGGGCCCTCAGGGCAATGGGAGCAGTGGCGAGAGGATAAAAGAACATGGCCTGTTATGTATAAAATAAGAAATGCAAAAAAGTGTCTACAAGGCAGACACAGAGCTCACGCCTTTTATCCCCAGCACTCAGGACAATCAAGACCAGCGTGGGCTACAGACTGGGTTCAAGGTCAGCCTGGACTAGGGACCTTGCCTCAAGCTGCAGCTGCAGCTCAGAAGATAAAGTGTAAGTATGTGACTTTGGAATTGCAGAACCCACATAATAACCACCCACTCATGGCAGACATCTACGATCTCAGCTCCTCCACTGCAAGAAGGGATGTGGAGACAAGGGAATTTCCTGGTACATCACAGGCCAACAAGTCTGATGAATGCAGAGATGAACAATGACAGACACTGCTTCAAACAAAGTGGAAGGTGAGAACCAACACATGAAGTAGTCCTCTGACCTCCACACACACGCATGGCGTGTACACACCCACACTTACATGAATGAGCGCACACACACACACACACACACACAATCATGGCATGTACACACCCACACTTACATGAATGACCATACACACACACAGTCATGGCATGTGCACACCCACACTTACATGAATGAGCGCGCACACACACACACACACACACACAATCATGGCATGTGCACACCCACACTTACATGAATGAGCACACACATACACACAGTCATGGCATGTGCACACCCACACTTACATGATGAGCACACACATATACACAGTCATGGCATGTGCAAACCCACACTTACATGAATGAGCACACACATACACACAGTCATGGCATGTACACACCCACACTTACATGATGAGCACACACATACACACAGTCATGGCATGTACACACCCACACTTACATGAATGAGCACACACATACACACAGTCATGGCATGTGCACACCCACACTTACATGATGAGCACACACATACACACAGTCATGGCATGTGCACAGCCACACTAACATGAATGAGCACACACATACACACAGTCATGGCATGTACACACCCACACTTACATGAATGAGCACACACATACACACAGTCATAGCATGTACACACCCACACTTACATGATGAGCACACACATACACACAGTCATGGCATGTACACACTCACACTTACATGAATGACCACACACACACACAGTCATGGCATGTGCACACCCACACTTACATGAATGAGCACACACATACACACAGTCATGGCATGTGCACACCCAAACTCACATGAATGAGCACACATACACACAGTCATGGCATGTACACACCCACACTTACATGAATGAGCACACACACACACACAGTCATGGCATGTGCACACCCACACTTACATGAATGAGCACACACATACACACAGTCATGGCATGTACACACCCACACTTACATGATGAGCACACACATACACACAGTCATGGCATGTGCACACCCACACTTGCATGAATGAGCACACACATACACACAGTCATGGCATGTGCACACCCACACTTACATGAATGAGCACTCACATACACACAGTCATGGCATGTACACACTCACACTTACATGAATGAGCACACACATACACACAGTCATGGCATGTACACACTCACACTTACATGAATGAGCACACACATACACACAGTCATGGCATGTACACACCCACACTTACATGAATGAGCACACACACACACACAGTCATGGCATGTGCACACCCACACTTACATGAATGAGCACACACACACACACAGTCATGGCATGTGCACACCCACACTTACATGAATGAGCACACACATACACACAGTCATGGCATGTACACACTCACACTTACATGAATGAGCACACACATACACACAGCCATTGCATGTGCACACCCACACTTACATGAATGAGCACACACATACACACAGTCATGGCATGTACACACCCACACTTACATGATGAGCACACACATACACACAGTCATGGCATGTGCACACCCACACTTGCATGAATGAGCACACACATACACACAGTCATGGCATGTGCACACCCACACTTACATGAATGAGCACACACATACACACAGTCATGGCATGTACACACTCACACTTACATGAATGAGCACACATACACACAGTCAGGGCATGTACACACCCACACTTACATGATGAGCACACACATACACACAGTCAGGGCATGTACATACCCACACTTACATGATAAGCACACACATACACACAGTCAGGGCATGTACACACCCACACTTACATGAATGAGCACACACATACACACAGTCATGGCATGTACACACTCACACTTACATGAATGAGCACACACATACACACAGTCATGGCATGTACACACTCACACTTACATGAATGAGCACACACATACACACAGTCATGGCATGTACACACCCACACTTACATGATGAGCACACACATACACACAGTCATGGCATGTACACACCCACACTTACATGATGAGCACACACATACACACAGTCATGGCATGTACACACTCACACTTACATGAATGAGCACACATACACACAGTCATGGCATGTACACACCCACACTTACATGATGAGCACACACATACACACAGTCATGGCATGTGCACACCCACACTTACATGAATGAGCACACACATACACACAGTCATGGCATGTACACACCCACACTTACATGATGAGCACCCACATACACACAGTCATGGCATGTACACACCCACACTTACATGAATGACCATACACACACACACAGTCATGGCATGTGCACACCCACACTTACATGAATGAGCACACACATACACACAGTCATGGCATGTACACACTCACACTTACATGAATGAGCACACACATACACACAGTCATGGCATGTACACACCCACACTTACATGAATGAGCACACACACAGTCATGGCATGTACACACCCACACTTACATGATGAGCACACACATACACACAGTCATGGCATGTATACACTCACACTTACATGAATGAGCACACAGATACACACAGTCATGGCATGTGCACACCCACACTTACATGAATGAGTATACACACAAAAAAATTATCTATGATGAACAGTCTGAAAGTTTAGGTTTTAAAATTTATGCCTTTGTAATATCTGAGGTGAAAAAAATAAATTAAAATTATCTTCCTTTGAAACTTATCAGCTTGAAACTTAGTTGAAAGATCTAGAATTTATGTAGAGTTCAATAAGGCAAAGTTCTTTGAACTTGTTTTTTGTTTATTTGTTTGTTTGTTTTTATTGTAAAGCCACCTGCTCATGTGAAAAAGATTAGTTCTGATTCTTAGAACTGCCTTGGTACCAGATAACCATCTAGTTTCAGACCAAGTACCTCTTAATATAAAATCACTAGTTATATTGTCAGCAGGACAGTACAACAGTAGTGACAGATGAGAGGAAGAGAAAGGGAAGCACTAGGAGTCTTCGCTGTCGTTGTGTGTGGTAATCTCAAACATCTTGTGGACAGTCTAAACGTCCCCTCTCAGTTCTGAGCCTTACTCCTCTAATCCCCTCCAGCTAATCAATGTGAGGGCACATCAGAGGCTTTGTTCAATTGCAAAACCTCAGAAGCTCGTTCTGACGCCCTCCTTTGTGGCACAGCACCTGGCTGTGGTTGTTCTGTCATTCCCCGCACTGCAGCAGTTGTACTTTTTTTTTTGTGTGTGTGAGTATCATTGTATGTGTAGGTGTGTTTATATTCATGTATGTGGCATGTGGATTATACACATGTATGTGCACATGTGCAGAGGCCAGAGGAGAATGTGAAATGTCACCCCTGTAACTCTTCTCTTATTGCCCCGAGACAGAGTCTCTCACTGAACCCGGAGCTGTCATTTTTGGTCAGGCTAGCAGACCTGCCACCCTCTACCTCCCATAAGACTGGTTACAGGCATGCATGACTATGTCCAGCATTTCACAGGGGTTCTGGGGATTAAATCCAGGGAAAATTGGGCCTATATCTGCTGAGCCATCTCCCTAAATCCCAGCATTTCTCCTTTATGGAAATATCTTTGTCTCAGCCTGGAGAGATGACTCAGTTGTTAAATGCATTTGTTGGCAAAGCCAGATTACCCAAGTTCAACACCCCAGTATGGATGTAAAGCTAGATGAGCAAAGTGGCCCACACATGTGGAGTTTGTACTTTAATATTTAGAATTTTCACGGTAACTCATGTCACGTGAGAAAACTAACCTGAGACTTCTGGCTCCTCTAGAGATGCTCAACTCTTGGTGAGCAAAAGGGCTCCTCATCTCCACACATCACCGGGAAACTACTGCAGAAAACATTCCAAATTCTTGAGCAGGAACTCAGGAGGCTCTGACTGGAACCATTCTTTGTCAATACCCTCGAAATTTTTTCTGTTTTGTTTTTGTCTTTTGAGGTCGGGTCTCACTGTAGTCCAGGCTGACCTAGAATTCACTACATAGTCTTAGACTGGCCCCGAGCTCACAGACATACTTGTACCTTGTCTGCTGAGTGCTGGGACTAAAGGTGTGTGCCACCACACCAAGAGCCCTCCAGTTTTTGACCCCTTATTCTTGCAACCAACCTGCCTGCATGCCTAGAGCAGTATTCTCAACTACAGACTGACTTCCTCTACTACTGGATATGAGACGTGAGTATTCTGGAGAAAAAAAAAAAAAACACAATGTAAGGGCTGGAGAGATGGCTTAGTGGCTAAGGTATAAGCCTGTGAAACCTAAGGATCCAGGTTCAATCCTCCAGTTCCCAGGTAAGCCAGATGCACATGGTGGCACATGCATCTGGAGTTTGTTTGCAGTGGGTAGAGGCCCTGGTGTGCCCATTCTCTCTCTCCTCTCTCTCTCTCTGTCTCTAATAAATAAATAAAAATAAAATCTTTAAAAAAACACACAATGTAAGCGGGCTGTCATCAGCATGATGCCATGCTCTCTAACTTTCAGTACAACCTCAAGGTAGTCCTCAAGATCACCCAGTGACCCAGTTGTGGGCTCATAAACAAGGGCTTCTTCAGTCTCTTAAAGACTCAGTCTTAAGACCTCAAATGTATTGTCTCCCTCCACAGAGACACAAAAGCCATGTGGAGAGCCTACTACTTCAACCCTTACTCTCTTAGACACAGTGGTCCTCAAATATACGTACATCTTTCAAGTTTCAGGGAAAGAAATCTGACTTCAAGTTCATTCCTCATACGCTCAATCTAGACCCCACTTTTGGTGAGTTACTTCAGGATGGAGTCCTGCAAATTATCCACGTCCTTTCTTATGTTTAAACAGCCTACTAGCTTGCGCTTAATGTGGCATTTACTGAAAGGGCTTCCTCAAGTCAAGTCAAGGTTCCTTTTAAGGTCGCTAATAACCTACTGATTCTCAAGAAGACATCCAGTGGGATGTCTTTCAGTCCTGAAGGGACATTTCATACTACAAGATGCTCAACAAAATTTAAATCCCTCTTGATTCCTATAATGTCATTTCTTTTTCCATTCTCCATCTCTTTCTCCATACGTTCCTTTGGAGAATTATTGTGAAACCCTCTTTTCCTACCACCACTTGCCTTGAAAAGTTGGTATATGCTTCAGATTTCATGAGTCCTATCTTTTCACTTCACATGCATTCTGTGAACTCCTCTGAGTCACCTAGTTGTAATGGCCTCCTCTACATAGGCATTTTAGAACCTTTACTCTTCTAGCTATATCATAAGGTTTCAAATAAGTTGAGGGGAGGGTATTAATTTCTTCCTCACTGAATTTCTGGCATGGAACATACGTTGTATAATAAATAAGTATTTTATAATAAATAAATAAGTATATTTTAATGAGTGAAGGAATTTCATATCATTTTACTTACCCTAGACCTTACTTTTAAGCTCCAAGATATTTCATCTCATTGCCTGCTCTCCCCATTTCCACTCAGACATTGTGTAATTATCTCAAGCAGTATTCCACCTTAACCTCATTCCATTTCCGCAAGTTCCTTATGGTTCATACAATAGTCACCCACTTGCCGAATAAGTTAAGGTGAACTTCCAACATCAGTGTTTTGGTATAGCTTTGTGTTCCCTGTTGAAAGATTAGCAGTTTAAAAAGGAAAGTACATGGTAAGAATAATATTTTTTTAAGGGCTGGAGAGATGGCTTAGCAGTTAAGCGCTTGCCTGTGAAGCCTAAGGACCCTGGTTCGAGGCTCAATTCCCCAGGACCCACGTTAGCCAGATGCACAAGGGGGCGCACGCATCTGGAGTTCGGTTGCAGTGGCTGGAAGCCCTGGCGCGCCCATTCTCTCTCTCTGTCTCTATCTGCCTCTTCCTCTCTCTGTCTGTCACTCTCAAATAAATAAATAAATAAATAAATAAAAATTTAAAAAAAGAATAATATTTTTTTAAATTTAGTGGCTTATGTAAGTGTACAAATGTCATTCTCAAAAATATATTCATGGCTTATTAATCTTGTATCTTTATGTACAATAAATTCACACCTCCCTACATTTGAAAATCTGCTTTTAAAAATTATTTATTTATTTATTTATTTATTTATTTATTTGAGAGAAAGATGAAGAGAGAGAGAGAATGGGTGCTCCGTGGCCTCTTGCCACTACAAACGAACTCCAGACACATACACCACTATGTCTATGTGGCTTTATGTGAGTACTGGGAAATTGAACCTGTGTCCTTTGGCTTTGCCAGCAAGTGCCTTAACCATTAATCCATCCCTCCAAACCAACATCTTCTTTTTAATATCCATAGGGTTACTGCCATATTTATACAATATCTTCACTTCCTTTGAAGAGAAATAGATGAGCTGTCAATTACTACTAGAAGCCCTGGGTTTTGTCGTCTGTCCTCCAAACTGTGGTGGGTCAACATATCCAAAGTTCCTGAGACTTGCCTGGTTCACTGAAATCATCACCTCGCATAGGAGTTGCTTACTCCTGTCTTTAGTTCATCCACCTCTCATTTGGGTGAGTAAGATGATGAGAAGGCTGTGTTGCTCTTATATTCTATCTCCAGAAACAAGCACGAATGCCTGAGGGAGATTAAGTCCTTAATCAATGTAAGTCAATAATATAAATTGAATGTTTGGAGGATGAGATTGAATCAAAAGAATGAAATTCCTCACAACTAAATGGATCAATAAATTGGGGGGCTGGAGAGATGGCTTAGTGGTTAAGCGCTTGCCTGTGAAGCCTAAGGACCCAGTTTGAGGCTCGATTCCCCAGGACCCACGTTAGCCAGATGCACAAGGGGGTGCACGCATCTGGAGTTCATTTTCAGTGGCTGGAGGCCCTAGCATGCCAATTCTCTCCCTCTCTCTCTCTCTCTCTCTCTCTCTCTCTCCTTCTTTGTCTGTCGCTCTCAAATAAATAAATAAAAATAAACACATTAAAAATAAATTAATTAATTAAGTTGGAACACAGTTCATTTATTTCAATCTACTAATCTTTTCAAATGGTCCCATAAATTAATCATGCTTAAATTTGGTAAAGTATAACAAAGAAAGTCTAGTTAGTCAAATATCAAAGTCAGGTGTCTGTCGCTCTCAAATAAATAAATAAACAAAAAATTAAAAAAAATTAAAAAATAAAAGTTCAGTTATGGGGAAAATTGCAACCTGATTTATTTCACTAGTTTAATGAATGAGCGGTAGTTGAGGAACGGCAGAATTAAGGTATAGCTCAGTGTTTCAGTCAGCAAACTGGAAGGAAATGAAGAGTTCATATGCCTGTGAGTTCGAGTGGCTAACATGAGAGTACAGGAAAGAAAATGGTGGTTTTCAGACTGGGGGTAAGTTACACCTGTGTCAAGTACTAGTCATGTGACTTAGAGAAGTTACTCATTATTTTGTAGGTTCATTTCTATATGTAAAAGGAAAAGATTATTTCCAAAATGCAGTAATACATGTGTTGCCTGGCAGAGAGCACCTGTGCTCACTCGTGTTGGCTTTCATGTAAGCCTTGTTACTGTCCAGTCAAAGAAGTAACCAAGACAGCAGATAGTTTGCCTATGCCATGCAAAGCCCTCTGGGTTCAGGCACCAGGACTGCAGGGAAAAGCCCACATTTCAATGGCTGTATAGAAGTCAAAGGTCAGAACAAGTACGCAGTATCATAAAGCAAAAAGATCAAGTCACATCTTCAAACCAGAAATCCAGGGCCAATGTAGGCAGTGGAGGCAAGTGCCATCATGGTGAGTTTAGGATTTGATGTCCTTCCTCCTGCCTGCCAAGTCTCTGCAAGCACTAGGCCTCTTGGGTGGAAGGACGCTCATTCAAGGAGAAATCAGAGAGGAAGCTGCAGCTATGGGACAGAGAATAATGTCCTAAACCTTATCCAAAGATCAGCACATGTTTCCCACATGAGAATTTGAGCACATGTAACATTTGCCCTCGACTGTGGAAGCTGGTGGAGGAACTGCCAACCCTTGGTATGCTTTGAGCAAGTTTAGCGATCAACTGTATATAAGTCAACAGATGAAGAAAATAACGACCAACAAGGATTTGCACAAATGGAGCACTGAGATTTTTTTAAATCACTTACAATGTAAGCATCATATTGATTTGATGTTGGCTAATAGGGACAATAACATGAACATTGATTGTACTTTAGAAGAAAATTATTTCCTATATATTATTCCTTAAGTCAATTTGTTAGTTATTTAAAGCACTTTTATATCTTTCTTTCTCTCTTTCCTTCCTTCTTTCTTTCTTTCTTTCTTTCTTTCTTTCTTTCTTTCTTTCTCTCTTTCTTCTGTTTTTGAGGCAAGCCCAACAGATTGGCCCTTTTTTATGAGAGAGAGAGAGAGAGAGAATTGGTGTGGCAGGGCCTCCAGCCACTGCAATCAAACTCTGGATGCATTTGCCACCTTGTGTGTGTGTGCAACCTTGTGCATGTGTCACCTTGTGTGTCCAGCTCACATGGGATCTGGGGAGTTGAACATGGGTCCTTAGAGAAGTGCCTTAACTGCTAAGCCATCTCTCCAGCCCCTATTTCTATTTTTGAGATGAGAAATAACTTCATATACAATCAAAACATACTATGACCAAGCAGTATAAAATCAAATGCCAACACTCTTAGTATGTAAACAGGAATCTCATCTCAAGATTTTTACTTCTTTCCTCAGAAATCATACGTGTGAGTGTGCGTGTGTGTGTGTGGTTTTCTGTGAGGTAGGGTCTCACTGTAGCCCAGGCTGACCTGGAATTCAATCTGTAATCTTGGGGTGGCCTTGAACTGAAGGTTACCCTCTTGCCTCCACCTCCCAAATGCTGGGATTAAAGGCAAGTGCCACCTATTACTATTAAAACCTTATTGTATTGTCACGTGAGAGTTGACCATCATGTCATAGAGTTTCCTAGGGAAACACTGTAGGTTGATTTTCCCCGACCATTTTTCTTGACACTTTTTTTCCCTGTCATCCCTTGTTCTAATTCCCCATTCCAATGTGCCCAGAGAGCTCCAATTCTAGCCAATATTTTGAAACCTTAAGAAAAAGTCAGCAGAATCATAAAATTCTTAGTCCTGACATTCGATTTTTAGTTTTTATTTTTATTTATTTATTTGAGAGCAACAGAGAGAGAGAGAGAATGGGTGCGCCAGGGCCTCCAGCCACTGCAAACGAACTCCAGACGCATGTGCCCCCTTGTGCATCTTGCTTACGTGGGTCCTGGGGAATTGAGCCTCGAACTGGGGTCCTTAGGCTTCACAGGCAAGCACGTAACTGCTTAGCCATCTCTCCAGCCGAGTCCTGACATTCTTAAACCAATGAACCAACAACTACCTACCCCTACACTTGTGCCAGCAAAAGAAAAATAAGTACTTACGTGTTCTAATCACAATGGCTAATAGGGATAGTTATACCAGTCATATTCCTATTTGATATAACACCCAATCGCATTATATTATTCAGAAACTTTTAAGATGCCCTTATTGCTTACGTTCCTGCCTCTTGCATCCCCTCAGCTCATGAGCTGTGATGGCAGAGCACACACACACACACACACACACACACACACACACACGGCATTCATCATCGCCCAAAGCCTGAAATTCCTCCGTCTGAGACTCATTTCCTTAATACAAATCTTTGATTCCTTTTGAAATACAAATGACCTCAGAATTAGCTTCAGTTAAGTTATAGATAGTTGTCCTTTTACAAACTTTTATAGCCTATTATGTTGCGTGACACTCCACAAGGATGTTTGAAGTAAATAAGACACAGCCACTCCCTTAGGGAACATACACTCCTATGGTAATATATTCCCAAACAGACATTAACATAGATTCTAGGTGAGAGAAGTAAGGGCTTCCGTTATCAAGGCAAGAAGAAGGTAAGCAAAATTCTTTATGTCAAGGAATAGTCATTCCCTAGAGTTTTCATTTGAACAATCAGAACCAGGAAGAGCTAGAGTGTATCAGAGTAAGAATCCTAGAGGGGCCAGGCGTGGTGGCGCACGCCTTTTATCCCAGCACTCGGGAGGCAAAGGTAGGAGGATTGCCGTGAGTTCAAGGCCATCCTGAGACTACATACTTAATTCCAGGTCAGCCTGAACTAGAGTGAGACCCTACCTCCAAAAACCAAAAAAAAAAAAAAAAAAAGAATCCTAGAGGGAAGAAGGAGGGAAAAAGCCATCTCAGGAAGCAACGATTTCAGCCTCACCGACCCGCAGGGTATTACGAGTACAGCACAAGGAAAGAAAGGAGTGATGTTGACAATTTCCTGACTTTAAATTTTATGCTGGAAGTTACCAGAAAGCAACATGTGCATTCTATAAAAAATTTATGGTGTTATTAGAGTATGGTTGACTTTGAGACGGTCATCAGGAAATGAGTCTAAGACCCCATGGTATTAACTGTCCGGGTTTGAATGTAAAATGACCCTCATAGGCTCACGTCTTTGAATATTTGATCCCCAGCTTGTGGCGCTATTTGGAAAGTCGTGGAACCCTTAGGAGTCGGAGTCTTACTTCAGGAAGGACATCACTGGGGCAGGCCATGAGGGTTTGCAGTCCAGTGCCTCCTGCTGCTCTTTCTCTGCCTCTTGTGCTACAATGTGACGCTGGCTTGCTGAGCGGGCCACGCTCCGCCGCCCTGCAAGTGTAAGCCTAATTAAACTCGTTTCCTCCCACGGGTTGCTCCTGGTGAAATATTGGTTTCCAGCAACCGATACAATAAGTAGACTCAAAAAATGTACATTCAGCATATGCCTTTATTCCCAGTACACTCAGCACACGCCTTTATTCCCAGCACTGGGAGGCAGAGGTAGGAGGATCGCTGAGAGTTCGACACCACCCTAAAAAGAGTACATAGTGAATTCCAGGTCAGCCTGGGCTAGAGTGAGGCGCTACCGCAAAACAACCACAACAACAAAAAGTACCTTCAGAATGGTTGGTGCTGCTTCAGTTATTCACTTGAACAATAAGATTTATAATGACCTACTCTTAAGTGTTTGTGGATGCCAAACAAGTGGGAAAAAATGACATTTGAACCTAAACTTTTATGTCTCCAAAGCTTGATTTACGTATAAACCGGCACTACCTCCCAAAGCAAGGCCACTGATGTTACCAGGGAGCAAAATTATGAGAGCATAGGGTGGTGAATAACAAAGTATCAATTCACTTCATTTACCTTTTTCATGTTTGTGTATCGTATGAGAATCTTAATATAGTATTTCTCACAGTATTTCCAGAATATCTTCAACTCACTGTGAATGGAAACACTTCCTAGAGGTTCATATATAGTTTATCTCCACATCAGTGACAGGAAATCCAAAAAAAAAAAAAAAAAAAAAAAGGATCTTAGATGCTGGGGTGGGGCTAAATATAAGTGATCAGCTTCACATGACTTTTCTGCAATGTGACAAATATCCTGGTGCAATGCTGTGTCCTTGCGTCCTCACGCCTGCCCTTCCCTCATTAAGTCTGAGTTTCTGCGTTCTTCACTGTGTATGGTGACGTGCTCTCAAATGAGCTCTCGTCCTGACACCATCACAACTTCACCTACCCACGACTGAAATAGTTGAGGCATCCAGGTAACAAATAACGCTGTAAATGTGTAAATAATGTGCCACCAGCTATTGGTGATCAGAGTCGCTTGTCTAAAAATGTTCTTAGGTCAGCTAGCAGGATGCTTTTCTAACCTCTTCCTGTGCTGGTTTTTGTTTTTTGTCATTTGTGGATTCTCACAGGATGTGAATTTCACTACAAAGGCCATAAAGAACTTTTGAGAATTAACTAAGAGCGGACTGCACAGTCAGGACTTCATTCATCTTTAAATTCTCAAATGAAGTCTGTAGATGTTTATGAAATGTGTTGGAACGTTTATTATTTTGTTCTTTCTTGTTCCTCAAAAGATGACTTCTCACAGACATATGACTTATTATCTTTCTCTCAGACTACTACCAGTCATAAGGAAACAACAGCTAATTCATGACAAGAAGGGAGGGAAATTTTAAATGTTTAAATTTGATAATCTCCTGAACTATCAGCTACTTAAAATTACCTCAATCCGTCACACGCAAGCAAGCAGAAATCACTAGTACTAAAAATTATAATTTTATACTGACTTATAATGCATAATTGGTTTACTAGACTGATAATGAGTTCTTTTAAAAGGTATCACAGATTTGGCCACTAGTCACCAGCTGTCAAATAAAAATGGCAGTTAACGCCTCTGATAAAGTGACATGCTATGAATTTCATCCTTGGACTTCGACTACTATGGAAAATTATAGCACTCACACCTAAGGAAGCAACATCGTTAATTGGAAATGTCTTACGAAGTTCCCAATGTGTTACAACAAAAGAGGATCCACTTACATTTATAGACAAGAGGGGAAAATAATGTGAATTTACTACCCTGCCCAAACGAACCAGAAAAAACTTTTTTTTTAAAATATACTGAGGTTTTCTACTCGTGTGGCTAGTGGAAACACTGCCACTCTGAAACCTTCTCCACGTCAGTAAGAGTTCTATATTTTTTAAAGTTCTTTTACTTCAGTCTGTCGCATAACTACATTTTTATATTGAAGTACTTAAGGATAAAAATTATCCCGCTTCCAAAAATGCCTTAAGGCCTTCACAGCATAGAGGTTAGAAGAGGGCTTGATCTCCTTGGCAGAGGCAAAGCCAGGCTTCCCTCTGGCTTGGACTCACCCGCCCGCTGCCTGCCCCATGACGGACAGTTAAGTATCCAAAAAATATCATTTGTAATGATCACTATTCGACTCTTCTCTCAGATTGTTTGTCTGGGATTTTCACCAGACCCAAATAAAGAAGCACTGGAGATTTCCCTGAAAGTTAATCTGAGGGAGAGCATGGAGAAGCGGGGGGAGGGGGGGCTGGTCACCCCTCCCACCCCAGCAGGCCAGCTGAGCACCAGAGAAGAGAAGCCTGAGAGTCAGCGACGGGGCGGGGCTGCAGCCTCGTCCTCTCGCATGACCCGCTTCATCAATTCCAAATCTGGCACTTTATATTTTGCCAGTTCTAAGTTGAAAGCAACATTAGTCTCCTGCCACAGAAAGCTGAACATGCCAAGATACTTAACAAAAATTAATTTTGGTGTGGACTGCTAAATGACAAATAGTTTGTATATGTATCACAATGTAAGTATTGCTAGAAACCACATACATAAATTGAAATATAGATATTCTCACAACAAAGCCTGCAGGTATAAAGATATTCCGGTTATAATATTTCTGTGTTGGTGTTTTAGTGGATGACCCCTGGCTTCATATAGATATTCTCACATCAAAGCCTGCAGGTATAAAGACATTCCAGTGATAACATTTCTCTGTTGGTGTTTTAGTGGATAACCCCTGGCTTCATGGTAGAATCCATTTATCCTTTGCGACAATGATTACCAGTGAAACACTGCCCAATTCTTCTCTCAGGGATTCTAAACAAAAAGTAAAAGTGCAGTTCACTCATCCTGTGGTCAAGACCTGGCCAGCAGCGAACCCTGATTTTCCTCCAGCCCCCATGCCGGCGCCTTCTGAGAGCTAAGGCTCTCGTCCAAAGTGTCCAGTTCGAGACAAAAGGGAACTTACGTCACTCATCAAAACCAAAAGGAATGCAGCAAGTTAAGTTTCTGCTAACTGAGCAGATCCCTTTCAGAGCTTGCCTCGTCCACAGGATCAGCCCCACAAGCAGGGCTGTGGAAGAGCTTACTGAGTGCAAACGATAGAGACTCAGCAGAGGAGAAGCCAAGGAGGCAAGCCGCTGTAAAACAGGCCACGGGCCACCCGGCTGTCACCTCTTCACAGACTCCCTAAACCCGCTAGCTTGTCTCCCCACATCCTCGCGGTGCCTGTCCAGGACACGATCATATGTCTACCTCATAGGCATTTGTTTCACAGGTCTCCCTCACTTAGTTGTAAGGTCAAAGAAAGCAGGATTATTTTTCTACTTACGTATTTTTCTTCTTAGGATACTATGTCACCCAGGCTAACTTTGAACTCACAGCAACTTCTGCCTAGGGGCAGAAGGGCTGCAGTTATAGTTTTATGCCACAATGCCTGGCTGTTATATTATGTCTCTCTCTCTCTCTCTTTTTCCCCTTTTTTCTACTGTTTCTCAGAATGTAACAAGTTTGCAATTGTGAAAATAAATATATAAATAAATAAATCTAGGCCAAAATCTTGATTCAGCATTACCAAGTAAGTAAAATAAAAGGAAATTGATGGTGTTAGAAGACCTGGAAAGATTTAACAGAAGATGCAAAATTTGTATAATTAGGATTTGCATCCCCACTGACACAGGCAAATAAAAAGAAAAAAGTAAAAAACTACCATGAGGCCAAACATAAAACAGGAAACTGCAAGGCATTTTCTTTTTGAGTACTAGGTAAGATTCAAATGTACAGTTTAGACATTCCATTACGAGTGACGGAGGAGGGCATGAGTACCCATTCCTCCAGCACAGTTACTGGCAGTTGATTGTGGCTGGGGTCGTATATGACATGTTTCTGCATCGGTACAGGCACTGGTAGGATCCACATGCTCTGGTAGATACTCTCCCACCCATGCCCATGCAGGCAACTCCAATCAAACCCATGTGTGCCACAGCCACATGCAAGAAAAAAGACAACAAAGTAGACGAGGGACTAGGGGGGAATGAGAAGGGGACTCGGAGGAAGGCGGCAGGGTAGGGATCCAGAGAAGGCAATGGGAGGAGAGTGTGATCAAAATACATTCTATGCATATATAAAAATTGTCAATAATTTTCAAAATCCAAACTTATACAATAAGGATTTAATAGTAATAATAGCGAGGCGTGGTGGCGCATGCCTTTAATCCCAGCATTTAGGAGGTAGAGGCAAGAGGGTCGCCATCAGTTCAAGGCCACCCTAAGATTACAGAGTGAATTCCAGGTCAGCCTGGGCTAGAGTGAGACCCGACCTCACAAAAAAACGATATATATATATATATATGAGATATATATATACATATATATATACACATACATGGATGATTTCTGAGGAAAGAAGTAAAAATATGGAGATGAGATTCCTGTTTACATACTAAGAGTGTTGGCATTTGATTTTATACTGCTTGGTCATAGTATGTTTTGATTGCATATGAAGTTATTTCTCATCTCAAAAATAGAAATAGGGGCTGGAAAGATGGTTTAGCAGTTAAGCCACTTGTCTAAGGACCCATGTTGAACTCCCCAGATCCCATGTAAGCTGGACACACAAGGTGACACATGCACAAGGTTGCACACACGCACAAGGTGGCAAATGCATCTGGAGTTTGATTGCAGTGTCTGGAGGCCCTGGCACACCAGTTCTCTCTCTCTCATAAAAAAGGGGGGCCAATCTGTTGGGCTTGCCTCAAAAAAAAAAAAAAAGAAAGAAATAGACATGCTTTAAATAACTAACAAATTGACTTAAGGAATAATTTATAGGAAATAATTTTCTTTCTAAAGTACAATCAATGTTCATGTTATTGTCCCTATTAGCCAACATCAAATCAATATGATGCTTACATTGTAAGTGATTTAAAAAAATCTCAGTGCTCCATTTGTGCAAATCCTTGTTGGTCGTTATTTTCTTCATCTGTTGACTTATATACAGTTGATTGCTAAACTTGCTCAAAGCATACCAAGGGTTGGCAGTTCCTCCACCAGCTTCCACAGTCGAGGGCAAATGTTACATGTGCTCAAATTCTCATGTGGGAAACATGTGCTGATCTTTGGATAAGGTTTAGGACATTATTCTCTGTCCCATAGCTGCAGCTTCCTCTCTGATTTCTCCTTGAATGAGCGTCCTTCCACCCAAGAGGCCTAGTGCTTGCAGAGACTTGGCAGGCAGGAGGAAGGACATCAAATCCTAAACTCACCATGATGGCACTTGCCTCCACTGCCTACATTGGCCCTGGATTTCTGGTTTGAAGACTTGATCTTTTTGCTTTATGATACTGTGTACTTGTTCTGACCTTTGACTTCTATACAGCCATTGAAATGTGGGCTTTTCCCTGCAGTCCTGGTGCCTGAACCCAGAGGGCTTTGCATGGCATAGGCAAACTATCTGCTGTCTTGGTTACTTCTTTGACTGGACAGTAACAAGGCTTACATGAAAGCCAACACGAGTGAGCACAGGTGCTCTCTGCCAGGCAACACATGTATTACTGCATTTTGGAAATAATCTTTTCCTTTTACATATAGAAATGAACCTACAAAATAATGAGTAACTTCTCTAAGTCACATGACTAGTACTTGACACAGGTGTAACTTACCCCCAGTCTGAAAACCACCATTTTCTTTCCTGTACTCTCATGTTAGCCACTCGAACTCACAGGCATATGAACTCTTCATTTCCTTCCAGTTTGCTGACTGAAACACTGAGCTATACCTGAATTCTGCCGTTCCTCAGCTACCGCTCATTCATTAAACTAGTAAAATAAATCAGGTTGCAATTTTCCCCATAAGTGAACTTTTATTTTTTAAGTTATACAAAGTAATGAGATTTATTATTTGCATTTTCATGCATATATGTCACTTGACTTTTTGTTATTCATGCCCCTCCCTCAAGACCCATCCCATCATCCCTTACCCACCATTTACTGGTTCCTCACATCCTCACAGAGAGGCCCTCCGCTTTCATGTCGCATGTGTCCCGTCTCTCTCTCTCTCTCTCTCTCTCTCTCTCTCTCTCTCTCTCTTTTGTTTGTTTTTTGAGGTAGGGTGTCACTCTAGCTCAGGCTGACCTGGAATTCACTATGTAGTCTCAGGGTGGCCTCGAACTCTCAGTGATCCTCCTACCTCTGCCTCCCAAGTGCTGAGAATAAAGGTGTGCGCCACCAAACCTGGCCACTCTCTCTTTTCCTTTGCTGTTTGCCCATCCCACAGATCCTTTCTCTCTCACGGTCTATTTTCTACTTTTGTGACCTATACACATACAAACACATACACATTTAATCTAGAATTTGCATATAAGAAAAAAATGTAGTATTTACCTTTCTGAGTCTGGCCTATTATTTACTTCTATTCTAATGTTACAGCCATTCATTATCTTTATTCTCTATATAATACATATTATAAATCAAAAACTAGTTTTCAGATTCTAGAACGGGCAAAAATCTTTATTAATGTATATTCATGAGTAGACAAAATAGACATATTTATAAATAAATTACTAAATGAATATAGTGTATCAGGACATGTTTTTCTAAAAGTACTTACAAATAGTACTTTTTCACTTTAATATATTTGGGTCTTGATTATTTCATAAAAATATCTATGTATATGTCTTAAAGTAGCATTGTCTTTAGAAGAATAAATACTTCTTCACTAGTAAAATCAGTAAGAATGATGCCACCAACAAAATAAGCTTTTGTTTAATATTCATTAGGACATCATTTAGAATACAAATTTTATCTGAAAAGTAAAAGTTTCTAGTGTGTTTCTTGATGCTAGCCAGACTAGAGAACACTATATTGGTGAATTAGTGAAACATTTGTGCTTTATTAGGATTATGGTCTCAAACCACAAACACATGAAAGTCTGTTAGGTTAAGAATTGGGACACCGCCGTCTTATAGGAATAATCTGTTCAGATTTAAAACTTGATCCAGCTTGGAACTCTGAATATCAGTGTCAGACTTCTCACATGATTTTTCTCATTCTCTTCTAAAACAAATTAAAGAGCCCCAATTCTCAGTTATATTAGAAAAGTAAAAGGATTGGCTTTTTGATTAGTTTCATTGTTTAAAGGACATGCAGACATCGTTAGGTGCAATTGCTCACCCCTCCCATGCGTCCATCACTGTTTACTCTGAGGATAATTATTGAACAGGCGTCGTATGTTGCGCACTGCGCTGGCTTCTGGGGACACATTGGTAAGTAAGACAGCATCTGTCCTGTGGGATTTCACATTCCGCAGAGGTAAAGCAGTAATAATACAGTATAGCACTGCCAGTCCAGGCAGCCACAAACATCATTACGAACAGCAACAAGGACTCTGAAGGACATGAAAGACAGCGTTGAGATTACATCAGACAGGGGACAATCAAAGAAACCATTTAAGCATTGAAAGCAAAGACAGTGAGTGGAGAAGCCAAAGATGACCCTGAGACTTCCCAGAGACTAGCAAGCATAAAATGCCGTTATCAGTGCCAGATTGGAGGGTCAAAGGAAGGCAGCCAGGTTACCATATCCAGACTCCGATCATCTGGAAGCACAAAGCCAACTCAGACACAGCTGGACCTGGCACCCTGGTCAGGAGAGGTAAAGAGGGGTTCCTCACTCCCTGCATCAGGTCCACTCCCTGGCCAAATGGAGCAAGAACTCGGGTGACATGAGAGCATGGGAAATTCAGCCTGCAGGAGTCAGCCCACTACCAAGCTCCCCAGCAGTAGATGGATAAGGATCTGCTCTAAGGTTAACCTAGCCCAAGCTGGGGCCAAAACAGAAGCTGACAGGAGCACAAGAGTTATTACAATAATAATCAGAGGTTGGCATATTACGAGGTATCATATAAACAGAAACCTGCGCATGGGAAGAAGGAAGCATAGGGAGACCTGAGGACAACACTCCTGGTGGAAAACAGCAAGAATAAAGACTCAGACATCAGAAGACTTCAGGCTGCAGGACCTCCAGCCACTGCAAATGAACTCCAAATGGACGTACCCCCTTGTGCAGCTGGCTTACATGGGTACTGGGGAATCAAACCGGGGTCCTTTGGCTTTGCAGGAAAATGCCTTAACCTCTAAGCCATCTCTTTAGCCCTGATTATCCCATTTAACTGATGCTGACTTCACCCTCCATTGGAGAATCTGCTTCCCTTTTTCAGATGGGAACTGGACTTGAGGAGATAAACGACCCAGCACAGTTCACCCCGGACCCAGCTGAAACCACAGAGGAATTGGGGAAATGAGCAAGAGTGCTGCTCTCTTAGTTAAGCTGATATCAGCACAAGGGTGAAGGATAAAGATACTGAGGACATTCAACACCTACCAAACCAGAGATCTAGATGCTCCTAAGTGCCCGTCACCGAAGTAGACTTAAAATGCTCCCAGCATGGCTCAGGGTATTTTGCCAGAGAGGGGACAGAAAGATTGTTAGAGCCACAAGTTGGGACATTTTGCACAGAGACATTGCCTCTCCCCCATAACTGACTACTACCTCCATAATGTATGACCCACAATCCCCATGGGGTTGACCTGCATCCCCAACGAGGAAGGCCTCTTCAGAAGAGGGACAGGGAGGAGAGAAAGGATGGTACCAACATGTGATGTTTACATACAAAATATGTCCATATTTAATTTAAAAAATTAACTAAAAGAATCAAGTGAATAAACGTCCTCATGTTCAAAAAAAAAACAAACAAACAAAAAAAAAAACAAAAAAAAACAAAAAGGAAAGGAAAGACTTTGGAGATCGTGAGCCAAGCTGTGAAGACTGAATGTAAAAGGCAGTGACAGGAGCCAGGGCTAGCAATGAAATTAGATTTAACTTGTGTTAAATATGAATGTTGACTTCTCTCTTCCAGTTACAAAACAGGTGCTAAGGAAATTGAAGAGATACTTCTTGAAACTTGTTGCCAAATATAGGAAGAAATGATAATCCTGGTCTTCTAAGGACAGTAATGGAAAACTGGAGCACAATTCTCCAGCCGTGTCCTTCGCTGTATGCCTACCCCACTGCAACAATGCACAGTTAAACCGAGAACAGGATCTGTGACCGTGACCCAAACAAAGAGAGTTCACGCTCCACTGTCCCTCCCTTCCTCCCGACAAATGTGGAGAGATTTCCACTAATTTCCAGTTGTAAACATGGCAGCTGGTCTAAGCCCTGGAATTCCACTTTTTCTTGGTACTTTCTGAACATCACATATAAAAAAACTTCTAGTCACTGGTTCCATCACTTCATTGCTCTATATAAGAAGATAATGTAGAAGAAAATATGCTATTAATGAGAAATGTGAATTTCTTCCAGAAGTAATGTGTTATAACATATAATATTATCATTAGATTATTAATTACATTAGGAACAATATGTATTGTATAGTTTATACTAATTATATTCACTGTTCTCTAATTATGAACAAAAAATTACTTAAATCAGCTAACTACATATAACATTTCACTTTGAAATTATGGAGAAAATAAAACTGACAGATAGTTTAAAAAATCACTAAACAGTCATTTAAATTAAAACATGTTGATGGAATCAAAGGCCTCATCCAAAAGTTATTTTGATCTGCTTATTTCTGTTATGCTCATAATAATTTCTCCAGTATTTTTCCTTTCATTTAGCTAACCTTTTTACTTTTTATTTCCCATTTTGCCTGCCCCCTTTTTCTTATCTCATTCATTTGATATTTTTTTACTTTATCAAAAATATTTTTAGCTTCAAAGCATATTCCACATAACTTTTGTCACATTCTGTTTTATGACAATTTATGGTATATCAGTTGATTTGATTAATTTTAAGTTGAGTTTGTTGTTGTTGTTGTTGTTTTTTACTGTTTCCAGGGCTTATTTTATCCTCTCTGGGTGGTTGTAAGGATGGAACTCTCAAGAGTAGGCTCCTCACTAAGAAGATTCCCAGATAAAATGGGAAGCAGTACTCAGATACACAAACTGCAACATAGAAGCACAAGAAATGTGAAAAAAAAAGACAAAAATTGAGGCCTCCCAAAGATTAGAATTCAGTTTCTGAACCCATGCATGCTGAAGTGACTGAAATACCAAACAAAGAATTCAAGAGTCTGCTGGTAAAAATATCAAGGACTTCCAAGAGGAAACAGCATAGTAGATGAATGGGTTAAGGAAACGAGTTGAAGACCTAGGAAAGAAAGTTAGCAACACCAGAGAAAAAGTGAGCAGTATTAGAGGAATTCTGCAAGCAGATTTAGATTTGAAAAAATCAGAAATGCAGTTTTAATAAAAGTTCAATTAGGGCTGGAGAGATGGCTTAGCCATTAAGGCATTTGCCTGCAAAGCCAAAGGACCCACATTATCCAGATGCACAAGGGTGTGCATGCATCTGGAGCTCTTTGCAGTGGCTGGAGGCCCTGGTGCCCCCATTCTCTCTCTCTCTGTCTCTCTCTTTCTCTGTCAAATAAATAAGTAGCTAAAAACTAAAAACAAAAGCTCAATTAAGTCACAGTGTAAAGTATCACCAATAGTCTAGTTCAGGATAATATTAAAGAAATAGGGCTGGAGAGATGGCTTAGTGGTTAAGGCACTTGCCTGCAAAGCAAAGGACCCAGGTTTCATTCACCAGTACCCTTAAAAACCAGTCGCCCAAGGTGTGCATGCCTCTGGAGTTTTGTTTGCAGTGACTAGAGGCACTAGCATGCCCATTCTCTCTCTTTCTCTAAAATAAATTATCTTCAGATATAAATAAAGGACACAGCAAAAAGACCAAGCATGAAAACAACTTCCAAGAATTCTGTGACTTAAACAAGATATCAAACCTAAGAATCCATGGAGTACAAAAAGGAAAGTAGAAAATCTGTTTAATGAAATTATAGGAGTAAATTTCCTAAAACTAGGGAAATAAACACCCAAGCAAGATGCATGACCAGAGCAACAAGCCCAACACATAATCCTCAAGGTGCACAGATTCCAAAACAAAGATGAATACTGAAAGCTACAACAAAGTTTTTGTTCCTGAAGTTTTGAAGGAAGCTAGGGAGTTCTGCTCCTACCAATAATTAAATTTGAGGGAGCTGAAAGAGCTAAGAAAGCAATTCTCAAGATGGCAAATGAGAAACAGCCTTTGACTGGGTTGATGAATGGAATTAAGAGAAGGACTTGGGCTGCTGCTCCACCATTCTGGACTGCACCCTCTGACTCCCCAAACCACCAACCTGTGCTAGCTGTACCCACAAGCAGAAAGCTCATATGAATGGCACCCTAACAGCTGGACTTGGCTTTTATGGCATGTGAATAGAACCAGGAAAAGGACCTCATCTGCCTGACCCTAGCACCCAGTGTTAGCTGCCACGACCAGTGAACTCATCAAAGACAACAGCCATTACACCTCCATAACCTCACCATCACTTGGATGGATTTAAGATACACCAGCCCATAACACCTCCATAGCCTCACAATCCCACGGATGGAAATCAGACACACTAAGAAACATAAAATGTAAGAGAATGAACTCAGTCTTATATTAAAAAAATATCAATTACAATATATTGAACTCAAGCAGATTAACAAAGTAAGGAAATCAATTCAAGATATAGACAAGAAAGCTACCAACAAATGACAAATGGTTTGTAACTGGAGACATTAAGTGACATGGAGAAAAAAAAAAAGTCAGCAAGGAAATTGTGACTAAACAAATTTTGCAAATAAAAGAACTAAATAAATTCTGTAAATTAAAGAATTAGGGCTGGAGAGATGGGTTAGCTATTAAGGCGCCTGCCTGTGAAGCCTAGGGATCCAGGTTCAACTCTCTAGGTCCCACGTAAGCCAGATGCACAAAGTGGCGTATGCATCTGGAGTTCATTTGCAGTGGCTGGAGGCCCTGGCACATCCATTCTTTCTCTCCATCTTTCTCTGTCTGTGTGTGTCTCTAATAAATAAATAAATAAAAATAAATCTTTAAAATAATATATAAAAAAGAATTAACCAATTTAATAAAAGACCATAGAAAGCGTCATCAACATAACTAAGTAGAAGAATGAATTTCACATTAATCACATATAGGCCACCAAACAAACCTTAACAAATATTTTAAAAAGATGAAAGAACTTATTGTTTATTATAAGACTATATGGAACTAAACTTCAAATTAATAGCAAGAGAAATCTCAGAAACTGCAGACTAAATAGTATTGTTTTGAATCAACAATGACTCATTGAAAAAAATCACAGTGGAAATTTAAAACTTCCTAGAATCTAATAAAAATGAAATCATAACATTTCATAATCATTGTGACATAGAAAAAAACAACCTAAGAGCAAAGTTAATAAATAGGTTCAAGTACTCACATTAAAAATCAAAATATATTTTTAATACTCTCTGAATATATAGAAACATGAAATTCTCTACACATTTGGTGACCTAAATATTAAAACATAACTTTAAAAAAACATACTAAGATTAGTGAAAGAATAACCAAATACTTGTTTATATGCCAGTGTCGTGCCAGGCGTTACAGAGCATTATGTAGCTATGATGTCTAAAGAGAAACTAATGAAGAATTCAACTTCCATCATTTCACATAATTAAAATATAAGATGAATTATTTTGTTAACTCACAAGAGGAAATATTCTAGCAAATCTAGCCAGTGATCTGCTTACTTAAGGAAATAAAAGGAGTTCATTGTATCCAGATTCAAGATGAATCTGCTGCTACTGCAAGCAGAGGCTGTGTTGTCATGAGCATTTTATGCATGTGTGTGGATATAAAATAAATACAACTTTTAGCTTTCATAGGCTTCTTCTCTTCATATCAAGTCCAAATTCGAAAGTTCTAATAAGATTTAAAGGGAAATAATTGTTCCTGCACTGTAAAGGCATAGCAATGACTTTAACCGGTAAGAAGTGTGAACGCCTTATGACTGGCTAGTCACAATCACACAATTACATGAGGAGCTTCTCAAAACAATGAGATTTCACAAACCTATGCCTATCCAACTAGATCATACTCTGAAAGAACAGCAGGACTCAGGCCTCCTGGTCAGAGTTATGGAAAAGTTTGCATAAGGGGCAGAATTAACTAAATTAGTAGTTCATCACTATTAAGCAACAGAGGTATAAAAATAGTGTCTTTTAGTTGCATATTTTATAAGAACTGGGAAGATATGATAAGTAAAAGAACGCAGAGAGAGAAGCTTATCATAAAACAACTCCAGATTAGAATTGCAGCATTATGAAGTCATAGCACTGATATAGAAACAGAACAGCATTGCTCCTGCCTCTCTTTCCACATTCCCTTCTACAGCCACCTCCATGAAGCATCTCGGGTCCCCTCTACACGACACGGTGGGCTACTCCTTGGTAACACACCAGGATGTCACTGCTTCTGCACTGGTAGTGACATCACACCTACTTCACAAAAACTTCTACTCTCACTACTTGAAACTAGTATAGTTGCTCAAGAATATAGATACTGCTTCTGTCAAGGGCAGAGTGAACTTTAACACGTAGTTCTTCATGGGATAGTGACCTAAGTAACAACAGGTCTCTAAAAATTTACCAGGCTTCCCACTGCCCAAAAAGCTGAAACAAAAGTTTGGCTAATTTGGCTGATGTCAAAGCAAGTCAAGTAAAGGTATTTTCTTTTGAAATCTTTACATAAGTTATTGTCCTGTCACACATCTGTGGCACCAAATATTTCCTTCCCTTTTAAACCAAATTTAGTGTAGTTTTATATAAAGCCCTTGCTTCTGGAATTCTAAAGCCTCCTACTCAGTATTTAAAAATCAGCCACTAGATAGGCATAAAATGAGATCATGTGTTTTATTTTCCCATCACCAACAATGACTAAAAACCCTGTAACAAGGATCTTAATTCTGCCTCCCACATAGATCCGCAATATCACATGCCCACAAATCAGGGCAGGTTTTTATCCTGAATATAGAATAATCAACAAATCCTTGTAGGACTTTTAATTAAGCCATAGACTAAATAATATAGGGTTTATTTACTTCACACAGCTCCTATGTTACCAAAGATTTTGTTTTTTTTTTTTCTTACAAACTTTTAATTTCCCAACACACTGAATATTGAGGCATAATTTATAAAAGGTCTTAAGTAATAACTCATTGGTATAATTTTCACATTCATCTGTGGAGCCAACTATGTGACAGTTGGCAAGATCAACCCACTTCAAATAATTCTCATAATATCACAAAAATAGTTCCTTTAAATAAGTCTTCCATCTGCTTTAGATAACAATGGTGAAAAATTATGCAAATTAATGTGACTTTCCAGTTGAAAACATTAGCGATCTTGTTTATATCATGGCTGTGTTCACACCATCAATGTGGAAATTGTATAAGTCAAGTACAACTACTCCTTAAAATTTAGCCTCACACTTCCATATATGTTTGACCTATTCCAGATATTTCCTTGGAGCTTTATTATCTATTACCAAAATCATATGGCTACCTCTGTTGGTATCAGAAAAACAATAGCACTATCTATCCCTTGTGTTTGGTATAGTCTGTATGCATACAATTCTTCTTTTCTTTTTTTTATTAGTTAATTTATTTTATTTGAGAGACAGAAAAAGAGAGAAAAAGAAAGACATAGATAATGGGCACACCAGGTCCTCTAACCACTGCAAACAAATTCCAAATGCAAGCACCACCATGAGCATCTGGCCCATGTGGGTCCTGCGGAATCAAACCTGGGTCCTTAGGCTTTGCAGGCAAACACCTTAACCACTAAGCCATCTCTCCAGCCTGCAATTCTTCTTTTCTTATAATCACTATTACTATTTTAAAGCAAGACCTTGCTTGGAAAATGGGTGAAGTTAACACAGAACCTGTTTGTCACAGTCTGCAGTAAAACAAGAAAGAGATAGCAAGAAAGCAAATAAAGCCAGAAATAAGAAACAGGATCACAGAGACATGTTGTACGCTAAGGATTGGGAGGAAGAAATCTCAGGAATAAACTGCTACTTTAATAAATAATAATCGTACAAGCTTATCAAGGATATTTTTATGAAAAAGATTCATATGGAAAGGACATATCTTAAAATGGATAAAAAAAAATTATTTCCCATGTATGTCAGAATAGCAAGATACAGGGTACTTTTGCTAAACAGAAGCACATTTGCATAGCAGCTGATCAGCAGTTTTTGTAGTGTTTTTGTTGGAAGTTAACAGAAGGCTTCCAGGTGTCACTGTTTTCCCCAGAAAGACATTTTCCACTCCCACATCTCCACACATAGTGAGCATGACATGATATGCCAAAAGGACATTTTCAAATTTTAGTTCTAAAAGGATCCTTATAAATCTGTCAAACACATTTTAACTCCAAATATAACTGCCATCAGCAAATGTATCATGAAAACTAAAGCTACAACTGCCTTTAGGGCTCTGTGTGCTGCACATTTAAGAAATGTTCTAGAGGACGCCACGTGAGTGTTCTTCCAGTGCTGAGACATGGTACGTGCTCGAAAATAGCAACCCCTGCACCTTTCTAAGGACAGAACTTAGTCAATAATTCAATCACAATGTATAAAAAGAAGCGAAGAGCTGGAGAGGTGGCTGGGCAGTTAAGAGCACGCCCTATGGAAGCATGCGGGCCTGAGGAGAGTGGAGATGCTGCTCAAGCTAGATCTCCAGGACCCACATCAACTGCTGGGTGTGGCCACACGAATCTGTAATCCCAGTCCCCATAGGGCAGCAAAGACCCAAGAATTGCAGAATGAAAACAAAAAAAGGCAAGCTCCAGGATCAGTAAGAGACTCCAGCTCAGACAAGTCCTCACAGAGCAGCAGAGCGGCGGTGTGGTCACCTGACATCCTGTTCTGGTCAGTGCGGATGAGCACAGCCCATTGCAGTAGAGGGCATGGGCGCTGAGAGAGCCTCTGCGATTGTGTACAACACACACACACCAATAAGGAGTGTGTAATACATGGTAAAGCCAAATGCTTGGACTTTGTGTATATGTTAAACATTGATAGGTTCTCTTCTCACTGTATTTGCTTTATGCATTCAACAACAGCTCGGACTCCCTAAAGGTTCGTATTAGAAAGTCTTTGACTTCTACTGCGAGAAGGTCTTCTTTCCTACCTTTTGTGCCCCTTTAATTCCTATTTAGGACTAAACAAAACTGAAACTCAAGACAGTACAAGCTCAATAACTACATGTTTCATAAGGAAACAAAAGGGACGGGCTATGAGCAGAACCACAGATTGTTAAGTGATGCTCATCATTCTCAAGGCCCTGAAGCCCGTCAACGTAGGCGTTCACAAGCTGGCACCGCCCGAGGTGCCCAAAATTGGAAGCAGGAAACACACAGGTATCCGGAAACAACCACCGTGGTTCATAACCAGGGCAGCTCAGCACGTTCTGCCACACGCTTCTTCCTTGCCCCACCCTACTCGGTGGGGTCACACACACACACGTTCCACTGCAAGCATGAGAAAGTGAACATTAATAAAGACAACAAAGGAAAAACCTGGGAGGAAGCAAAGGAAAAGGAAAGTATGGGAAGAAGAGGAAAAAAACCTCACTTTAATGACTATGCTCAATAAACCAATATTGTAAACACAGACCCAACAACTTGTCCACAGCCCTCAACTCTCCACAAATTAAAAGATTCTGCTTGCGGGGGTTCACTTTTGGTAATCAAAGCTAAGCCCTCAATAGAAGTATCGTCAATGCTGTCCCAGGTGTCAGAGACACTTTGCTTTATTTATCTCTTGCCTCATGTGACTAAGGGGGAGATAAAGGCTCAGACTAAGCTGGCAGATGCAGCCACAGCAGGCCAAGGAGTTGTGCAGAGAAGTCTCACCACGGAGGGATGGCATGGAAGGGATCCTTGAGGGGCCACATCCTTAAGATGGGCAGTATGGATTCTGATTCTAACATAAATATAAGGAAGAAAATGATAAAACAACGTTTTTCCTCACATGACTGCTTTCCCAGAGCCATCCTGGAAAGAAACAAAATAAGAAAGCGGATTGAGGATATGAATGGCCCCAACATACATTCGTGAAGGCAAGATCTTTGTGTAATTTGCCTTTGCTTCACCCTGGAGCTTAGGACAGTGCCTGGCACTTAAATTGGTTGTAGGCATATGAGCCAATGTTCTCAGTACTTTAGTCCACATTAGCTCACTTAAGTCTCAGATAAACACAGAGGAGGAAATTGAGGTACAAAGAGGATACGTGTCTTGCCCGAGGTCAGCCAGCCTGTGAACAGCAGTGCCAGGATTTAAATGCTATTCTAATTGACTAAAACCATTGCTATTAACCACCATGAAATAATTCTTCGCCAGACAGGAAACTAGACTATGACTAGAGCGGAGGGTAATCTCTCCGTGGCACAGCTCACTCTGATGATGCAAACTGGAGAAACCAGTTTGGGGAAGAGGTGGGGTGGATGGGATGGGAACAAAAGCTGAGCAGCCAGGTTAGCTCTATGTGACGATCTCAAATTTAGTTTCTCTGAATTTTAATTAGTTCAAAGCATGAATGATTCTCTCTTTGATTCAATGTTCTACTGAAAAGACAGGAAAGACACAGAATTAAGCAGGTGGCATCAGAATTTACCATTAAAATACTAAGAAGTACCAGATGATTTCTTAAGTTAGAAATCTCAATTTGACCAGATGAAACCCCAAGAGAGTAGGAAAAGCAAATTACCCAGACGTATGTTGGTGTTTGTTGGGCTGGCTTATGCTGAATGGCTTCTGTATCTAACAGTTTCTAATAAACATCACAAATTCAGGAACAGTAAGATATTTTACAAAATAATAAACGATAGGAAAAAGAAAGGACACATCAGAGGGAGGAAATATATATGAGCTGGCAACATTTATCGCGTATTCATAATTTTGTACTGAAGGGCTCTGGCAGGCGACACTGCTTGTTCAGGCTACAAATCTGTTTGTGAAGGTTTCTACTGAGCACCAGGGAAGAGTAAGACAACAGAGACCACACTGGCTGCCAGGCCTGGACTAGCTAGAACAGAACGGAAGTGACTCATGCACTCCATCACCCACATACTTGAAACTAAACCTGAAAGGAAAAAAAAAAAAAAAAAAAAAACTTAAGACAAAATAGTGTTCCATCTTGTGCATTGTTCTATCCACATCTGTTAAGACAGTACCTCATAAAGGCTTTATGCATCGATGTTTAGTGAATACTTAATGAATGCATAAGTAATTTTTTTTCTATTTTGCCCCTGGTCAAAGAGCAGGCAGAAAAGTAAGAATCCAAAGAGATATTGGGTTTGCTGAGACCTCAGATGGACTCATGGTGAAGCTCACTTTAGACATCTACTCGTCACCACCAGCTTAAGCCCAGGATAGAGCTAGTATCCTCGCCCACAATCTTCCCTCGGTACTATGCATCCACCTAGCCAGCTGCTCAAAGCAATTCTAAAAGGGACACTTGATTCTTTGTTTCCTCTAAATCCTCATTTTCACACCCTCAGCCAGTAAACCCTGTCCCTCAAATGAATCCTGGGTGTTATCGCTACACTGTCTCAACCCCCTACCTAAATCCTTTTACCACCACTGCTGACTGCTCTACCTGAAAACTTCTACTTGAACTCCCTGATTTCAAGTTTTCACATCTGCAATTCAACCTTCATCCAGTTGAAAATGAGGTCATTTGTAGTCATGAGTACTGTTTTAATCCCTTGGCTTATAATGCTCCCATACCTTCCCGCTATACTAATGACAAACATTGGATCTGCCATGACTTCAATCTCAAGACTTCATTTCTTTGAGCCTGTCTTCAGCCATACCGCCCTTGGCCTGCTGCTGTACGTCTCAGGGTGCTTAGCTCCCCTTCTTCTCAAAGGCTGCTTTTTACCTCTCTGGATGGAAACCCCTTCCTCCATGCTTTCATGGGGTGAACTCATCATTCTGGTCTTAGCACAAGTTTCTTCTTAGTGAGGAAACCCTGCCTGACAACTGTCCACCTTCCTTGCAACACCCACATACCAGGTATATTCTGTAACATTATCTTGCTCGAGTTTCCCTATGGAGTGTAACATGATCTGAAATAACAGTATGGATATTCATGCTTGCTTAGTGAATGTCTTCCAACTTGGAAGCAAATTTAGATAAACATATGGATCATATCATTCTTCCAGCCTTTTGGGTTTCAATAAATGTTGCTTGAATGAATGAATGAATGAATGAACGTTTTCTGAAAATCTTTGAGCCATGTTTGTGGTTGTTGGGTACTTTTGTTAACTGTTAACTGGCCATTATGTTATCAGGGCTCTGAAAGCAGGATAGAAATGATTGAGAGTAAGTCCTTATATAATGGTTTTAAAGCCAAACTTGACAGCCATCTTTTATGGAAACACTTAAATTCCAGGTGTATCAGAGAGTCGATTCTAACACATCTATGTCAAAAAGTAAATCCCTCAATTCTGTCATTATACCATTCAAGTATTTTTCTGAATATTTCACATATCCTCCTATCACACATCTTCATGGTCATTATAGATAAATGATTCCTTCAACTATACTGTTCTTATAGTTTCTCTGAATTTCCCCATTTTTAAATATTTATTTGTTTGTTTATTTATTTATTTTTAGAAGTAGGGTCTTGCTGTAGCTCAGGCTGACCTAGAACTCACTATGTAGTCTCAGGATGGTCTTGAACTCAAGGCGATCGTCCTACCTCTGCCTCCTGAGTGCTGGGATTAAGGGCATGTGCCACCACACCTGGCTTCTCCATTGTTTTTATGAACACTAATAATTTCCTAACTATAAATGACTGAATTTTAAATGCTGGAAAACAAAAATGGAATGATTTTCCAAGGCAGAGAGGTCAGTGCTATGTACCAAGTGCTGCTTCAGAGGCCAAGCTCTCATGAGGAAGCCACCTTCCCTGTGCAGCTTAGAGGTGTCATCTAGAATGACGCGCTTCACCAAGCCAGCATGCCAGCTCATGACAACCTGGGGCTCGTTGTCCAGGAGTGTCATGCAATGGCCCTTTGTCCCAGTCACCAGAAAATATCATTACCACTAGGCCTGATCTTCAAGATCTAGGAATATGACCTGTATCTATGTAACAAGAATCCAGAATTTTCCCAACATATTTTGAACGTTTTTTTTAGATCACTATAATAATCTGGCTTGTAAATAAAAATGAGTTCCACTAGAGAGCTATTTGCCATTGCAAATAAAACTTCCTTTACAGTCCTAGGTTTGTCCTGCAGTGATCATTATTCACCCAACTGACATTCTGAATCTACTCACATTAAAACATAATTCTGACAGAATGTTATCGTTTCCATTTTTAAATGTATGTGTTAAAGACAAGAGAATAACACAAATTGAAATGGCAAGTGCAGAACTGCTAAATAAGAAAAATTAATCAAGAGATAGGCACATAAAAATAGATGAAAACATAATCACAGGTATTTGATACATGGTCTTTGAAAATATTTATAAAGTAGTCTGAAAGCAACATTACATGTGATATTTTGTAATTCATGACTATGTTAACTATTCACTCACTTCCCAATACTATTCAAATGCAAGGTTTTGCCATACCAAAGAGATGCAAAAAGGCACTAATGCAACATTGAGACTATTCACATATGTTTGATAAAGAAGAAACAATGTCAACCATTCCTCCTTATCAATTAGAGGAGTTTTGAATAGGATATGCCCCAAGGCATGCTTTATTAGTTAGTGTGAGGTAAATCAAATGGTAGAAAACATCATAGCACTCTTCAGGGATTCGTAAATCTATTTTAGAAACATAAATACAACAAACTTAAAATCAGTTAAGCTGTCACAAATGAGGATTATAACATAAAACTTAATTTAAAGGGCTGGAGGGATGGCTTAGCGGTTAAGGTGCTTGCCTGCAAAGCCAAAAGATCCTGGTTCGATTGCGCAGGGCCTATGTAAGGCAGATGCACAAGGCACAAGGGGGCGCAGGCGTCTGGAGTTCGTTTGCAGTGGCTAGAGCCCTGGTGCGCCCATTCTCCCCCCACCCCATTCCTCTCTGTCAAATAAATAAATAAAATAAGACCCTACCTTGAAAAACCAAAAAATAAAATAAAATAAAGTAAATAAATAAAAATAAAATATATACTTACCTGGCAGGGGAGATACCATGATCACGAAGGTGGTTTTCCCAGGGCGAGGCTTACCCATTGCACTCCGGATGTGCTGACCCCTGCGATTTCTCCAAATGCGGGAAACTCGACTGCATAATTTGTGGAAGTGGGGGACTGCGTTCGCGCTCTCCCCTGGTCGTGGAGTTCAAGGCTGGTCTAGTATCTTCGTACTTGATACGACAATCCGGCAAAAATAAAGATTGAGAAAAAAAAAATTAATTTGATAAACACTACTGGAAGAGCAACTTGTTCAGTATCTATCGAAATTAATACTTTTAAAAATTAAAAATTGAAACCACATATTCAGGAATTTATCCTAAAATGTAGAGCCACCTTGGTACAAAGATAGATCTTAAAAAAATATATTGAGGCATTCTAGTAAGTGGCCTGCAGACTAAACACGTCTTGGCCCTTTCCGGGGATGGCTGTGTGGTTGGGACGCATAAGCAGCCCACCTAGCAGGGTGGTAACCACGTATGAGGAACTGGAGAACTCTCTGGTTCTTCTCCATCTCCATCCAGCCAGGAGCACCTGCCCCAAAAGCTGGCATTGTAAGAGAGTCTTGCGATCACTCCGGAACGTTACTTCAAGGCACGAAGATTTCGAGCTAAATTCTCTGGAGCTTCTTCTCTGGCCCCAGAGGAGCAAGGGGAGGCAATGGTGAGGCTGGGTCTTCAGCTCCCGGGGGCTGGTCTCACCTACCTCAGGCTGGGCTGCTGAAAGCCACAGGGCTGGTCAGCCAGTGGACAGAAGTCCTTGAGAAGAGAGGGGCCGCAGAGGCCTGCTGTGCAGTGTGTGAGCGAGTAGTGGCTCAGCCTCAGCACCTTCAGCGCGGTCGGGAGATGTCTAGCCTCCAGCTACCCATGCCTGCACGATAGACCCTTGGGGAGTGGGAACCTCAGGGGCTCGGTTTGAAGATAATTCCTCGGCCGGAGGGAGGGGAAGGGGTTGAATGCGTTTTGGAAGATGTGGTCCAGAAACCCCACGCAGTGGGAGGGCCAGCTGGGGCCCTCATCCTGGAGGTGGACTGTGGGTCAGGAGCCATTCGCATCACGCTGCCCGAAAGTCCAGTGACTGCTGGAGATAATGGGGAAGCCGTCCTCAGCCTGACCCACGAAGAAAGCTCAGAGGCTTTGACTGCCGACCAGGCTTCGTGTCATGTCCCTCCGTGTGATCATAGAGGAGAGCTAGACACGCCTTGTGCCCTGAGACCCTGCGCACTTGATGGTCAGCAGCTCTCTCTACGTCGTCCACGAAGCCATGGAGCAGCTGGCCCCAGAGGTCTGCAGCTATGACCCGCGGCCCGGATGGGGGGGTGGAGGGCGTGGACATCATTGTCCCCATCCCCACCCTGGCTTCCAGTCCCCTAACCTAAAGGCCCCGGGAAGCACCCTCCTGCAAGCGGACCCGAGGCACCAAGAGCTTCTCAGCAGCTTGCTTCAGAGATGGCCTGGCCTGTGCCTCAGTGTCGTGGCAGTGCTGGGGGGGGGGGGGGCTGTCACTGCGTGGACAGAGGTCTGCCCCACAGTGCGTATGCCCGCTGAATACCTGGCCAGAATCCCAGTCTGTTTATGCCTGGCTAAATCCTGCTCAGAGGGAGGTAGGCGGTGCTTTCCAGAAACCTAAGCATGCCCTCATGGTTTCGTGACTACCCATGCTCAACATTTCTAGGAAACTTGGCAACAGCGGTGTTCCCTCTGGGTCAGTTTTAAGAACAGGAGCGTCCACAGTTTGGCTCTGGACTGGGCAAGCCCGGGTCTCCTCCACCTCGTCAGTGCAGCTGAGGGAAGCGCACTTGATGTTCCTGTTGGGGAAACTGCTGTGGAGATGTTGGAAAATGTGGCCGGCAAAGTATTTGGAGAGTGACAACAAATCTTTAATGAAATTTTTGATTACTGCTATTATGAAAACAACCCAAATATGTGGCAAGATACTGAATATACCATAACATATTACATGAGAGTAAGATGTGGATTGATGGAGAAGAAAGATGTTAATAGGAGGGAGATAAGAGAGGATAATTGAGACAAATAAGATCAAAATACATGCATATATATATATATATATATATATATATATATATATATATATATATATATATAAGTTATATATACATCAAAATGGAAAAAAGATAGTCTGCCACTTCCGCTGTAACGTTTCCTGGGCCCTGGCTGATGTGACAGAGGTTAGTCAGCTCACACTGCATAGTCAGTTATCTTTGCCTGTGGTACTCATGGGTCTTGGTTCTCCCCAGTATTCACTGCCACCAATAAAAAACAGATTAGCCAAGAGTGAGAGCAGCATGGATCAAAGGGAATAAACAGATATTTGGAAGGCTTTTTGAAGGCCATATCCTCTCCTTTTAGCCAAAGAAGAGTAGAAGCTTCCCTTGAGGGTCTATGACCTTCCAAGCCATAGCTCTTGACTTGGTTCTCAGTACCAGAAGGGAGGTCTCTCCCACTGAGAGCTTCTCTCACTGCTAGCCCTCCGGGGAAATGGCAGTAGACACTGAGGAGACTCCGGACTCATCAACGCAGAAAATCAGAGGGTGACAACTTCCTTCCATGCAACTGTTATTTACAGTGGTCATAAGGTTAGTTATACATTCAGGAAGAAATACAACTGAAGAAGAACTTGTGGTTATCATTACACACTGGACATTTCTTCATGATGTTATGATATAGTCCTCATTTCTAAAAACATAGACATAGCCACATTTTTTCAGGAATTCTATATAACCACACACATTGACATTTACAACTACTGTGTACATACACTCTCCTTCCAATTTTGACACCACAAAGGTTTATGTGCTAATAGCGAATTACAATATGCCTATAAAATATTGAGAACAATAATTTTCACCATTAAGAATAAATTTAAGAAATCATGACAATTTCATGTAAAGTATGAAAAAATGTTATTCAGGTAGAAATATTTCATGGGATTAAATTAACTTGGGAAACATTAAAGTGAAAATATGAAACATATTCAGAGACTTTATATTGATTCAAAAGTTGGTGAGTTCATTAACCTGCTTAAAAGGAAGAACCATGAAGAAAGTGTCGACTTTCATGTCTCTTTGACAAATAAACAGCCCTATCATCATTTATAAGCAAAATGAGGAAAGGGGGAAAAAACAGGGGTAAAAATACAAACTTTGAACTAACCTAGGCAATTAACTTCCAGAAGAATATTTTAGTAGCTTTTCCCAAGTGGCACTTAATTAAAATACTTTAAAAAAGTATTCAACTGATCCTAGTATTTTTAAAGGCTTTTTAAAAAAAATTATTTATTTATCAGTGATAGAGAGAATGGACATGCCAGGGCCTCCAACCACTGCAAACAAACTCCAGACACATGTGCCACAATGTGCATCTGGTTTACATGGGACCTGCAGAATCGAACCTGGGTCCTTAGGCTTCACAGGCATATACCTTAACTGCTAAGCCTTCTCTCCAGCCCTGATCCTAGTATTTTTGAAATCCCATAGCTCCTGATTAGCCAGGGATAAAACGTAAAGTTCTGGAGCTTGTCAACAACATCTATTTTGTATTTCACATCAGCAAACCTAGCAAAGAAAGGGCAAGCTGCAAGGCAAACTCATTTCCAATCTGTTAATACTCCATAGTTTAAAATGGCAAATAACACAAATTGAAGCTTCTTAGGAGATGAGGTTAAATTTTAAAATGACTGCTGTTGAATTTTTATGAAAAAGAGTGAGTATGGACACTAAAACTCACAATCCAACAAATGAAATAAGTACACTGCCAAGTCTATCTGGGACAAACTCGGGCTTCTATAATTTGTCTTAGGCTCTTATTAAGGTCAGATAAATACAGAATGAACTTGAATATGCAAAATCCTAGACATTTTGCTACGTATCTTCAGTAAAGAGGGATAATTTTCTCTAAATCAGAAGACTATTTTATATCATTACTACCTAAACTATTAAGATAAATCCTATCAGAGGAAAGGGTCTATTGAACTGTGTTAAACAGTTTTGGATGGAAAAAAAAAAAGAAAAAGGAAGACACAAAGACAGCAAGACAGACAGACAGACAGACAGGAAGAGAGAGAGGAAGGGAGGGAGTTTTCCATGTTCTACATATTCTTCCAGTGACTTACCTGCCAGTATACATCTGTCTCTATCACTAAAAATCCCTCATTTTGCTTTTGTTCTAACTACCCTGACAAGGCCACCTTCTCCATCAATCGAGTAGCTCACATGTCACACTGGTACGTGGAGAAATTGGCCAAGTGATGTGACCAAAAGAAGACATCAAGCGAATGGCTAAGCCTATTGGGTATGGGGTAGCCAATGTATTCTAGGCAGGGGAAGCTAATTTACATATTGTTGCATTTCAAGCCTTATCTCAGTAAAAGAGAGCCATTACACCAAAGTGAGTATTCAAAAATATTGCTGTTCAATTTATCCATATTAAAGCCAAAAGATTAGAGAGAGTAGATTCAAGTTCATGTTTTATTTCAGCAGCATGAAGGTATTCTATCAGGTTTGAAAACATAATATTCAAACTAGAAATTTAGTGGACAAATGAAAGGAGTCATTCATATAGCATTACTTTTCATTACTTTGTTTGTCACTAATCAAAAATACTCCAATTAAATATCTTTGCTCCTTAAGATTGGTGCTCAAGATGACTGGAAGTGGAGTGTCTATGCTTCAGTTGTTTCAAATTAAAGGAACTTCTAGAGTAAATGATCTTCCAGAAATGATCATTCAAGATGAATGAGAAAAAATGGGGTATTTTTAGCAAATCATTTTCTCTAAACACTTCATAAGGAGTGCTGAAAAGGTGATTATCAACTTATTCTCAGAGGATGATGTAATTAGAAGTTTAGGAATGAATTAAGGAGTAGGTCAGCTCAGACAAGATATGAGACTAAGAGCGAAGATTAAGAAAGTGCATTACAAATAAAACCCAACAGAAGGAATGTCACTGTGGAACAGCCTGTAAAAGAACTAGGAATGAACCAACAGCTGGCACATGAACATGCTTCCCTTGCTGTACTGGGCAGAAACCCAGCCTTTTGCTGCTTATCGCACCAGAGACACGAGCGCAGGAGCCACATAGGAGGAGCCTTCTACGGTTTTCCTTTCTCCAAGTGTCCCTTCACAGGCCACAGTCTGTTTTGAAGTTGCACTTTAAAGGTTCTCTTTAATGCTTGCTGTTACTTAGGAAAGATGCTCCCAACCAAGAGTTTTTACTACAAGAAAATGCTGTTATAATTTGGAATGAACTGATAAAATAGGAGGAGAGTGAATGATTAATTCAAAAATCCATTCTTCAGTGGAAAGAATATGTTTATAACAGCAACAACTGTTCATATGCCTCTAGAACTCAGACAAATCTAATATTGACATAATTCTCAAAAGGGTCACTTTCCATTTATGGAATTAGTGTATATAAATAAACAAGATAAGGGTGGAAAAACATTTTAAAAATTCACAATTCAGTACCAATGATCATTAATAATGTGAAGAATTTTCTTCCTTTTTCGCATATTTTGATAGCATAAGTGAATTCTTACTATAAATACAGTTTATATCTTACTTTTCCAATATTACAATGCCAATGTTTACCATGTTACTAAAAATTTAAGTGGTGGCAATACAATATCCCACTGAATAGATGAACCACATTTCCTAACAATCTTCCATACAATGCTCTGATTAAGTTTTTCCAATGTCTGATCTATTTTTTCAGGTCAAAGAACTTGCTGAGCAAGCATGAGGACCTGAGTTCAGAGCCCCAGCTCCTACATACAAATGCTGGCATGCCTCTAATCACAGACAGAGCTGGTGACGCAGAAATGGGAGAATTCCTAGAGATTTCTGGCTAACTAGACTAGCTAAATTCGTGAGCTCCAGCTTCAGTGAAAGACTCTGTCTCAGAAAATAAGGTAGAGAGCAATTGAGGATGGGCCTGACAGTCACTTCTGGTCTCCATGTGCATACGCACACACACACACATACACATGCACACACACACATACATATACCCATGAATCCACACTGTGCACACATTCACAAAAGTTCATCTGTCAGACTCATCCCTTTGCTTCAAGAATTGCAAGTACTAAACTACATACTACCATTTAAGAATTCTAAAACAGGGTTGGATAAATGGCTTAGCAAGTTGAGGCACATGCCTGAGAAGCCTAAGGACCCAGGTTTGATTCTCCAGGTCCCATGTAAGCCAGATGCACATGGTGGTGCCTGCACTTGGAGTTCGCTTGCAGTGGCTGGAGGCCGTGGTGCACCCGTTCTCTCTCTCTCTCCCTTTCTCTTTCTCTTTCAAATAAATAAATAATTCTAAAGAAACAGAATGCTAAAGCAAAGCAAAATTGCTTTCAAATATGTTTTTAAGTTAACATCCTCACCAATTTGCTATGCAAATTGACAAACTGTTAAGACATATTGAGGTCCACTCCCTAGCAATTTCAAAACACATTTCTGTAAGAAATTAAAGACAATATTAAATGGCAAATACTTTGTCAATGTTTAATATTACTTGAAGTTTAGAAGTATAGAGCTTGGGGCTGGTGAAACAACTCCATCAGTGAAGCACTTGCTGCACAAGCCTGAGAACCTGAGTCCCGACTCCCAGCACTTCCATGCAGCGCCGGGTGCACGGCAGCCTGCCTGTAACCGCGGCCCGTGGGAGAAGGAAACAGGAGGTCGGGGACGAACTGGCTAGCTAGACTAGGCAAATCCTTAAGCTCTCGATCCAAGTGAGAGACCTGGGCTCCATGAAGAATCAAGGAAGACACCTGTGGCAACCTTTAGCCTTCACACGCACACAAACACATGGACGCGCACGTGCATGCGCGCACACACACATATATAAACATAGACACATACACCACAAACATATTTATACCAAAACATAAGTAAAATTGTAGACCTTCAAAATAATACTATTATCTGTATGTTTTATTTTTATTTATTTACTTAACTGACACAGATAGCGAGTGAGGATGGGCCTGTCAGAGCCTCCTGTTCTGCAAACCAATTCCAGATGCATGCACCATTTGTGCATCTGGCTTTACATGGATACTTTTGAATTGAATGGAGGCCAAAAGGCTTTGCATTAACTGCAGAGCCATCTCTTCAGCCCCGGGTTATCTTTATTTTCTAAGCAGTCTTCAATCCATTTTAGAATAATCAGTAAAAGTAGCATCAAATTTACAATTCTGTAGTTATATTTACATTATTTTACATTAAATAGCAATATTTTAGAACATGTATAAACTACATAGTAATACTTAAAGCATAATGTCATAGCATGGAGTATTCATTTATTTATAACAATCAAATCTTTGTTTCATCCATGTGGTCAAAGCTACTAACTGTTGGTACTGTTTGTTTGTTTCTTGTTTTTTGTTTTTTTTTTTCTAGAGTACAATCCAAAGTTACTATATTCCTGTGAAGAAAATTGAACTGGACCAAATCATACTAGCGGTTCTTTCTCTTCTGCAGACATCTGACAAGTGATTCTGCTTTCTCTGCCATGATGGAGCTTCCCCTGGAAACACAAGTCTGAAATAAATCACTTTCTTCCAACAAAAAAATTGACCTTGTTGAAATGATTATACTTTGTAGTCATTTCTACAAATACTTTATGGTTAAAGTACCAAGTTAGGGCCCTCGTAAACTGCTTTGAACAATTTTATGAGGCTATAGCCCTCATAAAATTCTTGCATTCACTCAATAAATAAATTGGGTTTGTTCTTTCTTTGTTGTCGATGATTCTCCTATCTCAGCCTCACCAATGCTAGGAAGAGAGATGCTTGCCACCATACTTGGCCAGTAACTAGTTATTGGTTCATTATATTATAAAGACATAAGACAGGAACTGAAAAGACACGTATGGAAAGACATTGGTCTGCTGTAGGAATGATCAAGGAGTGGCGCACAATGTGTCATGGAGCACAAAGGGCACATTTGAAGTCAAAGAGACATGTGCTGTTATCTCAGCTAAGATAACACCTTAGTCTGAAGATGAGAAGTTTGTCAGAGAATATTGGAGAGAAAGCTTTACTGCTATTAAGAACAACACATGGAAAGACATAGGAACAGCATTAATAGAAGAAAAAAAATGCATATATTCTAGGTAAGTCAATGTGAATGATTAAACTCACATTGTAGAGACACAATGCAGAACAGGTATCCAAGGATCACATCACCATGAAATATATGCTAATGAATGGTAAAAGAAGGTTAGATTTTCTTTTCTGAATAGTGGAACACTATAGAAAAAGTTTGCCCTGCTAGTATTTTCATGTTGTAAATACAGCTTTCGCATTTTTAGAGAGTCCAGAAGGAGAAACTCTGGGAAGTTCTTACATGAGCCCAGAATATTTATTGGTGTCAGACTTATGGTAATGAAAGCTGGAAAGGAAAATAAGGAAAGAAAATGACACATTTCAAGAGAAAGGCACTAAAAGAAGCAAGGTATAGGAACTAATTGAACATGGAAAATGTCGTCCTAAGAACAATTTTATAAAACTTACCTCAGCAATGGCTTATGCAGTAGGATCTCCTTAGTTCATTACAATTATGGAGGAAAGATGACTGGCTTTACCCCAAATCTGAATCTTAGAATTCTTGAGGTTGCATTATTAGACAATAGTTAACTAAGCTTAGGATATTTTATTAATTTACTAGTTACTATCATAATAAATGGCCACATACTTGGTGCTTAAAGGATAGAAATCTATGTCCTTATAATCCCAAAGGCTGGAAGTCCAAGGTCAGGACTACAGCAGGGTTTACTATTTGGGAGGCTCCTTCCCTTTCTTTGTAGATAAATGGTGGTCTTCTCATGGTCATGCTTCTCTGTGTGTCTATACCCTACTCTTCTCTTCTCCTAGGGACACTAGTCATATTACATTAGGACCCAACTTCATGGCTTCATTTTCACTCACTTACTTTTTAAAAACATAATTACAATCAAATAGGGATTAGCATCTGAGCATAAAAATTAGAGGAGGGGAACACAGGTATCGATAAACTTATGGTCTCAAAATATTTTCATTTCTGTATCATTGACATAAAAATTAAGAATAAATACATGATACGAGTTATAAAGGTTAAGAAAATTTAAACAAAACAATTTTCTAAAAATTAAAACTTACTTTCTTGTTTCTGGGATAAAGTACCCAACCAAAAGCAGCTGATAGGAAGAAAGGTTTTTATTTTGACTTAGAGTCTCTGGGGGAAGCTTCAAGATGTCTGGGGAAAGGTGGACACCACCTCCTTGCCACAGTAGGTAGCAAACAGAAACAAGAGAATGAGCTGAGCTCTGTCAGGGAGACCTGGCTATAATACCCTTAAGTCCTCCCCCCGAAACACACTTCCTGCAGCAAGGCTCTACCTCCCTAACTGCCATTAGCTGGGGACCAAACATTCCGACCACATGAGTTTATGGGGGGGACATCAGATTCAAACCATCATAAACATCTAAATTCAATTTACCCTATTCAATGCATGTAACAGACAGCTTCAGGTTCACTGAGATGAACTTCCAGACCAGGCATACTTATGGCGGAAGGGATATTTATTGAAGCTTACATATCCAGGGGAAGTTTTACAATGGTAGAAGAAGCCGGCCTGCTTTCACGGGTTCAGAGAGAGAGAGAGAGAGGCCACAAGCCAAATCCCAAAAGCCACATAGCACACTCCAGGAACTCCAGGTGGAACTAGGCACTTTGCATATCTTTAGACTGGAATTTCAAACACACCACCAAACCACCCCACCTTAAGATCCACCCAGTGATGCTTTCTCCAGCCCCGTGGCTACAGATCCAAACTACAAACTAATGAAACACTGAATACATTGGGGGCCATCTATTCAAACTACCACAGTGAATAAGAGAATATTTTTCCCAGTTAACAAACGCAGCTTACTTATTTACACAAAATATTTACAAACAGCAAAAACTGAGAAAAGACATTGTGAAGAGAATTCAAGAGTACTTCAAAAGAGTTTATCAGCCGGGTGTGGTGGTGCATGCCTTTAATCCCATAATCCTAGCACTCAGGAGACAGAGGTAGGAGGATTGCCATGAGCTCAAGGCCACCCTCAGCCTGGGCTAGAGCAAGACCCTACCTTGAAAAACCAAAAAAAAAAAAAAAAAAAAAAAAAAAAAGAGTTAATCAAAAAACTGGTTCGAGCTGGGTGTGGTGGTGCACGCCTTTAATCCCAGCACTCAGGAGGCAGAGGTAGGGGATCACCATGATTTCAAGACTACATTACATAGTGAATTCCAAGTCAGCCTGAGCTAGAGTGAAACCCTACCTTGAAAAGAAACAAACAACAAAAACAAAAACCTGATTTGAGTCCATGGTATTGTTGTATAATAAGTTATAGGAGAAATTGGGTGGTTTATCTGTCCTGCCATAGAAATCCAACTAGGGAAATTTTTGTTTTTAACTGTTACTTGGATATGTTTACAATCAGGCTTTAAAGAAAGTGAAACTCTCATTTTTAAAAGCCTACCCTTCCTTATAAAGACCAAGTACACGCACTCCTCAGTCTTCTGTCATGTGGGAGAGCAGCTGATCACCCGCATGAAATGAAACTTCACTGTGGAGATCATATGGAGAAGGGTTGACATAGTGTTTTATGCGGGACTATTTATTTTAACTGGAATTTTTGTTGTTGTTGTTGTTGCTGCTGACTTATTAATTTCTGTGTCGCAGATATGCTATAAAATATAAATATCCTACAGTTTTCTGTAACTTATTTTTTGTCTTAAAATGTTAAACCACCTTTCTGAATACTTGGTTAAGAAATAAGTATTGGGCTGGAGGGATGGTTTAGAAGTCAAGGCATTTGCCTGAAAAGCTAAAGGACCTAAGCCCGATTCCCCAGGACCCATGTTAGCCAGATGCGTAAGGAGGCGCACGCGTCTGGAGTTCGTTTGCAGTGGCTGGAGGCCCTGGCGTGCCCATTCTCTCTCTCTCTGTCTCTGTCTCTCTCTCTCTCTCTCTCTTCCTCTCTCTCTCTCCCTCCCTCCCTCTTTCTCCATCAAATAAATAAATAATTAAAAAATAGGTATTAACAAACGAGTGATAAGCCAATCCAAGCAGAGATCCTGACTTAACCGTGCGTAGCACAGCAGCGTGGGAGCAAGAGCTTCGGGCCCCACTTCCACCCTCCCTCCTCCGCAGGGGCCGGCTGAAGGACACCTGGTTCCCCCATTCCCTCCTTGCCAGTACTATTCTTGCCAGTAGGTATTTGCCTCACATTTTCCTAGCATGCACATGGGTGGGCGAGCATCCAGTATGAACTCTAAAGTTCTTGTAAACAGATATTGCTGTAAAATATCATTACAGTCATGAAAATCAGCAAGTACCCAGTTGCCAGGTTAATAACAACAGATAACAGCAGTAAAAAGACCCATGTAAACTAGTGAGGACAGAAAATAGTATTTAATTGTGCTCCTATTCTGAGCTGTAGAGTGTGTTAAATTATGTGCTTGCTTTGTTTATTTTATTATTAAAGCATATTGGGAAATGAGACTCAGGGGCAAATGGTTTTCCCAGTGTAAGATAGCCAGCCAACATCAGAGTTAGTATTTAAACAGGTCCAACTCCCAAAGCACGTCCCAGAGGCCGGGTGGTCGGCTCTGCTGCCGGAAGGAGTCAGAGTAAGAGAGCCAAGACAGTCCTCTTTCCTTACATTAAACAACTCAATCTATAAACCACTTAAGTTCATTAGAAAGTGGGGGAGGGAGAAAGCATTTTACATGAAAAGAGCAGGGAATCAAAACTGAGTTTGCAACGATGAGTAATTAAAAATAAATATTGAATGATTTGCTCCCACAAGCAAAAGGAATAACATTTTCCGATCTTGCTGAGCCTAAAATAACCATATGCTTAAAGTATTTTGACCACCAGTGAGTTTCTACTACCCCTTCACCAGCTAGGACTTGCAAGAACAGGAAGTGAATGTGACCAGGGACCAAGTTACCCATTTAACAGTGAGCAGCTTTCTGTTGTGGATGGAAAAGGGCCCAGGCTGGGGCCTCCACGTTATTGAGCATTCACTGTCCACATACTAGAAAAGGAAATCATTCCTCTATTACACATGAAAACCAAGATATTTCTGTCCTAATAGGCACACAGACCACCCCCCACCAAAAGTCATAAACCTGTAGAAAAATACTCATTCATCATAGTGAACAGTCTTTGCAAACGGGGTTCTATGTCTTTGATTTTTTTTGTTTGTTTGTTTTGGTTTGGTTTGGTTTGGGTTTTCAAGATAGGGTCTCACTCTAGCCCAGGCTGACCTGGAATTCACTATGGAGTCTCAGGGAGGCCTCGAACTCACGTCGATCCTCCCACCTCTGCCTCCCAAGTGCTGGGATTAAAGGCGTGCGCCACCACGCCCAGCTGGGGTTCGATGTCTTTGGAAACCTCTAGTGAAGAGCAGAGAGCCACATTATCCAGTTCAAACTTTTGGAAATGTGACTGGTCCTCCAAATAAGTGCATCACGCCTTCTGCAAAGGAGGGCATCGTTTCCTAAAGATGACAGCATCTGCAGAAATACTTACTTGGCAACTAAGTCACAAGGTCTTCCTCAGAGCTTCCTTTAGGCTAGAAATAGTCCCTGCTTAGCCAGCTGGCCTGAAAAGTGAGTGACAAACATAAAAACTAAAAGAGCTGCAATGCTCAGCCTGCCCCTCGGCAGAAGCCTTTCTTTGAATCCCAGGGTGAAAAAGCGGATGGCGGGGAACATACCCGGACAGTCTTCCTTGGTGGGATGCTTCTATGCCTGGAAATGTTTACCTGTTTGATCGCTCACACGTGCAACGTGTGTTCAGCTATCACTGGAGTTTAAGACCGGGACTACCTGTAAAGACCCCGGTAGCCGTGGCAGGTGCGGTGGCCTCAGCTCTGCCACTGGACGGGCTCGTGACGGCCAGCGCAGCGTTAGCGTCTGTCGTGGTGACAGTGTCAGGACTGAGCAGTACTGTCTCCAGGTAGCCGGAGAGGCCCTGGAGAGCCTGCGAACACTGCCCTGTCTCTAATGGCACGCGTGAGAAGTCCCCACTGCGACTGCGACTGCTGTGAGCCGGCGCTGCTGATGTCTGAGGTATTATATGAGCCACATAGCAAAGGCCCCATGTTGATGCTACTGTGGTTCTACGGAAAGCATTCCACCCCACTCCTCTCGTTTACAGCAAGGCATACTCTAAATTCCCACATAACACATGGAAATAAAATAACTCCACAATGAATTGTCTGCAGAAAATGTTTTTGTAACTTATTTACGACCTAAACATTAAAGTAAGAAGGCTCTAGGTGACTGTCCTAACAAAGCTTGTTCTCGACACTAATTACATACGGCAGGTGCTGAGGAAAAGGGAAGAACGGATGTTATGGTTTAGAATGAAGCGTCTTCCAAGGGAACAGGTGCTGAAGCTGTGGCCCCCAGGTGATGGATTCAGTCACTGAGGTGTCACAGATCCTGAAAGCTCTGATTTCATTAATGGATTAATTGTGCGGTAGAGTCATATGAGGTCATTATTGCGAGGTGACAGGAAGTAGGAGGTGGGCCTAGATAGAGGAAGCAAGCCCTGGAAGCCATGCCAATGTCCCTGTCGTTCCCATGTTCTTTGTCCCCTTCCTAGGCCTCTCCAGTTCCCTGCCATCGTGAGGCGGGCCCGCTGCACACGTGCTGACGACCCTGAGGCTGCATCTCGCTTCAGCCCTGAATCAGTGGAGCCAGGCGACCGCGGATGGAAGGCTCGCACACCACGGGCCAAAACCCGTCTCTCCTTCTTCAGGGTGTTTCTCTCGGGCATTTGGCAGAGGGACGAAAAGCTCCACTGATGGAAGAAGTTGGGACCAAAAGAGTAGGGCAGATGCTGTGCCCACTTCTGATTGTGTGGTTCAAAGGCCTTAGAGCTCATGGAAGGAATTACGGAAGTTTTCAGTGTGCTGGGCAGGAAAGCGCACGATTCTATAAATAGAGCTTAGTGGATGGTTCTTGTGTAAGGCCAGAATGCTAACAGAAATGTGTACGTTATGGACTGTGCTTGGGAGGTTTCAGATGAAAATGGAAATTCTGTCAGCAACTTGACTGTAGGCATACATCAAACATTAGGGCAAAAAAAAAAAAGTCAATTTGAAAGTAAAGGCTTTTTGGCTTTCAGTGAGTACAATGATAGAGGGGGGCTGTCCACGACCCTTGGAGTTCATATCACCCAATAAGATCCCAGATGACACCCATGGAGCTACAGGGTGCTTTTTCCCTGCCTGCTTTTGATCTGCCTTGGTCTTTCTCTTAGAGCAGGAATGTTTACACTGCAGCATTGTGTATTGGAAGTATGTAGCTTTCTTTTTTGATTTTATATTGACTCACAACCAACATTCGCCCTGGGTCTCAGGAGATTTTGAGCTTTGGGTTTGGAACAATGTGTGCACTATCAAAACTTTGGAAATTCATATAAATGAACTGAATTCATTGTGCGTTAGGAGATGGCCATGAGCATTTGAAGGGGGCAGGCGGGGGCAGAATATCATTGGATCTGAGCGGGAAGTAACTCCAGAAAGGTTCACGTGCTAAGGCTTGGTCCTCAACTGCCCCATCGAGCCATTGCCAGGTCACGGGTCATGAGAGCTTTGACCTAGTTGATGAGTCGATCCTGTGATGAATTTGTATTATGTTAACATGAGGAAGTGATATAAAGTGTGATGCAGGGCCTCACTGGGCAAAGTAGGTTATTAGGGGCATGCCCTAGAAAGATACACCTTGGTCCTGGCTCCTTTCTAGTTCTCTCTGCATCCTGGCCCCTGAGGAGGTAAACAATCATACTCTAGCACAAGATCATATCACAGTGATGTTCGGTCCGACCACAGGCCCGTGGCAATGAAGTAAGCTGACCATGATCTGAAACCTCTGAACCTGTGAGTCAAAATAAATCTTTTAGTTACACTTTCCAGTGTTTGTCACTGTAAAGGAAAATATTAACACAGGGTTTAAAACGCTGTTTCTATGGATTCTGATTTTAGTGAAGTTAGGAAACACACTTAAAGTGTTGTACAAATCAATATATAGCAGCATCCAGTACCCCAAATGGTTTACCATTAACAATTATATGAGAGAAATTGTGCCTAGAACAGGAACCTACAAATTTTATCTCACAGGCCAAATCCAAGTTACCTGTTTTCAAGTAGCCCACAACCTAAGGCCCAAGATTAGCTTTTACAGTTTTAAATGGCTGTGTAAAATTCAATAGCACATAAAAATGTTTGAAAGTAAAATTTCAATGCACATAAGTAAAGTTATATAAGAACATAGCTACACTCATTCCTTTGCACACAGTCCAGGTATGCCTTCGTATTACAACACAGTGGAATGAATGCCGCAGACGTATAGCTATTTACTATTAACTATCTGGCCTATCCAAGAAAAAAGAAAAGTACATCATCAACAGCTGACCCACAAGCCCAGCCAGCTTTATGCAGAGCCTGTGTTTTGGATCAACAAAGGTTAGGTATACTTTGCACTGGTGGAATGGTGAGGAGAGCGGATTTCAGAGAAAAAGGAAGCAATGCATCGTATCAGAAAGATAAATTATTCCAAAGGTGGTGAACATGTCAGTGTTTGGGGTGAAGAATCTGTGAAGAAAGAAAAGATGGCATATGCTGCTGCACAGATAGGCAGAACTTCTCCTGCAAAGGGGCTTGAGTGCTTGACAGGAGAGCCGGCAGGAAGGTGCTCTCTCCTCTCCCTTCTCCCACTTCTATTTTTCTATAGAAAATAAAGACCAAATGAGGTGTTTTTTTTTTTTTTTTTTTTTTTTTTTCTTTTTGTACGGGAAGAATGACTCACTCAAAGGAAAGTTTTGAACAATTGTTTTGGTAATAGAGTGTATGATGGATCGATGGAAGGTTGGTGAGAAGAGGATGCCAGAATATTAAAGTAGGCTAAAAATACTGTTTAGATAAGAGCCCCTTAACCTGTTCTGTCAGTGCCAAGGAAGACAGTCATGTCGATGCCTTGGTGATGCCTGCATACTCCGAGCGATGCATAGCAGACACACTTACTATGCATTGGCTGAAGAAATGCAGAAGGAGATAAAAGAAAAGTAGAAGGGAGAGAAGCAGAAAAGAAAGGAACACATTGGTGACTTCAGCAATTACTGGACGAAGGGATGGAATTCCAAGGAAATGAACCTCGTCTTAAAGTTCAGTTTTGTCCGTGTGGGCTTCTAGGTGACCTGATGTTCCTCTCAGCCGCGCTGTGTAAGCGCTTGGTCTCAGCTGGCGGCACTCTTCTTGGAGGCTTTGGCACATCCACAAGGTGGGACCTTCTACATGGGAAGAAGTAGGGTAATCATCTAAAGTTCAAAGCAGTCCCAGGTTCCAGCTCCCCTCTCCCTGCTTCCCGGCCTGCTCTGACGTGCGTAGCTGTCTGCTGCCGCACACTCCCTCTGACACAAGTTCTGCTCAGGTCCCTGGGACCAAGTGATCACGGACTGAATGTCTGAAATTGGGAGCCAAAATGAATTCTTCCTCCCCAATTTTTTTTCCAGATATATTGGTGACAGAGATACAAAAGAAACTAATGAGATGCTAGATCTGAAATATGATAAGAAAAGAGATAAACTTAAGACAGGTCTGCATGAGGTCTCCACACAGTGCAGGCCATTGCCAAAACCCTCGATTACCTGCCAGAGCTGAAAGGCAAGACCCTATTGCCAAAGACACCACAGGCCACAGTCACGGGACATCAGATTTCCACGCTGCAGCTGAAAGGGAAACCAGCTCCCTCCCTGGCAGCCCCCATTGCACTGGAGAGAGCTTCTGGAAGGAAACGGTCACCAACAGCATCAGTAATCAGGGGATCCTGCAGACTCTGAAATCAACCAGCCTGTCAAGAAGTGCACATGTGTGTAATAGTGGCACACAGCTTATGCCAGGTACTAACCGTTCTCTGATTGAACATGAGGCCCGCTTAGTGGGACAGAACTCATATCTGGTACTGGAAACCAAGTCAGATCCCCATAGTCAGGAAACTCAGACTTCAGCGAGAAGCTGAACAAGAGTGGGCTTGCACACCAAACATCTCTCAAACAACTTTGCGCACCCCTTTTAACCCAAGCTGCTCTCACTCTTGGTTGGAGAATCTGCTTTATTTTACAGATGGCAGAGAAAAGGGAGGAGAGTTGAGACCCATCAATAAGACAAGATAACTGACTACCCACCTAGAGACTTGTCGCCTCTTCCACATCTGCCGGGACCCAGGAGAACCTGCAGCAGAAGCGGGAGCATGAACACTGCTCTTACCTGACAGCCAGCTCCAGCGTGATGACTATAGACACAGATGGTCATGTACAACCTATCAAAGCAGAAACCCAGAGGCTAACAAGAATGCAACACTAATCAGACTGCTAACCAGGCTGCCACGGCTCAGGGAACATTGTGAAAGAGGGGGCAGAAAGATTGTAAGAGCCACAGAGTGGGTGGGAATACCCCGAGGCATAGCCCCCCCCCCACAGTATCCCATTGGCACAGACTGAGGCCTTCATGACCCCACAGTGAATACCATAACCCCACAGAGAAGGGCCCCATGAAAAAAGGAACAGGGAAGAGAGAATAAAAGAGTATAATCTGCTTAAAAATTAATTAATTAAAATAAGAAGGAACTGTCCTTCCAGAGATCTAAACCTTCAAGAACAAGTGGTAAAGAGGGGAGTCGTCAATTTTTAAAAGTTTGCAAGATATACTAATGGTAAATTTAGCAACATAACATTCATTGTCCTCATATTTTACACCCACCTCGTAACTTCTATCAGTGAAAAGGGGAGAGGAGGAGGAGGAGAGAAAGAAGGAAGGAAGGAAGATGGAGAAGGAGGGAGAGACAGAAAGGAGGAAGGGAGGACTGTAGCATCAGGGCATTATTCTATTGCTTGCACTCTGTCAGTTGCTTCTGACAAAATAGACCACATGAATACTAGAGAACGCTAGTTTCATTTTTTTTTTTTTGCCTTTCCCTAAAATTACATTTAAAGAGGAGTTTTTAAAATGGGTTTTTAAAAGATGCTCTGGAAAATTTCCCTGATCTAGTTAATTTCTAGCAATTATGATTTCAAATTATGTTTTAAAAACTAAATGGTGCCAGAAGCAGAGAGAGGGGCACATAAAATTTTACAATGTGACCTACTTTCTATGAACCGCACCAAAGCTAGAGGGGTTCAATAAATTGACTTCTATCTCCAACAAGCCTACTCAGAGACATGCGTATGCATCTACAAAAACCCACTGGCAGCTACACATTGCCAAATAAACTTCGGGGTTTATTGAAATATTTATAAATATATGTAACCCTTTGTGTTTTATAAGCATTATTCTCAGAACAATGGTATGCAGAGAATGAAAAACATCTCCTCCAGGGATTTATGTTCACAAAAAACTCAGAGTCTGCACCTGCTACAAGACAATATTGGGCTTGCAAAGAAAACATGCAGATTTCAACCCAGAGCTAAATATATTTACAAAACTGGGAAAATTACTGAAATGAGTCATAAGAAAATTGATACTTCACCTCTTATCAAGGCACGCAAGGTCCTGAATATTAGGACACTATAAGATTCAGTGAATTTAAATTTGTACAGGAAAACAAATATAGTATGGATCAGGCTACAAAGGAAGGAAGGGTGGGCCATGACCTTCCAGTTCTAACTCTCCATTCTGCCCACCTACCCATTATCCTAGGTTTTCTATTTTAAATTGTGTTAGAAATTGCCTGCATTCTTTACTCTGGTTGCCTTTTGACCAGTAACTCTGAAACCCACAAATACGGCAATGAACTCAGAATGGTTTCTTTAGCTCCTTATTTGCTGCATAACATTGTCTCTGCTGTCCCCAAATTATAACTGGACCTTTTCCACCTCCAGCGTGGAACCCAAGACCCTCCTGTCAGCAATATGACTGACAATAGTTGAACAAGAATTTTGAAAGTTGCCTTCTAAAGCCCCTGGAAGATAGGGAACCCTTCTGCAAAACTAAGTAACATAAAGTATTAAACCTTGGAAAAGAACTAACAAAGACATTATTAATTTTTTTTAATCTTGAGACCAGTTCCTCTGAGCTTCTGCTTTTCTCTTGAATTAAAATACTCTGCATTTACTGAGGGAGAGTTAGGCCAAACAAATAAAAAACATTTACATATTATGTCTATTACTACTGTCTCATAGGAACCCGAAGGTCAGTCCACATATCAGGGAGCAGAGGCAGAATTAGACATTTCTAGCACCCGAGTGAGCTCCAAGGTTTATACTCCACCCCAGCCAACTTATTTTTATATAAAATTATAAAAGGTCAAACACATGTGTGCTGACACACATACACCCAAACAGTAAGTCAAGATTACTCACGAGCACTCATCATGTGCAAATCTATACACTAGAAATTATGTCAGCCCTGCATTTTATCAGGTTTTTGTCCCTGCAAGTTTAATCACTCCCACCTCAGCACTCACATCATTTCACCATTACTGAAGAGAAAGGGTGTTCACATGAGTCCACAGCCAGATAACAGAATAATTCACTGCCTTTAAGAATAACTATCAAGGGCTGGAGAGATGGCTGAGCAGGTAAGGTGCTTGCCTGAGAAGCCTAAGGACCTATGTTCGACTCTCCAGATCCCACATAAGCCAGACGCACAAGGATGAGGCAAGTGTAAGGTCACACATGCCCACTAGGAGTTCAAGTTAAGTGACTGAGGCCCTAGTGCACCAATTCTCTCTCTCTCTTTCTCTGTTTTTGTCTCTTTTGGGCTCTCTAAAATAAAATTTAAAATTAAAAATAAAAAAAAACAATAACTATCAGTAAAATCTGTAAGAATGGATATAGTAAGCATAGTCAACAACAGACTTGCTTTCTTCCTCTACTATACCTCCCACTCTTCCCTTCTCACACCCGATATGCAATTCAAAAATGCAGCATTCTTGGGCTGGAGGAATGGCTTAGCGGTTAAGGCATTTGCCTGCAAAGCCAAAGGACCCAGTTTCGATTCCCCAGGACCCACATTAGCCAGATGCACAAGGGGCTGCATGCATCTGGAGTTCGTTTGCAGTGGCTAGAGGCCCTGGCATGCCCATTCTCCCTCTCTCCCTTTTTCTTTGTCAAATAAATATAAATAAATGAAGAAATATTTTTTTATACAGTATTCTTTAATGATTCTGAGATTTTGCAAATACTGTTCTTTTTCCAAGAACATTTCCTCTCTGCGCTAACTGACTGATAAACACCTGAACATTCTTCAATACCCAGAGCACATGGGCATAGTGGCTCGGGCACACCTATGATCTCAGCATTCAGAAGACTGTGGCAGCGCAGAGTCATTGTCAATTTGAGCTACATGGTGAGTACCAGGCAAGGCAGAGCTACATAAACCAAATAAACTCACGGTACGGTTCAGCTGGGCACAGCGCACTCACCTGTAATTCCAGTGCTTAAGAAGCTCAGGACGAGTCACCCTGACTACACGGAAAGCTCTTCACCACCCGGGCCACACCACAAAGCTTTGTCAAAACAATAACAAAAAGTCTGCTTTAGCCGGGCGTGGTGGCGCACGCCTTTAATCCCAGCACTCGGGAGGCAGAGGTAGGAGGATCGCTGAGAGTTCGAGGCCACCCTGAGACTACAAAGTGAATTCCAGGTCAGCCTGAGCTAGAGTGAGACCCTACCTCGAAAAACAAAAAAAAAAAAAGTCTGCTTTTTCTAGCTGGGCATGGTGGCCCACGCCTTTAATCCCAGCACTCAGGAGGCAGAGGTAGGAGGATCACCATGAGTTTGAGGCCACCCTGAGACTACAGAGTGAATTCCAGGTTAGCCTGAGCTAGAATGAGACCCAACCTCCAAAAACAAAACAAAAGTCAGCTTTTTCTTTAGAAATATCCTTTATTTTTTGCTGGGAGTGGTGGTGCATGCCTTTGATCCCAGCACTTGGGAGGCAGAGGTAGGAGGATCACCATGAGTTCGAGGCTACCTAAGACTACATAATGAATTCCAGGTCAGCCTGAGCTAGAGTGAAACCCTACCTCGAAAAATCAAAAAATAAAATAAATAGAAATAACCTTTATTTTTTTAAGTGCTTTCCACTTTCTGTGCTTTTTCACAGAACTCTAGGTATGCCTTTTCTCCAGGGCCTCCTATCTTACACGTAGAATTTATTTGTATATAAGCAATGCCCAGCATATAGTTAATACCACATGTTGACTGGATGTGCTACCAGCTGAATGAATGAATGAGCACAAAATCATTTCTGTTGCTTAAATACATTGTGGTTTACTTCAAACTGGTGAGTTTATACACATACTTTGGTTTCAGTGACAGAATTATATTCCATAAATTCAAATTCAATTGAAAACTTTGATATTTACCCAATAAGAAAAAGCACTGTTGGGCTGGAGAGATGGCTTAGCAATTAAGGCACTTGCTTCACAACCTAAGGACCCAGGTTCGATTCCTGGGTCCTTACCTGGGTCGATACCCACAGAAGCCAGATGCACAAGGTAGCCCATGCATCTGCGGTTAGTTTGCAGTGGCTAGAGGCCCTGATGCACCCATTTTCTCTCTTTTGCTCTCGAATTAATTTTTTTTAGAAGAAAAGGAGAAAAGAGTTATTAAAAAACAGAAAACAAAACAAACAAACAAACAAAAAAAGCATCCACGTGATGTGTGAGAGAATGCAGACTTGCTGAGCTCAGAGGCCTGATACACTATACTACGTAGCTGTGGCCCTGATTGCATGAGGAGCTGAACACCGGGGTGGTCTTGATTCTCTGCCTAGCGTCCCCCGTGGGTGACTGCGGCCTTGAGAGCTGGACAGCGGCTCTCTCTGGCACTCTCCCCCGCACCCCCTTCCTGCCCCTGCGCCTACTCTGCCCTCCTCAGGAACCCGCAGCTCATGTTCTCACAGTGCCTTTGCTCTTGGAAATGACCTAGTGTGGTTAGTGAACATTCTGTCTAAACCGTTCACAGTTACAGTCTATGACTTACTCTCAACACATTACATTAACAGTACAAAAAAAAAAAAAATGGCCTGGAGAGATGGCTTAGCAGTTAAGCGCTTGCCTGTGAAGCCTAAGGACCCCGGTTCAAGGCTCCATTCCCCAGGACCCAAGTTAGCCAGATGCACAAGGGGCCGCATGCATCTGGAGTTTGTTCGCAGTGGCTGAAGGCCCTCGCATGCCCATTTTCTCTCTCTCTGTCTCTCTCTGGCTCTTTCTCTGTCTGTCACTCTCAAATAAATAAGTAAAAATAAAAAAATTTAAATAAATAAACAGTAGAAAAAAATAAGAATAAAGACTTTTTAAAAGAACCATCTAAGAAAAAAGGCTTTTGAGGTATAATGTTAATTGACTTTATGTTCACAATAAAGACTTCAACATTATAAGTAAACAGAAATTACATGGGGTAGGAGAGTACAGTAATAGGAAAATTTATTAAGGGTATCTTTTTCTTTCTTATTGAGAGCTTTGTTATATGAACTTTTGAATATTGGTCATATTCCTAACAGGTTATCCTATTATGTTCCCTCTCCTTCACCCCCATTCCACTGACGACCCACTTCAGTGCGGTTACTGGTAATCACTGTGGGCTCATGAATCACTCTCTGTAGGGGACAATGTCTCAGGAGTACACATTCCCACCCTATGGCTCTGACATTCTTTCCACCCACTATTCCACAATGTTCCCAAGCTTGAAGGGTGTGGTATAAGTCTCCTTTATTGTTTAACTTTCAGCTGACTCTGATTTCCTGCTTTGGTGGGTTTTGAGTCTCCTCGGTGGATAGCGCCTTCTCCCTGGAGGAGGTGCTCAGTTATCACTGAGAGCAGCGCTCGTATTTTACTCCACCACTTCCTCTGAAATGAGTCCTGAGCCCAGGCAGATGTGATGGAGGTGTCTCATCTCATGCTAGGCTTTCTTTTCTTGCCATCCTTACGAGTCTTCAGTCTCCCTGGTATTTGTCACCATCTGTATAAAGCAGATTCTCTAACCAAGAGTGACAGCAGCATGGATCAAAGGAGATAAACATTTACAAGACTTTTTGATGGCATGCATTTTCCTTCTAGCCAAGGAACAATACAAGCTTCCCTGTAGTGTCTTACCACCCTCTAAGCCATGGGCTTCTGACTTGGTTCTCAGTACCAGGTATGAATTCCCTCCCTCTAAGCCAGAATCATATCCAATCAGAGGACAATTGGTTACCCCCATAGCCTCTGTGCCACTGTTACTCCAATATGTACATCTTGCCTGGCTGCTTGACTTTGTAGTTTGCAGAATCTACTGCTTATTCACCTTGTCGGTGACCTTAATCCCACAGCAGTTTGCGTAGCACTTTCCAGCACTGTGCGAGCTAGCCAGCCTAGAGCTGTTTCCCATCTCAGGTCCAGCCTGATCACTCAGTGCTCTTTGTTCTGTGGCCGTAGAATCTTTACGAATAGGGTCTTATCATTTAGCTCTGGTGGGTAACCAAGTGTTTTCTCAGTAGCCTGAATTGTTTTGGGGACCTCATCAGCCAACAGTTCACTGTGGGATGTAACCCTGTTCTGGCACTGTGGATTTTCACCCATAGCCCATGGTTTTAGGGTTAGGCTTTCTCCATCCTCTTCTGGGCCTTTCTGCCCAGCCAACACCACTTCTTATTAAGGTGGCATCTTTTCGTTTGCTCTCCAAAGGGAAGGTTTCTATGATACTGGTTCATGTTGTCATTCATTTTGTATAAGTCTCCCCACTATTCTTCCCCTCCTGTCCCCAAGACAATTCTACACCCTGTGTTCTGACCCTCAGGTTGCCCATCCAGTACCCCCTCCTTGCCTCCCTCCGTGTCCACTTCCTGCTAGTGTCATTACAGTTCCCTGTCAACACGGCCGTGCTGGCTGCCACTTACACGGAACCCAAGCTGTCGCGAGTGAGGATCACAGATGACAGAGAACATGCAGCATTTGCCTTTCTGTGCTTGTGTGAATTTGATTTTTCCATTTTTCTGCAAATTTCATTCTTATCAGAATATATCATACCATATCTGCCTGATGCTGAGAAGGATCCCCGTTCTCTGTGAGGCTTTCGGAAGGAACAGAACAAATGAAATTTTTTCTCCAATCATCTATCTGGCTGAGGGCATGGCACACTGTAGATGTAGGTAGCTAAATAAAGTCAGTGTCTATTTAAAAAAATATATAGGCCCTTAAAAATGTCTAAAGGATCAGAGAAGTAAAGTATATCTTTGGAGAAGTAGGTCAAGAGAGCAAATAACAGAAATTTTTAAATACTTTAAAATTAACTAGGATGAATTCATTGGGGGTTATTAAAATGTTTTCTATCTTTCCCTATAAGGGAAGTATTGTTTTAAGCAGGGAAATGAGACAAACGGTTATAAATTATGGGAATATGGAGCAAGATTAGTCAAAAAAGAAAAACATTAGAGAACTAGACAATATTTATATGACCAGAAAGGAAAAGTAAATTATCAGACTTATCTGTTCCTCTGTAATAAAATTATGTATCCACACTCATAGTAAAGGGACCAAACTGACGCCATGACAGGCTTTAGTAAGGCGCCACTCTAGGCCTAAGTTTCAGTTTCCCAAAAAGGCAGGCAGGACTTCTGGAAAGGGCCTGCCCTGACATGTAGCTGAGTCAGTTCCTGGACATGCCCAGACATGTCCCTTTCGTGCCTTCTGCCCCAACCAATCAGAGATACACAACCGTAACTGCTGCTGAAGGGACCAAACTGACGCCATGACAGGCTTCAGTAAGGTGCCACCCTAACTAGGCCTAAGTTCTAGTTTCCTGGAGAGGCAAACACGACTTCTGAGAAAGGGTGGGCTGTTAATCAACAGTGATCCTGACATGTGGCCGAAAAAGATAAACGCCCAGGGGCTGAGTCAGTTCCTGGAGACATGTCCCTTTCTCACCTTTTTGAAACCCTCCTGCCCCAACCAATCAGAAATGCACAACTGTAATTACTGCTTGCCTAGCGCACACCAAAATTCCTCTGGGTGTGCTTAAAGGGAGCCTGCGAGCTCCTCTCAGGGTCGCCATTTTGCATGAATGGTTGACCCCGCATGCTGGCTGATTCTGCAGAATGAACGCTCTTTGCATTGACATACTATTTGAGCCCGGGGTCTGTCTTCAGCGATCCTCAGACCCTTACAGTAGTGCATCCTGTGGAGGAAAGGGATAAGTGAATTTCTTCATCCCTTGCACTGGTCTTGACCATCCGTCTTGCTGTGACAAAGGAAGTTACGAAATATAACTCAAGCATGAGTGTGAAATGTATCCATGTGGTTAGGTTTGCCTTTTGTGCTTTGGGAATCTGCAGCGAGAAGCAATATCTCAGTGGCCATTTCCAGGGAGGTTCCTGAGACGGCACTGCAGGCCTGCCTCAAGCTGGAGACACCCAGTTCACATCCCAGACTCTGGAGTCCAGACTCCCACGCCTGATTCTCCTAATAGAAAGATGCCACGCTAAGGTGGCCTTCGGATGTCAGCTTCTTACAGGGTGAGCTACATGCCGGTACTTGAGGTTCTTTCAATTTGCTGGCTTGCTTTTCCTGATTCTGTCTCTGTCAGTGGAAATACTTAGAAGAACCCTTGAAAACTATCTTCAGTAGTTATAAGAGGATTGGAAGTGTGGGTCACTGATAGAGCACTGCTTAGCTGACAGGAATTTCTGAGAGCTGGGTGTGGTGCACATGCCTTTAATCCTAGTACCCAGCGAGGGAGAAGGGGTTGGGGGAAGGGCAGAGGTAGGAGGATCACCATGAGTTCAAGGCCATCCTGAGATGACATAGTGAATTCCAGGTCAGCGGGGCTACAGTGAGATCCTACCTCAATAAAACAACAAGAAGAAAAAAGAGAAGTTTTAATTCTTTTTTTTTAAAGATTTTTTTTTTTAATTAGAGAGAAGGTGGGGAGAGAGAGAGAGTGAATGAGCATGGCCATGCCACGGCCAGGCACGACCATGTTTTACACGGACCTGGAGAATCAAACCTGGATCGTTAGGCTTCACAGGCATACACCGTAACTGCTAAGCTATCACTCCAGTCCAAAAAGTTTTAATTCTCAGCTAGAGGTCCTTTCTTGTTCAAAAAAACAAAAAAAAGGAAATAGAATAGTATCAAACCATTGCATACAGCAGGGAGGGATTTTGTGAAATAACTCAAGAACAAATGAGTCTGGAGTAGAAGGTTAAGATTGAATAATGTAAGCTGAGAAAGTCTTTGAGGAACTCCCACAGATTGCATTTTTGGAAAATGCTTCTTTTTCACAAACTGGGTTAGAGCCACACTGTACTATACATTTGTAGAGTTATTTCTCTCTTGAAATGTCAAACAGAGTCGGTGATGGTGGGAAGAAATCTTACTGGCCCAATCTTACTTTCATTGCACCGAAGAGCTGAGTAGAAATTGCAATACTAAGCCTGATTGCATTCCTAGGTAGAGAAACCTGATGGGGCCTTGAAAGACTCGCCACCCTGTCTTCTTGAGGCTGAGTGCGAGCTTCCTTGAAGACAACATATTGAGCTGGGGGCCTGGCTCAGTTGGTAAAGTGCTTGCCATGCAAGCATGAGGACCTGAGTTTGTCCCCCAGAACCCATGTAAAAAAATCCAGGCTTGGGCTGGAGAGATATCTCAGTGGTTAAGGTGCTTTCCTACAAAGCCCAAAATCCAGGTTCAATTCCCCAGGACACATGTAAAGCCAGATGCACAAAGTGGCCCATGTTTCTATAGTTTGTCTGCAGCAGCTAGAGGCCCTGGCAGGCCCATTCTCTTTGTCTGTCTCTCTTCTCTGTATCTCTCCCTCCCTCCCTCTCTCTCTTTCTGCTTGCAAATAAATAAATAAATAAGAATATTTTTTTAAAACCAGGCTTGGTGATTCACATTTGTAATCCCAACATTTGGTAAATTAGAGACAAGAGGATACTTGAGGATCTCTGGCCAGCCAGTTTAGTCTACTTGCTGAGCTCCAGGCAGATAAGAGAACTTGTTTCAAAAAAAGGTGCATGAGGGCTGGGGAGATGGCTCAGCAGTTAAAGCACATGCCTGCAAAGCCTAAGGACCCAGGTTTGATTCTCCAGGTGCCACGTAAGCCAGATGCACATGGCAGTACATGCGTCTGGAGTTCGTCTGCAGTGGCTAGAGGCCCTGCTGTGCCCAGTCTCACTCACTCTTTCTCTTTCTCTCTCTCTCCATCTATCTCTAATAAATAAATAAAAATAAATCTTTAAAAACAAAGGTGGATGAGCCAGACATGGTGGCACAGACTTTTAACCCCAGCACTTGTGTGGCTAAGGTAGGAAGATCACTGTGAGTTCAAAGCCAACCTGGGCTAGAGTCAGACCATACCTCAAAAATATATATAGTGGATGGTATTATGGAGGAATAGTTCCCACAGTAGTCTACTGGCCTCTTCATGTACACACACACACATGCACATGCACACGCACACACATACACAAAAACAGAAAAAATAAATATGAATGGATAGATAGAGCATATCTTCTCATTGTCAGTCAGTCTGGACATTGAGTTGGGGTGAACACACATCTTCACTTGAATGATGGAGTTTAAACAGAGCTCTTAGTCATGGATGTGCTAGAACATTCTTGGCAAGCAGATGTCAGCCAATCTCAAGCTGGACCAAGACGTTACCTAGGCTCTCTGCACTCCATCAGGAGCCATTTCATAGCAATTATAAGTGGCTCTCCTTGTTGCGCTTTCCATGATGCCTGAACCTTGGATGTTCTAGCCAGTGTGCTAACCTGGCTCCAGTTGTGCTGAGGGAGCCAGAGCGGTGTATGTTTCTTCAGACAGAGACCAGCAAGTGTGAGTCCTGTTTGAGATCTGAACAAACGGTACTGCTCCTTGTCATAGTTGGAGGAAAAGAGAGCTGAGCCCATATGGGTGGTGGTCCCATGAGGGTGGCCAGAAGCAGAGACAGCAGCGTGATGAGGAGGCCACCTGCTCCCGGACATATGGGACGCAGTACACAGGAAAGCTCTCAAAAGCCCGATGCCATTTTATATTCACTAGTTGGTAAACTGGAACATTTGAATGACAATTACTCAATTTATAATTAGATAACATTCTCCACAGTTAACAAATTGTTCTTTAAGATGTAAAATGAATCTAGTCTCATTAGATAAATTAAGATCACACTCTGAAATGTGAATTCTCAAAGGTGAGCATATTTCATACTTGAAAAAGAAAAATAACCTATCTTTGTAAAGAATAACTAGCTTATATGACAAATTACTTATATGGGACCAATTGAAGAAATACTGATGATTTCATGTTTTATGGAGGTCATTTGTAAAGTAACAGAAAATAAGATGCTTTCTTAATGCCAGGAATATATTAATGAGGCAAGGGGAAATCATATTTTTGGCTTTGTAAAGATGCATTTGGCTTCACTTTGAAGACTACTTTCCTAAAGTGAAAGCATTAAAGTCTGGACAGGAATATATTCACCGAAAAAAAAGATGTGAGAACTTCTTAGTTAATTATTTATGACAGTTTAAAGCCATTTCTCTAGCCAAGCTAATTTAAGACTCAGGGAAAAAAAAAAATCTCTATTTGTAAAAGAAGTTGTGTTTGGTGTTCTCGAATGAAGTTCAAGCTCTAATTAATCATTTTAATAATATTTAAAATATTTAAATTTTAAATCTCTTTTAAATAAAAGTCTTGACATTTTGTTTACTTCTAACATAAAGTAGCTACAGATCTAGGGCAGTCACAGTCGCACTATGAAACTACAACCACTTCCCAGTCTGGAGACCCCGCTCAGGCGTGTTCGTTCCTTGCGCCCCGTCCTCTGTCCAACATGAAGAGTAATGTAGCTGACAAGGCAAGTTTCTCAGTGACTGTCTGCTAGGTAGTGCCCTGGCTTGGGTAGTACTGTTTCACGAGCTATGTCTTCAAATTTTTCTTTTATTTAGAAATTCTGTTTTAAATGCATCTCTATAAAGGTGTGTGTGTGTGTGTGTGTGTGTGTGTGTGTGTGTGTGTGTGTGTGTTTGATAACCATACTGCCAAGCATGTTGTAAGATAACCATAATGAATGTCATGTGATTTTTTTTTCCCCCTCTGATCTGATTTATTAGCACTTATGTGTCATTCTAAGAACTATTGGAAGACTTCATGTCTGAGACTTTGATATTAGTGTACTTTAAAAGTAAGGTCAGTTAAGCTCTAGAAATCTTTCTTTTTATCTTGGATTTTGTGAGGTAGGATCTCACTGCAGCCCAGATTATCCTGGAACCCACTCTCTAGTCCCAGGCCGACATCGCACTCACAGGGATCCTCCTACCTCTGCCTCCCTCCTAAGGACTGGGATTAAAGGCAAGCACCACCATGCCCTGCTTCTGAGAAATCTTTCTTAGAGCAAATAAATATAAGCAAGTTAAAATGTACCTACTTGTAAATAAAGGCCACCGAGGAAGACTTTTAATGTGCCCGCTTAGTTGGACAGCTTGCATATTGGCCATATTGGTATTGTCTACATGAATATGTTAGTTTACTCACATAAGAATGTGTAGTTACAAATACCAGGCAATGTTGGGAACGTCACCCAGTAATATCCTAGACAGTAGGTAGACAGCAAGGAAAGAAAAAGAAACGAAGATGGAGAAGGAAGACACAGGTATTGCAGAAACCAGAAAGAGCAAAGGTGACGTGACAGTAGCACAAAGTACTGAAAACGAATGTAAATTAATACAAATGAGAAACATAGTGTCCACTGTCATTTAATAGTTAGCACTGTGGCGTATGCCTTCATTCTTAAAATTGTCTTGCAGTCTGTTATCCTGAAAGCAGCTCATATTAATGATTTATGGAGTGTATTTGGGAAAATGGTACTTTTGACAGGCTTTTAAATTTTACTTTAAATTGCTTTATCTTCACTGACACTGAGAGTTTCAAAAGACTTATCTAGGATCAGAATGTTTCTGTGTGTCAATCAAGTCTTTCTATACAGATGGCTCAACTAAACACAGATTTACATTAAGCAAGTGCTAGCATCTTTTACAGGGACTTATAAGTAAAATATTTGTAAATAAATTGTGCAAAAAAATCAATCTTCACATTAGCAGCGTGGAGGACAAGGCCTAGTATGGCTGGGTCTGAGAAAGCATATCATTAAATTGATTTTTGTCAGTATAAAATTTCCACAAGGCTGTATGTTGACATTGTGTGGCCAACTTCATGTAAGCTTGTGAAGTGGTTATTACATGTCACTTTTTATAAACAGAGGTCAATCTGGCTGATCCAGGGTGGGAATACGCATCTTAGTGAATTCCCCTATCTCTAGCCTACATGATTATTTCATTACTGCAATCAGTAGTTATTTCCTAATTCAATAATGTATGGTTCCTTACACTGCATACTCAATTTCATGGGGAAGGCAAACATGGAAAACAGCTTAGGCCAATAACCTATCTTGGGTCTGGTCAAATAGCTGGAAGAAACAGACAAGCCCGCTGCGGTAGGTCCGAGTTCCCAGGCCGTCCCGGGTCCGCTCAGTCCCGATGCGATGCGCTCCCGCTCCATCGAGGCAGAGGAGGCGGCAGTGATAATTCCTGCCTGGCTCAGTGACTCAGGTGTCTCTCCGGACCGTTTCATTTCTGTTTTTCCAAACACACTCGATGGATCCTGATCACAGACCTACTTTCAACCAAGTTTGCTTCTTTTGAGTTTGTGGTCTGGACTTGATCTTTACTTTCTGGCGGTTTCTCAGGTACGTCGTAATAAACACAAGGCTTTCTAGATGTGCCAGTCTGCTGGGAATGGCGCACCTGAAATAGATGCGGGAGCTGGTGCAGGTGACGTTGGCGCGGGTGGCATGAGCACCGCTGACTGTGACAGCCTCGGCTCATTCTCCCACACCGGCAATGACGCTTCTCGGAATCTACTTCTGCTCTCAAGAAGCACATGTCAGTAGTCATATGCTCGAGGCAGAAATGAGGCAGAAATGAGGCAGGACGCGCATAAAGAATCCGTCCAGAAATAAAACTGTCCTTTGTAAGGCTTGTCACCCTATCACTGGGACTAGATGGACGTACTTGGTCCACTGGCAGAAGCTATGATGGTGACGTGTTAGAGATGTTCTAAAGAGAAAATAAAATGTGCCTGTTTCTCTACTGTAATCCTGAGCATGATTAACCCTGCATTTGGGTTAATAGCTTCATTTCTATTTGGGGAAATAGAACATGATTTAAAGTATTTATATTAGTATACTTTCAAATTCTTTTGAGTCTCTTTACTCGTGTTCTAGGTTCACAAAATATCTTTTGTATTGACAGAGAGTACTTTTATTTCCAACGAAAACTGTTGTGAACTTGTTCTTTTCATACAACCAAACCCATCACTAGCTAGGTAAAGGGTCTGTCTGTAAACGTGCATATTGCCTGCACCTCCTGTTCTGCTGAGCTGCGCCCTGACGCCCTCAGGGGTCAACTGCATGGCCTCATCTCACCATGCCTTTGCTGTCGTGAGCGATCAGCATTACTGGCACTTAAGGAGTTCAGAAGTGGAAATACAGCATTGCAAATGGCTCCACGTGCGCTCCACTACCAGGCATAGTCACCCCGTGAGATTCTCTGCCCTATTATACCAGAGTTGGTCTGTGTGACCAATGGAAGGTGATGAGAGCATTGTCATGTCAGTGTGGAGATTAAGTTATAAAAGACACTGTAACTTCCCTGGCACCTGTGTCTCTGTCTCAGATCATGTGGTCTGGAAGAAATCAGATGCCACATTTTTTATAACAAATTTTCTTTTGTTATACTGAATGTACTGATCTCAGTTAACTTTTTAAAATATTTTTTTGTTTATTTATTTATTTTTAAATATTTTTATTTATTTATTTATTTATTTGAGAGAGAGAATGGGCGCACCAGGGCCTCCAGCCACTGCAAACAAACTCCAGATTCATGCACCCCTTTGTGCATCTGCCTTACATGGGTCCTAGAGAGTTGAACCGGGATCCTTTGGCTTTGCAGGCAAACACCTTAACTGCTAAGCCATCTCTCCAGCCCTATTTTTCATTTATTTATTTGAGAGTGACAGAGGCAGATCAAGAGAAAATGGGCACACCAGGGCCTCCAGCCACTGCAAATATTCGAACTCCAGATGCATATGCCACCTTGTGCATCTGGCTTACATGGATCTTGAGGAACTGAGCCTCGAATCAGGGTCCTTAGGCTTCACAAGCAAGCACTTAACCACTAAGCCATCTCTCCAGCCCTCAGTTAACTTTTTAAAAAATATTTTTATATATGTATTTGGAAGAGAGGGAGAGTATGGACAAGTCCCAGGGCTTCTTGCCACTGCAAATGAAATCTGGATTACAATGTGCCACTTTATGTGTCTGGCTTTACAAGGGTTCTGGGGAATTGAATGTGGACCAAGAGGCTTTGTAAGCAAGTACCTTTAATCACTGAGCCATCTTTCCAACCATAATCTCTGTTAAGTCTAAAGTTTGGGTCTTAACAAGCATGAGGATTGGAGAGTGTGTTAGTCAGGGTTCTCTAGAGGAACAGAAACAATAGAATGAATTGTATTAAAAGGCAATTTATTGATTAGTTTACTGTAGTCAAATAATAATGGCAATTTGCAGGCCGGAGAGTCAAGGAACACGGTGGCTGCTCAGTCCATGAGGCCGGATGCCTCAGCAGTCCCAATCCGGCCCTGAAGGCCTGGAGGCGTCCTGGGGAGCTGTTAGTCTTCAGCCCCCTCTGCAAGGCAGCAATCAGCAGAGGCAGCCAGGTGGAAGGGATTCCTTTCTTCCAGAGCTTCCTTATATGAAGTCCCCCTCAGAGAGGGGCCACCCACCCTGGGGGAAGGGCTCACCCTGGGGGAAGGACTTCCTCCTTCAGTTAATCCTTCCTGGAAGCAACCTCAGAGACCCACTCAAGAGGAATGTCTGTGGATTCCTAAACAGACCAAGTTGACAACAAAACTTAACCATCACAGAGACAAAGCCTTTGCCTATATAATATAGGAAATTAAAATACTTGTACAAAACTCATGTTCAAAGATTCTTGTGAAAGAAAAGACCCATCCATTGAAACCCTATGTGAGTTTGAAGACTGAATTCAAATTACCCACAATGTTTAAGAAAGCATAAAAAAAGAGGAAAAAGGTAAATCAATAAAAACGTAATTGGAGGGCTGGAGAGATAGCTTAGCGGTTAAGGCGCTTGCCTGTGAAGCCTAAGGTCCAAGGTTCAATTCTCCAGGTCCCATGTAAGCCAGATGCACAAGGTGGCACATGCATATGGAGTTCGTTTGCAGAGGCTAGAGGCCCTGGCATGCCCATTTTCTCTCTCTCTCTCTCTCTCTTCCTCCCTTTCTTTGTTTCTAATAAACAAAGTTCTGTTTAAAAGTAATTGGATCATGACTCTGCTCAATATCACTTATAATTATCAAAGCATGAAGTATAAAAACATAAAATTTAGCAATTAAAATACAAAATCACTCCTTTAAAAAATACAACAGTACCAAACAATTCCAAAAATTCAAAGTTGGTTAATTAAATGTTAAAAACTCAATTCACATTATCCATTATATTAAAAGATTTAAGAAGAAATATCATATAAGTATCTTCCTTATTTTCAAAAAGTTCATCACTTATTTCTGTTGAAGTTATTTGGATGGATTTTTCTAGAACATATATATGAATAGTATGTACATATATAGATGTAGCTCAGCATATGCATACATATAATACTTTTAAGTATTATCAACATATCCTTATATAGGTATTTACATGAACATATGTTTATATAACATATGTATATATGAGTATATATTATATATGCAAAAGACAAAGGCAATGCATTGGAGTCATGTCCACTGAACTCAGAAAAAAGGTAAAGACATGAATCATAACCAGTGCTTTCTGATACTATACATTAATTAAAATAGGGGTCCAAGGATATTCATTATGTCCTATTTTTTAAGGTAGGAGAAAATTTTCATTTCCGCAACACAACTTTTATAAGTTTGAATTATCTCAAGAGAAAACAGAGAGGAGAAGAGAAGAGAAGAAGATATAAGCCTTTTAAACCTACAACAAAACTCATTCTGATCTCATCTTTGCTTTTTTAATACTTTATTTATTTATTTAAGAGAAAGAGACAGAGAGAGAATGAATGCTCCAGGGCCTCCAACCACTGCAAATGAACCCCAGACACACGTGCCACCTCGTACAACTAGCTTACATGGCTACTGGAGAATCAAACCTGGGTCCTTAAGCTTTGCAGGCAAGTCCTTAACCACTAAGCCATCTCTCCAGCCCTCATCTTTGCTTAATCTTAGGATCTTAGTCAGATTGTTCCAACTTCCCTGAGCTTTAGTTTCATCTATGTAGTAAGGAAGATAATTATCTTCCCAACTCCTGAAATTCTACTACAATACTACATTGCAGCTAACATACACTGTGCACATAATGCATTTGATACTCTATCTGAAGTATTTCAACAATCATTATTAATAATCATATGTATATGCATCCGAAAAGTGTCTGTGATACTCACAGAGAGGGCACATACATCTTAGTTTCTCTAAGCGTAGCACTCATGTTCTTATTATTTCACCAGCATTTTATATATAACCTTTTCATTTTATGATTGCTGTTTTAATTTTAAGCATAGAAGAGATGGTTTCTAGATAATCAACAGAACATCTGCTGGGGGAAAAATAGAAATAAAATCTCTAAATGATTGAAGGTTGACATTTAAAAGAATAGTTTTGCAGTTAACAGCTGTGTAGCCCAGAAATAAATATCTGATAAATTAGAAAGACAAAAAAGAGTATCTAATATTGAAATTTGTAGCTGGAGAGTGAAGAACTATAGGAAAGTAATAACAAAATTTCAGAGTGTTGGGCTGGAGAGATGGCTCAGCTGCTAAGGTTCTTGGCTGCAAAGCAAAAGGTCCCAAGTTTGATTCCCCAGGACCCAGGCTGGAGACCCTGGCAGCCCCATTCTCTCTCTCTCTTTCTAAAATAAATAAAATATTTTAAAAATGTCAGAGTGTTGATAATTTTTCATGCATCGTCAACATAATAAGAAACAGCGAGTTGCAGGAGATCTACCTATAACGGGTAGTTTATACATGGAATCGATGAATGAATACCACGGTATGCTGCACATTTCACCTTGACGCTTTAAACGCGCTTTGAATATGGAGCACCACACCTAGGTCATCGCACATGGCAACTATCTCCTTTGTCTCTAGAAATCTGATTCTTATTCTTGTCCTCTGATCCTGATGTACGGACAGACATCACACTCTATATCCCTCTCATGCACACACACACAGACACACATACACACACACAAACACAGCTTTTTCTTGTCCTCTTAGTAGCCCAGTGTTTCTATTTTCTGTGTGATGATCATTTGTGTGGAATCAAAAAACCCATGTACCCTTCTGTGATATTATATATCATATGAGACAGTACCTAAATTTTTGCCTCTTTGAGTTTATTTTCTTATTGTGAGATAGGACTTCAAGTGAGCTTTTAAAAAAAATGATACAAACCATTAAGAAAAACATTTGGACCATCATCCAAACGAAGACACAAATCTCAGGAAACAATGTGAACTAGGAAGCAAAAGGACTCGTTTCTAAATTGTTCTCTGGGGAAACTAAACAAACCCTTGGTCGTTTTGACTTCCTGTTTCTGTACCTCCCACCCACAGCAAAAACAGATGTGTATGAAAAGCTCTCTGTGGAGTTCCTTCACTTGTGCGCACTTCCTGCTTCACGAAGACTGCGGACGCTTCATGTGATTATTGCACACACGCTGAGTATCTCTTGAACCAGGAGACGTCGATGAGAAACAAAGCTCCAAGCTGCTTGTGGTGGGGCACGCCTTCAATCCTAGCACTGGGGAGGCAGATCCCTGTGAGTTCAAGGCCACCCTGAGAATACAGAGTGAATTCCAGGTCAGTCTGGGCTAGTGTGAGATCCTACCTCAAAAAATTAAAAAAAAAATGCACCTTGCCTATCAGATATTAGCAGTTCATATGGCGTGCAAGGAGGTGAGGTAGAAGATAACAGATCACAAGAAGTAACAAATGTAGAAAATAACTAAAGTGACTGTATGTTAGAAGTACTATGGAAAAAAGAAATCAGAAGAGTGAAAAGATGGAGAAGGGTTCAGGGATCATTATCTGGTGTATAGGGAGGAAGCTGGCTGAGTCATTCGGTAATGGTCTCAATGGGAAAGAGACTTTCTGAGCAAAGAATTGAAGGAGGAGAGAACTGACCACAAGATCGTCTGGAGGAAAACATTCTGTGAGAGTAATTACCCAGTGCCACAGCCCCAGGATGGCGTTTCCTGGGCATGTCTGAGAACATCAGACAAATGCCTGTGTCTGGAGAATGTGTGAATTAGAAAACAGGAGGAGGGGCACTCAGAAAATAGGATCTTAGGGCTGCAGAGATGGGTCAGCAGTTGAAGGTGCTTGTCTGCAAAACCTGCAGACCAGGTTTGATTCCGCAGCACTCACACAAAGCCAGAAGCACAACATGGTGCATGCATCTGGAGCTTGTTTGCAGTGGCAAGAGGCCCTGGTATGCCTATTTATTCTCCCTCTCGCAAATAAATAAATATTTTTCAAAATAGAAAATCCCATCTTAACCTGAAAACGCTTTACATAATGCTTATAACTTACTAAAATATTCAAGGATCAACTTTTGTGTACATTTGAAAAGCAACATTTATTTTATTTCCAGTGCCTGATATTGTTTGGCTGAATGCTTGGTGTTTTACATCACGCTGGTGGAACCTGTCCCCTGGCCTGCTCTTTGCTGGTCTCTTTCATCTGTCTCCTTGCTTCCTAACTATAATAGGCTTTGAAGAGTGTGAGCCCCTCTTAACTACCCATTAAATTGGTATTAAAAGATTTTTTTAGTGTATAGTTTATGCTCAAGATTTTACCTTTGGTCTCTATCCAACTCCCTCTAAATGGTTATCTGCTGAGATAACATCTTTCTCCTCTAGCCTTCGTCCAGCTGTCCCCCTCCACCCCCCTCCCCATACACACAAAGAACTATTAGCAAGACAGAAAACTTAGTGGGTTCCCATTCTTAATTCACTACAATGAAGAAGAAAATGCAATGAATCCAAGGAACAGATTGTATAATCTAAAAGTCAAACCTATTTCCCCTAAGGTTAAAGTTAGAGATACGGAGGCCCAAAATGTTCATAGCTTTTCTTTCAGAAAGAGAAATAATGACATACTGAGATACCAATATCCATCCATTCACCCCAGGCAAGCAGAGACATCAAGAATTAATCTTCAACCTACCTCAAAAAAAAAAAAAACAGGCTAGAGGGACAGCTTAGCGGTTAAGGCATTTGCCGGCAAAGCCAAAAGACCCTGGTTGGATTCTGCAGGACCCATGTTAGCCAGATGCACAAGGGGGCGCACATGTCTAGAGTTTGTTTGCAGTGACTGGAAGCCCTGGTGTGCCCATTCACTCTCTCTCTCTCTCCTCCTCTTTCTCTGTCAAATAAATAAAAATAATAAAAATAAACAATTAATCTTCAAGCTGGGTGTGGTGGTGCAAGACTTTAATCCCAGCACTTGGAAGGCAGAGGTAGAAGGATTCCCACGAGTTCAAGGCTACCCTGGGACTATATAGTAAACTCCAGGTCAGCGTGGGCCAGAGTGAGACCCTACCTTGAGAAAAAAAATAATAACAATAAATAAATAAATAAATTTAATCATCAATATCCTACTACATCAAATTTTCTTCCTCAGTTCAGTGTCTATTTCACTGACAATTCTATTTACTACAGTGCCAAGTTTTACACTAGGAATGGTTTAGATTTTTTTTTTCAAGAAATTCTAACAAATATAAACCAGTTATACCAAGATAATAAAAATTTATAGAAAATCTGCTTCAGGCAATATTATAACTATTTATGATGATCTATAATGCCTTCTAAAATACATTATTACATGGCTTTACAGAATATTTCAGTATAACTTTTTTCATCCATTTTATCTACCATAGTAATGACTTTTCTCATAGGTGTGACAACACCCCACAAGGGCAACTTTAGGAAGAGAACCTTTATTTTGGGTCAGTTTGAGGATATAGCGCATAATCACGGGGGGGGGGCATAGCAGTGAGAGCCGCTCTGTGTGTGGCAGCATCAGCGTGAAGCGGCTGGTCACATTGTCAGTCAGAACACAGACAGAGATGTGTCGGTGGTAACCTCACACTTCCCTTTACATTCAGTCCAGGTCTCAGCCATAGCACGATGCCGCCGCCCTCTTCCAAGTTCAATAAAAGTCTCTCTGGAAACACTTTCAGAGATGTGTGACGACATTACCACCTAGGTGATTCTAAATTCTATCACAATAACATTCGACTGGCCACCACACCCACATTCTGACATCATATAGATCTACCATTACAATTTTAGTTTCAGGTTTTGCTTTTAAAGAGCTTGATTTCATAATACTGTGAGACTGTTTTAAAAATAATCAACAGAGGGCTGGAGAGATGACTTAGTGGTTAAGGCACTTGCCTGTGAAGCCTAAGGACTCAGGTTCGATTCTCCAGGTCCCATGTAAGCCAGATGCACAAGGTAGCACATTCATCTGGAGTTTGTTTGCAGTGGCTGACCGCACTAGCATGACCATTCTCTATCTGCCTCTTTCTCTTTCTTTCTCTCTCTCTCTCTCTCTTTCTCTCTCTCTCAAATAAAATAAAATAAAGTAAGGGGAAACTCTCCTTAGGTGACTCAAGCGATTTCTGTAAGAGGGAGTGGGGGCAAGCAAAGTAATAGGGAAGAGATGGAGCTTGCAGAATGGCCGAGCAAGCCTTTCACAGGGTGCTGACTGCCTCCTGGCCTGGTGGGCAGCAGACAAACTCTTGGTGAGTGCCAGCACACCAGTTGGCATGCACAGCCAATTTAACAGTTGCAGAATTTCCAACTTAGATTTCCCGGTACCAGCTAGGAAAAACTGACTCAATCATCTCTTTAGTCTGTAAGGCTTCCTATGAAAATGAGTTCCATGATGGCCACAATGACTTGCTGAATACAAGAATATATTGTTGCTCAGTACTCCAAAGGCTAAAACTCAGGGTAGAGAAAATAAAACTAACTTTATTTTTTATTTTTTTTTCCCTAAGATGGCATTCTGATAACGACATTTCCCCCATAAGGGGATATTCAAATAAAACCAATCAGATTAAGGCACTCAAATAAAATGTGAAGGTTGTAGATAAGGCTACACAATTGTGCTTTTGAGCATTTCAATGTAAGTTAATAACTATAATTTAAGAAAAATGTGAGCGCTCATAAACCATGTTGCCCCAGCCATATTGGACTACAGGGACAATTAGAGTTCCCAGTACTGACAGCAGCTGAAAGCAAAATAGGTAAGAGCCTCACTCGGTGTTCGGTGTTCACTGTCTCCCTGCTTAGAAACTGCTGCATTCATGTGCTCCACAATACGGTAAGTGTTTACCCAGTGCAGTCCACCAACCACCCACTCCTAGGCACTATAATTGTGAGAATGCGTAAAAGCAGACATAGTTTTTTTGTGGTGCTTATGACCTAGGAAAGGAAAGGAAAGGAAGTAAATAACAAAAAGAATTCTGAAACCCAAGAAAAAGAGAAGGTTGCTATCAAGACAGATGCTCTCAGCAATTCCTGCACGACCTGAGTTAGGATGAGTCAACTGATGCCAAGTGCTCAAGGGAGGGCAGAGGCTCAGGGAGAGTGTCCGGACCAGGGGGAGAGCATTCACAACGGCCGTGCTCTTGGAGAGGTCACAGTGCATCTTGGGAACTGAAAGGAATTCCAAATAGCAGCAATAGGAGAGGGGCAGAGAGTTGAAGGGAGAAGTAAGGATTACAAAAGCAGAGTTGAACCTAAATGGAAACGGTACCATAAAACTCTATATCCTAAAAGATAGAGTAAATGGTTGAACCTTCATCAATTCTTTAGAGGGAACATCTGAGCCATAGGGCCCTGGAGGGGGTATGATGGAGACTGACCTTAATCCTCTCCTGTTTCTCTCTCTCTCTCTCTCTCTCTCTCCCTCCCTCTTCTCTCTTTCTCATTTATATTACCTATCTTTTTCTTCCTTCTTTTCCTTGGAACTGGCCTGTAACTCCCAGTACCAGCATGTGGTTAGCATCCATAATGAGGTGTTGACCAGAGAGACCTACAAGGTTTCCCAAAAGAAGACAGATTTCTGTCAGAGTACTTGATGACCCACCAAAGGTTAGTGGTAAAACCATAACACTGAAGACTCCATATGCTATTGGTATGGAACATGGAGTGACATGGCTGGAGTCTGGAAGAGAGTCAGTCCCCAGACAGCTCATCTAATAACAAAAGGTGCTACATGAATGACTGGGATAAAATGACCGACGTCTGTCCAAGCAACTTGGGGTCTAAGCTATCAGCAGCAAACAACCTGATGTGATGCTCACACAAGTGCAAACACAGCCACTGTGGGTAACCAAGTGCTCTTGATTTGACTAAATGGATCTGCTCAGCAGAACGGAACCCATAGCTGGTTCTGGGAAACAAGTCAGAAGTACATCCAAAAAACGAGCCCACTCTCCATTATCAAACTCCCACAAATCATGGGCTTCAAGAGGACCTGGACCTATTAAATTCTCTCTAAAATAATAATGGTTGTCCCATTTATCTGGTTCTGACTTCACTGTTTGTTGGGAATTTGCTTCTCTTTTTCAGATGGACATAGATCCTGAAGAGAGAATCAGTCCATCACACCTCACCAAGGGCCCCAGCTGAAACCATAGAGGAATTGGGGAAATGAGCAAGAGTACTGTTTTCTTGGTGAACCTGGTAGCAGAACAAGGGTGAAGAAGATAGACACAGTGAACACTCAGCTCGTACCTAACCAGATATCCAGAGACGCAGAGGCTTCCAAGACCTCACCACTGAATCAGACCTAAAATGAACCAAACATGGCTCAGAAATTTGTGGAAGAGGGGGAAGAATGATTGTTAGAGCCACATGTTGGGTCATTATGCACAGAGACATTGCCTCTTACCCATAACAGATGGCTAACCCCACAATGCACGACTCACTTTCCCCAATGAGGAGGGTCCCTGCAGAAGGGGGAAGACAGGGAGGAGGCTAACGATGGCAGTATACACACTGTGTACATAACTAATAATAATAATAATAAAGCAGAGTTGTTTTAAGTCTTAAAAGCAATGTGACATTATTTGGGTTTTAAGCTGGAGAAATGATACAGAGAGAAAAAGGCTGATATGATCAGATTCATCTGCTGAGAAGTCCACTCTTCTTATGTGTGGAGAAGACACACAGAGAGAATGCAAAGGCAGGTGGAACCACCGTTGCAGTCCAGCCTTTTGACATTACACAGCACCATGTTGTCATCTGCAATGCTCACGCTCAAGAAATGCACAATCAAGATACAAAGAAAATCAGTTAAAAAAATTCTCATAATGTGTTTAATCAAGTTTATGATTTTGTGTTGGGTGCATTTATAGATATCCTGGGTCATAGGTTGGACACATCATTATGAAGATTTTTTAACCATTTCCTATCTTTGGGGAAATAGGAAAAATATTTTATTTCCCTGAGAAAACTTGTTCTCTGCAATGGAGGTGGATGGATGTGGATTAATTGGATAATGTGAAAATAAAATTAATATGTCATATGAATATAGGTGCAAGTTATAGTGAAGAGTCTATACAATTGGACAAATTCATTTTAGCGGTAAGTAGAACAAAGCCGCATGGATATGGGGTTAATGTTATTGCATACTGGCCGTGCATGAAGCATTGTTCTAAATGCTTTGCACATTCTATAAAACTCGTTCTGAACTGCAGCCCTGTGAATAAAGATTCTGCAGTTTTTTCCCCATCTTACAAATGAGGAACTGATGTAAGGGAAGATTAGACAACGATTCCACTTTCACACAGACAGCGACTACTGATCCAGGTTTCAGGTCTGGAGCCCATGTTCTAACCAACACCCTGTGCTGCTGCCGTCCCCACCCTGATCTTACCTCTCTCACCCACACTCAGAAATGACACCTACTGCCATGCTACCAGATTTTAACTTTTTGAGTCTCTCAAGCAAGAGGAACATATTTCTCATTCTGGCTTGTATTACTCTTGAAGCTTTCTTCCCTGAAGTTAAACTGCTATGAATCTCCGGGACAGGAAGCACTTCTGCCTGTGAGCTGCCATTGCTCCTCTGGGTCAGAAGTTACCGCTGCAACGTGGGCTCGAGGCGGGCAGAGCTGTAGGTTCCAGTTTGCTTGCCAAATATTCAGGTCCAGGTTCACGGACAAAATGGATTGTCAGTCTACTCGGATGGCTATAGCTGGGTGCTTTCAAGGGCAGAAAAATATTCTCACGATTCTGAAGGGTGGAAGCTCAAAACTGGATGTCACCCTGATGGCTTTCTGAAATGGCCTCTGTCCCTGCCCTGCGGACAGCTGACTTTGCACTCCTTCCCCACGTGATGGACGGGGGGTGTGGCATCGCTAGCAGAGGAGAGAGACGCTTTCTCTTCCTGCAAGACCACTGCTCCCATTCCGTAAGGGCCCTGCTAAATCACTATGTCAAAATGCACTGAAAGTTCGAGTTTGGATATGTAAATGGGTAGGGCACACATTCGGTCTACAGCATTGGAGTCATTAAGAAAAACTATGTCCACCTGGGGAGATAATGCAACTGTTAAAGGTGCTTGCTTGCAAAGCTTGATGATCTGGTTTGACCAGGATTTGATTCTCCAGTTCACACGTCGAGCCATATGCACAACGTGGCATGTGTGTCTGGAGTTCATTTGTAGCGGCAAGAGGCCCCGGCACACCCATTCCAGCATATTCTCTCTTCTCACGAATAAATAAATATTTTTCAAAAGAAAAATAATTGAAACACTTCAAATCTCTTCTACCTTAGGTTGGCATGTCACTAGACTTTTATTTGTACTGTATGGAAGGCAAAGAAGCTTTGGGAACTCACTGAAACAGGCTTGGAAAACAACTCTCGTTTCAGTGGAAATGACCTAAGAAAGCCAGTCCTGGAGGAAACGCCGAGGACAGCCGCTGTGCCCGCCTTGACAACGTCAAACTCTGTCACAGCGGTAGTCACCCATGTTCATGGGAAACACTGCAGGCTAAGAGGGCTTGCTCCATACCACGGCTGCAGTGCCACCTGTAGACTCCAAGAAGAAGCAAAAGAGGAATGAAAGGGAGTTCGAGGCCCCAAGTGAGCTGGAAGGGAGATCCTTCTGAGGAGCCACTGAGACTCGCAGCTCAGGACGGCAGAGCTCAGTTGCAGAGCACAGTGCAAGGCCCTGGGTTTGATCCCCAGCCCCTCAAAGCACAAGAAAAGCAATCACTGAGACTGTGATTCATGGTGCCCCACTGCCAGGCTGTGTGGCCCAGGGAAACACAGATTGCATCACTGTGAACTCATACAGGTTGGCATGACTCTAATTGTCATAGACTGAGACTTTCTTCTACCTATGTTGAATTCTAAAAGCCAGTCCAAATCACACAGTAGCATATTCTAATGTTCTCTCTTCTCTCCTCTCTTTTTTAATTTATTTATTGTTTAATTAATTAATTAATTTGACAGAGAAAGAGAGAGAGAGAATGGGCACACCAGGGCCTCCAGCCACTGAAAACAAACTCCAGACGCATGTACCCCCTTGTGCATCTAGCTAACATGGGTCCTGGAGAATCGAACCTTAGTCCTTTGGTTTTGCAGGCAAATGCCTTAACCACTAAGCCATTCCTCCAGTCCTCTTCTCTCTTCTCTGTTAGGATGACTAACACTTCTTTTCAAGATAGAGGGGGGTCATTGGGGATGCAGTCTTTTTGGTGCTAAAAATTGGACAGTTTGAGCGAACTAATAGATTTGCTCACCCTAAGTCATGCTCTTACTCAAAGAAGAATTCTGCTATGGTGAGATGAGAGAAAGCATTTTTCCCACTCCCCCCAACAGATCATCTGGACCTTCCAAGTAACCCTATTTATTCTGGTTTCACTCAGATTGTGTTCTTCTTCCTTATACCTCTGAGATACAAAGAAATGTTTATTCAAAGCAGTTAAGAACATGGATCTCAGGCTGGAGAGATGGCTCAGCATTTAAGGAACTTGCTTGCAAAGCCTAAGGACCCAGGTTTGAGTCTCTAGTATCCACATAAAGCCAGATGGACATGGTGGCTCATGCATTTGGAGTTCGCTTGCAGTGGCCAGAGGCCCCTGCATACCCACATTCTCCCTCTATCTCCATCCCTCCCTCCCTCCTTCTCCATCTTCCACTTTCTCACACTCTCTTAAATAAATAAAAGTAAAAATAAAATGAAGATCTGGGCATGGCGGCATACCTTTAATCCCAGCACTCAGGAGGCCAATTTAGGAAGAGTGCTCTGAATTTGAGACCAGCCTGAAATTGCATAGTGAATTTCAGGTCAGCCTGGACTTTAGCTCTACCTCAAAAAAATAAATAAATAAATAAATAAAGAACTCATACTGCTTGTGTTATTTATGAACTAGACAGCTGGCATATAATTTGCTGATTTTGAAAAAAGTTACATTAAAATAATATTCATTTTGATTGCTGAGTTTTGGGTACCCCCTCCACATTTTCCACCTGTGGCAAAGAATTCCCTTGACTCACCTTATCCCAGCCTGTCAATAAACAAAAGGCTTTGGGAGATTTCTTGTGGCCAGTCATCAGCCTCTAACAGCTCTGTATTCATATCTCCCAAGCACACCACACCCTCAAACTCAACTGCCAGGCATGCCCTGTGATTTACACATTCAAGGTCACTTAACAGTGGTGGCTTACACTGTGAGACTGTGACTATGCTTATGTTAACATCAAATGATGATGATTTGACTCTAGGAAAATAAACGTGCAGATGTGCTCTAGACTCAGGCATGTGGAACACAGTATTGTATTAGCAAGCACATCTTTGGAAATGGAAGGAGGCTGTTGATATGACAATTAGAATAGCTGGGCAAATCAATTCAATTTAGTCAACTTCAGATCGATTTATTTATTAAAACTAGTCCTGAGACTTTTACATTTGTGGATCTAGAATTTTGTCTAATCAAGTACTTTGGGCATATTTATAAATGTTTTAGAAAGAAAATTATTTTTTTTCACTGTATGATTAGATTCAAAATATAGTTGATTTTTTATTCCCTTGAACTGTATGATGTCTAGAAAATAAGCAATCAGGTTAAGGGTTTCTAAAATCCAACATGATTTTTAAAGAAATACTTTTTGAGCACAGCAGTTTTCCTCTTTCAATTTCTTGGATAACACTGGCACTCCACCTTGGATTTCTAAATCAAAGAAAGCTGTTGTGAGAAAGCTACTCTGTCCGGTGTTCTCAGTCTTGAGCTGCCCTTGGGCAGAACTTCTTGCTCCTACTGCATCTGAGCTCAATTCCAAAGTTACCACTTCCATACTCATTTCTCTGTAAGTTTTTACTTTCTTTCACCATCATGTATGTGTCAAAGGTGGGGAAGGATAAGTCACTCATTGAACAATTCGAAGTGTTTTTTAATGTAAAATGAAAGTCATAGCAGGTAGTTTAGAAAACATGAGCCAAAAGAAGGTAGAAAGAAATTTGGTTGTTTTATTTAGAGCCTATGGATAAAGAAGGACCCAAATTTCTGGTTCTTTTGTTTTATGCTACAATTTTGTAAGAAGCACTAAGCCAAAAAAATACTATTAGCTACCAGCTATCAATAATGTCAACATTTTAGTAGAGAATACACTCAGAATCTAACTCCTTCTTTATACATCTTAATAAAATGCTGTCCTCTTTCCAGCAGCTAATGGAATATGCCCTAAAGGCTAGTGCCATCAAATGCATTTTAGAAAATTACTATTTTATGTAAGCACTATTATGTTATTTTTAATTGATGGGACTTACAGTAAGTATCCAAAATAGATATTTTAACCTAGTGGTAGTGGTGTTTTCATTCTTTTTTTTTTTCAAAAAGCTATGACATCTTTGTATTTAAATGTATATAACTGTATATAAATAATCTTATTTACTTTTAATGTCAGGCACAAACCTCGGCTTTACATCCAGATCTTGACCTTACCACAAGAGCCCGTAGACAGGAGAGTTCTCAGAGATAGTCTAATGGAGCACCTCGCTGAACAGAAAGTTTGGACAATTCCCCCAGGAGCAGGGCTTGCCCTGTCCATGATGCTGCGTGGCCACTGCCTCGGTCTCCCTACGCTGCCTGTCCACATGCTTACAGACATGGATAATGAGCACTCAGAGTCCCCTTCGGGTGCCAGTAAGGCTGCACAATACCTTCAAAGTGGAAACCTTAAAGAAATAAATTACAATAAGACAATGCAAGGCAGAAGCATAAAGTAGAAATCCCAGGCAAGTCCTTTCTCTCTCTTTCTTTTTTTTTTTTTCTTTAAAAACAAAAAAGAAAATATATGCAAATTCTAAAATGTCTTGAGTTTCAGGACAAATGCTCGATCAGTGAGTCAGACTTTCAAAATAATGGTAGCAAAGGAAATGACTGTGTCGATGTGTGGGTGAGGGTTGATTTTTTTTGTAGAAGTCACATGAGAAACAAATAGCTCTGTATACACAGTTCTAAAACATTCTTCCTCCACTCTGCTTAAGGCTTCCTCAAATATGTCCAGTCTGCTGTGCCCTAACTTGAATTCATTTTGCTTTCTGTCTTCTTCCTTGACACATCCCCAGACTCAGCTTAAGAGCACTACTATTCTCTTTGAATAGTCCATATACCTTAGCATTTTTCTGATACTGACATTGGTCTGTTATTGGTCTGAAAAGTCATTTTACTCCTTTTTCTCCTCTTGTCAGATCTTTGGCATCTTTAGGACTTCTGACTTAATACCACTTCCTCTTTCAAGGCTCTATAATTTATAATTAATATCTACTTGCCATAACACTGTCTCTTATGGAAATTAGTCTAGTGCACTGTGGCGGTTTGAATAGATGGCCCCCAATATATTCAGGTTTTTTTTTTTTAATTTGTTTGTAGTTTGCATCTGCAGCCACCTGGCTGGAGGCAATGTCATTGGGTGGATCTTAAGGTGTCGTGGTGGGTTTCAGATTTCAATCTAAAGATATGCAAAGTGTGCCTAGCTGGAGTTCCTGAAGTGTGCTGTGGCTTTTGACTTTTAGGCTTGTACTTCTCTCTCTCTCTGCTTGGACCTGTGAAGGCAGGCCAGCTTCTTCTGCCATTATGGAACTTCCCCTGGATCTGTAGGCTTCGATAAATATCCCTTCCTCCATAACTGTACCTGGTCTGGAAGTTCATCTCAGTGAACCTGAAGCTGTCTGCTACATGCACCTTGGTTCATTAAAGTATTTTGCTGCCTTATCTGCTAAACTCAGATTTGACTAAGGCCTAGGAGGGAAAAAAAATCACTTTTATATGTGTTGATACTGTTACATATCAGGAATTCCACAATAAACACAGAAAAAAAAATCACTCGGCTTCCAGAAGCTATCTAATATCTAGTATGAGCCCTGGGACTGTAATCCCCTGTCACAAGTAGACTGCGACACACAGATTTGGATTCATGCAGTTGGTTTGGATGTAATGGCTGAGGAAACGAGGTGGTAAAAGAAGAGCAGCAGTAAAGGCAACATTAATAATGCGCAACTTTCTGTTTGGCCAACTGGGGCCAGTGTTGCTGAGGACCCTATGGAGAAACATCTTGAACATGCCTCTAACATCACCCTGGAATGAGAAAGCAGGGGTGCAAATCTCTGTCCTCCATGCTCCAGAGAACCCGGCGGAGGACTAACTGGATGTCTCTCTAGCTTGTCCTATGTGCAGGCTCAGCATTTCTCCAAGTAGCCAGAGAATGCACTAAGACGGAAGCCAGGTGCCCGAGGCAGGCAGCAGAGGCTTGTAGGGCAACAATCTATCAGGGCATGTGACTGCTGAGTTTGAACAAGCCTGGATGCTGTTCTTAACAAAATGTAAATGTGGAGGAGATCCCGTGTTTACTGTCTTCCAAGGAAACTGCTTTCAACATGTATTTTATTTACCGAATTATATATATATATATATGTATATAATTTTATATATTATATATAATTCAATTTTATATATTAATTATATATTTTAATACATTACATAAAATTATGTATTTTATATAATTATACACATTATATATATAATTGGGGTATATGTATATACATACAACTATGTATATTTCAGGTTTTATTTTGTGAATTACAGAATCAAAATCTGGGAAAGAGTATTGCTTATTTGCAAGCCATGTAGAATTTTAAAATATACTCATTTGGTTTTGATTTCTAATTATCCAACACTGTGGTAAGAGGGCAGAGTCCGCCCAATCTCAATATTTGGATCATGTGGAAGTTTCATCTTTAGGATAATTTATGACAATTCTTGTGAATATCTTACTTAATACAAAAGGTTTTGTAGTCTTACCTTTTTGAAGGATTAATCTGTGCATACCAATCCAAAACTTCATACACACTCATTAAATACTTCAGGGATGTCCTGTTATTACAAAATCAATTTGAGAAATGATGATGCACTGAGAAAATCTGTTTTTGGAATCTGTGCTCTACTCATTGCAGACTTGACAGTATAAACTTCTCTAAATGTCATCTGAAGCATGTTGACACAGCAAATTTGTTAGGCAGGAAGACAGAGGAAATTATGTCCACTGTGTGTACATGAATATGCACCCTTTTCAATCCTAGGGCATACTATGTAACACGTTGTAGGTCTCTCTGTGAAAGTACTCAGCTCAAACCAGAAATTCAGTGTTTTTCTTAAGACTACTGTATTCTTCCTGAAGTCCTCATGCTTTTGTAAGAATTACAGCAAGCACAATATCAGAAAGGGAAGTTGTATTCACATTTAATTCCAGCACCTTCCAGTCATCAACGAGAATGGCACAGAAACTGAGCTATGTAACAATGTGCACATTCTGTTAAAAGGCCACATTCTTGGTACTTGACATTCTCTAAACAGCTGACAGCCTATAAATCCAGAACTATCCCTGTTACTTTAAGAAAAACATTAAGGGAAAGTGTTAAAGGAAATGAATTTGAATTTTTTGGTGATACTTATAAAAGGAGAGCTAAATTTAAAGGAGGGACATAGACTGAGAGGAGGACTCTTCCAGGGTCCGGGAATTCCAGCTCCTAGACCATCCCCTAGTTTGCAACGTGACCTTGCTGGCGCTCGCTAGTCATAAACTCTGCTATTATGAGTACTTCACCTATCTGTCACCACAGACCTCCAGTTTCCAACACCTCTATTACTGGCTTTAAGATTAAAAACAATAATTTTCTAACAAAAATATTTCCATGTTCAGATAGAAAATTATCAAATAAACTTTTGCATACAAATATAAGATTGTTTGGAACTGATTATATTAATTTAACCACATGGATATATTGTTCACTCATGATAATGATGTCATCTAATGATGACATTGCTTCACAGTTTAAGAAAATACTTGCCGGGCGTGGTGGCGCACGCCTTTAATCCCAGCACTCGGGAGGCAGAGGTAGGAGGATCGCCGTGAGTTCGAGGCCACCCTGAGAATGCAGCATGAATTCCAGGTCAGCCTAAACTAGAGTGAGACCCTACCTCGAAAAAACAAAAAAAAAAAAGAAAAGAAAAGAAAAAGAAAATACTTGCTATCATGAAGGAGTTAATATCTATAGACTATCAAGAAATCCAAAACTCAAACAGGGTATGGTGGTGCATGCCTTTAATCCTAGCAACTAGAGAGGCAGAAGTAGCAGGATTGCTTGAGTTAGAGGCCACCCTGAGACTACATAATGAATTTCAGGTCAGCCTGGACCAGAATGAAGCCCTACCTCATAAAACTAAAAAGAAAAAAAATCCAAAATTCTAAGAGTGATTTGTAGATTAGAACGGTCCCATCATTTTCTGGTGCAAACTCAGCATTGCATCATCAGTGTTAACGGAAATTACTTATCCATGGGTTTGCATGTTACAGGAAAAGTATATCCTATAATTTCTTATAATATACAAATGCCAAAAATAAAAAATAGTTTTCCACTAATAGCAACTATCTTTAATATCATAAGAAGCAGAGAAACATGTAAAGAGAAACTGGCTGTGCTATACTCTTCCTGCTCGTTCTACGATGTTGTATTATTACCAGAGGCTGAAGAAAGCTATGCAACTCTCTTATATCAGTGGCTGATAATCTAGCAATGTAACATTCAGGGAATAATTTTCTGGACCTATAATTACCAAGCTTATCAAAAGCATAAGTTGATTTATACTGAAACTAAATTTGCGCAGGCAAAATTACAATAATAAATACAAGTTACTGATTAACATTGCCAGTTAGTTCAATTTAACGAGGGGGCAAATAAGAGCACACTGAATGCTTTCATTTGCTCTGCCTAAGAGTGCAGGGGCTCTGGAATGCTATTGCTTTAAAGCAGCAAAAAGTTCAGATGAAAAAACTCTAAATTTGATCTCTAGAGTTCAGATGAAAGAATGGTCAGGAGAATTTTCCTGCATAGTTGAAAGATAGAGCTAAAAATAAGATACATGGGCAATTGAATCTGCCCTTAAATGGTATTCACTGGATTAGGATTTTTTAGGTATTAGAGTAGTATTTTAATTACTCATTCTATCCTTGAAAATATAGTCATGAATCTGAATTCTAGAACACAGAGGCTAAAAATCTAGTAATTTTTTTTTCAATATATTTTATTTATTTATGAGAGAGAGAGAGAGGGAGAGAATGGGCATGCCAGGGCCTCCAGCCACTGCAAACGAACTCCAGATGCATGCGCCCCCTTGTGCATCTGGCTTACGTGGGTCCTGGAGAGTCGAACTGTGATCCTTTGGCTTTGCAGGCAAACGTGTTAACTGCTAAGCCATCTCTCCAGCCCAAAATCTAGTAATTTAAAATATTAAGCTAATTTTCTGTGTTTTGTGTCCTAGAATATTCCACATCAATATTATATGTAGAACTATTTTATCTGCTTCATACTTCCAGAACATACAAAAATGCATATGTATTACAAGTAGATATATTAGAAGTAGACCATATATATATGAATAGTTTATGAAATGAGATGTACTTAACAATCACTGAGAATCTACAATGTCCCATTTGCAGTGACAGACAGAGCTCCTCAAATACTTATTTAACACTTATCCTTTGTCTCCAAATCCTGGCCCCTATTCAGCTTATAACTAAAATACACTCAGAATGCGAAGTATAAGATAAGTAGTACAGTGTAGTGTTCACTGCAGAACTGAAAATAACTGTTCAGTATATTAGGAACACAGATAGGTCGATGGTGAAGAGATATGTAACATTATCAAGTGGTTGTTATGCATAAATATTTATTGCATATTCGTGTATTAACAATATATGGATATATATATATATACATATATGCACATATCTACATATTGTCTACACACATACATATTATGTATATAAATGGGTCAAGGTGGCAAGCACAGCAATACAGCATATGCCAAGTAATTTCAGCTGAAGCCAAGCGCGGCGGTGCACACCTTTAATTCCAGCTGGGGAGGCTGAAGTAGGAGGATCGCCTTGAGTTCAAGGCCACCCTGAGACTACAGAGTGAATTCCAGGTCAGCCTGGGCTACAGCAAGACTCTACCTTAAAAAAAATTCAATTGAGGGCTGGAGAGATGGCTTAGTGATTAAGTGTTTGCCAGTGAAACCTAAGGACCCCTGTTTGAGGCTCGATTCCCCAGGACCCACGTTAGCCAGATGCACAAGGGGGCACACATGTCTGGAGTTCGTTTGCAGTGGCTGGAGGCCCTGGCGCGCCCATTCTCTCTCTCTCCCTCTTTCTCTCTGTTACTCTCAAATAAACGAATAAAAGTAAAAACAAAAAAATTTAAAGATTGAAAAAATCAATTGAACACTTCAAAATTGCTTATTTTTTATTTTCTTAAGAAAACGTATATGCTGGGCATGGTGGTTCATGCCTTTAAATCCCAACACTAGGGAGGCAGAGGTAAGAGGATCCCTGTGAGTTCAAGACCAACCTGAGACTACATAGTGAATTCCAGGTCAGCCTGGGCTAGAGTGAGACCCTACCTTGAAAAACACAAAAAAACAAAAAGAAGATGTATGCTATTTTTAAAGTATACTATAAGAATTCCTTATTTTTCCACCACAAAGAAAGGTGTGTTTTATTGAATGGTTCTTTGAGTGAGAATATCAAACTCATATATCACATTGGTGTAATTCTAACATGGAAAGCAAATAAAAAAGTGAAGAACTGCTTCTTGTCATAAAAATGTCAAGCTCACTCATTCAGTAAGTATGCATGAGCTGTTTTAAGCTCTGAGAGTACAACAGTTAATACAGCTTTCTTAGCACCGTTGGAAAATGCAAGGGAATCAGTCCTTCCAACTTCCTTAGTGCCTTTATCATAAACCCTTCTGATTATGATTGCTACATCTTGTCATCGGCCTATGTTAAAATTCAGTGGACAGCTCATAAACATTAATTCAGGGAGTCTTAACAGAAAAAGAGAAAATATTCTATTTTTAGTAACAGTACAAGATAATGCAGGTCAATAATTGTGAATCAGATGCATTACTAGAAGTCACTACTGTTTTGCATAGAAGGAAATTATGAACCTTAAAATGAATCAGACACCAGTGTAAAAAGTGGATATCTAAGGTATATTTATACTTGATTCATTCTATAAATAGATGTATAATTCTTATGCATCCATTACTAATTATTCTGCTTGCATAACATATAATTAGAAGGCTTAATGGCTCTAACATTATCATACTACCAGAAAAACAAAAGTCCAGCCATAGGATTCATGATAAAATAGTGGCTTTGATATCAACAATGATAATTATTCTACTAACATCTGACAGTACATCTAGAATTGATAATAGTGATATGGATTATTCTTATTTTTTTAAATTAACTTTTGCTAGGCATAGTGGCACATGCCTTTAATCCCAGCACTTTGGAGCAGAGGTAGGAGAATTGCTGTGAACTCAAGGCCAGCCTAAGAGTACATATTGAATTCCAGGTCAGCCTGGGCTAGAGCAAGACCCTACCTCAAAACAAAACAAAACAAAACAAAAAAACAACAACAAAACCCTGTTTGTTAAAACACTGAATTCTGGGCATGTACATATCCTCTCCACTCCAAGTAAACCTCAATAAATGGTGTTCTCATTTGACTTATGAGGAAACTGACACTCTAGGGTATGGAATGACCTGTCTAATGTCATAGGAAACCACAGTATTCAGGGTACACATAAAACCCTATTCAGCCTATCAGCTCCCATGAACCAGGCTTAGAACTCAAAGTGTAAAGTGTGTGGCACAGTGTACATGTCACTGGAGCAATGAAATAGTTTCATTTTTACCAGTATAGTAGGGTCTAAGATAGATGGAAAAGAAATATTTCTTTGGATTTACACTTTAAGTTTCCTTCCCATTCACCTAGAAAAGGAATGACACTCAAAGTACAAACTAATTGCCGCTAAGTTCATAGTCACTACTATATTACTAGCAGCACTTTGCGAAAAAAAAAAAAAACTTTCAATTTTTCTCTTAAATGTTCCAAACTATCCTGGAAAACTCACTGTATGGACTAAAATCAAAGAGAGAAAAATAGCAATATTTTAACCAGATTTGCAGTGTATTAAGCCCATTTTTTTCTAAATGTAATAGCAGTCTCCCAAATTCCACTCTCCTTACAGTATCATACTTGGTCCCATAGCCCAGCAATAACTGAAAGACCATTTACCCACCATGACGTTGAAGTTTAGTTGACGTTGACAGGAGGCTTACAGTGAAATAGTCTGTGCACCACTGCAAATGGAAATCCTAATACAAAACATGTAACTTGAGTAGTTTACACTTCATTTTTAGAAGGTGAACGAAAACATTTCTACAAACAAATAACGGAATATGTTGAAAGTATTTTTATTAAATTTTTATATTCTGGATTGGTGAAGTTAATTGAGGGAAAAGGCTGAAAATTACACTTGGCAAACAGGCACTTAAATGAAATTAAAAACAAGTTGTCCATAGACTTTGCCATGATATGCACTGAAGTGATTGCAAAACTCATGTGCTACATTTTGTTAAGTAGCCCTTAATGGCAGTATCTCAAAGTGGGCGAGATTCATTTAAGTCATTTCCTCCACCCAAAGAACCTGAAATTAACAGACATGGACTAAAACTAACCTAACCTGATTTTCAGTATCAGGATTTACAGGGAATCTAGCCAAGCAAGAAGAAATAACAGCTATCTAGTGTAGTGAAAACAAAATCACATACACAGCATAGCTGGGCAAAAATTTAGCTGTTGAGAAACTCACCTTAACCTCAGTCCAAGGCAAGCTGCACTTGTGAGAATATTCAGAACAAAATTAAGCTTCAACTAACAGCAGGGAAGATAAAATAAAATACTTTGTAGTGTTTGTTGTGATCTTCAGAGGTGACTGAATGCCAAAAGAAGCAAGGAGAATCTCTGGCAAACTGGTACGATGGGACTGTGTCAGGATCAGCCTTGAGACAGAGAGGGTGCTTAAGAAAAACAAAAACTGCTTAAGTGAGCGAGTAAGCTAGCACAAGGACTGGAAGTTGTTGACTAAAATTAAGGCAAGGAAAGAATTAACACTCTCATATCCACTTTCTAATAAGTATTAAACATATGGAGCCTTGACAAGATAGTTCTATGAAAGTGTTTAGTGAGCTCCCAAGGAGCAAGAGCCTTCTAGAAAACCTGAAGATATATTCTTGTAGATGTAAACTAAAATCATGGGAACATAGCAGTTAAAACACATTTTCCTCTCTGCATTTTTAAAATGTGTTGTCTTTGTACCATTTAGAAGCTAATATCTTTTCAGTTCTGTCAGTTTTCTCATCGGCTTGCAAGGAGAAAGATGAACTTAGATTTACTGCATATAAATGGCATGAGAACTTGTCTGCATGAAGTTATTTATGAGTCTTAGAAAGACGACTCAAATTCTCCCAAAATCCTAAGAGTCTATTATGATAGAGATGCCCGTGGGTCACACAGCTAAAACACACTTAATTTTCCAGTGGGGGCAGTGATAGAGTTGTCATATAGAAGGACCTCTCACTGATTATGTGTATGCCAGACTGACATCTCACGGTAGCAGCTGCGGGAGGGCAAATCTCAGTGAGGGATATGTTCAGGCAAACTTTGAAGAGAAAGAAGAGTAAGAGAAACAGAACTTGGGGCTGGAGAGATGTCTTAGTGGTTAAAGTGTTTTCCAGCAAAAGCCAAAGGACCCAGGTTCGATTCCCCAGGACCCACGCAAGCCAGATGCCCAAGGTGGCACATGTGTCTGGAGTTCATTTGCAGTGGTTGGAGGCATTGGTGTGCCAATGCTCTCTCTGCTTTCTCTCTCTCTCTCTCTCAATCTCTCTCTCTCTCTTTCTCTCTCTCTCCGCTCCCCAAATAAGTATATAGAAAACTTAAAAAAATAAAGGAAAGGAAAACAGAGCTTGGACCCACTCCAGGGCGGTCAGTTTGGGCTAAGGTGTCATGTGCACAGGGCTCTTTGTCAACACAGAGAATCAACAAAAACCAGCTACTTATGACAAAGGAGAAGGAAAGAGACAAGGAGACAGAACTCACCAATAGCAAACTTAGCTGACATTATGCCCCTGCCCTTGAACAGGCTGCAACATCCAGGGCAGATATCCTAAGTGGCCAGAAAACATATATCCAGCCAACAAACTTTATCTTAATCTCACCCCCAACTTTACCTGAACTTATACTCCATTTTTATTGCTTAAAAAAAAACCTGAAATTATCTGGCTCCACTTGTTCAATTAAACTAGAGGATATGGAATCTGAGACCCAGGACTTTTAGGCAACATGCCAGAACTTACCTAACACATCAGCTGCAGAATCTGCTCTAAACAACTCGGTCAGCTTTCTTCTTGTTATTCTACACCAGTGTTTGAAAGTCCTCAGTAATTTCTATTTCCTCTTCACTTCTGCCTCATTTTCCTATGACTAGTGTGATTAATTTATCTAAATTGGCTGGGTTTTTACATAACACGCTTATACAAAAACTCTTAGTACCTCAGTTACAAAACCAAATTATTTTCCATAAATAAAAAGAACTATACATACATGCATAAATAAATAAAATTGTAGTGCAGGCCAAGCATCAAAAAAAAAAAAAAACTCTTAAGTCCTCTAAGATTCAAAACCTTTTGAGAACTGGCATAAAACCACAAGTAAAAAATTCCTTAACTGTCCTGTGATAAGTCCCAGCCAGAACCTCCTGCACAATGCGGTCTATTCAGTACCCCATGATAAAATAATATATACCCCAGTGCTCTTCAGCTGTGAAATATCTCTTCCATATTCTTCCAGGCAAGCCAAAAAGAAAAGAAAAGAAAAGAAAGAAAAGAAAAGAAAAGAAAGAAAGAAAGAAAGAAAGAAAGAAAAATAGAAAATTCCCAAGCCCAAAACAGTTACGGCTCTAAAGTATTATAGGTAATAGATACTCAGCCTGTGGCTCATTTTAGCCAGTATTTATTTACCTGATGAAATTCAATTATATGTTAATTCTACGTTGCTAAAAGGGAGTATTGGAGCCTGGTGTGGTGGTGCATACCTTTAATCCAAGCATGAGTTCAAGGCTAGCCTGGGGCTATAGAGTTTAGCCTGGTCTACAGTAAGACCCTACCTGAAAATAAGAAGGTTAAAAAAGAAAATTTAGAGACACTATAACACTAAGTAATCCTGTTTCCATGGACCTCTTGGATTTGGATGTTATCCCCGTGGTTCCAACCCATATTGTCAGAAATCACTTCTCAGTGGTATCATCTGAGGTTGATAAACTGAGTCACATGACACTTTCCTATTAGTTGTATTGAAATTTCTACATGCTTTCCATTTTAAATTCCTTAGAATATTAAATTTCAGGTCCCAAAGAACAGATTACTTGACATTCATGATTTATTGCTGTCTTAAAAGTTTCTTAATTAGAACTGGAGCATAAACAAGGAATCCCAGCTACCTTAACAGCCTGTGACTGCCTGAAACACTAGTGAGGAATAGGCTCATGTACTGATTAGTGTCTCTCAAAGAATCTAACACAGAGTCCTGGCCCAGTGAGCCTTACTGTGATAGAATCAGAGCTATTGACCAAGCCATGCTGTTAAAACACAGAGCATTTGGTGTAGGGCTTTAATCAAGAACTGTGCCCAGATGAATGGATGAATAGCATTATAAAGGGCTTGGGGGAGGAAGGTCACCTCTTTTTTCCCATCTACCTTCTGTCATGGAGAGATACAACAAGAAGGTCCTCACCAGATATTACCTTAATCTCTGACGTTCTATCCTCCAAGCTATGAAAAAAAATACATTTTTGTGCTTTATGAATTATCTATTCTTAGGTATTGTTATTGCAATGCAAAGTCAACTAAGACATAGTCTAGTGTGAACTCTTCACCAGTTACACGTTCTGTAAGACAGCTCTTTGGTTAAACTTGCAAGAGCCAGTGTAGAAGACATCAATTCCCATTTCCAGAACACGCACCAACAAGCTTTCCCTTCTGTGGCTGCTTTCTTCTCTCATGAAATAGTAAGTTATAAAGTAAACTTTTTTCCTCTTCCAATTCCACAAAAAGCAGGTATCATAGTGACTACTGAAGCCCGGTTACACAATGAAGAACACTTACCTTGGAGTCAGAAGCTCAAGTGTGAATACTTAGCTCTACTACTTGGCCCCTGTGAGAAGCATCACTCCAGAGAGCATGTTCTCTCTCTAAGAGACGTAGGAGGATTATGCTTTACTCTCAGCTTGTTATGATAAATGAACTGAGATAACATTTCACCTTCCTTAGACCACACCAAATATTGGTTTCATTGTTTATTTTGTTCATTCACAAAAATGTCATGATTCCCTGAAGTTTTTCTTCTCTATTCTCCCCCAAATAGTGCTATAAGTAACTTTTCCTATGTTTCAGTTCTTAAAAAGCACTTAAAATTAATAGTATAAGGCCAGGCATGGTGGAGTACGCCTTTAATCCCAGCACTTGGGAGGCACAGGTAGGAGGATCGCCATGAGTTCAAGGCCATCCTGAGACTCCATAGTGAATTCTAGGTCAGCCTGAACTAGAGTGAGACCCTACCTTGAAAAACAAAAAGCAAAACAAAACAAAATTAATAATATAAATAGGTTTTAAGTATTTATAGTTTTAAATAGAGAAAAGTAAACTAATGAAACATTTTCTTCAGAAATATTATGCTAAGTGTTAATACCCATCTGCTACTAAACCTTGTGACCACATGTTCAAAGAGAATTTTTACAAAATTGATACAAGCGGGGCGTGTTAGTGCACGCCTTTAATCCCAGCACTCGGGAGGCAGAGGTAGGAGGATTGCCGTGAGTTTGAGGCCACCCTGAGACTACAGAGTGAATTCCAGATCAGCCTGGGCTAGATTGAGACCCTACCTCGTAAAAAAAAAAAAAAAAAAAAAAAAAAAGATAAAAAGTGGATTCTAAGGTGGCTGCGTGTGAGGCCAGGGGAAGAGGCAGCAAGCCAGGATGGTGAGGCAGGCTGCGCAGGGTTGAGTACCAGGCCGAGATGCCATTCTGCAGCAGCTGCCTGGACGCTGACCAGCCAGAGGACGCGCAGCAGTGGGCGCCAGCGGGACGGGGGCGGAGCGCCCGGGTTTGGCTTCAAGGCTGGGCATCATTCTACAGGGGCTCTGGGGGAGGGAGCGAGCAGATAGCCAGCTTGAGTTCTGCTTCTGTCGCCCACCTTGCAAGCCCCCAGCAGAAAAGTGCCTGAGGAGGGGCTGAAGCAAGTGCAAGTGCAAACTAGCTCCAGCCCAGGAGACGCTTGGGGCTGAGCTCGCTCCGAAAAGCCAAACATTGCAGGGCGTGGTGGCGCACGCCTTTAATCCCAGCACTCGGGAGGCAGAGGTGGGAGGATCGCTGTGAGTTCGAGGCCACCCTGAGACTATATAGTGAATTTCAGGTCAGCCTGGGCCAGAGTGAGACTCTACCTCGAAAAAACAAAACAAAGCAACAACAACAACAAAGCCAAACATTAAATAGGACTGAAAAAGCAGCACCCATCTTGGACACCAAGCAAGCCAGGCCTCCCGGAGTCTAACCCTGATCTGCCGGGCGATGGCACACACAAAGCGGACAGTCTTCAACCCCACGCACTATGATCAAGTCAGACCCGGCCACCAAACAGGCTACTCAGGAGCCGCTATTGCTGCATCCTCAGTGAGACAAAGAGTCTTGACGAGGGCAGACCACGATGCAAAAGAGAGACTGACCTAAGTACAGGAGGTGTACACAGAACAACAAATAGATAGGAAGACATAGAAGAGATTTCTAACATCATTTAATAACCAAAACACTAAATACAAAAATCAAGGAGAGAGTGCTAAAAGCTGTAAGAGAAAACCAGCTTGTTACATTCAGAAGTAAGTCCATCAGAATTATCTGAGTTTTTTTTTTTTTTTTTTAAATGGAAGCTCAAAGCCAGAAGAACTTAGAATGGAGCATTTCAAAAGCGAAAGACCATGGCTGCCAATTCAAACTACTATACCCAGACAAATTAGCCCTCATAATAAAAAAATGAAAGGAAAACCTTTCACAATATAAACCAGATTTATGATTACATGAGAGCACCAGGCCAGCCCTACAGAGAATACTGCATGGAACACTCCACACTCGGGAGATGAACCAACATGCACAAGAGGGGAGAAAAAAGAAATCTAAAGTAGAACCGACATAAAAGCATGTAAAGACCAAGATAACATCAAACTCCACAAAACCCACAACATGAAAGGGATTAATTCACACCTCACAACTCTGAGTATTAATGGACTTAACTCCACAGTCAAAAGACACGGGTCAACAATGTGGATCAGAAAGCTGGGCCCATCCATTGGCTTTCTGCAAGAAACCCACCTTATAATTAAAGATAAATACCACCTTAAGGTGAAAGATATTACAAGTAAACAGAAACAAGCAAGAGTGGCTATACTAATTTCTGACCAAATGCACCTAAAACCAAAAGTAATCAAAAGAGATAAAGTAGGCCACTTCATACTCATTAAAGGAACAATTCAACAAGAAGATATTACAATCACATACTTGTATGCACCAAACACAGAGGTACCTTATTTTATAAAGAAAACTCTACTAGACAATAAACCAGATATAAATCCTAATACAATAATAGTAGGCGACTTTAATACCCCACTATCATCAATACACAGAAAGTAAAACAGCAGAAAATGAACAGAAACAACGGAATTAAGCAACACCATAGGTTAAATGGCCTTAGCATACATGTATAGAACATTCCACCCTGTGTACTAAATATGCATTCTTCACAGCAGCTTACTGAACCTTCTCCAAAACAGATGATAGATTAGGGCATAAGCATATCCACAGATTCAGGAAAACTGACCTAATTACCTGCATTATATATAACCACAATGATTAAAACTAGGAATTAACAACAACAAAAATCAACAGTAATAACAGAAAACATATCAACTCCTGGAGAATGAACAACTCACTATTAAACAATGAATGGGTTGTTGAAAAATCAGAAAGAAAATCAATAAATTTATAGAACTGTGTCTCTGGATATCTGGTTTGGTAGGGGTTGATTATTCTCTGTGTCTATCTCCTTTACCATTGTGTTGGTTCCCGGTTCACCAAGAAAACAGCATTCTTGCATGTTTCCCCAATTATTCTTACTTTCAGCTGGGGCCCTTTTGAGGTATGATGAGGTTCTGAAGATCTCAACATGGAAGCAGACCTAATATGAACCCAACATGGCTCAGGAAAATTTGCGGAAGAGGGGTCATGACACGCAGACACATTTTCTCCTACCCAAAACTAAAGGCTAACCCCACAATGCACAACCCATATACCCCAACAAGGAGGGTCCCTGTGGAGGGGGGAGGACAGGGAGGAGACTAACTATGGTACCAACTTGATTGTATTATAGAAAAAAACACCAGTCTTAAAATTCCTCTTTGCAAAAATTAAGATATTGTAAAAGAAAGGTATATGTTCTTCCTTTATCAGTTAAAAAAAGTAGAAAAAAATAACTGGACGTTTAGATTTTAAAGAAGCTGCAAATCTGTGGTAGGCCTGGGTTCCCCGGCTTCTGGTTCCCTGACAACTGGGGCCAGAGTGATGGAGGCAGACACTGAGGACACTCCAAATGCACCAAAGCAGAAATCCATAAGCTACTGAGAGCTCAACACTAAAGTAGACTTAAAACATACCCACCGTGGCTCAGGGAGTTTTGTGGAAAAGGGGTCAGGAAGATTGTAAGAGCCTCAGAGTGGAAGGGAACGTCCAGAGGCATTGCCCCTCCCATCACAATGCCTGACGTTGAGGAATACCAGCAGTCCCACTGAGGAGCTCTCTCAGCAGAAAGGGGGCAGGGAGAAAGGAAATGATGGTACCAACACATGATGTGTCCATACAAAGTTTCTACTTAATAAAAAAAAAAAACTATTTGAAATAATTTGCCAAAAATACTTTCAGCTTTACATTTTACTTTATGCAAAATTATGGTTGAAAATATTTTAATGTAATAAATTTTGAAAAATATATCATTAAAATAAAAACTATGCAAATTTGAAAATGTTGACAAATAAGTTTAGAAACTTGACTCCAGCCCTACAAAAAAATAATAAAGCATAAAAATACAAATAAGTGCTGAGGAGATTGCTCAGCAGTTAAAGGCACTTGCTTGAAAAGCCCGTAGGCCCTGGTTCAAATACCCAGTGCCCACGTAAATAGACAGATACAGGCCTGGAGAGATGGCATAGTGGTTAAGGTGCTTTCCTGTGAAGCCTAAGAACACATGTTCAAATTTCCTGGTCCCATGTAAGCGAGACACACAGTGATGCAAGCACACAATGTCACACATGCACCCAAAGGGGGCACATGCCACCAGAGTCCATTTGTAGGGGCTGAAGACCCTGCACACTTATTCTCTCTCTCTCTCTCTCCTCTCTCTCTCTCTCTCTTTCTCACTCTCAAATAAATTTTAAAAAGCCAGATGCACAAGTTGGCACATACATCTGGAGTTTGTTTGCAGTGGCAGGAAGCCCTGGCATGCCCATGTGTGTTCCTTTCTCTTCCTCTGTCTCTCTCTCTCTTTCTCTTTTACATACACACAAATAACTTTAAAAAATATTTTAAACACACAGATGAGTAAATGTATTTAGTAATTTATACTAATAATACCAGTATTATTAAATATTTAAACATAAAATATTATGGATTCCCTATTAAAGTACTATAGAATTAAAAAGATAGAAATATTAATCTTGGGTGGAATGCACTAATGATTGTTGAAATAAATGGATTTTTCAAGGCTCAGTGGAACTGGACACATAAAATATTGTGGAGGATAACATTTAAAAAAATTATTTTGGTATCTTTATTTATTTGAAAGTGACAGAGAGAGAAAGAGGCAGAGAGAGAGAGAATGGGCATGCCAGGGCCTCCAGCCATTGCAAAGGAACTCCAGACGTGTGCGTCCCATTGTGCATCTGGCTAATGAGGGTCCTGGGGAATCAAACCAGGGCCCTTTGGCTTTGCAGGCAAATGCCTTAACCGCTAAGCCATCCTTCCAGCCCCGGCTTTGGCTTTTCTATCAGTCCCCCAACTCTGGTCTCTCAGGCCTTTATCAAACTCTTTGACTTTATAACCCTTTTGTAGTCATGCTAGAGCATGCATATATCTCCAGAGAGATTTAATATGTGATGTTTAATGTGTGATTTGAAAGTTAACATTAGTAATTAAGATTGGAATTAAAGAGGCTGTGTTTGCTTCAGCTGTCAAGGAAAGTCAGAATATGTGACAAAGTGCTGCCGTGGAAACCTCCATACCTTGCAAATCTATTGTCATTCAATGAATTCTGACATTGTGGAAAGATAGAAGTGTATTCTTCTGTGTTTCTGACGTTGTGCACTCAAGATAATAAAACTCAATAAAGAGATAAGCAAATAAAGTTCCATTATGCTCCTATGTACATGAAAAGCCAGTACCAAAGATAAGATTAGCCCACTCAGTAGGGGTTACTATTCTTCCTGTCTTATCTTCTAGACCTGAAATATCATTAGAATAATTATACATATGCAAATTTATTTATGATCAGAGTATCCCTTACTCTTAATGTAGTTAGCACACCTCAGAATGAAATTCTTAGCATACCTTCCTGCTGTACCAGACATCCAGATCACTGCCTAACCCCTTCATAACTCTCTGAGGCGTGCTTCCGGTGCTGCCCTCCAGCTCTTCAGTGCCTGGAAAGACAGAAGACATTTGGCATAGTGACTTCAGCCGAGGAGATTCACAGCCCTAGGGAGTCATGCCTGGCGGATAGAAGCTGGGTGACTGATACCCTGGGCTTTCTAGTGTCTCAGGTCTAAGGTGGTTTTGCCCCCAGCAAATCCTAACTGCTCCTTGTCTACAACTGCATTCAGTAGAAATTCCAACAGAATTCAGTAAGTGACATGTCAAGCAGAATTGGCCATGGTCTTTTGAATGGAGGCACTTGAAACAATTGAGGGCCGGAGTGGGCTTCTGCTGGCGAGCTCCCGTGACACGAGACACATGTGTTCCCCAGAAATGATACAAAGCACCATGGTGAGGATTCACAGATGGGCAGCGTGAGCTCCAGGGAAAGTCTGCAGCCGCTCTCGTTTGTGAAGAGAGAAGAAATGCGTGTCTATTCTTGGATGGAACATTTTGTGTAGGACACTAAATCAGCTACAATTTTAACAACTTCACCCAAAATGTGTAAACCTGGCAATAGAGTGGAAGTTTGTGTCTCTCCTACAGCCATCTGAGACATCTGAAAGCGTGTGTGTAGCAAGTACTCGCTGAGCTTCAACATAAGCAAGTGAAAGGGAAGGGTTACATGGTGCCACGTGGACCTCGTCTAAAAGTGGCCTACAGCACTTTCCCTAACATTCCACTGCCTAGCTTCAGGCTAATGGACATAATTCCACTGCAAGGAATTCTGGGTAACATTTAGAAGTTTCCTGATAATGTTAAAAACAAAATCTAGCTGCAGGCTGGGTAGATAGCTCAATCAGTAATGTACTCGCTGTTCAACAATGAGGATCTGGGTTGGAATCCCCAGCAAGGCAGGTAAGCATATGGAACAGGTTAGCCACTCAGGACATTCTTGGCTTAGGCAATAAGCATGACCTGGAGTTTATCTGCAGTGCCTGAAAGCCCTGGTGTGCCCATTCTCTCTCTCTCTCTCTCTCTCTCTCTCTGTCTCTTTCTCTCATTATCTCTCTCTCAAAATAAGGTTTAAAAATCTTTAAAAATAAATAAGGCCGTAAATGATTGAAGAGGACACCTTATGTCAACCTCTGCTCTCTGAACACACATACACACTTTTGTACAAGCAATTACATACATGTGCAACTCCCCTGCCCTACATATATTAATACCACACACATATACACAGGTGAAATAAAAAAGAAAAGAAATCTAGGGCTGGAGAGATGGCTTAGCAGTTAAGGCGCTTGCCTAAGGACTCAGAATTGATTTGTTAGAACCCATGTAAGGCAGATGCACAAGGTGGTACATGTGCCTGGAGTTTGTAGTGGCTAGAGGCCCTGGCATGCACATTCTCTCTCTCTCTCCATCTCATAAGTAAATAAAAAATAAAAGAAAGAACTCTAGCAAACAGTGGTTAGCCTGTCAAAGACGTCCATGTACACTCTTCTGTGAACACAGATTTTGGGGGTCTACCTGGATTCCGTACAAACTGCGGGAGCCTGTAGCACCAGAGCCGCCTTCTGTGTGCCTGCAGCTGTGCTGTGGTTCTAGACGCTGGGCCACCAGGAACGCTCTATCCCCTCCCATCTCCCCTAACATGTCTCTTTACTTTGTGACAGACAGGAGAGGCAGCCAGTTCCCAGGAAACACTTGTGCTCCTGAACAGTTGCTCTCGTTCAAGAGAAGAGTCTATCAGAGAGGGCTGGTGCCCGCGTTAGAGCAAAGAACTCTCAACACTTGGTTGTCTCCACCGCCTTTTCAAGTCCATGGCCCGGACCTTCCCTCAGTTTAAATTCAGTGTGTGTGTAGGTGTGTGTGCATATTGAATTCAGTGTGAGATTCACCTCTGGAAACCCCCGCAGGTTCTCCTAGTTCTGCCATTGTATCTTTTTTTTTTTTTTATTCTTTCCAATATACACAAAGACAAAGCAGAAAAATTTGTGCAAGAAAATTTGTAAGGAGGGATAATACAATACCTTCATTAACATTCAGAAAGAAACTAGAGTTTTTTTCTTAGGGCAGGTAAAGGTTTTTTTTTTGTTGTTGTTGTTTTGTTTTGTTTTTTTGTTTTTGGTTTTGGTTTTGCAAGATAGGGTCTTACCCTAGTCCAGGCTGACCTGGAATTCACTCTGTTGTCTCAGGGTAACCTCAAACTCATGGTGATCCTCCTACCTCTGCCTGCGGAGTACTGGAATTAAAGGTATGTAACACCATGCCTGGCTTATATATACATACATACATATATATATATATATATATATATATATATATGTATATATAAGCCAGGCATGGTGTTACATACCTGCATATATATATATTGCTAACACTAAAGCATTATATTTATAAAATAAAACCAACATCCTTCAGTAATAGACAGATAAATTATACTTATATATGTCCCACAATTATATATATATATATATATATATATATATATATATATATGAAATAAATTAATTTCTTGGACTAATAGCCGTTATCCTATTCTGACTTCCATTTTTCAGAATTAGAAGACACTTCCAATTGCTTCTCTGTCACTTAGAAACTGTAACTTTTGGCAGACTAATGTCTCTATAGTGCATATTTATTTATCTGTATATTGCAGATAACAAATGCTGCTTTGTCCTAATGCGGCACAGCGAGGGAGAAATGAACAGCGAGGGAGAGATGAAATGCCGTCATCAGTCATTAAACCGTGCTCAGCCTACACACGCACTAATGATCTTCGAGCAGAGTGACAAGGATCCAGCCCAGGGTGTTTTCTCTTCTCTGACATTACCTCATGCTCTGGGCCATGGCTGTGACCTCCAGGGCACCAAGCCAGGGATCCTTTTTTTGTGTTATTCTGTTTCTGGTTTCCTGTTAGGATTTTTTTCTACTTTTTTTTTTATGCAAAATTCCATTCTTTAACTACTTCATTTCAGTTGGCTGTGACTTTTATTTTTTTATTTATGCAGAGCTCTGTTGTTTATAAACCATTTTGTTAAAATTAAAAGCAACTCACATCAAGGTAATTAAATAATTTGAAGGAAAACAAAAACAAAAACAACAGTTGGCTTTATTACAAATGCCCAAAACTGCATTGGTAAATAAAGGAAATCCATCATGACATCTAATTATGAAAAAGTAAATTTTTTGGACAGAATTTTGTTGATGTGGAGAACATTAAAATGAAGAAAGCATCTAAATTTCACCATAAAATCAATGTTAATAGAGAAAATATGTATGTAAATGTGATGATTTATTGTAACATAATGAAAAACCATGTGGAAAAAAAATTAAGTTTTCCAGGTTCACCAGTGTTCCTTTTTTTCAGCTCACTGCTGCAAGTTACCAGTTTACTCAGACTTTCCCTAGGAAACAGCCATCTGCCTGGTTAGGCCGTTTCCTGGGTATCTGCCCGTTCCAGCTATTTAAGTGTCTGCTCTATTTCAAGAAGTGCACTCATTAGGAATAGCCACATCTGTGATCACTTGAAAAGTAGTGTGTGTGTATGGATGTGTTCAGAAGAAATATACTAGCACCTTGATCTTTTATTAAGTATAAGCAGAAAAAGGCTTGTCAACTACCTTATCTCTTAACTGCTTACAAAAATGCTGGCAGAATGTTTCAGTTCTTTCCCCACCAGCAATTCATAAATTCCATGAATCTCACATAAGAAAAAAAATCTCAATACAGACATTTTTGTTCATATTTGTAAGTACACGGAGAAAAAGATGTCATCTGTTAGAAATAACTAATTGAATGTTAGCAAGGAACAAGTGGAAAATAGGCATATGAGCCTAGTCTACAGACTCCTTTTTCGAAATGTCTGAATTAAGCTGCTGCAGCAAAAAAATAGCATTAATGTTTTTGTCTTATAAATCTCTAGAATGTGCACTGTGAATGAACTTTAGTTTGTCTTTTCACTGTGACCTAAGGGATGGGGACACATAGTAAAATTCATTATTTTAGGCAGAATTTTTTACTGGTTCTCCAAGATTCTCAGCCCCTGATATGTACCTACCTTTTCTCATTTGTTCAAACATTAATCTACATATTGTTGTGGAAGAATTGTACAGATGTAAACTAGGCATGATGGTGCACACCTTTAATCCCAGCACTCAGGAGGCAGAGGTAGGAAGATCGCCATGAGCTCAAGGCCACCCTGAGACTACATAGTGAATTCCAGGTTAGTCTGGGCTAGAGTGAAATCCTACCTTGAAAGACCAAAAAAAAAATTGTACAGATATAATGAATGTCAAAATTATTAACCTTCTGATAGGAGGACCATCATGGTAGGTCTGACCTCATCAGATAAACTTTTCAAGATAGTTTTCCCTTAAAATCTCAGAAGATATCATCACAGAAACAAAAAGTAATGAAAACTGATGAGATTATCAAGAATTTTTGTTAATAATCTTCAAGTATAAATATTTCTTTTTAAAAATATTTTAATATTTATTTGATTCCAACCTGCTAACACTCATGGCAAAGAATCAAGTGCTGTTCCTTAACTCCTATAAAACTGTTAGTAAATTTGTGTTCTTTTTTTTTTTTTGTCGTTTGAGGTAGGGTCTCACTCTAGCCCAGGCTGACCTGGAATTCACTATGTTGTCTCAGGATGGCCTTGAACTCACGGCGATCCTCCTACCTCTGCCTCCTGAGCGCTGGAATTAAAGGCATGCTCTACCATGCCCAGCTAAATGTGTGTTCTTTATGCTTCTAAATTTGTCATAATTTGTGGTATAGCAAGAGAAAAGTAACATACTATCTTATAGCAGCAGGTATGTAATAAATATTTGTGAATGGACACATGAAAAAAAGTTAGTTTATTGAATGGTGAATGCAAGATAGTCTTATAAAAAGGAGCAGAGCATGAAACTATGTCAGAAAATAGATGAGTAGCTGAAACCAAATGGGTACCACAGAGCAGTGTCAGCCTCGCTGAGCCGACTCTGCTGGATGTGCTTCAGCAACTGGCAACCCCACAATGCACTGCTGTGGTGGACTTTGAGGCTGCTGTGGTGGGAGCTACATCCACACAGTGAGGATTACTGTCCACGAGGCTCCTGAGACTTCACACCGCAGTGCTAATTACCACAGATCGCACATCATTCATATGTGTCCATTTGATGTCAGTATGTCTTTAAGTAGAACTAAAATTAAAATATTGATGCAATTCAAGGAAAAGGTGTGTGTGTGTGTCCAGGCCTCCTACAGACACAAAAATTCTTGGATGTCCAGGACCCTGGTATAAAATAATGTGACATTTGCACACAACCTGTACATATCCTTTCTAGAGGATATTATACTCAGTGTGGTGAAATGTTTTGTAAATAGAAGTTATGCTTTATTTTGCAGGAAATAAGAAAAAAGGTATACGTTCAAAACAGATGGAATTGTTTTAAAGAATACTTGTTGGTTGACTATGTGGATACAGAATCTATGAATTACTTTCAATAAAATATGCTTAGAGTATATTAGTCTACAATCCACCTCAAATCTATTTTGAATATAGGTGGACATAATTGAAACACATTTTTTTCTGAATAAAAAAAGAGGAGGGATGTATCACTTAGGTGGATATATTTTGCGAAATCAGTAGCCATTAGGAAGAGAATTCAAAGAATATTTCATGGAAGTAAAATAAAATAGTGGAGTGGAGATCACTATTTTGTGTGGGGGGGGTGCTTATAGTGTATGTGTGCGTGCTCACGTGTCTACGTGGGTGTGTGCACGCACAGGTAGATTGATCATGGAGGTCAATGGACAACTTCTGGATGTCGGTCCCACCTTCCACCTTGTCTGAGGCAAGGTTTCTTTGTGTTCACTGTTCTGTCATCCAGTCTAGCTGACTTGCAAGCTTCCAGTGAGTTCTCCTGTTTCTGCCCCGCACACCCCTTCTTGCTGTCCATGTTCTGGGCTTGCAGACACCTGCTGTTAGGTTTGGCTTCCGTGTGGGTTCTGGGGATCTGAATTCAGGGACTCATACTTGTGCAGCAAATGTCTTACACACTGAGACTTCTCTTCAGGCCCTAACAATGGTTTATGTAATTAAAATAATTTATTAAAAATTTCTGAAGCTATGTAGAACAATAATTACATTCCACCGACTAGTGTATGTCTTACCTTCCTGTTAACTGATCTAGTTTTTCTTTTTTTTTTTTCAAGGTAGGGTCTTGCTCTAGCCCAGGCTGACCTGGAATTCACTATGGAGTCTCAGAGTGGCCTCAAACTCACGGCGATCCTCCTATTTCTGTCCCCCGAGTGCTGGGATTAAAGGCGTGCGCCACCACACCCGGCTCTGATCTAGTTCTTTATCAATCTCAGGCAAGTTACTAGAGATTTCAATAAAAATAATTAATTTCTGTTCTTATATCCTCTATATTCACTATTTGTACCATCAAATTCTTTTCTTAGTTAAGCTAAATACATGTTTATGGCATAACTGACACCAATACTGTATTCACATCTACCTTATATTAAATTAATCCCCCTATAATAATATCAAAGCAAAGTAGACATAAAGACAAGAAATTTTACCAGAGATGAGGAGGAAATTTTATAAGATTGAAGGCAGCATGATATCAGGAAATTGTAATAATTCCAAATCTGTATTCACCCAATGATATATCATATATATATATATATATATATATATATATATATATATATATGTAATATGAACTGAGGAGCTAAGGAAGGGACTTAGTGGGAGAACACTTATCCAGCATGTGCAGGGCCCTATGTTCATTTCCCAGCACCATGACCCTCTCTCCACAAAAAAAAAAAAAAAAAAAAGACAAAGCTCATGGAAGAAATAAACAAAGCCACAACACAGCACACACTGTAATTAGCTTCTCTCAAGAAACACTAAAAAGAGCAAACAGAATGACTCTGTGGGCACAGTACACTAAAAAGAGCAAGCAGAATGACATTGTGGGCACAGAGAATCTAAATAAAATAATTAAGAAACTGGAACAGCCCAGCACAGACAACAGAGCTCATTCAATGATGTCATGCCACAAATTATTTTCAGGTACTTGAACCACAAAAAGGAGTAAAAAACACAAGGATCAGAAACAAATAACGAATCTGTGACTAATGGCAGAGGGCGTTATGGTTAGAGAGCAGAGAGAACTAAACATGAGCAGAGAGTGATAAAACTTCTACAGAGGGCTGGAGAGATGGCTTAGTGGTTAAGCGCTTGCCTGTGAAGCCTAAGGATCCTGGTTCAAGGCTGTATTCCCCAGGACCCACATTAGCCAGATGCACAAGGGGGCGTGTCTGGAGTTTGTTTGCAGTGGCTGGAAGGCCTGGTGTGCTCATTCTTTCTCTCTCTCTCTCTCTCTCTGCCTCTTTCTCTCTCTGTGTCACTCTCAAATAAATAAATAAAAATGAAAATAAATTTAAAAAAATTAAAAAAAACTTCTACAGAAATACACCAGAGAATATGTTCATGTCCCTGGAACAGGCAAAGTTGTCTTAAATGGCACACAAAAAGGCAATGAACTAAAAGGTGGGCAAAAAAGTAAATTTCCCTGCACTAAAGTTTGCATTTTCTCTTCACTAAAAAGATACTACTTGGGCTGGATCCATTAAGCCATTTCCATGCAAAGCCAAAAGACCCAAGGTTGATTCCCCAGGACCCAATCCAGATGCACAAGGTGACACATGTGTCTGGAATTCGTTTGCAGTGGTTGGTGACCCTGGTGTGCCCATTCTTTTCCTCTCTCCCTCTCTCTGTCTCTCTCTGTCTCTTTCTCTTTCTCTCAAGTAAATAAAAATAAAATATTAATATATATACTACTAAAAAAGGCAAAAGGTAAACCATAGGGTGGAAAATACTTTTGTTTATGTATTTACAAATAATTCAAATTTAGAATGTATAAGGAACTTATATAAAGAATAAGACATGTTAAAAAAAAAAAAAAGAACAAAGCCGGGCGTGGTGGCGCACGCCTTTAATCCCAGCACTTGGGAGGCAGAGGTAAGAGGATTGCCATGAGTTCGAGGCCACCCTGAGACGACATAGTGAATTCCAGGTCAGCCTGAACTAGAGTGAGACCCTACCTCGAAAAAAAAAAAAAAAGAATAAGACATGATGATCCAACAGATGAATAAACAAATACTTGGCAAAGCTCTTCACAAAGACTGTGTCTAAATAACCAACTATGAAGAAGGAGGACAACTGATCAGTTTGTCAGGTCTCTTACAATCACACATTACTGGTGGCGCATGCATCTGGAGTTCATTTGCAGTGGCTAGAGGCCCTGGCATGCTCATTCTCTGCCCCCCCCCACGTCTAATAAATAAATAAAAATAAAATCTTTTTAAAAATTAGAAAGGGCTGAAGAAGGTGTAGACTACAAATTGGAAAATTACTTTAGAAAACGATCTGGCAATTGCTTTTGAATATAATTTGGAGGGATTTCACCCCTATCTATACACCCAACCAAACTGTATGCACTTGTTCAACAAAGGACATGGGTGAAAATGTTCACAGAAGCAGCATTTGGAATATTCAGAAACTGGAAGCAGACAACCTACAGCAGAAATATGTACCATGTATTTATATAATATAACACTATATGGCATGAGAATGAATGAAGTCCAACAACTTAAGTCAGCCTCACAAAAACAATGCTGAGATAAAAATAATATTCTGGA